>CM034155.1:82126671-83348046 GCA_019776745.2 Taxus chinensis | reverse complement strand
AAAAATTCAAAGGGCTTTCACCTCGTAACTACTCCAATCCCTTCTTACCACATGGATGGACAACTTGATTTTAGAGTTATAGGAGCAAATCAAATGGTCTATATTTAAAACTGACAAATCAAATGTAACGGTCATTCCTTGCAAGATCTGGTTTTTAACCCGCCATAAGTGTTTTCTTCACAATGGAGGAATTTGAAAGAGGTGTAAAGGATTTGTAAAGATTTTAACCATTTTGGTAAAGGATATAATGGCTTCTCAACGTCGTTCCAAGGGATGGTGATTAATTTTCAAAAAAAAACCAAAGTGCTATGTACCTGGAAAAGACAACAAAACACCAATCTTCTTCTATTTTCTCTTCTTCCTCGAATTTCTTCCATTCTCAATCTATGTACAAACTCAGCTTGAGCTTCAATAATAAAAGGAAGTAATTTTGCCTCTTTGATTGAGGAATTAATTTGTACTTTGTGACCAATGAGTTTCATTCGGTCTTGTAGCTTCTCCTATGGATTTGTTTTATTTTGACTATAAATGCATGTAAATGAAATTTCTAATTAATGTGTGTGGGCATCTGATATTATACTCACAACATTAGTTTCTCCTACCTCCATTCTCACTCCCTTTCCCCTTCTCAGACAAAGTTCTTCTCTAGTGAGAAATTGCTAGCTTTTCCACTGGGTCAGTGGAGTGCCCCTATTGGATCTCTGGTCGAAAGGCCACCATTGAAATCCACTTTTTCACACATGCACATACGGAAGTTGCACTGTTCAAGTAGAGGGACTTAGATTCCCATAGTGTTGGCTTGAAACCCACCAATTTTTCCACAAGACAAATTTTCTTGCTAACATTTTTTCCATTATTTATGGTTTAATCTACGACCTTTGGACTAGGGTGCTTAGATTGTTATTCTTTGGGCTATGTAAGCAAAACTCATTCACATTATATTTCATTGAGTTCTAGGAACTCCAGTCCTATGGGCCACTATTGCTGCTCACCACTCTTGTTTGCACATATTTAAACACCGTAGAAATTATTCTGACGAATTACTTTCATCTTTTTATCGTAGTGTTTGATTAAAACATCTATTACACCCTACATTGGCTTTGATACGATCTAATTATCGTTCACTTTCCAACTCTGCAGTCCTGTGCGACGCTACAATGGTTGCCATTTTCTAATTTTAATTTTTGCTAGGATATATTTTTCTCACTTGTGGCATTTTTAAAATAATTTTTGCACACTCTCACATTCGTGTATTAGACAAATGATTTGATAAGATTCTTTTTGTTTTTACTATGTTTTACTCAATTTTCAATTAAATATTATTATTATTATCCCTGTTATAACGTGTCTTGACCCTATACTATTTATTATTTTTTACCATTTTAATCATTTTTTAGTAGAATTTTTACTATGATTTACTTTTTTATATTTTGGCATTTGTAATTTTAGATTTTTAACCATTTTTTCTTAATTTTACACATTAAACATGCATTATATATCTGTCACCACAAGTGTCTTGATTTATATATTTATTCGATTTTTTAAACCTCTTACTTTTAATTTCGGCTTATATTTTAATATCTTTTCATCACTCCCTCTTTAGTAAATTTAAGGGGATGCATTACTTTTTTATATTTCTCCATTTAATTAATTTTTTATTTTTATTTTTCCTTTTAATGTTTATTAATTTGAATTTTACCATTACATAGCGCCACATTTCACTATTGATTCCCCCTAATGAGTTAATCTGGGGGGTAACATTTAATTTGAAATTTATGAAGCTTTTTTACACATCACCTTGTATCGAATCCCCCTATTTTTTATGATTTTTAATATTGGGGGCTACAAGTTTTTTAATTTGATTTTATGTAAAATTTGCATCATTTATCTATCGATTTCTTTTTAATGTTTTCTTAATTTTGGGGTAATTAGCTTAAAATTTTTTTGTTTGATTTACCAATCATTTATTAATTTTTCCAAATTTAATTTTTATCATTTATTTTTTTAATTGGTCTTTTACTTTTTTTTTTTTTTAATGTTTATTATTTTTAATTTATTTATTTTCCAGATGACATTTTTATTTTTAAATTTACTAATTTATTTTTCTATTATTTTTCTTTTTAGATGTTTTCTTAATTTTGAAGCCATCTTACATTTTTAATTTTTTTTTTTGTTTGATTTATATATTTAGTAAGCCCTCTTTAAATCCCACTTTTATTTTTTTATATTTTATTTAATTAATTTATCCCATTTTTTTACTTTCCAAATTAATGTTGATTAACTCATTATAATTGGACTTAGCCATTTTAAATCTTTCTATTGATTTTTAATAGTTGTTTTTAATTTTTTTTTTAATGATTTTTAATAGAAAGACATATTAGGAAGGCTTACATAGTTTTTTAATTGAGATTTTTTTAAATTGTACTAATTTGTTAGGCATTTCTTGTCATGTTTTTGGTATTTATTAACTACCATTTTTATTTCATAATAGTTAGCCATCCCTTAATGTCACGCGTCTAATAGTTTTTTAATTTGATTTTTTTAAATGCCATTTACTAATCATGTATCAACCATTTCTTTATCTTTCGTGCGTCAACGCCCTTTGCTGATGCAGGTCAATTGTTGCCCCTGTCACACGTCAACCACCCTTTCCTAACATGTGTCATCCATCTCCCCTTTTCTCATGTGTTAGCACCATGTCTTCTTGTCGCACATCAGATGCCTTCATCTAGTCACACATCAACATTCCATCTTGATGCGTGTCATCCATCTCCCCTTTTGTTGTGCATCAGTACCATGTCTTCCTGTCGCACGTCATCCGCCTTCATCCTATCACATGTCAGCATTCCATCTTGATGCAGGTCAACCTTCCCTTGCTTTTGTGTGACAACATTTCTTCTTATCATGTGACAACCCCTCCCTGTTAGTGGATAACTTCCTTCATTCTTGTCGGGCGTCAACAAGGAAAGAAAACTACGAACTAGGAATTATTGGCATCGTACAAGGTAGCTCAACAACCAGTTTAATGAAGCATGACACCCATGTATTTTCTAACAGAAAAGTACCATTGGAAAGTGGACTGGTATGGCTTCCCATACCTCCATATAGGAAATTAATGAGGGCTGTCGGTAGGTGAAATAAATTTTCTATATAATGTATTGGACCCCCTCATCTTTTAAGGAGAGACATTCTGGGAGCTGGGGAAACTCTTGAAATTTTTTCCCTCAACTTCATTTAAGCTGTGAGCCTTCTCTTGGGCCTAGCAATGTAGTTATGCCTTTGTGTATCAAATGTAATGGTTTGTGCATACTTTGAAGCAATAAAAATTGTGTTTTGTGGTGTTTCTTGTACCTTAGCTCATTTTTATTGTATTTTCTTGCCTCCCCATTATTAGTGCTATATTTTTTGCATGTTCTTTCACTTACAGGTTTTTGATGTTGTGTTCCATGGAGTTTTGATGGCGGATTAGGATTTGGGTCTGTGTGACATTTGTCTGGCCTCCCTCAACCCCTTTTTCCTTGTTTCATCCTCCCTCAACAGAGTATCTCACCCCTTTTTCTGGTGCTATCACCTCCTTGGTATAAGATTTCCCCTTTTTCATGTACTTTCTCTCTCCATGTCTCCTTGGAAGTGTTAGTGTAGGATTAGTTAGGCATTTTCTTGCATTAGGAGTAGCTATTGCATTAGGTTTAGGTAGAAGAACCTGGCCTTCTCTGGAGGGTTATCTTAAGTTTGTAAGTCTCACATCTTGAGGAATAACCCCATGTTATCAAAATTACATGGATTTCCCCATACACATAGAGAGAAAATCGGGGGTACTGTAATTTTGACATAACACTAACTTGGAATCCGCCTCGTTCATTCTGTGTTCGCTTCCAGATGACCTAACTTGGAAGCTACCTCTCTCATATCACGTTCACTTCCAGATAACCTAACTTGGAAGATTTCACATTGCAGAAAAACCTATAGAGTGTGGGAAAGAGTTCCTTTCCTCTATCACTCCTATATGGGTCAACTACCTAATCAAAATTGTTTGGATCCAAAAATCAAAATATTCTGATCTAAGTCCATTTGCAGTAGCTAGATCTTGACGATGTAGTTAAATATTGGAGAATAACACACTTTTCTCCCTACAATCTTCCTTTGGTGGTAGGACGCCAAAATCCTCTGATTATTCCATTCATATATAAGAGTTCAGGTTTCAAACTAATCACTCCCTACCCACCTATTAATTATTAAACCACGTTCAAAATTATCCTACATCCTAATCATCATTTTCATCTAACACACTTCGTTGTGACATTTACACTTTTTCGCTACGTTACATGGATCATCTTGTTGATCCATGGTTAATCATGATTTTATAGTTCTATCAGGAGCTTCTATTACACATCTGCGCATTCTTATACAACATGGGCTTCTCTAACTCTTTCTCAAGTATGCATCTCGATCTACTTTATATTACAGAGCTTTTCACTCACCAACATAAAGTGGGGGAAAATGTAGTCACAAAATCACACACTTACTATTAAATTTATACTTCCAGGTATGTTATTTTATATATGGATATTTCCTGATAAAATTATTTACTAGTGACTGATCCCTTGGTCTTGTGTTTTGGTCAATCGTCATTGTTATTTGTCTAGTTCAGTCATCACTTATCTATACAAATTTGGGTATATTTTAGGGGGTCTAAAGTGTCATAATTTCCTCTATTATTGTCTCCAATCTTATGTTAGGGAACCTAGGGTTGAACTGGGGTACCCCAGTCCATGATTTTAGGTGCCCATGTTTTCGTAATTTGTGGTCATAATTTGTTTATTCAAGGTCGGTCTTTGTTGTTACCTTGTGCATTCCCCTAGGCTGTAATTGGTAGTTTTGGGTTACTAGTGTTAAAATTTGAACAAGATGTCCCTATATAAACATAACATACTCACTAAATTATGGGCAGACATATTACTATCAAGGGTAGCTATCTACTAAGGCAAGGGACTGGATTTCAACATCTTCTACATCTACATCACATAAGCATAGGGGGAAAGGGTTGTATTTTTTCTATTTCATCCACCATTTGCATCTTTAAATCTTGTTATTACCGCCAACTTCTACGTCATTGGTGCTAGGGCATCCTAGAAAAAAATCAAACACATGTGCACATAAAACTACACGGGGTCTAGAATATAGTGCATCGCTTAGTCGTAAGTCTACCACTATGGAAGCTAAGGTCAGTCTAACCTATTCTTATGCATTTTTATTTCTTAGGAATTTATGCTTTGAATAGGGTTTTATAGGTGGATATTCACACAACATTTACAATGACACATGCGACACTCGTGTGACAAGAAAAAAGGTATTACAAAGACATTGCGACACTTCCAAACTCAGACCCCAAGATTTTTTGTAGTCTATAACGCCCAGGACATAGACTAGGGTGCCCTAATATCCTCCCTTGTGCCTCAGTCCAATTAGATACTCAGTTCCTGCCCTTCCCAAGGCCATTAAATCACATCTCTGCACATCAACCTATTACAGTTCGACACACAATGAGGTAAGTTAAGTTAAGGTTAGTACCATATCCCTTTTATTTCCATTATTTCAATACATTCAAATAATAAAATAAAATATTTAGATCTAGAATTTCAGTATAGAATTATTTTTCTATTTAGATTAACTCATAAAAATAAGAAGATAATCTATATTTCTTTGTTTTAGTTAATTAGTAGAATAACCAAGAAAACAAGGTTCCTTTGGGAAAATATTATCAGCAGGTATGGATGCCCTTTGAGCTTGACAAGTGATAGAGGAACTCATTTATTGAATGAGAAAATTATAATTCTATTGGCAGAGTTGATGGTGGCACACTATAAGACTATTCCCTATCACCCTCAAGCAAACAACACTGATGAAGATTTCAACAAGATCCTAATCCAGACATTAACGAAGATATGTGATGTTGGAAGAAATAATTGGAATGACAAGGTATCAACTGTTCTTTGGGAATATAGAACAACATATAAATAGTTAAACAAGGCCACACCTTTTTAGTTGGTGTTTAGCATATAGGATATTTTACATGTGGATTTTTTATTACCGTCCCTGTGTATTGCGCGCACAGGAGGATTGTTTGATGAAAAGGATATATAAGATCAAATTGAGAAATTGATGTAATTAGATGAGTGGCATGCCATTGCACATTGGATCTAGAAGACATAAAAGGCATGAAAAAAATATTGACATGATAGGCACATCAAGAATAAGTATTTTACAGTTGGTAAGATGATACTTTTGTATGACTTTAAGTTTACTTGCCACCTAGGGAATTTGAAGGTCCACTGGTTGGGACTCTTTGTAGTAACCAAGAAACTTGAATTAGGTGTATGTAAATTACAAGTGCTGGATGACACCATGTTTCCTAGTACTTCAATGGGATTAGGCTGAAGCCTTATTATAGATAAGCTTATTTGTGTTTATAATAAGGCAATATTTCCAATCAGATTATATTTCCTTTCATGTTTTATCTTTACTTTGTTTTTCTCTATTTTGCGTGTAGGAGATGATTACTATCTAATGAGTTGATGTGCAGAGGAGTGCAAATAATTTTAGTGCGGGGTGAACCAGGTGTGGATGCATGAAAAAGAAGTCTTATGGTATTATGAATTAAGGTGAGGATGGTGCAGATGTGCATGTGGAGATGTATAGAAAGATTTTTTTTGAAAAGGAATGCATAAGCAAAAGAAAAAGGTGTTGCAGATGCTAAGGATGATGGTTTTTGAAAAGAATTACTCGAATTGGAGACCACATGAGGAAGTGGCCGCACAGTGTAACACGAGGTAGGAAGCAACAAAATGGGCTACATGGTTTTTCGTGAAGAGGAAGATGTGTTACGACATCAGGAAGTTCACACGAGGATGTATGCAACCCAGAAATAGTAGCGTGTCATAAGGTTATGACTACCGCATGTATAGGAAAGCAGAGAAAAGCATGGAAAAATAAAAATCCATATTTAATGTTAGAGTATGGTGGTAGGTGAGGAGTAATAAATGTGATAAAAAATTAGAAATCTATAAAGGGGTGCCATAGAGAGTTCATTCTTACCTTACCTTGTGAATAGCTCAAGCGATTGAATATCGAATAGAGTGCGAGTTTGTGTGAACTTGTGTGAATTTGTGAGAAAACTTGGAGAATCAAAGCAACCCATATTGAGAGAACACATGACCTAGTGGAGAATCATTTTCAGGTGGAAGTTTAGAGTTTAGGGAAGGCATGGAAGTTGGTATTTAGCAAGTTAGGGTTTACATTATTTAAGATAGGGTTTTCAAAAATACAAGCACATAGAATTGAGGCTAGAACACAAAGTTGGCTGAGAAAGATGAAGGTTTAAAGAAAGGATGGCAAATAGAGTAAACATTTTGTGTGAATTGTTGTGTAGAAGGATATCAAGCACCTAGGGCATGTGATTTTTGAGTTAAAAATTTGTGCAACTTAATAAATGGCACCAAGAAAGGCATCCACCATTTCACAAAATGGAAAAGGAAAGGGAAGGGGATAAAATCCTGAAGTTGAGGATGTGCTGGAAGAAAAATACTTACAAATACAATATCTTGAGGAGGTAATTATAGGGCATGCTTGGTATTCTCACTTAATAAAGTGCAAAACTAGTGAGTATAATCATTTCTTAGATGTAAACGAGTGTGAAATAGAGAATGAAGTGATATGAAAGATGGATGAGAGGACCACAAATGGAAAGCTGATCTATGACGACAAGGTGCAAAAATACTTGGAGAGCGTAGGAGTTCTCTAATTCTATGAGCTGCCTTTCTTTAGAAGCCTGAGTTCCTTTACCAATGGCTGATGTCACGAGTCCATGAGGACTATTTCTATTTCATAGGTAGAAGGATGCACCTCAATGTGAAGTTGATTGGGAAAATCAGAGGTTTGCATTATTTAGGACTTGAGATATAGGCCAACTTGGAGGATGATGTTGGAGTGGAGGCTATTGTATTTTCCTTGAAGTATTAGAGGGAAGGTCATAAGATGGATATCATGAAGATCATTGACCTATCTATGAGAGGTTTTGTGCACCTGGTTAGTTGTAAGTTGGCGTTCAAAAGATGGAGACAAGAAAACAAGAGGTGACTCCATATTGATCAAAAGATGGCCAACAAAAATGCTTAACATTGCTTCTTTCATTGCTGAAGGAATGATAGAAGAAGTACATAGAGGAGACAAAATAACTTGGGTATAAATTATCCTGTTGATTGTGTTTTTAGAGATTGGAGTCCCAGATGGGCCGAATGATAATATGTGGAAGTATTCTTCAGAGAACAAGTCCCCCATGAAGAGATTCATAGAGTACACATGTGATGGGATTAATAATTCCTATAAGCTAAGGGTGGATAGGTGTACATGAGAATGCATGAGGCTTTTAAACATGAGTGGCACATTCTTAGGGAGCTACCCTCAATCTTGGAAGGGAAATTGAAGTTTGCAGTATATCAACACTTCTACCCTGGAAGGTTTTATATGAGGTTTGTAGTTAAGATCCCTTGGTGTAAAATTCCTTTTGTTTTTATAACGAGGTACTTCCTAGCGTCTATGAATAGGTTTTCCCACAATCTAAAGTTGAAGTTTGATGTAGACAAGGTGGATGTTGATCAACTCACATTTCCCAAAAAGCTTGTGTACCTTGGGAAGAAAACGTATGTGGAAACAATGATATTAGATGATATAAACATCAACTCCATGAATCTATTAATAGGAAATGAAGAATTAGCAAAAGTATACATCTATTTGAAGCCTAAATTGGCTAACGGAAAGTATGTTGATGAAGAATAAATGAATCTTATAAGAGCCCCTAAAGGAAAAAAAATGATGGGAATAAAGAGGACGCACAAGTAGACCCCTCCCCGTGAAGAAGAAGAAGAGGATAGTGAATAAGAGGAAAAAGGAGAAAATGAGCCAACCCTTGACCAGAGCACAAGGGTGAAGAAGCAATAATAGTGCATGGAGGTAGGGCGAGGTGTGAGTACCTATAGAGTGACCAAGAAGTCACCAAAGAAGCCAAGTCCCAAGAAGAAGACACCAATGAAGAAGAAACCTAGATTGATTTCAAGCAAAGAAGTTTGGTGGAGAAGAGATACCACATAGTCCCCCATTTATTCACACTATGGGAGACACCGATGAAGAGCAGCATGATATGCATGAGGAAGAAGGGCCAAGGAAGAATGATTAGGAATAAGGGCCAATGAAAGATAATGAGGAGTAAGAAGGCCATGGTGATCCATTCACAGAGGACATAGGAAGAGATTGAGAGCTTGAAGAAGAGCATGCCACTGAGCATGCAGAGGGGGAGGAAATAAACAAGGAAACTATTGTAGGAGAAGATACAGGCACATGATAAGTGAGTGATGTAATCCAATATCTTGCATAAGATGTTTTTAGGGGGTGTAGGGGAAAGGGAAGAAGACAAAGAAAGATTCCCCAAGGCCCTTTATTACAATACAATGATGATCCTGTAAAATTCCTATGGGAAAGGTATCAGTCGGTGGCCAAAGAAAATCTCTTCTATCGGTCATTATTTGACAAAATGAAGCCCTCTTATGCGCAAGAAAGATGCTCTCTTGGGAATATCAGTCACACATGGAAGAACCATAGTTCAAGATCAACATGCAGTCCCTATCTAAGACTCAGATCAAATATGTGCTAGGAGAGGCATTCCCCATGGTTGACGTGCAGATGCTTACTGATGAGAAAACATGTAATGAAATTATTAAAATGTCACCAAAAGTAGGATTAAGGATTTTTGATAAGGATTGTGTTATCAAGGGACTACACTAGGAGATAGTGGAAAAAGATCAAATAATTGTGAAGTTGAAATAAGAGCTAAGAGAAGAGAAGGGAAGAATGCACGTGGCATATAAAAAAGCGGAGTGCATCGTGGACATTGTTACTACCACGTACCTGAGACTTTTTGAAAATTCCAAGGATGAATATGAGATGGTGCTACATTATTTGGAGGACTTGACATGGATGATCTCACATGAAAGAGGAAAGGGTACATGGTTGATAGTAAAGTAGATATCCATGCAGAAGAAATCTTACAAATAACAAATAGAAGAACATATTGCATAGTATGATGTGCTAGCTGCAAAGGAAAAGGAGGTTGCACAAAGAGAAGATTTTTTTTGACAACTGGCAAGATTTTGACTAGGTTGTGAGCATTTGCTATCAATGACAAGGCAAAGTTGAAGGAAATACAAGAAAAATTGAAAAATAATAGGGCCAAATAGGAGAGGATGTTGGCTGAAGTAGAGTAGAAGAGGGATTTAATAACAACTCTAAAATACACACTCAAATAAAAATTAAAGGAGCTATTCCCCCTGGTCACATGCAAAATAGATGTGCTAGATGATGTGCCAAAACAACTAGAGAAATTAATCATGAAGTTAAAGGGGAATATTGATGAGCTAACTCCCGCGGAAGTGCATGATATTGTGAATGGTGTGCCGGTCAAAGAGAAAAAGGAGTTGGAAGGTTGGAGGGAGTTGGAGAAAATTTTGAACATAGAATTTTTAGGGATCCTTCCACCCAAGAAGGCATAAGATATTGATTCTCTTAATTATTTTAGCATAATCCATACTCTTACTTTTTCGTTCATTCTTTGAAGGTATTCTTTGATTCAATGTTGTCGAGGACAGACAACATCCCTAGTGTTGGGTAATGTTGGTCAAATTTTTTTCTAAGTAATGGTAAATCACATAAGGAACACATAAGGAATGTGCACATGTATGGGATCACACATAGTTAGGAAATAGATTGGCACATGTGACTATGCATACAAGTAGAAAAAAACAAGGACTTAGCCATTTCTAGAGCATGGCTAAAAATAGGAAAATGAAGGTTTGACTACCGACCAAGCAAAGGATAAAAACAAGATGATTTTGTGGCCAAACAAGGGCTATAAGTGGAAAAAGTACATATAGAAGAAAGAAGAGAACCATGCACGAGCCAAGATAATAATATGATTAAAGCAAGTCTTATATTTAGGATAATCTATTATTAACATAGAATGAAAAATTATGCAAGCTATTTTTTGAGCATGCCTATTATTAGGAATGTGCATGGGTGGTGAAGGGTAAGTCCCCACCCCTATATATAGGCAATGAGTGTCTTTGGTAGAGAGGGAATCACATATAAGTGAGTAGAGTTATGGTGGAAGGATTTTAAACTAGGGTTTGTGAACACACGCATGGTCTAGCGCCTATAACTACTCTAAGTATGATATTTTAAACGTAGCACTTGGTGGGCAATTCCACAACAAGCTATCAAAAACAAACGGGAAGGATTACAATTTTCTTAAACATAAATATGGCCATCTTCACAATAGCCATTTTCATGGAAACATTGCTCTCAATAAGGTCATGGTGGGTTAAACCTATTTGAGAAAATATTTGATTATTAATCACGTTTTTTGAGTACCACTAAAACAAGGGTCTATTCTCTCTTACTCTAACTATAAGTTAGATTTACAATACTAATTAAATAAATTTATTCCAAATTGTTCAAACTTATGTTAACTTATTTATAGTGCCAGTCTTCTTAGGCTACAAACATTTACGGTCTGTACACTTTTGGATCGTATCCATTATGGAAACAAGTGATTCACTACAAATCCTTGATAGGGATCAAGACATATGTATTGTCCATAAAATATATTATTTGTAACATATAATTCAGAACGTTTCATATCGGAAAAATTGTTTACCTTATGCTTAGTTTCATTAGTTATCGAAAGTAATGACACATAAGACCCTAGTTTCAATAGTTTACTTCATTGGAAATTACGGTAAAATTATAAATCACGACCTAGCTGATTGACGGCGAGGATCCTACCATTACGGTCATTTTAAACACTATCTGTACAACTTTGAAACGCTAGTGTTTTTCATTGACTATAATTATTTCATGTTGGCTGGAATGTACTTCACGGAGACAATAGCTTCACTGCATACCATATAGAGGGATCAAGCCTTACATAGTTCCCATAAGGTATATTGTTTGAAACACATAATTCACATCGGATCTTATGGGAGAAAATTATTTGTGAACACTAAGAATTTTTTCCTTATCGAAAGTAAGGGTATAATAGATGTTAGGTTCAAAAATTTAATAAATTCAAAATAAAAATAAAATAAAAGATCATGCTTTAGTTTAGTGGTCGCTAGGCTCCCACCATTACTACTAGTCATTATAAATACCACAAGTATATAGCTTTGAGTCGCTACTTTGTTTTCATCTATTATGTAGTACTCACAAGACTTATTGTTTGTAACATATAATTCACATCTATTTTTACGAGAGAAAATTGTATGTATTGAATGAAACACCATAACATATTGAATTGAATGGTATAGCTTAGCAGCCGCTAGGATCCTACCTTTACCTCTTATTAATATAAACACTATCTTTATAATTTTGGATCGCTAGGTTTAATATGTAGTTACCATAAGATACATAGTTTTCAAATCATATTTTATATCGTTTACAATAAAATAAAATGCTCAGTGAATGCTAAGATCCTCTACTTATTGACATAAATGACATATTAGAACCTAGTCTCAAAAGTTTCTTATTTTGAAAATAGCCATAAAATAAAAAAAATCATGGTATAGCTTAGCGACCATTAGGCTCCTATGTTTACCTATTCTCATTTTAAACACTATCTTTACAGTTTTGGATCCCTAGCCTTGGTATGTAGTTCCAATGAGATACATGGTTTTCAACTCATACTTCACATCATTTCCTATAAAAGAAAATGCTTAGCACCCACTAAGCTCCTTTATTTATTGACAGAAACGACATATCAGACCTAGGCTCAAAAGTTTCTTATTTTGAAAGTAGATAAAATAATAAATCATGGTTTAGCTTGGCGGCTGTTAGGCTCCTACCTTTACCTCTTCTCATTTTAAACACTATCTGTAAAGTTGTGGATCACTAGTCTTATTATGTAGTTTCCATAAGATACATGGTTTTCAAGAAATATTTCACATCATTTCTTAACAAAGAAAATTATTAGTGCTTGCTATGCTTTTTTACTTATTGATAGAAACGACATATCATACCTTAGGCTCAAACATTTCTTATTTTGAAAATAGCCATACAGTAACACTAACTATACAGTCTTGGATCGCTAGCCTTATTATGTATCCCAAATAGCTTGTTCGAACTTGCCACATGGCACATTTTAATTGGATAATTAATTTAAATTAGTGCACACTATATATAACAATGTAGAAATAGATTTTGATAAAGAATGGAACATAAATGTCTATATATTATTCTAATAATCTTCAAAACTATGTTTAGGATTTAGGTATTTCTTTTGTTTTCTTATAATATATATTTTTGTTATGTTTGGCTCAATTATATGTTGTATTATATATTTGTTATTATGTTTATATTATTATAGGTTATATACAATGAAAAATGTTTAGTTTTTTATTTTTAAACCATGGAAAAATAAAAATAGGTAAATTCTAATTTCCCCACATTTTCAGATATTTGAAATTTCAATAGCCTGTCCTTTTACTTTTAGAGGGGGGAAGTGAAAATTTCAAAATTTCGTATCCCGCTCTTTTTCTATTTTTGAAATTTATTTTGTGGAATGTGCTAAACAAATTAATAAATACCTCATTGAAATATTGAGCAGGGTTTCAGATTTTTTCAGTCAATTAGAAAAGCATGTCTTCAAAATAAAAAAGTATGCGTAGACCATAGATTGCAGGGCAAAGTGTTCAAATCCTAGTTTTTTTGTAATGAAATTATAATCTTGTTCATAGAGAAATGCACTCAAAAGAAGCACATAAATGATGCACATGAAGGAGGATAACAACAGAGGCTGTGAAAAGAATCACGATGATTTTTTGAATGAGATAGCAGATGGAGGTTTCACAGACAACATAAAACACGAAATAATCCTAGATATTACTTAACCATGTTTTATAGTAAAGGTGTACCTTTTTTTTATTGTAAGATTTATTAGTTTCTCTGTAGTCATCTGGTTCCCGTGTTTTACATGACAGTCCAATCATGATCCACACAAGCCCTGCTTTGTCTTACTGAATCATGCTCTGTAGTCAAGCCTTGCTTTCCAGTTACTTTTGATATCCGTGCCAAACTGCCTTGTTCTTCATGAAAACTCACTTTTTTTGTGCATTAATGAAATAAATTTTAATCAATTTTCTACTCTAGTATTTATCTTTGTTTAACACTTTCCCATTTTCACCATTCTATGTCTCTCTTTGGCTATTTTTGTTTTGAATTTTTTGTTCTCATTCCTGCGATTTTTTTTAGGATGATGATAGATTCTGGCATAGTCACCTTAATTTTAATTTTATTTTGGTTGGAAAAACCAAAAATTGTTTAATGTTGTTCATGAAGATGATGCAAAGAAGCCTCGCTAATTAATGCAAATTACATTTTTTACATGGTTGCTGCTTAGATATTTTAGGAAAATATACGAGGTTAAAAAAAAATTCAAAACTATAAAACTATATTAAGAATTCAATTGTATGATAATTATTTCCAATTATATGCATGTTTCCATGTATAATTAACCAAATGTAATGTCTTCATCATTTTTATGGTATGTACATTGGAAGTTAAACACATTATATATGCAATAATATTATTAAATCTAATTTTAATCAATATGCATTTTATAATTAATATATTCTTCCTTTTGAGCCCACTAATCTATGCCAAAAATTAACATAGCTTTGAGGCTTCCATGATATAATTGGTTGTTTCGACAACCTATTGATGAAACCCCAATTCTATTTCGAATTACATATAGGATTTTACACGTATATTTATATATCCATTATATAAATTACAGATTTATTTGTTATCATTTGTATCTTTTCAATATGATTTCTTTTCTATGAATAAACTCTACCATAGGAAAATTTGTCTACCCTAGCGTCCATTAGGCTATAATTCTAATTTGGAAAAATCATTCATTTTCCTTGGCACCTCGTGGATCAATTGTTTTTATATAGGCAACACAACATTTTTTGGTCCTAGCGATCACTTTTGTTCTTTGTCAGCTGTTATATTCGCAAAGATTAACAATTTAGATTTATAAAACAACTTCATTTTGAACATGATATATTTACCTTTAAGAATAGATTAGTGGCTGCTAGGATGCAATGAGTAGATGGCGTCGTATGTAAAAAATTGTTTTATAGATTCTCAGATGTAATTCCGAGTTTCCATATTTTTTCATAAATGTAAAATAATTCTACCAGAATCTTGTAAGAAGTAGATAAAACTATATGTTTACCTGTATAACATATTAAAGATACAATTTTACATGTATATTTATGTATCCATTATATAAATGCTAGATTTATTTGTTATCTTTTATAGCTTTTCAATATGATTTATAACAAAGATTAATAATTTAGATTTATAACATAGATTCATTATGAACATAGCTTAGTAGCTGTTAGGGTGCAACGAGTAGTTCACATTGTATTTAAAAACTTGTAGTATAACTTCTAGGTCACTAGTCCAGGTTTCTTTTCTTGTCCTAAATGTAAAAATATTCTGCCAAAATCTCATAAGAAATATAGAATTCTAGATGTATAGTTGTGTAACACATGAAAAACATGATTCTAAATGTACACAACTTCATTATGAACATGATATATTTTCCTTTAAGTATAGCTTAGTGGCCGCTAGGGTACAACGAGTCCAAGTCTATACGTATACTATTATATAAATTCCAGATTTATTTTTTACCATTTATATAAACTCCTTTTTGAATACAATCTAAATGAAAAATGTTGCCTACTCTAGCGACCGCTAGGCTATAATTCTTATTTGGATGAAGTCTTCATTTACCTTTGCGGACTCAAGGATAGGTGGATTTTTTTATAGGAAACACACTTTTTTGGGTCAAGCGATTGCTTTGTTTTTTCTCTCATGTTAAATACGCTTTGTTATTTTTAGGCAACACACTTTTTTGGGTCAAGCAATCACTTTGTTTACGACTAAGAATAGCTTAGTGGCCACTAGGCTTCATCGAGGATATCACGTTGTATAACATTAAGACCTTACGGTGGGTTGGATTAAACAAATTAAATTAAAATATTTTGAGATAAGCGGGCGCTAGGTACTTCCACACTATAATATTTCGAGCTTAGTGGGTGTTATAATCTATCCAGTTACCCAATTATATTTTGAGCTTAGCATCTGCTAGCTTATGACACAACATAATATTTGGATCTTAGAAATCTCTAGGTTTCAGTAAAATAAAGTAAGATATTATAAGCATAGCGGTGGGTAGGTTATGCCAAAACATAATAATATGATCTTAGTGAATACTAGTATTAAGAGCTTAGCGGCGCTAGGTTATGCCACAACATATTATTTGGGTATTCAATTCGCTAGGTTATGTATCACAAACATGATATGTTATTTTAAATTAGAAGATATTTCAAGCTTAGCACCTGCTAGGTTATGCTACCACATAATCATTGGAACCTAGCAATATATAAGATTTAAAAACTAAATTGAAGTTTTAAGAGCTTAGTGACCGCTAGGTTATGCCACAATATAGTATTTGGGTATTCAATTCACTAGCTTATGTATCGCAAACATTATATGTATATAAATATATATAATATATAGTTGAATTCATTCTATGATTTTAAGATTTTAAACTAGGATATTTCGATGATAAGTCTTCAAAAAAGTACATGAGGAACCAGTCCATGATAAGTCTTCCAGCAGTGGACTCCCATGATGATTACAAGAAACTTATCTTACTAAATATATGCCAAAATATGGGGAAGAGTTGTAATCAACTTCACTTCACCCACAAATACTTCTTATATCTATACACTTCTCTAAATGGACAATCATTCCGACCCTTAATAAAAAACTAAAGACAAAGGCATCCAGGAAAGATTAGGTCGTTCGACTTCTCAACTCCACCTCGTCGATGATCTCGACATCCACATCCCCTTTACTCTTGATCAGAGGAGGAGGATGAAATCGACACAACATTCTGGACATTTTCACTTTAGCACTAATAGGGAATTCTATACCTTGATATTCCACAACTACCTCCAAACCACGCGTAATCACCTACATCCCCTACATCAAGGCATGGACATGATACTAAAGGCTAGCTAGATGCTCTTCCAACTTCTCATTCTCCTTATGCAAGATAAACTACCCCAAAGAGTTGGATAATATGTTTTCCACGCTCAACCCTTGCGCCATGTCAAAAATGTTCCTCCACCCTTTGGACTGGTTCAGGTCAAGCATTAGCTTGTGCATGCTCTCACAAATATCACCATCATCTTCTTCTTCGAATCGCTCTGTGAATGACCAAACCTTCTCGAGCCAATTCCACATAGCTGCATTTTGAATTTTCCCATCCATCCAAGAAGTAAACGATTCCCCGACATCCTTTCCTATCATAGCTCTCTACCTCTTCCTACTAGGACCACACTCCATGCTACCCAAGAAACCACCAACACCCCTATCACCATCGCAGAGAGACAAGAAGCACAACGACCAAAGACGAAAAGAGGAAAGGGGTAGTGAAATGTCCAGCCCTCCTGGAGATATAAAGCCACCAATGCACAACACACAAAAGGAGGTAAGTGTGATAGTACCAAAGATCATCGATTAGATATCCTTATCATAAATATCATGCTTCCCATTAAAAATTTTAAATTCCCAATTTCATCTTACATCTCGTATGCGTATAACCCTAAATCGATTTCTATCTATCGCATGAATGCAATCTATCGATGTCATAAATGACCATTAAAGTAGTAGATGCCATATCCTCTTGTCACCATAAAAAAAGGTTACCCCTTCAGAATAATCTAACAATTTTTATTAAAATCTTATAAGTTGCTACATTTTGACAAATTAAAGTAAGTTATTTTGAGCTTATCGACCTCTAAGTTAATCAACCACGTTAACTTTGGAGAAATGTATAACAATCAAGATCTGTATAAATTAGTCAAATTTATTGTATGATTTTAAGATTTCAAATTAAGATATTTCAAGCATAGCACCCACTAGTTTATGCCACCACACAATCTTTGTAGCCTATCGGTGGTTAGGATTTGATAAATTAAATTAAGATATTTTCAACATAGCGGCCACTAGGTTATGCCACAACATAATATTAGGATCTTAGTAGTCTCTAGGTTTCAAAAAAAGAAAGTAAGAACTTAAGAATATAAATATTTTGAGCTAAAAAAACAATAGTATTTAACAAACAAAAGAAAGACATTGACTTTGGAGATCTTTATAGCAATCAAGACTAGTATAAATTAGTTGAATTTTTTGTATGCATTTAAGATTTGGAATTAAGATATTTCGAAGCTTAGCACCCGCTAGGTTATGCTACCACATAATATTACTAGGGTTTCAGATACTTTGAGCTTAGTAGACACTAGCCTTATGCCACAACATATTATTTGGATACTACTGGTGGTTTTAGATACTTTGAGCTTAGCATCTAGTAGCCTATGCCACAACATATTATTTGGAGATTGAATTCCATCTAGGGTTTAATAATTCATAGTTAGCAAGCCAGTAGATATTTTACAGGGTTCAATAATGTTAACAAATTAACAAATTACAGGAAGATATTTTTAGAACAACGACATAATATATGGAGGTTACGGTCGATATGATTAAACAAATTAAATTAACATATTTTGAACTATGCAGAGACTAGGTACTTCCATAATATATTATTTCGAGCATAGTGGTTGCTATCATTTAACATGTTACTGAATGATATTTTGAGCTTAGCATCCACTAGATTATGACACAACATAATATTTGGTGCTTAGCACTCACTAGGTTTAAACAAAAGAAATAAGATATTATTAGCTTGGCTGCCGGTGGGTTACACCAAAACATAATATTTGGATCTTAATGGTGACTGGGATTTAGCAAATTTGAATCAACATAGTTTGAGCTTAGCGGTCGTTAGGTACTTAAACAATATATTATTTTGATCTTTGCAGGCCACTAGGTTTTTCCACAACATGTTATTTGGTGATTTCATCACTAGGGTTTAATAATTCATAATTAAGATATTTTACAACATCTAGCAAATTAGAGGTAGATATTCATAACTTTTCTGGTGCTAAACCCACAATATAATATTCCGAGTTTAGTTTTCGCTAGCACCTAACTAGTAAGAGAATTATATTTTGATATTAGACAATGGTACGTTATGCCACACCATAAATTTTTGGAGCTTGGTGGTCACCAGGTTTTATCAAAATAAAGTAGGATACTGTGATCTGAGAAGCTGCTAGGTTATACCAAGACATAAAATTTGGAGCATAGTGATCTTAAGGATGTAAGAAAACTCATTAAGATATTAGGAGCTTAGCCATGACTACGATATGCCAAAACATAAAACTATTTGGAATTAGAGTAAAAGGGGGTTTTCCCAAATGACCCACATACTTGCACAAAAAACCCTCATGACCAGATATTATAGTGAAACAAGAAGAGAACAATCCTGTATGCAACAAAAACAAAAAACCAAAAATTCCCAAACCAGACAAAGACAAATTACATTTTATGGATATTCATGAGAGTAGTTGCTTCATCCTTAGCATCGGTAGTAGGGCTTCCTTGAACCAGCACACGTCCACTAACTTAATGTGTTCCAGGAAGTCTTCATTGATTTTCATCCAGGTCATGTCCATGTGACTTTTCCATTCCTTGATATCAGATACTGAGTGTAACATAATCTTCAATGGCCTCGTGTGGATCAGGAGATATCTTCTCTAAATGCTCCTTGTGTTTTGAAGCTACAGTGGGGGAGCCTATTTTCTCTTACAGAGGAGAATTAGGGTAAAACAAGTAGATATTCTGCAACACATCTATAATTTATGATTCCATAGTAACTTCCATGCAAAAAGGTGGGAGGGCAAGCCACACATGCTTCCGTGATCAGGTGAGTTGAGTCGGTTGTAGCCATTACAATGTCTAGTGGAGATGAGAGGAGAATCAGAGAAGCATGGCAACAAGAGGTGGAGAGGAAGTAGATGTTGGGTCTGAAAGTGGTTTAGAGACCTTAGGAGAGTGCTCTGAGGGGTCCAAAGGGTTAAGAGAGCCACCAGAGAAGATGAGGGAGACCCAAGAGTGAAATAACAGGGGGAGACCACCAGAGGGCTAATGATCATGATGTCTGAATCAAAGTTTGAAGGGAGAAAAAGGCAGCAATGAAGACAAAAGAAAGAGGGAGATGGTTGTGGAAGAGGAGGGGGAACATGATACTAATTTGCTGGCTTAGAGGGGAAGTGCAAGATTTATTTTTGGGAAGCTTCAATTTTAAAGAGAAAATACAAAATGCCTTGGTGTAGGAATGGACCTTCATCTTCTCTAGCCAGTTTAAGGGACCTCTCAAGTGATTGAAATAGAAAATCCACAAATTTTACCTTCCGATCATGTCAAAGATGCACAAGAAGAAAAATATGAGGTCCATAGATCACTTTGTAGCATCACTGCAGCATGAAGTACCTCCTCAATTTCTCAGCAACCCTATCCCAAGGTTGTGGAAGTGAGTCCCGTTCATAGCCCGAGTGATACATTGTCATATTTTCACCAGGATACAGGAAATCATCCATCTCCTCCTAAAGTGAGCATTTAAAATAAATGTCTCCCTCCACAAGGAGCCCCATCGCAGCCGCAATGGACTCTGTCAAAATAAAAAAAAATTTGTCTTGCCCACTTTGACTCTTCCTTTCTTCTAGGTTGCCAGCACACTGCTGGTCACTCAGACAAAGTGACCAGACTGTCTTTCCATAAATGACGTAACACCACCCTCATGCAAAATATTCCATACTACTAGGTTGACCTTGAACTCTTCATAGGAAGAAGAGTTAATGTGTTTGACAGTGCCACCCATAGTGAACAGGGCTATTCTGACAGTGATTGCCAAAGGCCCGATATAGACAATGCTTAAATAGAGATGTCGAGCACCTTCATTCCAATATTCAACATGTGTCTCCAAGATTTCTAATTGAAATATGACATAATTAGTAATAGTCATTAATTGGCCCCCCATCACATGAACACAATCTATGAATGCCATAAATGCCCAAAAAACCCACAAATGCCGTATCCTCTTGCCACTGCCAAAAGAGGTTATGCCTCAACATAACCTAACAAATTTTATTGTAATGTTAGTTAATGTTCAGCCAACCACAACATTAATTAGTTAATGTTCATGCAATTACTACATTTAGTGGAGGTTGAAGGTTTGAATGTTAGTGATATTAGATGTATTTAGTTAATATATATTATAAAGGAAGAATCTGCAAACAAAATGAAGCAAGGTGAAATAACTAACATTGCTAGACATGATTTCATACTATATAGATTATCAGACAACAAATCATAAAGCAATATCTTATTAGAATTTCATTATTGACACATCTATTTGTTACATTTAGGTTCTCCAAGGTTGTTCATTCTACACATGGAAATGAAGTGGGTAAGCACAAAGATGTTATAGGGATCATAATCATCACTGGTGATGGGAATTTGTTTATGATATTTGGTGAGGTGATTTCACAAAACACTGTTTGACTGGAATGAGATGGGGATGGTGTTGTCTCGAAAAAAAATGCATCCCCACGAGTCCTCTCCATCCCGGGGTCTGATTTTTTCAATGGAGAGCAACGTGTTTAGTTCAGACCAAGATAAATTTAAATGTAGATACAATTACATGTACGTGGAAAGAATAATATGCTTATTGGGTTTGTGTTCTCTTACAGGTACAATTACATTCACAATTATAGGTACATGACAAGAATAATATAATTTTTCATCTTTTAACTAGCCTCGTGGATGTTAAAAGTTCTTCTTATATTGAACCCTTACGTGACTTTAGACTGGTGTGGGTATATATATTAACTTGAATCAATATTGTTTTGTTGTAGGTACAGTCGGCAGTTGGTTGTTTATATTACTTCAAGTGTAGTGGTCACTTTCATTTAACAAGTTACTGAATGATATTTTGAACTTAGCATCCGCTAGCTTATGACACAACATAATATTTGGATCTTCATGGTCTCAAGGTTTTGAAAAAAGAAAGTGAGATATTATTTTGATTTTAGTGGTCACTGGGATTTAACAAATTAAATCAACCTAGTTTGAGCTTAGTGGCCAAATGTATTTGAAGAATATAATATTTCAAGCTAAAGAGTCACTATCATTTAACAAGCTAAAGAAAGACATATTGAGTTTAGTTTCTGCTAGTATCTCCAGTGTTAATCTCATAATGAACTTCCACCTGGTTGGAGGATTGAATTGATATAACAAAAAAAGGTATAGTAGTTTGGGATTGAAGTGAAATTTGTAACCTATTTTTTAAATTTGTTACTACTCGAACAGAAGTGTGACTAGCATCGTGGATGTTAAAAGTTATTCTTATTGGAAGGATTGAAATATTTTTTAATTACTACAAAATGCCTTTTATGTTGTACTTATAATATGTTGTTGTTTGAATGAAAAAATATTGAACATGTTTCTAAAATAGTTTCATGAACATCCTGGATCAATTGTTTTCACAAAAATGCTTTGCTTACATGCATTGATGGAGATCAATGACTACAATGCTTAAGTATAACACGTGACATATTAGTTATTGGACCAAACATATTCATTGTCAAAACATATGTTGTCTTGCAAAGGATTTCTGGAGGAAAAATTGGACTAAGGATTTACTCCCCAAGGTCAACAACATGAAGATTGCCTTCCTTAACTGGAATTGAATTGTAAAGATTGGAGGACAAAAATTGTATTTATTTGAAATATTTGTTACTTACTAAAAAATACCTTTTATGTTGTACTTATAATATGTTGTTGTTTGAATGAAAAATATTGAACATGTTTCTAAAATAATTTGATGTCTTTTAAACGTCCTAGATCAATTGTTTTCACATAAATGATTTTCCTACATATGTTTATGGAGATCAATGACTATAATGCTCAAGTATAACACCTGACATATCAGTTCTTGGACCAAACATATTCATTTTCTGAGCATATGTTGTCTTGAAAAGGATTTGTAGAGGAAAATTTTGATTAAGGATTTACTCACCAATGTCAACATGTTTTTCTGGTTAGCTGTACAAAACAAGATTTTAACCCTTTGCAATGTGAGAAAGGATACAATTAATAATTGGACCATAAGAAATATCCTTAAAGATACTAAAGAAAATTTTCTGAAAGAGTTTGATAAATGTAATTATTCATACCCCTAGAAAGGGTAATAAATGTGTGGATTATCTTGCCAAATTGGGGGCTAAAGGTAGTAATTTTAAAGTTTGTGAGAGGGGAGATGATATCACCAATGTTATTAATCTCATTAAGAATGTTAAGTAATGATGTGCCGGTGGTTTTTTCCCTCATTGGGATGTCATCCTTATACTTATGGTTAGTAGGACCCTTCGCACGTGCATGATATATGGCATGATTTGTATTAATTTTGCTCTTACGATTCATTTTGGCCATTGTTTCTTCCATTTTCAATCTCAGTTGACTAAAACCATGGGAGGTGGTCATTCAAGAACTGAGCCCATGAGCTATGGTGCCCTGAAGGATAACCCCTCCTTGTGGCACATTCTAAAAATTGGGGGGTTTAGGAATTTCATCTCAAAAATCATGGGGTCTGATCCTTATCTTGTGTTGGAGTTTGGTCGGGCATGGAACAATGGCAACATGGTGATCCATGACATGGAAATTCAGGTTTTAGAGGATTCGATAGCATAGGTGACTGGAATGGAGATGGAGGGATTAAATATATTCAAAGACCACACCAGATGCAAGCACAAAATTGAGACTTTCTTCTGCGGTAAAGAAATGGTTTACCTACTGGTAGACAATATAGCTAGATTCTGCATCCCTGATATTTGGAATATGGTCTTCCTCCACCTTATGAGGTACATTACTCTTGAAGTGAATTATAGAAAGATATTTACTCACCATCTTACTATGCTTAATATGTTTAGGCATAAGATTGCTATGAGCCTTCCCTTTTTCTTGTTTATGTCGCTCTCTGTGTCAGTGCATGATTTTCAACAGGGAAATATTGATACCCCGATACACCATGGACTAATTCTTTTACTTTTTAAGAATGGTAAACTGGTGGTGGAAAAGGAATTAGAGCCCAAATCTAGGGATTCAGATGAAAATTGTACTCTTGTGGACCATATGAACAAACTAAGGAGAAAGAAGAGTAAGGAACCTCAGGGGAATGGAAATATTGGTACTGGGGCTGTAGGTTCTCTGATTGATATGAAAGGGGAGTCATCTAAAGGGAAAGAGAGAGAAGAGATGGGTTGGAATGTGGATTTTGATAAAATTTCTCTCAGGGTGAGTCAGGTGGAAATGGATATGGAGGCCTTAGGCGAAGTTGGAACAGATATGGGAAATAGTGTCATGCATTGCATCAATGCCTCTAAGAAATTTGCATCACCCAAAACTCTATCAGGGCCGATATGGTAGAGATCAAAAGTTTGGTTTTGGAGTTACAGGGGCATGTGGTCAAGTTAGAGCAGGGACACAAAGTTCACAGGTATAATCTCCACCTCAGTAGTTCTGATGAGGAAGAGCAGGTTGAAGATGACATCCCTATCATGAGTGAGCATGATAATATGAAAAGACATGAGGAGCATCAAATGGATGAGTACAAATTTGAAGACTAACTAGTCCATTGGCTCTTGGATATTTTGTTTGACTATTTGTGGACTGTATCATTTGGGATGTTTTCCCCTCCATGTTTTGTGATTTTTCCTTGTATTGATTTGTTGGACTGTAGTTTGGGATAAGTTGTTTTAGCCCTTTTTGTCCTGTTTATTTTTTGTTCACTCTTGGTGATGCTCATGATGCATTCTATTGTAAGGTTTCTGGGTGCCTTAATCCCTATATAAAGTAGCCAATCATTATGTTCACATATATTTAATAAACCTTGTTAATAGTAATTTTGTTAACAACATTTTAAATTAAACAAGACAGAGCAACAAGTTCATGCCTCACAGATGGGAGATGTGCTAGTTGTGTGATTGTGCTAGATGTGCTAGTTGTGTGATTGTTTTCATAGAATTATGATTTTTATTAAATAGAATAAATCAATGTTGCAACAAGGCCTCATATTTGTCAAATCAATACTAACTAGAAAATAAAGAAAAATATAAATAAGTTTTGTAGTTTAAAAAATTATTTAAATAAATTACAAACATTAGAAAGTTGAAAAGTTATAGAATTTTTTTATTTTGATTGGTGGATTGAGGAGAAATTTTAAGTAAGATGTTTTGAGCTTAGCACCTACTAAGGTAACCTAATACTTCTACAGTATAAAATTTTGAGCTTATGGATTGCTAACAATTAACAAGTCAAAGAATATTATTTTTAGCTTAGCATCTGCTAGCTTATGTGACACCATAGTAATTGGATATTATCGATCGATAGGAATTAACAAAATAAAGTAAGATATTGTCATCATAGAGTCTGCTAGGTTATGCCACAACAACATATTTCGATGTACAAAAACTATGTCCATTTTTTTTGTATAAGGGTTAATATGGGGGTTTTGAAAGGACCCATCCTTTTACAAAAAGGTCCTTAAGGCAGAATATGACATTGAAACATAGAAGAGAGAAATCCTGTAGGCAGAAAAAGAGAAAAAGCTACATAGCCACGATGCAAATAGAGAAAATTTACATTTTGTGAAAAGTTTTTTGGATAGCTACTCCTTCCATAGTAGCAGTATCTTAGAGTTTCCTTATTCCTTGAATTCTCCTTTCACAAATTTGTATTCATTCTTTTATTCTCCAAAATCTGTTTGGTTCTCCTACTCTTGCATTACCATATTTTTTTGCAAATAGGTCACTGTAATCCATCACCAACACATTCAATGGAAACTCATTCTTAACATGAATATCTTCTAAAATATTGTCATTGAAAATGTCAACGATGTCATAGCCATTGAATTTTGCTGAGTATGTGCAGCGGAGGACTATTTGCGGACAACAATAAGGCCAAAAAAATAATATCAATTTTATAAAATACATCTGCTCTTCTATTCCTGTGCACCACCATGACCATAAATTGATTCTGATATTCACTTTTTTATTGTGAAAATTGAGCCACCATCCATACCACCAGGATTATTTTTCAAGACTCAACAAAACAAGTTCTTGGCAGGTGTTTTGGGTTTTTAAAAATTCTGCAAATCTTCCTCTCATGTTATTACATATTAAGATGTGTCATTTCTCTATCAAGATGTGCTCCATTATGTCCTCTTTCACTGCTCTAAAAAATGTTTACTATATTACAAAATTATTTATTTGATAAAAAAACTACCTTCTACAAAATATTAAATAACAAACTTGCTTCTGTTTAATTATCTACAAAATCCCTACATGGATATAAGACCTAATCAACTATGGAAAATTTTACATGGATATAAGCCCTAATCAGCTATGGAAAATTTTACATTAACAAAATTTTATAATTTTGGAGGGACTGAAGGTGAGAATGCATACCAATTTTTGGCATGGAGAGGAAATCAAAACATTTTGAGAACTCGAGCACAAAATTTTTGATGCTTTCGTTGGTGAGATTTTTCTATTGATGAATAAGCTTACACATTGACAAAGAGAATAGAAAGGAAAATGTTAAAAATATAAACTCAAAAATTGTCTACTTATAGTGATATGTAACTTGAAAAATCCAACCACCAATTAAGAGGGCACGTGTATGATTTTACATTTATTTTTATTAAATGGATAATTAATGGTTGACAACAGTTATATGCTCCAAAAGGCACACATATTTTGAATGGCGCATGTACTTTGAAATGGTAACTTTTACATAGCTTGAATTAATGGCTAATTAATGTTCAGGAAAACACAACATTAATTAGCATTTTGCCTTGTAAAATGGTTATCATTAATAATGCATTTGGTATTGTAAGTAATTAATGTAAGAATTTAGTATTATAATTTTTGTACTGTAAATAAAATCCCTTATATAATTTGGGTAAAAATAAATCCCTTAATTCTTGTGCTTGCACTTTGACGTGTGACTCTTGATGCCCGTTTAGATGTTTTTGTTGATTGTATCTGTAAAATACTTGCAAATCTTTGTAATAAACATCACATGCGAATTACATATTTAATATTTAACTATCAATTATTAATATATATTTATATATAAATTATAAAAATTTACATCAATATATATTAAAAATAATGAAATTTATACAAAATAATTGGTATAAATAAACATTGTTTTGTATTTTTGAAGGGCAGTGTTGAAAAATTACCATTACCCAAAAATTGTTTGACAGGTGAGTTATCGCACTTAGCTGTGTGAATCAAGACTCACACTTAGCAGTGTGAATCAAGACTCACACCTAGAAGTGTGAGTTGATACTGACACTGAAAAGTGCAAGTCAATACTTGTACTTAGTAGTGCTAGTCAATACTCACACTTAAAATATGAGTTGAGAGATGTGTGACTCAAGGTTTGCACTTAGCCATGTGACCAATCACACTTGTAAGTGCGATCACTTGCACTTATACACTACTTACAAAATTTATAAATGACAATTCCATATTTTTTTAACTATGCTTAATATATACAAATAATTTTTTTATATAAATGTATATAAATATTGATAGTCACCTTTTAAACATGTGAGTCACACATGCCAATTCTATAAAATATTTGAAAGTATGGTATGTCTAAAATCATGAAAAATGTCTAAACAACTGTCACATTTAACACCATTCAAGGAAGTTTTGAGAAGGGATTTTCAACGTCAACGTTTATTGATTTGAATAAGGTATGCATGAATAGTCGTATATGTATGATGATATTAAGATTGATATGTGGCATAAATGAAAACAATCACTTACACACTATCTTGAAGTTAGCAGCTGCTTGGCTTATGTAAGTTAGTGACCACTTGGCTTATGTAAGTTTGTAATTGCTTGGGTTATGTCAGCTAACAACCGCTTGGCTTATGTAAGCTAGCAACTGCTTGGGTTATGTAAGATAACAGATGTTAGGCTTATGTAAGTGGGTAGCCATCAGGCTTATGTGGCGAAAGTGGAATCCAATAATAACGTTATTGGAATCCAATAATAGTGAAATTGGAGTCCAA
Organism: Taxus chinensis; assembly: GCA_019776745.2. NCBI lineage: Eukaryota > Viridiplantae > Streptophyta > Pinopsida > Cupressales > Taxaceae > Taxus > Taxus chinensis. Next base: position 83,319,809 of record CM034155.1, on the reverse strand, counting down.
TAATAGGGAAATTGGAATCCAATAATAGCGAAATTGGAATCCAATAATAGAGAAATTGGAACTCGAATAAGTCCAATAATGAAAATATTGGAATCCAATATTGCTACTAATGGAATCCAGTCTAACCAAAAATGGAATCCAATATATGTAAAATGGAGATGGATTTCTTCTAATACTTGTAATATTGGATTCCCAATTCACTAGAATATGTCCCGATTTAGTGAAAAAAGAATTTTCTCTGTTAGTGACTTCCACTTGACCATTGGACTATGCGTGATATGGGGATGATTTCTTATTCCTTAGCTGATATATTTCCACAAAGGAACTAATTAATCCTGACATGAATTGTGGTCCTTGGTTCGAAACAATGGATCTAGGTGCTCTAAGCCACTGGAAGATGTGTTCATATAAGAAGTCTATAAATTTCTCATCTCTTGCATATTGGAGAGCTTGCACCTCAACTAATTTTTAATATAGTCCGTAAACACCAAGATGAACTCCTTTCCTCAAGAAGATTGGTCAATTGGTCCAATGAAATCCAATCCCCACTTCTCAAAGGGCTCTAACATAACCTGAGGTTGGAGTGGCATCTCAGATGTAAATGTTGGATTTCCCATCCTTTGAAATTGATCGTATTGTTGTTAGCATAATTTAGCATAGGCATATTTATTACATTTTATTGTATTGTCTTTTATTTAATAATGTGCAACATGTGCACTCTAGTCTAGTGACTTGCATTCAATATTGTTATGTTGGATAACATTCAATATTTGTATTAGTAGTAATTACATGTGCATGTGAGATGGGTCTTATCATATCGTAGTTGGTGTCTGATAGGGTGTCATGTCTATCCATATGAGGCTATCTAATATCTATAAATATTACAGCTCTTGCATTGTTATGTAATCTGATTTCATGATCAAAAATATTTGTGAGGCTTCCATCCCTATTTGGTCATTGCAATCTAATTATATTCTATTATTTGGTATCAGAGCTATACCATTGTTATCATTTGGTATCAGAGCAGGTTCTATCCAAGCAAGGTTGAAGAGGAGCACTATTGGAGAGGATCCATTGGAGAATAAGATCTGCATCAAAGGAGAGCCATTGAAGCATCCTGCAGCCTCCATTCCTTCCAAGCATCCCTCAACAAAAATTTTATCTATCCACTTATTTGGAAGGTAATTTGTTTTTTGATTAGTCATTGGCATAGCCAATTGATCCAACATATTGGCAAAATATTTTAGATTTGGAGATCTTAAAAAAAAAATTTGTGAAAAAAAAAGAGATCTTGAAAAAAAAAGGAGAAAGATCTTGAAATTTTTTTTTGCAGATCTAAAAAAAAAGAGTGAAAAAAAAATCAGATCTAAAAAAAAAAATCAGATATGAAAGTAGAGGTGTGAAGAATTCAGGAGCAAAGGTTTTAGGCAGTCCCGTTAACAAAATTTCAGTAGATAACTCTAAGAAAAAAGAACATAAATTTTTCATACAATGTCGTATTGATGTGCCATTTTTTTTTTTGGAAAGATAAGAAGGAAGAGCACAACTTTTAAGTTTACATCATCTTCAGATTCGGCCTCTACATGTGATAAAAAGTCTATGCAAGTCAGGTCATTGTTTCTGAAAAAAAATCAGATCTAGCTGGTAAATTGGTAAGATCTCAAAAACCAAGATTCTGATTCTTTTGAAATTTTTTGGGTTTTAAGAAAAATATTGTATGATGATTTTGTAAATTTTTTAGAAAAACCCAAATCACGGTTTATAAGAAAAGGTGAAAACAATATTCATATTGTTTGTTTGGTGAAAACAATTTTTTATTTTATGTTTGGTTCTATCACACGAGATCTTTGATCTCATAGCAGCATTCGGTATATACAGTGCCTTGGGGAAGTGCTTACAGGTGATGCCATTATGACTACTACTGTACTTAATGCCTAACACAACTACCTAAACGTCATTTGGGCATCGACCCTATAAAATCAACGGGGAGTAATAAGGACACAATACACACACATTTGAGCCCTCCCATCCGTTTGAGCTTGCACAAACCCCTCTCTGTCCTGTCTACGTACCACATACTAAATTCTTTCACGTGCATTAACACCTCTTTCCATACTGACGGGTATATTGAAAGGGTGATCTTCTTCCATGTACTGATGGGTATATCAGAAGGGAGCATATATAGAAAGGTTTGGTATATCGGCTTGACGGTATATTGAAAGGGAGACCATAAACCTGGAGTGATAAGAGCCTTACCCTTTATCAGAAATTCATAGTTTCAAAAATTTAGATTGCAGAAATGGGTGCACAAACACGAAATTTCTTATTGCTAGATTCACAACTGCTTAGAGGAGACAAATATGCTACATGGAAATTGAAGATCAAGATGTTACTTGAGTTTGAAGACCTATGGACAGTTGTAGATGGAACAACAATAAGATCACTTGATGATGGAAGACAACAAGTTCAATTTGATAGGACCAATCAAAAGGCCAAGTTGATCATCTTGTTTGGCGTAATGGATGATGTGTAACCCCACATTAGAGATGCCACATTGGCCAAGGATGCATGGAATAAGTTGAGCACCGTCTATGAGGAAAAGAACAAGAATGCCATCCTCAACCTACTATCTCAATTACATACTTTCAAGTTCAAGAACAATGAGAAGGTTGAAGATTTTTTGAGATGAGTTACTACTTTAAGGGTATCTTTACTGGCATTGAAAAAAGAGAAGTGATGAGGACCTCGTACCAATTGTGTTGCGAGCACTTCCTCCTTCCTACAGAATCTTTGTGACAACTATCAATATGAGTGAACACACAGTCACATTTGAAAATTTGGTCAATCTACTCCAACAAGAAGAGGCAATGAACAAAAAAGATCATGAAGATGAGCAAGCACTATCTTCCAATCATAAAGGAAAGGGGAAATTTCAGTCCAATCACAAAAAGTCCTAATAAAATCAAAGTCGACAAAGGGACTACAGTCAAAGAGACAACACCAAGAAGTGTCCCATTTGCAATAGAGGGGGACATGACATCAAATATTTTTGGTACAATTCCTACAAAAAGGGTTCATGAAGCAATTCAAAACCCAACAACCAATAGGGTAACAACAATTCAAATCAAGGGAAGTCCAACAACAATAACAATCAAGGGGAGAAAAATGGTAATTGGCAAAGAAAACCCAAATAACAAGGGTACATTACCGAACATGAGGATGATTCAGATGAAGGAAACCACATGTATTCTACTCAATTTGATGAAGAAACCAAGTCCACACAAGATATCTGGTATGTTGTCTTGGGTGCAACTCGATACATGACTAGACACAAGGATTGGTTCTACACACTACGTGACTCACCTAACAAGAACCATGTGTCATTAGGTGATGACTCATCATACAACGTCAAGGGGATTGGAAACATTTCACTACCTCTTAGAAAGCATGACTACAAAATCACAGATGTATTGTATGTACTTGGGTTGACCAATAATTTTCTATCAGTTAGTCAACTCCTTGATCACAACTTGAAGTTAGATTTTAATAGTAATAATGGAGAAAAAGTGTGCTTGATAAGAGATAAGTCAAGAGGTTCCAAGATTGTAGCAAGAGCCTCCAATGTGGGACACATGTTCCAACTTGATTCTGTCTACAAGGATGATCAAGCTCTAGTGGCCAAAGACACACAATCTACAGAACTATGGCATCACATATATGGTCACATCAATTTTGGTTATCTCCAAACACTTCAAAAGGGAAACATGGTGAAAGGATTACCTACACTCAAGCACAACACTGATAAGTGTCACAATTGCCTAGCTGGAAAGCAACACAAAGTACCCTTCCAGAAGAACACATATAGAGCTAAGGGAAAGCTTGATTTGGTGCACACCGATCTTTGCGGGCCCATGCAACCAAGTCATTCTGGATGTCAATAATTCATGCTTTGTGTTGATGACTACTCAAGAAAAATGTGGATATATTGTCGAAGAGTCAAGAGTCAAGCCTTTGAGACATTTCAGAAGTTCAAACCACTTGTTGAGAATGAAGTTGGTTGCAAGATCAAAACTCTCTACTCAGATCGAGGGGGGGAATTCACAAGCAATGAGTTCAAGAATTACCTGGAAGCTCATGGGATTCATCAACAAATGCATCCTAATCACACACCACAACAGAATGGTATAGTTGAGAGAAGGAATCATACTATCATGGAAATGGTACGATGTATGATTGATGACTCAGGTTTAACAAAGACATTTTAGGCAGAAGCTGCAAGAACTGTAGTCTATTTGTTGAACAGAGTGCCCAAAGTAGCTCTTGAAGGAGTGACACCTCAAGAAGCATGGTCAAATCAGAAACCATCAATTGAAAACCTAAGATTATTTGGATGCAAAGCTAGCATGCACATACCTAAGAAGAATAGGAATAAGTTGGATATGAAAGCTGAGAAACTAATATTCATTAGATACATTGAAGAAGCACTTGGGTACAAATTATGGGATCCAAAAGCAAAGAAAGTATACACAAGTAGGGATGTTGAGATCTTTAAGCAGAAACAAGTAGATGCTCTACTCAACGACTCAACAAACATGTAAAATACACCTCTTGTGAAGATAGAATTTGATGTTCCCATTGAAGATGACAGTGATGAATTGGATGATGGTGAAAACTTGGATCCACCACAAGCCAATGTAATAGCTAAGAAGTCACCTAAATGGTATACTCAATTAATAAGAGATGCAAATTTGGATGAAGAACCTAGCACATCATCCAATCCTAGACCTAGAACTCGCAGTTAAGCTCATGAAGAGGTTAATTATGCCCTAATGAGTAGAGTTGTTGAAACAGTTGAGCCATCTATAGTTCAGGAAGCCCTACAATCAAAAGCTTGGAAAGATGCCATAGATTCAGAGTATCAGTTAGTGATGAAGAACAACACATGGAAACTTGTCGACCTTCCACCAGGGAAGAAACCCATTGGATGTAGATGAATATTCAAGACTAAGTACAAATTAGATGGGACTATTAAAGAGTATAAAGCAAGGCTTGTAGCAAAGGGGTTATGCACAACAAGAAGGCATTGATTATGAGGAGACATTTGCTTCCACAGCCAAGATCAAGACAATCAGGATGATCTTTGGTCTAGCTGCACAATTTGGTTGGAAAGTCCACAAAATGGATGTGAAAAGTGCATTTCTTAATGGAGATTTGCAAGAAGAAGTCTATATGACTCAGCCATAGGGTTATGTAATACCAGGAAAAGAGATGATGGTATGCAGACTCATAAAATATCTATATGGCCTAAAACAGGCACCCCAGGCATGGTACATCAAAATTGATGAGCATCTCATAAGTCATGGATTCAAAAGGAATCCTTATGACCCAAATCTCTACCTCAAAAAGCAAGGGGGGAGATTGTCATTGTGGTTGTTTATGTGGATGATCTAATCTTTACAGGTAGTTTTGTGAAGATGATCGATGCAACAAAGAAGGATTTTAATCGATCATTCGACATGACAGATCTCGGGCTCATGCACTATTATATTGGGTTGGAAGTATGACAAAAATAGAATCATATCTTTGTGTCATAGTTAAAATACACCAAGACAACACTCGAGAAATTTAGGATGATGGACTTCACTCCTATTTCTACACCTATGGAAGTGAGACTTCAGTTATCTCATTCTGATCCATCACCACTGGTGAATGCAACTCTCTATCGATAGTTGATCGAGAGTCTCATTTACCTAACATATACTAGAACAGATATTAGCTTTGCAGTTGGCTATTTATCACGCTTCATGCAAGAACTGAAAATATTTCATTCTAAAGTAGCAAAGAGAATACTGAGATATCTGAAGGGTACAGTTGACCTTGGTCTAGAGTACAAGAAGAACAAAAACTTCTTCTTGTTAGGATATTCAAATTCAGATCATGCAGGAAACATGGATGATAGGAAGTCAACATCAAGCTTCATCTTCTTTATGGGATCTGGACTGATATCATGGGGAAGCAAGAAACAGAACTTTGTTTCTCACTCTTCTACAGAAGCAGAGTATCGAGCTGTAGGTGAAGCTGTTTGTGAAGCAATATGGCTACACTGAATATTGGAAGGAATTGGTCTACCACAACAGAAATCTACTCCAGTATATGTTAATAATGAAGGAGTTCTGAAGCTTGTTCGCAATCCAATATTTCATGAGAGAACTAAACATATTGAAGTACAAGTTCATTTCATACGTGAGCATGTCTTGAAGCACAACATACAACTCCATTTCTGTCCTATAGCTGAACATAAGGTAGATGTTTTCACTAAGTCACTTGCATGCGACAAATTCACACTGTTCAGAGAGTTCCTCTCCACTTCATTGGAAACTATGCAAAATTAAGGGGGGAAATGTTAGCATAATTTAGCATAGGCGTATTTATTGCATTTTATTTTATTTAATAATGTGCAACATGTGCACTCTAGTCTAGTGACTTGCATTCAATATTGTTATGTTGGATAACATTCAATATTGGTATTAGTAGTAATTACATGTGCATGTGAGATGGGTCTTGTCATCTCGTAGTTGGTGTCTAATGGGGTGTCATGTCTATCCATATGAGGTTGTCTAATATCTATAAATATTACAACTCTTGCATTGTTATGTAATCTGATTTCATGATCAATAATATTTGTGAGGCTTTCATCCCTCTTTGGTCATTGTAATCTAATTCTATTCTATCTTTTGGTATCAGAGCTATACCATTGTTATCAATTGTCATACTTAATTTTTGAAATATTTATGTAAAGAAGGCCAATAATATCTAGCTCCTAAGAATTTGTGGATAGTCCTCTTGACTTAATAGTTTCCCCCTAATGGCTCATCATGACATGCTATGAGTATGAAAAAGATTCCATCCTTAGCTATACACCCCCGTAATACATGGTTAGATCCACATTTGAAAATAATTACATTAGTTAATATATACATTGTACTTTGTTTAATTAATTACTTCCTTTGTTTAGGTGTGAGGAAAGATGGGAACTTCCATGTAGTCAAGTAGTTAGCCATGTCTACAAACTAAGGAGAGACAATTGAGATTGCAAACAGATGTTCATCCAAAAATTCATCATCGATGTACTCTTCTATACTTGAAATGGTTAGCCTTGAGATAAAATCAGCCACCAAATTGGATGTCCTTGGTTTATCTATGATTTTGATCTCAAATTCTTATAATAATAGAATCCACCTTACAAATATTCCATGCACCAAAGTTTAATTCATTAGATACTTAATAGAAAAATGATCAGTATGAAAAATTACTTCATTTCCTATAATGTAATAATAGAACTTGTTAATTGCATAAACAAATACAAGAAATTCCTTCTCTGTGGTAGTGTAGTTCCTTTCAGTAGGGGAGAGGTTCTTTCTTATGTAGTAAATAACATGCACTACTTCTCCTTCCTCTTGTTGTCCAAGTACAACCCCCATTGCTTTATTAGAAGCATCTATTTGTATGCGGAAGGAAAACTTATAATTTTGTCCTCCCAAGACTAGAATATTTGTCAATTTTTCCTTGATAGTATCAAAAATATCTTTGACATGGTTATGTCCATTCAAACTCAGAATCTTTTGTTAGAAGAGAAAATAGTAAAGAAGCCAACTTACTGAAGTTTGAATTAAATCTTCTATAATAACCAACATGTCCAAGAAAGCTTCTTACTTTAGTTTGATTTATGGGAGATGAAAGTTTTATAATGATGTTGATTTTATCAGGATCTACCTTGATTCCCTCAGCGGAAACTTGATGGCCCAGGACTATAACTTCTTCCATCATGAATAGATATTTCTCATAGTTTAAGGATAATTGATGTTTCTCACATCTTGAGAGGAATTTTTCTAAATTATCAAATACCTCTTGGAATTTTGCCCCATAAATAGTGAAGTCATCTATGTAAATCTCAACACTATCATGAGTGAGATCAGTGAAGATTACTAACATGGCTCTTTGAAAAGCAGAAGGATCATTACATAAGCCAAAAGGTAAGACCCTGTAAGTAAATGTACCCCATAGGTAGGTAAAGGTAGTTTTATCTTGATCCTTTGGTGCCAATGTTATTTGTACCCACTAAACCCATAAAGGAATTAAAAATACCTTTTTCCACATAAATTATCAAGGACTTGATCAATAAAAGGTAAGGGAAAATAGTCATTAAGTGTTTCCTTATTTAACTCTCTGTAATCCACACAAACCCTCCATTTACCATTCGTTTTAGGCACTATTACTAATGGAGAAACCTACTGACTATATGAAATTTGATAAATGAATCCTACCCGTAGGATTTTCTCAATATTTGTTTTTACAATGTCTCTTAAGGTAGGGTTTATCCTTTTTTGAGGTTTCCTGACTGGTTTAGAGTCACTTATGTAGATATGGTGTGTAAAAGTACTGGGGTGAATACCTTTCAAGTCACTATATTCCCAAGAAAAGGCTTGAGGATGAGAGTATAAAAGTTCAAATAGGCTATTATCCTCCTAAATAGTTAACCGACTATTGATTGCCAGTGTTTTTCCTAGGAAAATGGATAATTTCTTGGTGTCTGGGTGGAGAGAATTTACCACAGGGTTTTCTCTCAACAATACATTCAAAGGGCACCTATGGGGAAGTAATATGTGTATTGTAGGGATATTTTGAAAGACACACTCTGTCAGATCTATGTTTCACAAAAAAGGGAAGTTTATAGGTTGATTTATCTCATGCATTATGTCGTCCTTTATTTCAATTGGTTGTAGCACATGACTCATGTACAGTCCAACACATACTCATGATCATAATTTTGGATTTGATTAGAATGTTATTGAATTATGACCATGGAAAAGGATGAAACCACATCTTCTGATTCATTTGTGTCATCTTTCCACCATTGTTTATCATCTGTGGGAAAGAGTTTTGTAGCTAGATAAATGGATAGCTTCTTTGAATCATGTCCATTTTACTCACCATGTTTCCTGTCCTGAAATAAATAAGAGCTGCAACAATGACTAGCCAAGGGCATTCTAGGATCAAAGGATATCCAATATTTTTATTATTCATTTTAATGATCATAAAATCTACTGCATAATCCCATGATTCAATGGTTATGGTCATGTCCTCTATGATTCCTTTGGGCTTGGATATAGACTGATCAACCATTTGTAACACTACTAAAGTTGATTGTGGTTTAATGAGAGATAACGTGGACAATGTATCAATGGTCATCACATTAATTAAAACACTTAAGTCAATTAGAACATTTGGGATTCACACATCCCCTATGCAAACTGTCACAATTGGACTCCCAGGGTCCCCATATTTTTAGAGGGATTATATTCCCTTCCAATATGCTATCCAATTTTCCATTAACATGGATTGTTTTAGGCTGATTCTTCCTTTTACCTTGAGTTTTGAAACAAAAATATTTGATGGTTTTATTCAAATTTTTTATTTCTCTAAGAGCCTATAAAAGAGGGATTCCAATACACCATTGTTTATCATCTATGGGAAAGAGTTTGTTACTTTCTCCTAAGCATTCAAGTGTTGATATGTGATTTCTCGTAAAAGGATGTGTTCCTCGATTCAGAAATCATGCTTGATATGTACCGAATTTCTTGCAGATTGTAGATCCTGACTGAGTCAAAATATAAATAGACTCTTTTATTTATTTCATTTTGTGTCTGAATATTAATCTGATCACGGAATGAATTATAGAGATATTCATCTATAATATCTAGACTTGGATCAGTGGAATTGATCCAAGTAATGCTTTAAATCTGTTGTGATAAAATTTTATATCACAGACCTTGAACAGGTTGCAAGATAAGGAAGCATTTAATAAGCTGGTCAGGAGTATGACTCAGGCTGATCTTGAGAAATGAAACGGTTCCCGATATCAAAGTATATCTGGAAGGTCTCGATTGTAGACCATGTAATAATTCGTGGACATACAATTCTGTAATGAGAACAGGAGCTAACTCTGTTCTAGAAGTATGGTACAGGTCTTTCCGAGTTTCAGGACAAGGACCAAACTGAATTATTAAGGGTTAGTAACCTAAAACTAAAACCTAACCTAGGGGTTAGATTATTGTTAGTCTAACCTAGACCTAGGCTATTTGTTAATATCCTAAGTTAGTATCTTTGTGTAAATTTGTTAGTATGGGTATTACCCTAAACTCTAACCTAAGATACTAACCTAACTTGGAGGAGATTATGAAGGGGACTATGAAGCGGTGGCGGACCATGGGCGGTGTTTTCCATGGCAATAAATGTAAGGGATAAGGATGAGGGACAGGTCATGGCGGAGGCTAAAGCGGCGGCTAATCTGTGCAGACTTGGCAATTGCTAAGTTTGGAAATGGACTTGAGTTTTTAGTTTGGACTGTCGCCAATTCTGGCGGTCGGTGGGAGTAGAGTTTAAGCGGGGAAAATTGGTTTAATGGCATTCAATACTCTCGGAAGTCGAGCTCGGAACTCGCGAGAAGGCATGCAAGCGGAAATTTGGTGGTTTGTTTGGCTTGTCGCGATTTTTGGTCTTCTCTCTCTCTCTGCTTGTTTACTGGATCTTCGCACCAGTTCTCTTCGAGTTGCATGGCAAGTATGAACTGCCATAGCTCTTTCTCTGTCGTGGAAGATATATTTGCGATGAAGACAGCGAAATTTTATTGGTCGCTTCATCGTGGAAAAAAGAAAAGGAAGTTTGAGCTCTTCCTGTGGTCTGCTTCGGAAGTTTGATCAAAATACAGGCATGCTAGGCCCTAACCTTTAAATATCTTGCTGTTTTTCAAGTGCTTTCATTAAAACAACTCTGTTCAAATGTTCTGTGAAGATTGGATGAATTTTCTATGAGATCTAGTTTGATTTTTAGCACTGTATCTCGTCTGGTTCGATTTTTCAATTTCTTCTTGATGGGTGTTTGTTTAAATCAAACTTTGACTCTATTTATTTGAGTATTCATTCTGGCTTATACATGTGTGGTATTTATTCTAAAGTTTGAATGTTCGGCCTGTTTGGCGTGAGCCCTTAGAATATACCTGTGTGTAGTATAAGACCACTGTATGTCTTGATTCGTGGTCGCTGTTTCTTGTTATAGAAACTGTATGAATGATTTGAAAGAATACTGTAAGAATGTTTAGTATTATCGCTTCTTTGGGTACTCGGTCGTGGGATTTGTTGACAACGACTAATGATACTTTCGGGTTTCATTTTGTTTTCAATTTTTGGCTTGGAACAGGTAACTGTAGGGTTACCATAGTCCTTTCGACCTAGCGGAAGTTGTTTTCCTTGTTATTAGGTTAGCAGGATTACTTGTGCACTGTGTACAATATAAATACGCCTGTACTTTGTTGTATCGACTCAGTGGAGTCGATGATTGAATCGTATTGCTTTTTATTGCTGGGAATGTAGATTCATCCACAAGTTTTGTGCTTGGATTTTTGTAAAAGCCTGATAAGATGAAATAGGGCTTTTGGCTACTGTTATTTGAAGTAATTAAAGGATAAAGACTTCCTGTATATGCACTTTCCCTTTCTATGTGAAAGCTGTTCGAAAGTTCGAAGCGGCTCAGTTGCTTTCCTTGCTAGAAATGGATATTCGATTCGCTTTGCTTGTTTCATTCTGAATGTTAGCCATGAATAGCATATATGGATTTATCAATCAATGTCATTGTACGTTGCTGTAGGGTTCAGTGGTTATGCGTGCAAACCTTTAACAGTCACTGTGTGAATATATAGATTATGCTATTACGACTTGGACGACTCTGAGGAGTCGATTGAATGATTCATTTTATTCATGAGCCGATTAAAGTTAAGTTGTTGGTATTTTAAGTGCCGGCGACTCAATGGAATAACATGTACTTCGATCTTGTTATTGAGATTGGAATTCCTTCGTGTTTTGGGATTCTGAGGTTCAGATTCTTAGGTAGGCATGTACGTCTTCGACCTGTGCAAATTAGTGTAAAATGATTGACAGAGAGTAATTTGTTGTCTGATTCTTGTTATGCTTCGTTGATGAATATCAGTATGAATTCATATGCATTTGCTTGAATTGTTACCTCCGTTTGAATCCTTGGAATTCTGGAAAGGTAACTAATACTTCTGTCTCTTTCTGAGCTTGACCTTGGACACTGTCTTTGTCACTTTTTGAGGTCCTTGAGTATGGATGACCGTTTCGTGTTCTGACCTTGTTTGGGTAAGTCGCGAACATCACTCCAAGACTTGCATGCGGCAAGGTAAGGATCGTTTGGTTGAATTCCTTTCTTTTACTTCAGTCCGATTTTGAGTCTCCGAGCAAGAATATGTATGCTATGTTCTTTTTCCAATCAACCTGTCCGATTTGACTGTGCGTGATTTGGGAAATATCGTTGTGGGCAACATAGCATAGTCCATTGGAAACCTTCGATTTCTTGATGCAATAAGGTTGTTGTTTTTAGCGATACGCTTGTAGTTTCTTGTTTTCAACTTGTGTCAAGCCTTACTGTATAAAAGGAATTAGCATTGGGCTTAGGATTGATTCATGATTTGTGGATGTGTTGGTTGCTGTACAAGAGTTTGCTGTGTTTCTGTTTCTTGATTAAACAGTGATCTTGCTTGCGGCTTGTCTAACTTGTTCATTTATATACTGGTTGAATGTTTTTCATATGTGAAGGCAGTACAGTGATGAACTTATGTGAAAGGAAGCATGAATGGTTTGGTTCTTTCTCTTCCTTTATTTAATATTATTGATAATTGACTATCAGTGGGAAATTGTTGTAACATATTGGTGGAATCCCGAATTGTTATGTTATTTCCTTTTTGGAGAATGAAACAATCTGACCAATGTTGTGATTTTGGATTTAATGATTGTTGTGTGCGTTCGTTCCTTGTTTCTTAATATTTGATGGAATATTAGAAAATGATTAAGACTATTTGTAACAATGATAGAGTTACATATTTGTAATCATTCTGTATTACAAGGGCATAGTCTGATTATGTTTACTTATGTGAATATCTGATCTCATTTAAACAGGGTGTTTAATGAAAACAATTGATGGATTGCAATTGTTTTAAAAGTTAGTGCTTATCATGCTCAGTTCATTGAACTGACTCATGTCGACTATTTTTTGTAGATGGTTGCCGTATGAGGTAAAAGCAATGCAGATCTGATAGGCTGATCAGATTGTTTATTTGATTTATAAGGAATTACAGCTTGATTTTATAGATGTACTATATGAGAAAAGATGTTTCTTTTCCGTTAGCATTATATCAAGTATGCTGTTGCATAAAATGTAATTGTATAAGTTTGAAAGGAATGAAAATAAGTGTTTGATACTTATGTGTTGTATTCTATTCTGAAAGATGACCTTCTTCGGTATATGTAACGAAGGGGCATTGTTATCTTTGTATAATATGGATGCTTTCGAGATTGATAATGAAAGCTTGTAAGTAATAAGACTAAATTCTTATGAGCATTTAGTAGTTCTAATTTGATCTAGCAAAAGCAATATTAGAATTAAATGATTGTCTCTCTAAAAGATAGGTTAAAATTGAGCCTAAAAGAGAGAACGCTCAAACTAAATGGATTGAATTACTAATCCCTAGTCCTAAGCATAACAGGACAATAGTAAATTGGGATTCTTAATCATTTATATCTTTAAACAAAAAAAAGTATGATATAAATTCAGTTAAGAGAACTGATAGGCAATCAAATGGAGTTCAGAAGGCAATCTCAAGCATAGGTTATGAGATATTGTTCCATTCTGTCGTTTTAGAATCAGGTGTATTCTGATGACTTCTTGATAAAAGCTTGACCGTAATACCTCTACCAAGTAATGAGGTCTTTTAGAGGAGGGTCGTCTTAAGACGAAGAATCCAGGGATCGGAAAAGGCTAACCTCAGGGTAAACGTCTTTAAAGTAATTTGTACTTAAGTGCTTAACGCATATTGACGAGTAGATCTTTTCGAGGCGGATTTAAAGGATGACGGCACAAGACAACTGCAGGGTTGTACCTCCGAGAAGATTAGGATCTTCTCGAAGTTACAACAATGCAGGTGACTTCTGACGACACCCTTTGCATTGATCGCTAAGATTTACATTTGTGACTGGACTAGTTACTCAGGGATTAATTAGGAACGTGGTCAGGTTGTAAGGCTACCTAGGAGGTTCGGGGTATCTTGACACATTGGTCTAACTGTAAGGTTAAACCAGTATGTCACCGTATCCCTAACCCTCTGGATATCCCTATAACGTTATCACCTTGTTAATCTATCTCCGAGTGATTAAGTCGTGAAAGGAAGGACTGACAGTAGTCAGTTTAAGACATTCTATATAACATATGAATGGGGTGAAGGACGTATTCCAGATTGACGAGTATGCCGTTAAGGAATACGAGACATGAACAGTATGTTTCAAATCTTTGGCCAAAGTATCGCAAGCTGCTGATTGCGTTGTCCTAATTCACCTAGTCTAAGGGATGAGATGCCGATGAATAATGGTAACAATTATTCAGTTAGGTTCCTTGGACAGAGCATTCTGAATCCCAGATTAGGGAAGAGAACCGCAAGAGTATTGTGTTAAATAAAAACACTAACTCTTTTTACTCATGAATAGATCGGTAGATTACCGAGTCATGGAATGAATAGATCGGAGGTATTCCGAGTCATTGCAGCTGCATATGGTTGTCTGTTATATAAATGGTTATTTGAATTGTGAGTTCTAAATTATGTATTTAGAACCAATATGCAATTATAAAAAAAAAAAAATTTTGACTTGTTCTATTGTCTAAAATGAGGATGTTACAGAGAATACCTGAGTTTGGTTTAGATGATTATTCAATAACATGATTGGGTTGTATTTCTTCTGATTTTTATTTTTCTTTAGGTAATTATTCTATAATAGGAGATGATGGTTTTGAGGTAACCCTCCTTGAACGTAGCAAGATATTTCTGCATTTCAAAAAGTTTACTGTGGGGTTTTTTTTTTTTTTTTTTCTGATTCCACGGTGTATGTTGGGTTACCCTACCTCACATTCTTTGGGTTTTCTATAGTTTGAGCTAGAATTTGTTGCTAGCCAGGTTATTCAGATGGTTTAGTAGTTATAGGCCTAGTTAATAAGGCTTGTTTTCCCTGGGGTCTCATTTGGTTATAATATTGTTGACCCAATCCTTGGGGTACATTCCACTATTGGAATTGAGGATTAAATTATTAGAACAATGGAATGTTTGGGTCTGGAGTCCACAATTACTGATAATAATTCAATGGTGCATTCAATTGAGGACTCCAATCCTATGGGAATTATCGAGCCCAAGGATGGGGGTATGACCATGGTGTGTTCCACTGGTTTGGAACCCATTGCATTTTGGTGGATAGGACTGGTTCTGATTTGATTGAAAATTCCTTCCTTGTCTTTGAGCCACACAATTCAACTTAGCTTCATTTTGTGTGTTATGATTTAAATGATTCCTTAGCAAGGGAAGCACTCCACATTGGTTTATGGCATGCTTTAGATCACAAACAAGGCAAATATCTATTTTATCTAAGGGACAGTCCTTAAGCCCATATTTTTCCATACATATTGGAAAATATATGAACAATGGATATGTGTTCCTATATTTCTCCATATCCACAATTGTGTTAGGCTGTATTAAGAGATATGTTCTTAGATTTACAATTTCCTCTCTTAGTTTGGATATGTCACCATTGGAAATTTTGTCTTTCTATTTTTGAAGGTTTGGGTGAGTCTAAGAGTAGTTTCGACAAAGGTCAATGATATCATTGAATTCTAATTTGTTCATATCTCCTTTTCCCATAAGATTAAAGGCTTCTTATGAGTCCTCATCCAATCCCTTAAGGAATAAAGTTTTGAGAAGAGTAATATCAAGACTAATGCCACACATCTTGTGAAGGAAGAGAAACCGATCAAGATAGTCCTAAACACTCTCACCCTCATTTTTTTTACATCCAAAAGAGTTCTTCCTTTTTGTCCCTCACCCTATAATAATCTTGGTATTTTTCCAAGAAGATTGTTTCCATCTCCTACCAAATTTGAATGGAGTTGGGGGTTAGGCCCATGAACCACCTCATGGTTGCATCCTTCAAAGTTGAAGGATATATATTTAATTTATGAGTGTCTAAGGTGTAGTCATAGGTTTTACATAAGAATTTGAACTCAAATATGAATTAACTAGGATCTTATGAGACTAGTCCCCTAAAGGTTAGTAGAATTGAAGGAGATATATTCTTCATGGGGGCTTGGTAATTAGGATCTAATTCTATGGGATAGGTAAATGTCCTTCCAAGTGGAGGGTTGCCATTATTTACACCATTAGGGTTTTCCACTCCATCAACCATCCTTCCTTGTTGAATAAGTTGCTCCACAGGTTGGTTTAGAGGGAGGGTTTGTAAATTAATTCTAATAAATCTACCTCTATAGTATCTAGGTCTAAACATAAAATCCTATCATACTAAGAACAATTTCCCAAATAAAAGTGCCTACCAATTGCTTGTGTTCCACATACTCCAAAGCACAAAAAGAATCTTGCTATCACTACAAGGTCTTTTATTTTGAAAGAAAGAGTTATGGAAAAGATATTTATGAATGGAAAATTACCAAGATATCAGTAAGTATTGGAGTTAGTACCTTAATCTTTAATAACAACTTAAGAATTCTCCCACAACGGCTCCAAAATGTGATGAACATCACTAGTACTCGCACTTTAGTTATCTCATGATTGTAATTCCATGGCTATTTATAAAAAGGAAACAATTGAAACCGTGTTCAGTACTTATTTTCTAGTGACTCCAAATCAAACATTATGCTAAATGCTATTGAGAAATGAAATCTATTGATAAACATGGGATTACCGAATTTAAAATTGAAAATACTAAAAATAATGTAAGTATGGTAATTTATAGAAATGCTGAGTAACATAAATTAAATAGACAAGCAATATTCCCTTCACATTAGGGAGGAGTGGTCCTTACCCCTTCCCTTTGATCTGGTTTAGAATCAAAAATAACACAAGTATAATTATCCCTGAATCACACACTTTATTGAAATAAAAGAATTTATTTTACAACAATAAAATATAAACTAACTCTATAATTCTATTACAAATTCTCTTTTATACTAAGAACAACCCTTATCACTATAGAAGAGGATAGATTACTTGCAACAACTACTACTACTTAACTAAGATATTTATATGAAAACAACTGATTGTTTGAGGAGTTATAATTTTGGAAGAACAAGTGTCTTCCACACTTAAATTAAATTCATCTTGTTAACTATAAATGAAGTATTTAATTGAATGTCAGTTGAGATGATTAATTAGTGCCATAAGATGTCAAAGATCATGCATTAAATTCCTATAATCAAGATGACTATATGTTGTTTTATTCATCTACTCCACGTCTTCAATTATCCGAGTGTTAAGTTGAGCTTGCATGATCCACATAAGCTACATGATGGATTAAATGTTATCCCATGTTTCATGCTTTTTGCACCATATCAACTCATGTACTGGCTGCATCAACTCATTGTCTTTCCTTCTGTGTGAGTCCTATATTCCAAGAGAGTCTTGTTGGTTGGATATTTTGTCAAATACAAAATGTGAGGTTCATCCACAATAAATGGGATTACATCCCTCCATAGATAAAGGGGAGGCACCCTGTTTATTACTAATCTAAAACACACAAGAAGATATATATAATATTCACACTATTCTAACCATCGGGGTTGAGATATCATCCTGGTAGATGTATTCTTATTGGAAAGAAATATGTATAAAGAGAAAGAGAGTAGAAAGAAAGAAGTGATTTATTAGAATGTGTAAAAAATAAAATGGATAGGAACATGATTTTTATTAAGAAAACAAAGATCAAAATATAATCACACATGATTTAAATTGTAAAAACTTGCAGAAGATTTGATTAACTAGATATTTAAAGCAAAGAACAATTTAAAACATTGAACATGAGAACAATACCTCAAATATCAAATATATTCCCACAACCTAATGTTTGTAATAGATTATCTTTTATATTCTTCAATAATCAAAAGGAAACACACCATTTTTTTCTTTCTCAAATCCAACCTCTATGTCATATCAAATTTTCTAACCCTTTAAAATGTTACAACATCTCACATTTATAGAGAAGGGAAGGACAGAAATAATGAAACAATTGGAAAAACATACTAAAATAGTAAATATCAGTAATAAGTTCATTTTACTGGTTCTTATACAGAGACCCAATTAATATTTGTAAATTCATAGGATGTCAAAACAATATTGAAAAACACATGCAAAATGAAAAACAAAAATGACACGACAAGCACAGAATTCAGACTTGTCTGTTTCCTCTGTCCGTTCAACCTGCTTAGTTTGAAATTCCTGAAAATTCCTAATCATATCTTGAGATTATCCCTCATCTGGTCTATAGGAGTAATGATTCAAAACCTCACAAGTTTCATACATATTGCTGATACTCCCTGGAAGCCTCTAATACTTCTTAGTGTGCTTGATCAAATTACTCAGAACGTTTTCACAAAGAATCAACTTGTCAATAGCTGCTAGACAAAATTCTTCCCCTACTGAGGATTTCTTCTCAACTAAATCCTAAAATTCCTTATATAGCTCATCCATAAGTAGAATGTTTAGGCCATCATCCAGAAATTTTATGAGGATTTTTGATAATCCCTCTTCAAGATCATTGGTAGCATCCAGTACTTCATCTCTAGATTGTTGTAGCTTACTATAAACCTCTTTAAGTATTTTGACCCAAAAGTCAATTACCTTGCAAAACTAAAAATGCTTGTTGGCATCCAAAACTATTCCCTCCTTAATCAAGATCTACAAATAAAGCTTTTTGAGCTCACCGAGAGCTTCCAAAATTAAATCCAAATTACCATTTTCCTCAAGAAGATACTCGTTTAGCTTATCAACATCTTTCCTGTCCTTTTCAAGAGCATTAAAAGTATTCACCACATCATTAATAATCCTTTTTCCCTAAACAAGAAGGTGCTGAATCCATTCATCAACAACCCTACTCTTCACATTAACTTTCTCCATCCTAGGTACTCATGATAAATCAAAGCGAATTGGAGTAGGTGCAAGAGATGAGATATGAATCTGTGTAGGATTGAAAATTTTGAGTAACACCTCCATTCTATTGTTCCATTGTTCCAAATTCTCTTTCAATTCATCTCTTAAAACCTTAGTTTCCCTGATCTTCTTACAAAGATTATCCGTGACACTCTGTACATCCTATTAAGCACCTTCAATAGTAACCTTCCCCAGATAAACCCTTGTAATTTGATAATCTGTATCCGTGATGTCTTCTTTGGTTTTATCTACTGTAGGCATGACAATATTTGCAAATTTTTGACCAGATGCATCAAATGAGATCCATGATATGTTCTTCAACTTCTTAACTGATTAGGAAGGTGATGGATATAATGAACTGAAATTAAAATCCTTATGAGGAATAAGTGTTTTTTTCTTCTTTAGACCCTGACTAGCCAACCAAAAGAGAACCAAAATAGAAGGTTCCTTTGGGAGGGGGACTAAGACCATCTCTGAAAAAGTTAGAGAAGTGATTAAATTATAAACCAGGGAAGGAGGAGTGGAAAGAATGACGTAAATAATGGTGGAAGACATTGGAGGAGAAAGGGGGATGGAAACTAGAATTCTAGAAGAAATGGGTGGAAATCCCAAAGTCAATACTATTCCACTCAAAAGAGGGGATATGGATGAGAAAAAACATGCCTTGGTAGATACAAGCAGTGATGATGGAGCTGAAGAAGAAAAATGAGGTGGAGAAGAAATGAAAGGAGATGCCTATGATTGCTGAGTGAGCACATGCACAAAGGAGTTTCAAGAGTGAAAGAGGAAACATGATGGTTAGCTACAATGCTCACTGGAATCTCCTATGTGATTGATGGAGTAGGGGAATCAAGAATCAAAACTGATGTAGGAGGTACAACATATGAAAAAGGTTGGGACTTATTTCTACCATGATCAAACTTAAATTTTACCTTTTTAGGTGGGCTTGCACCTTTATCATTTTCTTTATGTGAGGGGCTCAATTCTGATGCTGATGTGATAGGTAGCTTTGGGAAATTTGATTCCTTGGGTTGAATGCCCCATAAATATAACCATGCATTTTTTCAAATGATGGTTTGAGCAACTGTCTCTTGTATAGATGCTGATTCCTTCATTGACCAATCAATTGTTGGGATTCTGGTGTTGTCTCCATCCATTTTCTTATACATAGTTTCTACAACGCTTTCTTTGTCAACCGCATCCTTGGAAACATCAATGACATTTAACATTCTTATATCATACAAATTCAACCTACGATTATCTTTTCTTTTGATCATAAATTCATCTTTGAGATCAATCCAAATATCTTCGAGGTTCATAACATGAAGTTGCAAAGTTCTGTGAGCCTTAAGAACACCTTGATAGTAAAAACCTAGTCTTTGCTTCCTGATCTTCTTAAAATTATCCCGGAATTAAAAAACTACATTCTTATCCTTGATCATAGAGGAACACATATATCTCTTGATGGATATAGTAAATTAAATGACAACTTTGTGATTGTTTTGTTGGAATTTATGGAATTCTAAGAGTTGTCAGACCAATTCCATAAGGATCCACTTGTCGCTCGGATATCTGGGAAGACGTATATGTGATCCTTGAAATATTACAACCCATAAATATGTAAACTTCCTAAATTTCAAGAAGAGGTAACCCCACTGCGATACCTCATTCCAGGAAGCATCCAAGACTATTCACTTTGTAATATCATGATCTAACTTATAGATAATATCATAGAAAAAGGCATCGTTAACCCTTCTAAAATGTTCCATACTTCCTTTTAAGGATAATTGGTGATAAAACTTGTAAATATGATAAGTGGACTTATTAAATTTTGATTCCAACCCATGATAATTTCTCATTCCATCCGCGAAGTAAGTAACATAAGACATCATGTAAAACTTATCCGTAGATAGGGTTGTCTTCATTTGGGTATTAATAGTGTCACTAATAAATGTTCCCCAATAAAAAATAATGATAATGGTGATGAGCTGATACATCCATCCGTGAAACTTCCTAGCATCTAGGAGCCCAAATACTCTGTTGAGAAGTGTGATAATGTCACTGATCTCTAAACTAAAGTCAGTTATTGAGACTGTCTTTAGAAACCTAGATATAAAATAATTAGGTTTAATTAGGAACTTCTTGTTTACATGCTTCACATAATTATCCAAGTCCCTATCCTAGGCTTGCTAAGTTGATTGAAGATTCTTCCCAAAATATTCGTCAAAATTAGAAATTTTGAGGATTTCATCAAAATAATCAATGTATAACTTGATAACTACTTCTCTCACTTGGTTTCATACCAACCTTGAGTCAGAGTCATAATGACTGGAACATGAGAGAATAAATTCAGGACATTGAGCAAAAATGGGAAAAGCGACAACTAAAGTTAATTCAATTACATAGAGAGATTGCATCCATGAAGTTTTTGAAGAAATCTACACTCTTCCCCAAAATTTGTCCATGGCCACATGTCCTAACTCTATATCTCTAATATCAAAATTTGAGTCAATGCTATAAGGGAGCACCATACCCTGATATTTGTACTTCATTTTGTTAGATCCTTCCCTTTTCCCCTTTCCTTTGCTGGAATCAGACACGAGGAAATTGAAAAATCAAGGCACATAGTTTCCTGAATCCCTTGAAAACATTCCTATTTTTTACCCTGTAAAGCACCTCTGAAAGTATGACAAATTAATAAGAGAAGTATCCTTGTCGAGCACCTAGGGAAACTTGAATAACTAATCAAAGTTTCACTATTGCTTTGCACCTTAAGAAACCTAATACACTGTGGGTTTTGGTCTTAGTAAAAAATTCAAGAAACCTGAAACACTACGAAAGATATGACTTGCTCAGTAAGTGCCACAGTCTGAAACACTTAGGAAACCTAAGCTTATCTTGTAAGGGAAAAAACCTGAAACAATGGCTAGATAAATTACTTGCTTTAATATATGTAAAACCCAAAAGTGTAATTTTTAGGTACAAAATCCTTGAGTAATTATTTCCAATTTGTTAAACTTGAAGCCCATATAAAAATGAATAAGTAAAGAATCTAAAAATATTACCACTCCCATTGGATAAATAAAAATAATAAATTGGAAAGAGAAGAAACGAAAGCATAAGAAGAAATGAAAAAATAACCCATTCCAACCTAACACAAACCAAGGCATGAACTAAAAAGTACCCAATGAATATTTACCTAACTCAAGATGAAATTTTTTTTGAACCCTTGAAAAATCAATGAAATCATCAAGAAAAATGTGAATCAGGTTTTGGGGGTGTGAGGACAGGAGGAAAATACAAACCATAGAGGAAGTATAAAGCTATAAATGATGTGCAAAAATTCCTATATTTATAAATAATATGGCATTAAATACACGTAGGACAACACACATGTACCACAAATCTCCAATTGGGTATTAATCATGTTGAATTCGGAGGAAGATAGTTGAATACATTTGTCACCATGGACTTGGGTCCTAAAAACTTGATACAAAGGAATGACTTAGCACGTTGAGGTTTAGGTTTGAAGAACACAGAACATGTAGCATAAAAATCCTTCATCATGTTCTGATGTAGAGAAATCTAAAAACTTGATAAATGAAAACATGTTAGGTTTCAGATTTGGGAAACAATAAAAAATTTCATGTTTTTAGAGTACAAGATGTTTTGATGCGATTGGATCCCAAAATCTGACATAACAGGGTATAAATCAGACTTTGGATTCAGAAAACACAAAGTATATTACATGAAAAATGCCAAAGGAAACCCAAAATCTGATCCAAAGGGCACACAAAACATTTTCAAAGGCAACTTCAAAAAGACTTAAAAGAGATCTAATAATTTTTTTTGGATTGGTTATCCCATATTTTTGATAAACTTAAAAATGGGATAACAATTCCTATGCTAGTACTTAGGTGAGTCATACGCTCCACAGTGAGTCCTGCACTCCAAAGCGAGTCCTGCGTTAGTGTACAAGTGAGACCTGTGTTGTTCCATAGACGAGTCCTATGATGGATTAAGATATGATCTTCAAACACATTGTTAATACATATAAAGATCCATTTAACACATTTTTAATAAATATGCAAAAATGAAAATAACAAGGTTATGCACAAAACTTCCTTTCAAAATATACTAAATTATTAATTACAAAATGATAATATCATCCTTAATGAAAAATTATGACATGAAAAATGGGGCTTTACATAGGAATTAGAAGGGCTCATCACTCCCCAAAACTTACCTTTGAGGTGCAACTGCATCCCAAAAGTGTGTTAAAGTGCAAGGAGGCTTCCATTCTTCCACCTTGCACTAATCCACTCTCCCACTTTCCCATGTGCACCCCCTTGCCCACTTCCACCATATAAAATCACTCAAACTTGCTCACACTTCATAAAAACATAAAATAAAGTCTTAAAAAATTAAGGGCAGCCATTAAAGTGTTTTGAAGCTGGTTTATCCTCTCCAAACACCAAGTAAACTCCCTTTTGTGCCCTATGTGTCAAAATCTTGTTTTCCCCATTTCTCTTGTTCCATAGCTTCATTTTACCTAAAATTTAGACTATAGATTCCTATTTATGGCACCTTGAAGGATATGTATTGATCAAAAAACATGATAAACCCATTCAAAATATATTTGGGACTATTTTTTCAACAAACATTTCCTTCATACACCAAAAACTCAAGATTTGAAAGTTAGGTTGCACTCGATTCACATGGAGAAATAACTCAAAACTTGGAGCATGAATTCACCTCCTAAAATAAATAATTTCAATCTATCACATGATATAAAGTGGAGAAAATCCCAAGATATGAAAACAACTCTTTTCCAACTCCAAAACCCTATACCCTTGAAATTTTGATTAGGATCGTTCTCCTAAACCCCTTGAGAGGACCTCTTTAAATTTGGAGCATCCATCCATATCCAAAAAATATTTGAAATTATCCCAAGATCAGATCAAATGGATAATAATTTCTCATGGAATGATCAATTGAGTTTTATCTCTTTACCATTTTCACAATTTATCAAGCTTTTCCCATAGCCAAAACCTGTTTTCAAAATTCCTATTGTTTTTAATAAGGGAATCTCAACAAATTTAAATTTTTTTTTCATGGAATTATCTTTCCAAATAATTGTTTCTTATCCAATTTGGATTTTATGTGATCTAATTTTTCTTGAAATACAAAATCAACAACCCGTAATACCAAAATACACTCAAATTTATGGGTTTTCAGAAATGGTTGCAAAATCCATTTTCCTTTGCACCAAATCATTCCTACCACTTCTTAAGGTTAGAAAAGCTAGAAAATCACAAGATGAAGTTCCACTACTCTAGTTGTGAGCCCGTTTCTATTTTGGTGTATGAATATTCTGACATCGAAGACAATAATGTGGAGCACATGGACTTGGATGATCTTAAGTGGGAGATGGAAGACGGAACCTACATGGCCTTAGCTAACATGATCCATTGATGTGGGTTGTATCGATCCAATAGATTCCTTATAGCTCTTCATGAATTTGGGTTTCTTGTGGGATGCACTAAGAATTATGAATCTAAACCAATCTATCATTGTAGACAATAGATCCATCATCACTATGTTGACATCATAGGGAAACTCAAGATATCTATGTATTCCAAGGCCAAAGAACATGGTTATTTTGAGAAAGGAATATGCTTTGGAAGAATGGGAAAGGAAAAATTCATGCTTACATGGAGTGACCATCAGAAAATGGATGAACACACCACACACAAGCTCTCCTCACTGCTAAAAACTCTCTCTAGGTCCAAATTCAAAGAAGAGATACCTATCTGCATCATGCTTCTTAAAATGATTATGGGGTAATAATCAGTAGAGGAATTCCAATCATGGATGCCATAGTTCAATGTAATATCGTTAGAGGCATCCAAATTGATTGATTGGATCCAAATTATCATTGATAATTTACACTCCTAGCTAATCGATATTAAAATCATGAGGAAGTTAAAAATGACCTCATACTTGGTCTATGATGTCATGACATTGTAGAGGTTTTCTAGGCTCACTATAGAAATGAACATTCCAAAGAATGTGCCAGCATATTAAACATACCCCCAATTCAATTTAAGAGAATATAATAAGAATTGTGTAAGGGTGAACGATGTTTTTGTCAGGTACTTGATCAATAAAATGGAAAGTGACATAAACCAAAGGTTCTTGGACAAGGCTTGTATGTTGATATGTAAATATGGGAGTTATTTTGCACAATTTAGGATTACATAGAATGGGAATACAAGTATTTCAACATGTGCCATCAGCTTGCATTATAAGATTATTGGGAGGATTGTGATGATGAAATGAAAGTGAGACAAAGGGAGTTCTCAAGGCTAACTATGCCATAGATGAGAGAATTTCAGATGGATTGGGAAACTATTGATTTTAAAGATGATGGAAGTGACATTTTTGAACCTAAGTATCTAGAACCTATACTGTTTGAACTGATTCCACTTGTAGATTTGTTCAAGGTATAACCTATGGATATCTTGACTCATACTATAATGGTTCTAAATAGGTCAAGAAATTGGTACTTCAGGAAGGTTCATGAGTTAATTTTAACTCCATATTCATCCTACAATCATTTTGATAAGGTAGGGGGAAAATTATATGTGAGAGAGATGTGAGCTCCAAGATAGGTGGAAAATTCTCAAGGAAGACAAGTTGTTCTAGAACCCTCACTTAAGCCTTTGAGAAAGAATATGTCAGTGAAAAGATCCAATGCAAGTTCCCTTGAGACTGAGGAGTTCATGGTTTCTCCTACAAGAAGCAAACCAAGTTTCCTGAACTATCAACAAATTATTTCTACAGATATGTCATGCCTCCAATTTAGCCACATGAGGAAAGTACTAGTCAGGATGTTGTGCTAGTGTCCCCTATGGGCATCCCAGTGGCACATGCTTCATCTTATTCACTAGGTCTTGTTTTCCCACATGTACAAGATATCATAAAAAACCACCAATATAATGTGGCCAAAGAAAAAACACCAAAAATTGAACTCTCTTCTAAACTCTAGAAGACTTATTCTCACTCGAGAAAGGCCAAGATGACTTCTTGACTCATGATTGATGCCTTGGGATCTCAATTCGTTGAGTTTTCCCAACCTAGAGTGGAGAAAGATGAAGCAGGCATGAGAATCATAGATTATGAGATGACACGATATTCCCTTGGTGAGTTTAGACTAGAGGGTCACATCCATAATTTTGAACAAATTGCTGGTAGGATTATTGCTCGTATGAGGGAAAGTGAGGCCACCAAGGAGAAATTGCAAATACAAATTCATACCTCAAGCTCATAATGTATACAGGAAAAATTTTCAGAAGTGAAAGATAAGCAAATAATTAGCAGCAAACCTTTCACCAAGCTCCTCATGTAACCTTGATGATAAAATTGCTGAAGTGCACACACACTTGTTTAGTTTCTTATGGTATTTGGATTTTGGATGCTCTAAGTTAATCTCCAAATTAAGAAATGAAAATGCTATAAGAAGCTTTGGACACAAGGATGTAAATTTGAATGAAAAATTTAGTAGGGTTGGTTGTAATTTTCTCAAAGCTTTTAGGGATTACAAAAGAATTTTTGTGAAGGATATGACCTGTTATTTATAATTGCAGGAGAGGCCATGAAGTGGTTGAATATTTCTAATGAAGTCATGAATGCATATTATTAAAATTGCATTGAAGGAGGTTATAACAATTTTAATGGATTGAATATCCATTGAGTGGCAATAACTTTTCAGTTGGCAATAAGTTTGCATCTGGAAAGGTGGTTGTACTTGCAACTTTACTGTTTCCACCTTTGTAAGATTCTAGAAGTGAAATTGAGTGGGGTGACTAGGATAGTGAAGTGGAGCTTAAGTGGAAGATGATTAGGTAAATAAATATATTTCTATTTAAATAACTAACTTAATTAGTTAGGGGATGTGAATGAGGAAAAAAATATTTTATCAAATAAATATTTAATTGAATTAGCTAAATGTTATAGAAGTATAGTTTAGGCATGATTTGAATTAATTTAATTAATTCTAAAGGAATGCAATAGATTTAATTGAATTAAATATTAAAGCTATAAATACTCAAAGTGTGAATTAATTAATTAATTTCAAAGGGTATGTGAAAACTGATGATATCTTGAAATAAGTATGTATTTTTAGGGTGTCTACATTCGTTCCTCTTTAAAGTGTTATTATGAAGTAATATCATTAGATTCCCCAATGAGTGTGGATGCGATGGAAGATAGGAAAGTCGGCGAAGCATTTATATGTCGCAATGAGTGTGGTTGCGATGGAACATTGAGATTCCCCAGTGATTGTGAATGCTAAGGGGATTCCCCCCTTAAGTGGATGTGTAAAGAAGAAAAGTGGTGGAAAATGACTTGACAGGAAGAAGGGAATGGAAAAGGAACTAGGGAATATAAGGAAAATGGAAGGGATTGTGCTAGTAGCACAAGATTTCATTTAGAGAGTGAAATTTAGAACAACCTTATTTTGTTGTTGCAAAATAGGGTTATCACCGTGATTATGAAAGAATCATGATTTTTAACCCATTATGTGTGTAAACAAACACACACAACACATAAAAGTGAAATATGAAAAAAAACCTAATATACACAGTAGATGCATGCACCATGGTTATAAATGAACCAAGATATTAACATACTACCTGTAATTGGTCCAAAGAAAAATAAAAGAAAACAAACCCAACATACATAGGAAAAGTAGGCATTGTGGTGATAATTAAACCAAGCCAAAACTGAAAGATGTGTAATTAGTCCAAAAATAGTATCAATAATGCAACAAAACTTTGAAATAAAGACAATTAAATTTGGCCCTAATGTGTTTCACAATGATAAGTAAGAAGATTAGAATGTCCCTAAATAATGATATATGCAAATGGATTAGGATTGGATCAAAGAGTAGAGTACCTAATCCTCATGACACTCTTATTGGATCTCATTGAAGTGTGGTATGATATTTGAAAAGGGTCATTTCCCCCAAGCACAGACACTGAAAATGCATTAGAGAGAATGAGATCTGAGACTTCCCCAAGAGAAGATACACATGAGGGAAATAATAAATTGTGTTTGTCATAAGATATTTTGGAATGAATATGAGGGTAGGTGTGAATTGTTTGATTTCATTGATTGTACTGTCTTGTTGGGATTTTGTAAATTTTTAAGGATTTTTTGATTTTTTGAATGTTTTTGATAAATATGATTTTTGTTGATTTTTGTTTTTTAGGATTCTATAGTTTTTGATAGGAAAAAGAGTGTAAGAATTGAATAAATGAATGCGGTATCATGAGGAATTTCATATGTGTCATGGGGAAATAATTTGAATGCCCCAGTGAGTTAGAATGAGGTGGTTAGAATGCCTTTGTGAGTTAGTGAGCACCACAATGAAGTGACAGACAACCATGTGACAGATGAGAGAAGAGGTTACACAAAAATGCCTAAAGAAATGAAGAAGAAGAAAAGAATTAGTGTTATTGGTCACAAAGGCCAAAAATAGAAGAATTAAGGACTAAAAGGGTATAAATAGATGGGTGGGAGGGTTAACAAACATAGCGACTCATTTATGCTTGTATATTATTTTTTACTATTTGACTGAGATTTGAGCTCTGATATTTGATAGAGATGGCCTACCGACCACAACGGAAGCACTATGTAGATCGTGTTTGAGAGTTTGGGTGGAGACCAGATGAGGTACTGTGGTAAGTAGCTCAAGAAACTTAATTTTTTTGATGTATTTATTACTAGTTAGGACTAGGGAAAAAATGATATTTAACGATAGTGCATGTACTTGAGTGTGCTAGCATTTCTCAAGGAATGTGATAACATACATGTGAATGTGTTAGCGTTCAAATGAGAACATAAGCATGTCGTGAGAAATGCACTAGCATAATCAATGCTCTAGCATCATGGCAATAACATGAGCATTTAACTAGGTATGCTAGCGTGAATTCACTAGCATGTTAGTGCACATGCTAGTGTATAAGAGGGTACACAAATATAGAAAATAGGATTCCAACATAGTATTAAATGTGCTAGCATAGTATTGAATGTGCTAGCGTAGTTGATTGATTTTTAAAAGAATGTTGGAAAGCTATAATAGAAGAAATGTGATGTAATAATGTTGGCTTGATGATGTGCAAGATAAAATATTATCCTTAGATGTAGGGAAGCAACACAGATGAGTGCAGATGTTCGAGAGGAGT
This sequence comes from Taxus chinensis, assembly GCA_019776745.2. Classification (NCBI taxonomy): domain Eukaryota; kingdom Viridiplantae; phylum Streptophyta; class Pinopsida; order Cupressales; family Taxaceae; genus Taxus; species Taxus chinensis. The sequence goes on along the minus strand of CM034155.1, from coordinate 83,290,457 downwards.
TTCACTCGTAGTGAGTAGAGACAAATGGTTGCATTGTTAGAGGTAACAAGGATTACCTACATTGCATAATTTCCACACATTAATCTAGACCATTATTTACTGACGGCGCTGGCTGAGAGATGACACATCAAGAGCCAAACCTTTAGACTGACTACTAGAGAGATGAAAATTACACTAGAGGATGTCTATCAGATTCTTTAAGAACTGATAGATGGAAAATAAGTGCAATGGGATGGACATGCTGGGTGGATTGATGGACACATTTGGTCACTATTTAAGATGGAGGACATTCCCAGAGAGCGATTGATGGTGCACTTGTACGAGTGTATGGATGATGATATCATGGCATGATTATTGATCTATTTGATGGCTCTGATCAATGGCTACCTACTGCATGATAAGATAGGTTACCATTTTTAGTTGGGCATGAGAGGTGTAGCAGTAGATATTACGGAGGCCACCATATTTTACTGGGGATAGTGTATACCGACACATTTATATAGGGATTTACACTTGATTGTATATAGAGGATAGAGGAGTTTAATCCCTCCTACATTATTATAGATATTGTCATGGAACCACATTGCTATTGATTGTCTAGTTAGTATAATGTGGGATAGGAAGTCATTGGAGTCGTCATCATTTATATGGGAGATAATAGGTGCTGGTCATAGGGGTCATCTAGGTGATATTATATTCTACAGACACACATTTGAAGACTTATAACTATAGATGGTGACCTGGAGGCCATATAAGTTATATAAATGGGATCTTGACGTGGTAGAGCTCTCAGTTGCAGAGGTCGATCACTTCATCATTAGCAGTTGTTCCCATATAATGGAGATGTACATGATATAAGGGGTTTAGAGACAACTGGGGATCATACAGGATATACCCGGTGGTGATTAGGGGTACTCACATTTTTCTCTCAAGACTGTGGACTTTGGTCCATGTATCAAAGTGCAGATTTCTAAAGTGAGTTTCTTTGGAGTTGTAGCATATGCATGAGATGAACATGTATAAGTTTTTAATCCTAAGACCACACCAATCTATGCTACATGGTATACAATGGTTATGTTGAGATCGATCACTATTCCTTAGGAAGCTATAAATGCAAGCATAAAAAATTGCCCTAGGGTAGGACCACATCTGAGGAAAGCCAGAGGTAGACTGGGTCAGGATGAGGCTGAGGCACAGATGCAGAGATAGGGTAAGAAATCAACATAGACACAAATTTAGGTACAAGTTCCTATACATGATTAGGTGTTACAGGGTATACCACAAGTGTAGGTGTAGGTGCTAGTACATGCACCTTTACAGGTTCCACAGGTTCATATGTCAGCATAGGGTCCATTACAAAATCCATTGTCACACTGAGACCACCCAGTCTAGTAACGAGATAGGTAGATGTAGATGGAGAAACAAATGTGGATGAAGATTGGGGAGATGAGATAGTAGAGGATATTTGGGAGAAACGTGTACACATACCTTCACTAGGACCATCGACTACCAAGTTATCTATAAGGCCCAAAGAGACATGGTTATTAGGGAGGATAATTCCATCTTGATTGCATTGCATCGGAAGACTCAGTAGGTGCATAGTCCTAACTATAAAGTGAGATCAAACTACTAGATAGGTATAATAGGTGACGATATAGAGACATGTTTCACGCATTGTGGTGGAGGTAAGTGATTTAGTTGATGTGTTGTAGGATGTTATAGCCATATAAGAGGGGTTATTACTAGGGCCTATATGAGGCAACCATTCTAGTAAATCAGATACCCCCATATTACAGCCAGAGAATGGGTAACAAACCCTTGAGATCTAGTAGATCATAAAGACCTTCTATATTAGTTAGATAAGTGTAGATGCCACCATTGAGAGGTGGGGAGGATAGACCCGGTAGTTCCAGTGTGGGTGAAATTCACCCTTGACTCATCGACATGATATATTATATATATTGTTGTATATGCCTCATGATGAAGGCATATTTTTGTAGATTGACTCCCTTGATGGCCCGTGTATATGACATTTCTTGGATATAGAGTACATGGAATTTTTTTGATGTATATGATGTTTTGATATTCTCATTTTATTATATATATAGTATGGACATTTGACACCACATATGATGATGAGATGTTTGGTTTCCATGTGATGTAGTTAGATAGATGATTATATGATGATGCATATTAGAGTAGATGAGGATTGTTATTTATTTTATTATGGATATGTGATGATTATATATATCTTAACATGCATGTTTGTATTTTAAATTTTATTCATGATGAGGAATGTGTTAATTCTATTGTACTATTGGACTTTGAAAAATTAACACCATGATGAAAAACTTACACAAAAAATATTACAAAGCAAGAACAAAAATGCAAACAAACCCCATACATACGGTAATTGATAAAAACCTTTAATATGAATAAATCGAGAAGGGTAAAAAATTCCTATGCTTGGCCCAAGAAATGGAGAAAAAATTGAAAACAAGCCTAAAATTCAAAGGAAAATGAGCTAATATAATCATCTGAATACAAACAATTGATGAACAACATACAAATAATTAATCAACAAAAGAAGAAACACAAACCCAAAATACAAAGCAATATGAATGTAAAAAAGCTAATAATGAGCAAAGTTATAAACATGGTACTTGAAATTGGTCCAAAAATAACATGAAAACAAACCCAATTCAAAAAGGACATTGAATAAAACAAAGCTAACAATGAGCCCAGTTATCATTTTTCTTGTAATTGGTGAAAAAGATGCATGAGAAAGTAAAACAAGCCATATGCACATTGTAGTGCCCACTTCCCTTACGCATTGTTTATTGTTAGTACAATTTTTCTTCATGTGTTTCATTATGATATGTGTTGATTATACTGTACTAGATATTTAGATTGGAGACATTTTAGTCTTACTATGTGAATTGGGGCATATGATGCATAAGACAATTCTATGACATTTTTATTTTGTTGATTAATATTAACCTTAAAAGGATATAATAGTTATATTAGTGTGTTTCCCCTTGATCATGTTACACTAATCTTATAAGGATTTGATGAAATTGTATGTTCTAGCATCACTAGGAACATATAACATGTTATAGTCATGAAATATTTGGATGTGATGATTTTTATCAGTAATGTTGGATTTTGAATTCATGATTCGTAGAGTATAAATGAAAAATAGAAATTTTAAGATATAGTATGTATGTGCTATATGGAATGATTATGAAATATAATTAAATTAATCATTCTAACTATATATGTTGAGAAATTGATTATTGAATTTTATATGTATTGAATTACGAATGAATTGTTTGATTGTTGTGCATGGATTTATATTTATACTATATGTTTTGTCATGTGTATATGATGCTTAGTTTGGACTATGAAGGTGACGGACATATATATTCATGAAAAATATAAAATACCAATTCAAGATGGGGGAGACAAAAAATCTAGGAATAATATGTGTTAACCATGGTCACCCATTGAGCACATGGGTATGTGTGTGGGTGTGTTGCTAATGTATAAGTGACCATTTTTTATAATGTTTTAATTATTTTAACTCTCGTGTAGTGTTTGTTTCCCCTTTTGATTTTTAAATTTTATTTTAAATTGATTAAGGATTGATTTTATTTTTTAAAATTATTTTCTTTAAGTGTGTGAGATGTGGATTCCATCACCCCTTTTTTAATTTGTGTAACCCATGTGATTTTTAATTAAATATTTTCCTATTTTGGCTTATTTTTATTTTATGATTTTAAGTTAATATCTTATCCTAATGTGTTAAAGTTATGATTTAAATTTATTATTTTTAAATGAATTCCATTTTGATTGATTGAAATCTCATTTATTATGAATTTTTTCTTGAGCACGATCATTTAAGTTGATTTTGATCTTGAAAACTCTAATTTGGCCTTTGGAGAAATTTTGGGAAGTGTGTGGGAGAGGGTTACCTTGTCCCAGAATCCCAAAATCTCCCCAAGCCAATACATATATGGTAGGTAGGTTTTTGAAAGACTAAATTTTTCCTTTTCTTTTTTTTTTGATGAGATTTTTCTTCCCTTTCACTCCATGTTTTTATTACGAGTCTTACTTTTTGAATTTGAGAAGATGAACCTTTTTGAGATGATGAAATTTTAATGAATTTTTTTTTTTTACTCCTCTTACACTTTATTTATGCGGTTTAGCTTGTGTGCACCTACCATTTTGGAATGCACATGAGTTTGCTTTATTGGAATTCTTTTGTGGACTCCACCTCACCTTGCCTCTAAAAAATCTATAAATAAGAGAGCTTAGAGAAGGAAAACGGGGGTTCCATAGTTTATGATTTGGTGTTTTCTTGGTTGCTTTTATCATTTCTCGGTTTCTTTTGGCTTTGGGAGATATTGAAAGGAGGACTTGAAAATTTTCTTGGTTTGGAGAATTTGTTCAAGAGCATAAGATGCCTCTAAGGTGGGTCCTTCAAACTTTCTTGTATTTTTATTGCTTGTGTTAACCTTGTTTGTTTTTAGTTTTCTTGTTGTGTTCATTTTAGGTTAACATATGTTATGCCTTCGTTTTTGGGGCTTAGGTTTCAATGAAAAGGGTAACCCTCTTTCCATTGAATTTTGGTTGGGTGGTTAGATTTTTCCCCATCTCTTTTTGGTTAAAGAATGCCTTGAATTGAATAGAGGATCTATGTTGGAAGACTTGTAATTCCTAATGTAAATATTTTTCCTATTGTTGTAATAATTTTGAAGCATTGTATTGTTAAAATTTTACTTAAATGTTGAAGAGGAATTATTTTTAAAGTAACAAGCAATGTTAAAGTGAAATGTGCAAAATATGTGTATTAACATGAAGGAAAGCATAACTACATAAGTTGATTTTTGTGTAGAAATATAAAATTGATTTCAAAAAAAAGAAAGTGAATGCATATTGTATATGGTGGCATTGTTTCATTCCTACTTGAATGGTAATAAAGAAGTGTAAAGAGTTTTTTGGAAATGTTGTATGGTCATCTCTCTTTTACTCTCTTGAAAGGTGAATATTTATTTACATAAGTGAATGTCATTGTAGCTCATGTAAATAAAATAGTTAAAATAATTCAATTGGATTGTAACTAAATATTGGAATGCAATTTACACATGTTATAAACCATATATAAAAATCATGGTATCTTCATAAATACGATATGGGTTTTTCTTATATTTTTTCATTCTGATTAAAAAAACTATTATAAAACCCATTAAATATGTTTATATTTAAATGTTTAGAAACAAAGTTATATATAATGCTTATAATATTTAAATTTTATATATTTTTCGAATGATAGGTTTGTGTAAATTTCATACTCTTAGTTTTTTACTAAAAAATCATAGCTATAGTTAATAATATAGCTATGATTTTTTAGTAAAAAACTACGAGTATGAAATTTACACATGTTATAAACCTATCATTCAAAAAATACATAAAATTTAAATATTATAAGCATTATATATAACTTTGTTTCTAAACATTTAAATATGAACATATTTAATGGGTTTTATAATATTTTTTTTAATCAGAATGAAAAAATATAAGAAAAACCCATATCGTATTTATGAAGATACCATGATTTTTATATATGGCTTTGAAAATGAAAAATGAAATAGATACTGACACTAAATGTGTAATAAATTTATTTCTACAAATTTAAATAAAAAATACTTTAATGGGTTTGTATATAAGTATGTTTTTATCCTACTTTCAAAATTTTATAAAAACCTAGAACGTAGGTTTGAATATATTGTGATTTTAATATAGGGTTTTGAAAATACAAAATAAACAGAATTAGACATGGCCATTAAATTGGTCATAACGTGGTTTCTAAAAATTGAATGAGGAAAATAAATAAATAAGAGAAAATAAAGAATGAATGGAGTAAGACAATAATGACCAATAGAGATCAATATAAGATACAACATAGAAAAGATGCATTATGTTTCCAAAACAAATAGTTTGGATGCTTCCATGAGAACTCCACTCTTCAAACTTATAAAACAAGAAAGGAAAATATGTAAAAAAATGAAATAAGGAGAAGGAAAAATGGATTAGATATCCATAGGAATCATTCTTAGAGTTTTTCTAAGAAACCTAGATCTAATGGTGAAATTAGATTTAATGCTAAGGCCCGAATTTAATCCTACTTGTGTACTAGGCATACCCACTTGTTTGTCATTGAGTTGACTTTCTAAGACTATTAGACTAATATAATCTTATATAAATTTTATAAGTTTAAATATTTTGTTTTAGATAAGATAAAAAGTTTTGGTTTTAAATGGGGACCAAAAAACCCCATACAAAATAGAAGCAGAGAAGAAAACACCAATGTTCAGCACTAATGGAGGCAATTTTTTAAGAAGAAAACACCAATGAAGCCAAGGAGGCAGAGTCAAAAAATCTTAAAAACCAGGCCCCCAAAAAATAGAGCCAAACTAAATAGTTTGCATATCAACAATAGTTTTTTGTAAGTATAAAAAGCAAGACCAAAAATAAGAAATGACAATAGAAAAGATAAGGGTTGCAAAAATCCTGCCATTATTTCCTAGTATCCCTGCTTCAGGTCCTGGAGCTTGAACCACCATCTTGTGAAAAATCCACTTTGATAATGACTCTATTTAGGAATTTGACCTCTTGATACTTAGTTTGAGTGTCGAGATCAACCTCATCCAGAGAATTACCCTGATTTTTGGCCACAACCATACCTGAGATTTCACCAATATCCATCTCATCATTGTCAGAAGAACTTAGAATCAACTTCATATGAAATGTTGATTTTGGCATCCTTAGAATTAACCTAGTTTTAAAGCATAGAAATATTTTACTCTTGCATAAAATAATCTTCTTGAATCCCCTTGATGGTTCTGTTCTAGGTTTCAATCCTTTAATGAAAATATTTCAGCTCCTATATGAGGTTTTTGTTGATAGAGAATGGTATCAATTATGGATTTGGCCCTCATTAGTCTGGCCTCCTAGTCAACAAGCTCTTGGTCCCTCTTGTTGGAACTTTCCCTAAAATTCCTAATCCCCTTATTGAGATTACACAAGGATCCCACAACACCTGCATCATGATCAATACAAATTTTATTCTTCTTGATTTTATTGAGGTGAGAAGAAAGGGTTTCCTGGTCAGAATCTTGATCCTTGACTTGATTAGGGATGGAAGGTTTACTTATTTGGACCAAAATAATATTGAAGCCTTAGTGAAGGGGGATATCCAACTTATTTTTCTTTAAATCCTTGATAGTCAAGAGGAGAAACCTATGAAGGAAGAATGGGAGGCTCATAGTCTGGTCATGACAAAGAAAATTGAGGATGGACAGGCGGTGAGTGAATATTTAAAAAAAAATTCCTTCAAGAGTTAGATATTTCATAATAACTAGGAAGAAATCAGCTCATATATCTAGTAGGAAGGTGTGAGAAATACCATTTTCATAGGCAATAATGTTTTCCCCAACTTCAAAGAAAGTAGTAATTTCATGTTTCTTTTTAGATATATCTTTAAAAAAAATTAGGCCATCATTTTTTTAACCCAGTATTCTCAGTTATGGAATTCTCAGAGACATCAATATGAACCCATCTAAAAACAAAACCGCCATCCTTCCAGGAAATCACAAAATTGATAGAAAGGTCGAGATCATTACCTTTGAGCCGATGAATGTATCTAGTGAGACCAACTTTGTGCAGCAATTTCCATAGAGCCACATCGTTCTTGAGTTGAAGAAAGGTAGATGTTTAAGTACAAAACTTATTGCCCCCATGAAGCTAGCAAAAAAATTGACGTTTTTCATAGAGACTCTAGAACTCGACTGATAGAAAATGGAGAAAAAATAAATGAAATAAGAAAGGGACATTTTCCAAAAAGGAAAATTCCATTCACAACCCCAAGCGTGTGAGCTAAGGGTGTCATCATAGTGCAGCCTCCCACTTTGTGTCTTCATTTAATTTTAAATATTGTAAATATGCCTAAGTTAATTAATATTTCATAGTGATGATATAAAAAACTTAAATATAGTAGTGTTTTAATAAGTTGAATTAGGAAATTTAAATAAAATGGATATGTACTATAAGTTAAATTATTATTAAATTTACCATTAAAATTTATAATGGTTAAACCTTATAACACATTATTCGTAACTTAGAAAATAGTAAATTATTTATTATATCTAATTATGTAATGAAAAATATGTTTTATTGTTCTTTTATTATATAAGGTCCAAAAATTTAAATAGGTCCCTAAATTATATAAGTGTTACAATTCATACAACAAGGCTATAATTATAATCCAGGGATCTAAAATAACATGAACATTAATATACTATAGTGTTTGGGTAATCTAAATCTGGGAAACCTAATTAATAAATTAATGAATGAACCTCTTGTGTGTTGTTCTAATTACCTTGAAATTGTAAGAAACGAACCTAGTAAATAGTCAACCTTAGAGTAAAATTCTTGTATGTTTTAACCTTCTTGTGTGATCACCTTCATAACATAGGAAACTAAAATTTTAGGATGAGCTTAGCTCCTTAAATGTGATGGAACCTCATAGTTTAATGGAAATAAGAGTCCAAAATAAGGTTACCATAAAAACATGTACTCTTATCGATTTTTTCATGAACCGAACCAGCCACTAAAGTATATGAAAAAGGGGGAAAATCTTGAACCTTAATAATTTAAAATATAGACTTCTTCCCTCTTGATCTAATACTAGTTCCTATTGCATAATTAAAGTATAATGTTAAATCAATTAAACATGTTCCTTATAGATGAATCCTTAGGAAAATAACTACTAGCATTATATGTGTTTAAATTTCCCTTTTAACAATTGAGTTATATAAGTTAGTTACAATAAGATATACAAACCATATTAAATAAAAACCATTCCAAGTTAAATGTAAAATGATATGAAGGAATTTTTTTCCAAAACAAATGTATATTTACACATTAAGTGCTCTTCAAATTATTACGATCAATTATTAAAACATTATTGTAATAAATATGTAACCATAAAAGTGTTGTGTTGTTGGAAGTTCCCATTCATAAGTTGAAATAATAGTTGGATCATTGTTTATACATGGTCATTTGGAAATTTTGGTTTGATTTGCATCATATTTTTCATGTGGTTATGTTTTCTTCTTGTTGGGGTGAGGTTTCATCATTGTTTATTGGAGGAATAAGGTGAGCTAGTGAATGGAGGAATAAGGGAAAGTGTGTCTTTTGTTTTTGAGGAACCAAGGGAATGGGTGGCTAGTCTTTGTGGAAGGATAATCATGTGTCATAATGGAGGAATAATGGCCTATAAAATTTGATGTTGGTGTATGATTTTTAGGAACCAAAGGCTAGCTAGGATTCCTTCTTGGAGAGATAAGAGGTAGTTGCAATGATGACCTCCCCCTATTGTAATCCTCTTAGGTAGGATAGGTAAAGTGCATGTGTGTCATTTTTAGTTGTTGTGTTATCCATTACTCATTATTTTATATATGTGGGTTCATTCTTGTGAAAGTTTCTCATGTGAGGTGAGTTATCTCAAGTGATCCCATGTGGTGTCATGTAACAATTAATGAAAATTAAATAAAATTATTTTGATATTTTTTATTTTTGTATTTGTGTGCCAAATTTTGTGGGCATGACACACATAATAATTTTTTTAACACAACCATTAATAACGATATCAAAATATCTCCCTAATGTGTTTAATAATGAATAAATATCAGACATAAATGCCCCCAAGCAACGATATATGCAAGGAGATAGGACCATAACAAATAGTGGAGTAGCTACTCCTTATGAAACTCTTATCAAATCCTATTGAAGTTTGATTTGAAAAATGTATTTGATTGGATTTATAAGAAAGAATGTATGCAAGGAAAATCTTGAAAACCAAAGTTTCCCTAAGTGAGAATACACATAAAGGGTTAATTGATGGTCTCGCCCATAAGCACAAATGTTTGTCAAGGGTAAGAAAAAAAATAGTTGTAAGATGATATGGAAGGATCATTATGATCATAGTCAAACGATGATATTTTCTAACTATTTTAAAAGCTATTTTTTGAGTTTTGTGAAACATTCTCCGAATGTTTTTTTGTATTTTGACATGTTTTAGTTTTTTTTAATTTTTAATGTTTTATATTGTTTGTTTGATTTTTTACGTGCCAATGAAAAAGAGGTGTCCTTAAACCATGTTAAGTATGACAAAAATGTACAATCCCAATGTATATCATAACACATAATATAAATAAAAGTAGGTAAACATGACCGGTGTAACAAAAGACTCACATCCTAGCTAGGAGGAACATGTAACACAAGATGATGCAAGATGAATCATGAAGTAGAACAAAGTGAAGGGATGAAACAAACAACTGTGCTGATATGCCCCAAACACTAGGGATACTCTTTAAGGACCAAGAATAGAAATTATTTAGATGAACCACATTCATGGGATATTTAAGCTATTTTCCATATTTATCAAACAATTTATAAGTTGAGGATCCAAACTTGTCAGTAATACTGTAGGGTCCTAACCAATTAGGTTAGAAATTGCCTTGTTTTTCTTGTTATTTGGTAGTATTATTCTAAATATATTTAAGAATAAGGCCACCAATCTTGAAATGTCTTGGTTTGATTCTCTTATTATAGCTCCGTTGGATTCAATTATGATATAATTTTAAGTTATCCAAGGAAAAAACGTGCCTTTCATCAAGGATTTCTAGCTCTGTAAGACATGCTTAGTGGTAATCTTCTTCATGCACCAGGTGATGGAGTGACACACAAAGGGAAGGGAGCTTAAATTCTATGGGTAACATGAATTTAGAGATGTATATGAGGGAGAACGGAGTGGCTCCAGTTGGAGTGCGAAATGAGGTTCTATAACCCCAGAGGGTGGGATATAGTTGCGCATGCCAATTGCAACCGTGCTTGTAACCGGTTATTTCCAATATTGATTTTATTATTTCATTGGAAGATTCTAATTGACCATTTTACTGTGGGTGGTAAGGATTTTCCTATTGTATGTGGATATGCATTTTTTAGATAGCTTCTTTACATTATTATTTTGTAAGGATGTACCATTGTCTTTGAAAAGAGATGTCAGGATCCTAAAATGACAAATGATGTGGTTAAAGATGAAATTGGTAATATTCGAACCAGTGACATAGGCAAGAGGAATGGCTTCTATCCACTTGGTGAAATATTATGTGGTGGTAATGATAAAAGTGTGGCCATCAAAGTATATAGGTTTTATCTTTTCGACTAAGTTGATCCCCCATCTAGATAAAGGCCAGGGTGAAGTCAAAGGTTGGAGGGATTACGAGGGTACATGAATTAGATTACCATGTAACTGACATGCTTAAAATTTTGTAACAAAGGTAAATTCATCTAATTCCATAGTGGGACAATAGTAACCCTCACACAAGATATTTTTAGCTAAGACCATGCCACTTATGTGTGCGCCACAAATTCCTACATGAATTTGAACTAGTGCATGATTAGCTTCATCCTGATTGAGACATTTAAAGAGTCCCATTGTAGCATCTTCTATATAGGGTGTCTATGAGAATGGTATAGTGTGAAGCACATTATGTTAAGGCTTGTTTATTGGTGGAATTCATGTTTGGAGGATCGGTTTTATCCTGGATAAATGTATAGATGTCTTGATACCAGGGGTTTACATGACCAAAAATTTCACACACCATGGTGGAATTTGATAGATCGTAGGTGGGCACCAAAATATGTTTGATGAGAAAATCATTACACGTTTGATTTATATCAAATTAAAGAAGGGTCGTAATACTTTCCATTACTTCTGTTGCTTTATTCTTTGAGCAAGGAACTTGTTTAAATGTAATCAACCAGAAGTAAACTTTGAGACTATCAAACATTCATTTATAAGTAACAATTTTATCATCCTTTACATGATATTATCTATTTATTTTCTTGATTATTAAGATAGAATCTCTAAATATTGTCATCTCTTTAAGCTACCAAAATATTACAAATCCTAAACCTGTTATCAGATCTTCATACTCCACGATGTTGTTAGTGCATGGAAAACCAATGCGGCAATACTTGGGAATAACATCACCATCTAGTGTGTGTAGCATAATGCCAACTCATGATCCATTCATATTGTAAGAGCCATTAAAAAATAGAGTCCATGAAGGAAATATATCAATATATAGGAAGTCTTCATCAAGGAACTCAAAGTGAAGCAATTGAGAGCCCGACACTGGTGCTATGCTATGCCCTTAATCATATATCTTACATTGGATGCATATAGCTGATTTGTGGCTATCATAACTTATTATCATGATGTATCTCTTTCATATATGTTATATTATCATTAGTGGGCTGGCCTTAGTGATAGCCGTAACATAGGAATAATATATAGAGGTTAGTGTTATCGCCAAATCACTGCACCCTCTGAATGGCCAAAATGTGAATAGGACGTTCAGTGTGATTTATTAGCATGGGATCACCTCTCAACATTTGGGACTTGGGCTTGAGGTGAACCTCCAGAGAAGGCTAGACTTCCTCTTCCTAAACTAAGTGCTATACTACTCCTAGTGTAATAAAATGGTTATCTAGACCTATGCTAACATTTTCATGGGTTTTAGGGAGAGAGATTTGTAAGAAATGAAACTATACTAGGGATGGTGATGCACCAAATAAAGGGTGTTGATAGAATCAAGAAGGTTTTATTTGAAGAGGGTGTTGTGCACCACAAGTCAACTTCACCTACTAAAACTTAGAGAGGGTAACAAAATACCACAGACTAGGAAGCATGCGTTCCCTTTGTTAAACTCAATCAGAAAAACAATCTATTAGTCTTCCAGTGAAGAAGGATGAACTTGAGAAGGGTGAACAAACACCACAACTCAATTACATGCAATACTCCACCACTTGATAAGCACAAAACTCTAAGAACTTGTAATAGAAACTTGAACTTACACAATGTACCTACAAGCATGAGAAAGACACAAAAAAGTATAGAAGGATAGAACCTGCATTACTTCAAAAACATGCAAAATGCAAACTAAGAAGAGGAAATGGTTTCCATTATAGTCTTGAAAGGAGGCTTGAAATTTCCCTCACCGAAGAAGGATGTACACTTGTCTCAGAAGCATGACATTTATAGAAAGAAAGAGACAAGGAAAATTAATAAATTCCTTCCTAAATTGAAGGTACAAAACCACTAAAGTTTCCATACATGTCAAATGCCCAGATGAAAGCATTGACATGTGAATAAGTCAAAAAATAGCCCAAATTAGTGGTTGGCTCACATAAACACACACTTTTATTAGCTTCAACCATCCTGCACCAAACCATCATTACATTCAACAGAGGAAATGATTTCCATTACAGTCTTCTAAAGAAGGCTTGAAAGTTCCCAACTAACTACTTAAGCTTGTTTAACTTGCGGGTAGAAGAAGAAGCTTATGTTGACTTGAAATAATGGCACTCACCTCCTGTGATCTATTACCATCCAACCTGTTTGAACTGAGCTTCCACTTCCATTTATAGAAAGTCCCTTGAGAAAAGATGAAAAGTAATAAATTGATCTTCCCAAATCTGAAGGTACATGATGGCTTCATTTATTACAAAGTTAGTTGAACTACTTGAGAAGCTTCCATCATGTGTCCCTTAATGGAACTTGACAAAATCCTCTCAATTACATCCAAGGAATATTTAAATAAAATATTTTAATTAATAATAAACTGATTATTATCTATGAATATTTAAATAAAAACTAGGCCTAATTTAATCAATTCATCTCGTTCACTCTTATGAGCCATATTGCAGGTCGACTCCTTAAATGCTTTGCATTGAAGAGGGGGGTGCTAATGAATTTGCAAAAATGGACAAAACTTGATTGATCCAACTTGGTTTGTAGGGTTCTCATCTACCACCATAAAGTCGGGATTGAGCTCCTCATTCTCAATGTGGTGCGCCTTACCGATTCTAAAATTCCTCTCTCACACCGTAGCTCATTTGTGAGATTATAAACCTTGAGCTAGGTTGAATTACTTTCTAATCAGGTCCATATTGAAAGTCTCTCACTTCAAGCTCAACTTGTTGACTATTCAACCCATCTTGCATTGAGCTCAACATGGTCCTAAGTCACTCTAATGCTTCCTCCTATGGAATGTAATGTAGCTATTGTATGGGCAATATTGAGCTCTACCATCTCTACTTGAAAATACATTCCCGTGGTTTTGCATGATTCCGTGACCCGTCTTGCAATGTTGGATTTGCAGTCTCGGGGAATCTTTCACCGCATCATCTCTAGTCCCTTGCAAGCTCCATTTTAATGGCCTGGACCTAAGCATTACTGGCAATGTGATGTTCTTCATTGAACTCGTGGTCCTCACCTGAGTTCCATGACTCATCATTACAATGGAGTTGGTCAGTTTTCACACTGAGCATCTCTTTGATTTTTAAATATCCTTGTTAGGCCAAGTGAGATTAAGATCCTTATACATTTGAGTTATTTGTGACATCATGTACATCGACTCAAACTTATCCTATCTCTGAAGCCCGAGTTTCTTCTGATTCAACATGGAGCTCCGCTATCGAGCTCGCCAAAACATCCTAGCTCTCACATGTGATGCAATCACAACGAGAGTCTATGCCCATCTCTGTTCTAGACGACTAAGTGCCGTAGCTTATTACCATTCAGCTCCATCACTTGCTCTTCCAGCATGGGTTTCCATTTCTAAGAAAAGAGTTTTGATGAGCCCTAAATCTTTCCTAAATTGAAGCCGTGTTGATGAGCTTATGGGCCATTAGCTACGTTCAAATCTATGACTCAAGCTTGTCTTCATTGGGCTCATCACTCTCATTAAATTCGCTACTCATCAACTACAATGTTCTGAAGCTTTCTTTGACCATTCCCCACGAAAATGACTTTTTGCATGAGCCTTTATTTTGAACTCCATGATCTTAACATCCATTGAGATACTAACCTTTTGTCACCGAGCTTATCTTGGGTATCAGCTTTCTAACAATTACTCAAGGCATTTCGAGCCATTCCAGCAAGCTCATCTTGCATTGAATGATATTTCACCTGGTCCAACTGTGGTCCTATCATCAATCATATTTCCACACTTGTCTTTAGTTGACTCTGAACGAGCTCACAACTTATGCCAAGAAAATGGCTCTGTGCCACTCTAGCCGACTGAGCCTATTCAATGAGCTCAACTTCCCTTCACAACTGACTTGGTTCACTTTGAATGTAACTGACTTAACCAAGTTCTTCTCTTAGCTCGATGGAAGCGAGTCATGATGTGCTCGCCTAAAAGTTACACATCATGCTTCCACTACAGCAACTTGAAACTGAACTCTATCTCCACTTGCACAATTGTTATGTTGATCATCGTCATCACCAAAGCTCCACCATGTTGAGCCTTTGACTTGATTTTCTCCTCAACAGTCTTCTCCTTGCTTCGCATTCCAATCTATATATGTTGAGTTCAACCGCTAGTTCTACGACCTTGGTTTCTCCAGCTTCAATTCGAGCTCCAGTTGACATTGGCAAGTTTCAACTCAAATTTACTGAGAATCATCTTCGACATCACTCGATTTTTGATGGCACCTCTTGAACTGTGAGGGATCTTATCCATTACTTCTCGCTTATTCAAATTTCGTGAGTAAGCCACCGAGCATACTCTCATGGATCTCAACGATTGAGCCGAACATAAACTCAAAACTTTCCCCTATGCCTAAATGACTCCAACTTATTTGAGCTCTTTGGTCATTAAACTCCTCTGACGATCTCATGGTAATGTATTCTTTGTCATAGCTCATTAAACTACCATCAACACTTTGTCTCACTATGCACCATTCTGATGCGAGACTTAAGTACATTGATAACTCGAGCTTGATTTCCTTCATCTTTCCTCAATACAGAGTTGGATATTTCACACGCAAATTCCTACCACGAATGCTCATGAATAATCACCATGGTGAGCTCCACCATTTCAACTCCATGACTCAGATGAGCACCAGGACCCCTCCTAACAAGTAATGTGATCCATCATGTGCTAACCTTTTGTGTAATCTCAGATCGAACTCATTGCATCGACACATCTCTAATCATAGCTCTTGCAAAAGTTATTCTGAAGTCATGTTCAGCATCACTTGCCAAGCTCTCATCTCGTGAGCTATTCCTTGGGTCTGTACAGGGATACTTGACTCCTCGCGACTCATCTTTTTGAACTATACATCTTCCACACGGTCCCCTTTCCTATGCCAAGATAGCTTGACCATGAACTTGAATGTTGCATTCCAAGTTCACCTTACATCCACCATGAAATCAAACTACCTGAGTGAGCTGAGCTACATGATACCATACACGAGATCAAGCTAATCTATTCCTTTGACTCCATCCTGTATCCAGAGATTCTTCTACGTTCACCTTGACCATCAAACACTCATTCATATGATTTAAGTTTGACTCACTGCCATGATGGCCTTGCCCCTTTATTTAACCACCATCTGACGTCTGATCATCCTGTCCATACCCATGTAGTTGAACTCACGTGAACTCTAGGTCGTGCGAGTTCACCTCATTCAATGCCACAATTGGATGCCATCCTGAGGTTTTCTTTCCCAAGACTCATCCATTTCCACCATGTCATCGATTCTGTATCATCCTTTCCCATCTGAGACTCACTTATCTCATGTTACCAGCTCATCGACACCACTTGATGACCAAACTTGATGGTTGGCTTGTCAGGTAACCTGATTCCCTTGCCATGTTCAGATAAGCCTCACTAAACAGACTTACCATTTACCCTCATTGGATATTTCCTACCATCATTCACTTGATTGTTAATTTCCCCATTGATCACCTCCGAATCTCCCAACTTGTGAGTTGATACTAACTAAACGACGTGGAGATTTTAGAACTTTGAGTTTGCTTAACAAATAACTCAACCCAACTCGCTGGCTGCTCACTGAATTCTGGCTACTCAAGACTAATTTGACCTCTTCTCACCATTGATCTAAAATTAACTGATTTTGCACCATATTTAAATTGGATCTTGGAATTTTACTCTCGAGCCCTAGAGAGTAATGGAAACAAAATAATGATCCCCTGTTTGAGCTAATTCATATGATTTACTATTGCTTTGATCATTTTTACCCGAAGCTCTGCACTAAAAGTGGGCCCACTATCTTTAGATTTTCCTTGACTCTAGTGAGCTTCAATCGATGCTCACTTCCAAGAAACAGAATCCAAAAATGATCCTGAAATTTACTATCATGCCAATGTCGAACAAATGGATCTCGGGGAGCACTCCAAATTATTAAGCCTGATAACCTTGAAAAATCATGAAAGATATTTTTATGGTCCCAGGCCTACCCACGTCAAATTTTATCCTAAGGGTCAAAAATTGGATAACATTTTTTTGGCGACCTCTCAGGGATGATTACTTGCTAAGCATGATTCTAGTAGCCTTAAGTAATCCATTGGGAATGGAGTCAATTTTGGAATCCCAAAAAGTGATTTGATCTTTTGATAATATATCCTCTACATGTAATGATAAGAAAGAAATATACCCTTGGTAAATAGGAAATTACATGAATATTGTGAAAAGTTTTCAAATGAAGCTCTAAGAACCTTGGTTATCAAATGTCAACCTTTCCTTGAAAATTGAACCTTCTTCTCCTTGAAAACCTCCAACGATGATACAATGTGCAAGAACAACACAAAAAACAAAACAAAAAGGAAAGTAAAAGAACAACAACACACAACAATGTGCATAAGCACTTGGAGGAAAAACACCTAACTAAACTGTACATGGGGTGGAATGATCTCAAAAGAAATCTTTGAGATGTATCCCATTCACATGAATGGGAAATTCTTCTCCATTGATCCTAGATAGACAAAATGAATTCACCTCTTTGCAACTCGTGATAATGTATGGACTCACTCCAGAGAGCATCAAACTTGGCGTGCTTTCCTAGTTTGGCTCTATATTCATCCCATTTGAGAATTAAATCTCCCTCTTGAAAATTCCTATCAGATGCCTTCTTGTCAAAATATTTCTTAACTTGAGCCTAATGTTGCTCCAAAGTCTTCATAACCTTGTTCCGTACTTCTTCCAACTCCATGAGTTCAACAAACTTTATTGTCAGAGGATCACTCTCCATAACTTCAAGCTGATGAGTTAACTCCAAAGAAGGTAACTCCAAGGAGAGTGGAAGTTTTGCTTCCCTTCCATATATAAGCATGAAAGGAGAATTTCTAATGGCCCTTTTAGGTGTGATCCGATCTTCCCATAAGGCAGTCTTAAGCTATGTATGCCAAGTCCTCTTGTTAGTCTCCATTGTGCACTTGATAATACTTGTGAGGTTCTTTTTGCTAGACTCAACCAATCTGTTTCCTTGAGGATAGTAATTGGATGAAGTCTTAAGGTAGACCCCATTTTTAACACCCCATTCCCTCAACTTCATACCAAGGAAAGCCATTGTGTTTTCTAAAATGACTGTAAATGGAACCCCAAACCTTGTCATTATACCTTATAAGAAATCAAGAATTCCCTTCTCATTGATCTCCTTCAATGTTACTACCTCTGTCCATCGAGTAAAATAGTCTGTTCCAGTAAGGACCCATTTATGTCTATCACTAGATGGAGGATTAATCATTCTGATGAAATCCAACCCCCATTGAACAAAGGGTTGATCCACTTGAATTAGATGCAGTGGAAGAGCTGTCAACTTCTATTTTCCAGTGAAAAGGGCACATTCCTTACACTTCCTTACCTAGAGATGGGCATCTTTGAACAAATCCAGCCAATAGTAACCAAATCACATGATCTTGGTAGCAGTTGTTCATGTAAAATAATGTCCTCCAGATAGGCCATTATGAAACTCTTATAGTATCTTTCTTACCATTTCATGTCCCACGCACCAAAGGAGAACACCATTTAAATCCTTTCGAAAGAGAACATTATCTACTAGAACATATGGAATAGACTGAAGATGGAAAGTACATCTTTGATTTTTATCCATGTTCACAGGATATACTCCTGAGAAAAGGAAATTCTTCATTTTGGATAACCAGTCAACTTGATCATCACCCTCATCAGTGTTTAGGAGCATCACATTCTCATCACCTTTTGATTCAATGTATGCAACAAGTTGTTGAAAAAAAAACTTTACCTCTGACAAGTTTTGTAACTTTAATATGTACATCATACTCCATCACCTTTATGATCCATCTAACATGCTTTTCATTCAACTCTTTGTTCAGAAAAAAGTCCTTGACACCTGGATGAGACACCATTAGATGAATTTTGTTGTTGGACAACATGTGCTTGAATTTCTTCAAAGATTGAATAACTGCAAAGACTTGTTTTTCAACGAATGAATATTTGAGCTCATAGTATTTGAGGGATTGACTAAAGAAAGAAATTGGTTGCTCCATCAGATCATCATTTTGCTAGGTGAGGATACCTAAAATGATCTCTTGACCTGCAAAAGCATAAATAATAAAATATTTATCAAACCTGGGGTTCACCAACATGGGAGCTTGAGAAATGGCCATGTTTTGATGGCTTTGAAGCTCTCCCTTCCTTCCTTTTTCCATGAGAATGGCATATTTTTCTTCAGCATGGTTGTCAGTGGTTTAGCCAATGCTGCGAATTGAGGGATGAATCTCCGTACAAAATTTATGGTTCCTAGAAAACTATGGAGACCCTTCTTGTGACTTGGGAGAGATAAGGACATAATCAAACATATCCTGGCTGGATCAATAGAAATTCCTTTCACTGAAACAACATGCCCCAACAATTTTCCTTTTCACACTGCAAAAATACATTTCTTGGGATTGAGTGAAACCCCAAATTCCCTGCACCTTCAGAAAACTTTCCTTAGATGCGTGACGTGGTCTCCTACATGCTTAGAGTATACAGTTATATCATCAAGGTAAACCAAAATGATATCATTGATTAGTCCCTTAAATTCCATGTCCATGGCTCTTTGGAAAGTAGCCCCGGCATTGGACAATCTGAATGGCATTTTGTTGTAAGCATACGTGCCCCACTTGGTAGTGAAAGCTGTTTTGAATTGATCAGATTCTTGGACCAAAATTTGATTGTAACCTGAATATCCATCGAGAAAAGAAAATATTTGAGCTCCTATCACCATTTGAAGGATTTTCTCCATTGATGGAAGAGGATAATGATCTTTCAATGAGGCACGATTCAAGTCCCACATAACCGAATCTCTCCATTCTTCTTCCTTACGGGGACCATATTGGCTACCCAAGAGGAATGCTTGATAGGAAAAATTATACAGGCCTCGATGAGTTTGGTTATCTCTTTTCTCATTAGTGGTTCAATTTTGGGATTAATTGGTCTCTGTTTCTGACAAACTGTCTTGGCATTAGGATCTAGTTCGATGGTATGTTGTGCTAGACCTGGATCAAAACCACACAGGTCTTTGTAGCTCCATGCAAAAATGTCGTGATACTCTTGAAAAATTTTGATGAAAGATTCTTTCTCTTCAGGAGTGCATACTTTTCTGATCTTTAGAAATTTTTCATTTGCTACCTCAACTTCCTCAAAATATTCTTCTTTGACCACCATGTTAGAGATTTGTCTTTTGGCTTGATCATCTGAATTGAAAATGGATTCCAGAGTAACTAAAATTTTTGGTAGCTTGTTGCTTTTCAATTGTATGATTTTATCACCATATGATTCTTGCAACTTATCTTGATTTTTCACAGCAAACTTTGCCTATTCTTGTAGGAAATGAACAATTTATTTGTCACTATTGAAGACTTTCCAACTACTCACATTATCAGGGATTGCAGGTCAAACCGATATTTTGATAGATTGATTCCCTTCTTTCATGATATCAATAGGTATGTTGTATTGCGAACCAATCGTAGCAAGCCTATCAACATCTTGATTTTGATTTCTAGGAACTACATGGATCCCAAAAGCTTCTGAAATACTCAATCAAATCCTAAACTTGGTTCTTGTATATGATCTTAAAAGATCATTTTTGGATGCACTGTGTGCCATCACTTGATGAACAACTAACTCACTGTCTCCAAAAATAGTCAGGGCTTTGATTCCCTTCTTTTGAGCTAGCTAGATTCCTTACACAAGGGCCTCATATTCAACAACATTGTTAGTGCAACTGAATTACAACTAGAAATATGAAAAGTACTTATCTCCTCTCTGGAGAAATTAGCATGATGCTAGCACTAGACCCATTCTTACTCCTCGATCCATCGAAGAACAATTTCCACAGTCATTCAGAATTGCTTGGTGTTTTGACCAGTTGCGGTATGATCGTACCTTCTTCATGAATGCAGTATGTGCCCAATCCCATTTCTTCCAAAAATAGAAAACTAAATTCTTCCTCTGCCAACACATCAACATAGGGATCGTATTGATGATCTCCACACACTTCATCCAGCATATAGTATCATGGACTTATTCAACAAGAGTGGTCGGTTCATGATCAACATCTTCTTCTTCTGGATCACCGATGGTATAATTCCCATTTATAGGACTAGCAGTGTAGGGTTCTACATGATTATGGTAGATTGGTTCCACCCTTATAGTTACTTTGGTTCTGTATCAAGTCTTGAGAATCATATGTGACCAATCAACCGATAGATAACCACCCATCTTGGCAGTGAAATATCATGATAGGAAGATGCCAAAGAGAGGAGGGAGATCAATGAATGATATGTCTTGGGTGAATGAAAAACTCAGGCATGCATGGATGGTAAGTTGAAGTCCTTTGATAACTCCAACAATTTTAATAACTATGTGTACCATCTAGCTGAACAACTCCTCTTGCAACTGGCACATATTGTATGCCTAGTACATCTGTAATTTGTTTGGGCATGACCAAGCTACTGGCACCAAAATCGATCATGTAATTATGTACCAGGTGGTCGCCAATGATCAGGGAAATATAGAATGGTGGTGGTTTGTTCACCTTAGGAATAATTTTCCCTTTCGGTTGACACAAACTCATAGCAGTTATTGTTCCATGACCTGATGATCCGTTGGTTGTACCAAAACTGTTCAGAGCCTCTCGCAACAAGTTTCTTTGAGAAGGAATTGAGAGTGCATCCCACATAGTAACACTCAAGTTTGTCTTCTTCATTTGTTCTACAATACTGAAGGGAATTTATCCTACTTTGCTAATACTTCTTTGGGCATTGGGATTCTCCTTTGGAAAATGCTTGTTGGGTACCGTGATGCTTGAAGAACCTTCTTTCCTTGTAGCTTGGCTAGAATGTGTTTCTGGTGGTTTCTTTCCCACATCTTTATCAACTACCACTTGTGGCTGAGGTTGTGAAGTGGATGCCTAATCAGATTTGGAAGGTTGAGATTCCATTTCTCTCTTTTTGGAATGAGTGTTTTCTGCCACTAATGAGGAATCTGTATTCAACCCACAAAAATCTTCTTCTTGCCAATTTAGCAAAGTGGTTTCTTCAGGTGCTTGTGGTTGATCTGCTATTTCCTACGTAGATGAATTTTATGTTGGCTCTGGAGGGGTAGATACGCTTTGAACCATAAGGGCATGGCTAAGAACTCCATTGGGATAAAGATTTTGATTGTGGGGTTGAGAACAAGGATAACACCATTCGTAGTCTTGAACTAGATTATTCTAGAAAGGTACTATGGCTCTAGATGAGCTAGCAGTAAGAGGGTTCCGAAAGTTTAAAGGCCTAACATTCGTAGCTTGACTTGTAGTTTGATTTTGAGGCTGATTATTCCCTTGAAAAGGAGGATGGTTAGCCTTGATACTACTAATTTTTTGGCTAGTATGGATGATTATATTGAAATTGTTGCCTCTTGAGTGCAACGAGCTCATTCCCAAAAGTTTGCAACAAGTGACTTGACTTCAAATAGGTCATTTGAAGAGGTGGGGGAGTAAGACTGAGCTGGTTGACTTGGAGGCTACTAGAATAGGAGAAATGGTAGGTTGATTGTTCGTAAGATCTAGAGACAATGGCATTGGTGGTCATGGAGCTATCTTTCTAGCCTAGATTAAGGAATTCTCTGCTCTTATGGAAACTTTGTAGGCATTAGGTAGTGTAGTCCCTCCCATGGACTGGATCATAACTGCTACATCACTATTCAAGGCTCACAAATAGTACAAGAATGCATTATTTGGAGAAGGTTTTATGAGTGCTTGAATTCTATTCTAGGTCCTATGGAATCAGAAGTTGAAATTACTCATGTATTCTTGGGGAGCTCTCTTTATGGTAGTGAGTTGTTCCAAAAGTGACAGGTGATCACTCTTGTCTTCAAAATGTTTACAGATATTTTCTCCTAACTCATCCCAAGTGGTTATAGTACCAACACTTAACCCTCGAAACCATTGAAGTGATCTTCCCTTGAAAGAGGTAGCAAGAAGTCTAACCGCAACGTTGTCCTCCATGATATTATGTACTACACAAATGTTGGCTACATCAAGAATATGTTCCACTGGAGTAACGTGAGTTTCCCCTGTGTAGAAGGGTAAACTTTTGAGTGCCACAACAGGTATAGGGTCACGTTGAGCCAACAGAAGAGGACTACTTGCATTGAAATGGGAAAAAACTTGGTTCCTCACCATAACAATGAGAGGTTGATTGTTCCTGGGTGGAGGAAACCTTCTGTAAGGAGGAGTTGAATAACCCCTACGAGGTGATGCTACAATGGGTGATGTTGAGATGCCTCTTCTCTTTCTCCTTGGAGGAGAAAGGGATAGTTCAATATGCTGATAATTTCCTTCCTTTGAAGAATCTCTTGTCTAAATTCTTCGCATAAGTTAACGCACTGAGATTTGAAATCTAGAGATATAGAGTTGTCAGGTACTTTGATTTGTGTAAGTGAGAAGAGAAGTACCAACTCTTGGTCTAAGATACCGGGCATGCCAAAATTTCACCTATTGTTTTATCACCAAATCACTGCACCCTTCGAATGGCCAGAATGTGAACAAGACATTTGGTGTGATTGGGTAACATGGGATCACCTCTCAAGTTGTGGGACTTGGGCTCAAGGTGAACCTCTAGAGAAGTGACTTCCTCTTCCTAAACTAAGTGTTAGTACTACTCCTAGTGTAATAAAATGGTTATCTAGACCTATGCTAACATTTTCATGGGTTTTAGGAAAGAGTATTTGCAAGAAATGAAACTATACTAGGGATGGTGATGCACCAAATAAAGGGTGTTGCTAGACTCAGAAGGGTTGATTTGAAGAGGGTGTTGTGCACCACAAGTCAACTTCACCTACTATGCAACTTAGAGAGGGTAACAAAATACCAAATAACTAGAAGCATGCGTTCCCTTTGTTAAAATCAATCAGAAAAAACAATCTATCAGTCTTCTAGTGAAGAAGGATGAACTTGAGAAGGGTGAACAAGCACCACAACTCAACTGCATGCAATACTCCACCACTTGATAAGCACAGAACTCCAATTACCTTGCAATAGAAACTTGAACTTGCACAATGTACCTACAAGCATAAGAAAGGCACAAAGAAGTATAGAAGGATGAAAGGACCAAGATTAGTCACAAAACACACACTTTTATTACTTCAAAAACATGCACAATGCATCATACATTCATAAGAGGCAATGGTTTCCATTACAGTCTTGAAAGGAGGCTTGAAAGTTCCCTTAACATACAATAACAACTTTCCTAAGAAGGAGGATTCTTGAAAATTATGCACTTGTCTCAGATGTCTAACTTGTCCAACTTGTTAGAATGACCTTCCAACTTACATTTATAGAATAATTCTGTGAGAGAGAAGAGGAAAAATAATAAATTCCTTCCTAAATTAAAGGTATGTGATGGTTCATTTATTACAAAGTTGGTTGAACCACTTGAGAAGCTTCCATCATGTGTCATTAATGCCCTGTTGACTTAATCCCTCTCAATTAATTAAAGGAATATTTAAATAAAATATTTTAATAAAAATAATAAACATCATTATTAAAATATTTTTATAAAATATTAATTTAATAATTATTAGGTGGCCCCCCTAAAAAACTGGTTTGCATTGAAAGGAGAGGGATTCCATGTGAATAAGTCAAAAAATAGCCCAACTCGGTGGTTGGCTTGCCGAGCCAACTCACTGAGTTGGGCTCGATCTCCTCCATCCTTTACCATAACCAAGACACCATCAATGAGATGATTGTTCTTTGCACTGAGCTCCAAACCAAGATCCCAACCCAACCTAATGACTCGAGCTTGTTCAACTTGTAGGTCCATTGCCTAGCTCCATGTTGACTTGAGTTAATGGCACTCACCTCCTATGAGCCGTTACCGTATTCAACCCATTTGAACTCTCCACTTCCATTTTAATTAGTTTGTTCTTAAACATTTATGCCAAGATTAAGCTGAGCTGGCCATCTCATGGCTCGAATCCATGAGCTTCAACCTTCAAAGTCATCCTGCTTTTTGAACAACTCCACTTACCCCTTCTCTGAACTTGTCAAAATCCTCTTCAGCACCATGCATGCATTGATGAAGCTAGGTAATAGATCAAGATATCCTTCATATACACTGTGCTCATTTCTATAACTTGGTGAGTTTAATGCTAGGCCCAAGTGAATCACCATCTCATTCATCTTGTGAGCCTTATTGCACTCGACTCGGTCACTTCTTCATTACACTGGAATGATTTACGCATTTTCCAAGTGTCATTTCTTATCTTTTTTTCTTCTATTTTTCGCCTGTCATAATGATTATTTTTTTTAAATAAATTATTTTTGGCTTGTAATTCTTCTCGTCAGGCCACTTTCTATGCTATCTAGCACCTTTGCCTTTGCCTTTAGGAAGTTGCACATATTTTTACGAGATATTTGATCTCTTATACAAATTTTTCCGACCAATCAAAAAATCTAAAAAATTGTAAAACCCATTTAAAAAGCAAAGAAAAAACATTGAAATACTTCGGAAATAGACTAAAACTTGGTAAACCGTTCATCTATAACTGAAATATGTGTCTCTCACATGGAACTCATCCCATATCTTGCTAACGTTTTCAAATAATTTGAAACAATGACTCGCGAATCTAAATCTTCAATCACCTACACAAGCTATGACACTTACTTTGTCTATACTCTGGGCCACTATCAGCTACCTGGTACTATTTTCGTCATGCACATTGCTTTTTCACTGGACCCAAGTGTCCTCCATCTTTTCCCTTTCACTATACACATTTCTTGGGGAGTCATTATTCACCCTTGTTGTTTATCAAAACATTTGGGACTACATCTCGATAATAAAATATTTGTGCAACTATCTTGAACGTTGTTGGTTTAAGTGTGTGTGATTGTACTTATTTCCCTATTATGTGAGATTGTTTATTTCTCATATTGCATTACATTCGTGTATGTGGCATGGATTTGGTCATTTTTAGCACAAGACAGTTGTTTTTACCTTGGATTTTCATGTCATTTTATGCCTCTATCATATGCTTACATTTTAATAAGGACCAATGATGAGGATTCTAAGAAAAATGATAATTTTATATTGTTTCTATAAGGCACTGGTTTTTGGATAGCTCAATATCCCTTTTTACTTTCTCATCTCCTTTCTTCTCACTTTCTCTCCTACTCTCCTTTTTTATCATCGATCGAGTTTCTTTGTCACCCCATCGACACTCAAGGGGGCATCCTTCATCCTTCATCCTATTAATTTTTCTCCTACCCCTTCAAAATTTTCTACTCATTTATATATTTCTACTTTCTTTGAAGTGACGTGGCTTACGTCACCCCAAAGAGGGGAAAATGTAGACAAATGTAGTCTGATCAAAGCACTATTATTTCTAATATTGCACTTATTATTCTCTTCCTTGTAAATTTACAACATCTCGTCAGTTATATCTATCTAACTCCCCTCTTACATCACTCTTTTGGTCATATTTCCTCTTGTAAACTAATTAAGTAGGTTATAATAACCTCTTCTTGGCTAAATATTCTCTTCTTTACCACCTCTATTAGCTCCCTGGAATATCAATCCACTTCATTGGATTGATTAAGCCTTTCAGAACCCTCCCAGAAACCTAATTTCTATCTAAATAGGATTAATTACCCTATAAACATGGTTAGCTAATCTTCTCAATGATCAACCTCTTTCTAAAACTAGTCAAACATTACTTTGACTTGATAATTTACTTATTGACTCCATTTTTAGTCCCACATGCACCAAAAATCCTCCCATTTCCCAAATGGAAAACTATAAATAGCCCACTCCCCCCACCTCATTTCTAAGAACACTTCTTCCTTCTAACCTAAAGTATAGTATTATTGCTAGGATTAGGACCTTCTATTGAGCTATTTTCTTTGCTTTTGCATTTCTATCACATAACATGGAGTAAATGGGAAGAACAATTAGCCTTGAATCCATTAATGGTGAGATCCCATTCTCTTGAAGCATAAAATGATTACTTAGATCCTTTTAGGTTCATTTACTTTAAGCTTCCAAGAATAGAGGTTAACTTCATTTGTTTAAATTGCTTGTTTACTTCAAGTTAATGCATACAAATAGGATTCCTTGCTCATTTCTTATAATATGGTCCATTGAGGGGAATTTTGCACAAAGATTTGGGTTTCTTGAGTGTTTCTTACCCCATTTCAATAGCTCTTGCAAAACCTTTCATTGAACAAATCAACCAATGTGTTGACCTAGCTAAATTTAGAATAGTGTTTGAACAATCATCAACTGTTCAATGATTAAACCCCACCCCATCTGTATGGTGGTGATAGGATGGCATGTTTAGGGATAGCAAAATTTGGCAAATGGAAGTTAGACAGGGAGGTTTGGGAGGGAAATTTCAAGTTGGAACTTGTAGCATTAATGTAGATTAAAATGCCAGTCCCCATGATCCTTGAGTGAGTCTATAGACATCATATTACCCAGCCATGGAAGCTCATCCATGAAATGTAAATGTTCTGTTTATGGACTCATTTTCATGGGCTTATTTCCCTTTTTGGCTCTTTTAGATATCTGCATTGCAAGAAAATTTTAGAGCTATGGCTTATGCCATGTTGATTCGTAAATGCATGAGATTCTATGCATCCTTTCCCAAAACTCTACTTATCCACTGAGCTGTGAGAAGCTGAGTATGGATTTATGATGACTGTTAAGCTAAGAACTAAGGCCTTACTCGGTCGATTCCCTTCCAGTTGGCTCTTGCTTGTATTTTTAAGAGCAACCTCTAAAAAAAAATTGTAGGATATCTTGAGTTCATACCCGATGTCGACTTGGAGATGTTTAATAGCTGAAAGGACCTCCATTTTGGCAACTAGCTCGCTTCAGGCTAATGAACATAATAATCTTCCCCCATCTTTATTATCTTATAACATTCAAATGTTTTAATTTATTTTGAGTTTTTCAATGAGCTAATTTGGCTTTTGTGCTACTATCAACTTGGACAATGAATGATTTTCACAATGGATTTCAGCTAATGATAATCTTTGTCTGATCTTATTTCTATGAAACCGAGATAGTGGTATGTGAAACTATTATGAAGATTCTGCTAAAGGCAGTTTGATGGGATTTTGATCATGTTTATGTGTTATGTACTATAACTGTTGGACTTTAAGCCAATTTTCTTACATTTTGTGCAAGCTCAGATGAACCTCCCAGACTAGATTTACCCAAAATGGTCTTAAAGGAACTTCTCATTAGGCTTTATCATAAATGTCCTTCTCGAGTAGATTATACGAAGGAAGTTTACCTGTTATATCCCAAAGTGTGATTTCATAACTAGGGATGGTATTGGTTCTAGGGTACCCTCGTTATCCAATTATCTAACTAAGGGAAAATAGTGATTTGGATATATAGTTAGTGGGTATGATAGTAATGAACAACATATGGAGCATTTAAGACTTATGTGCCTTTGGTTTGTAGGTTTGCCCCTTGAAGAGAGCATAAACTACTATACTTGCATATTGTCCATATTTTAATATGATAGTATTGTGTTCCGTGTTTATATCTTGTCGAATGGTCGAATATGGGTGACTTGATTTGAAACCCATTTGGGATATGTTCCTTATATACTTGTCTCTAGTGTTTTTTGATGTCAGCCTAGACACAGAGAGTCAAACCACTGTTAAGATTTCAAATCTATTGGCCATATATGTAATATGGTAGTGATTTACCCTCAATGATTTTTTGGGGATGTTGCGTGACTCGGAAGGGCAAGATAATGAGTTGGTACTCTACACTGAACATGTCAAGATATTTTGAATTGTTACCTTGCGAGACCTTCTATGAGAATTCTTAGGGGTAGGTTTCATAACCTTAAAGGCTCTAAGTTGACTGCATTTTTTGGAATTTAGTCAAAACACTTTATATTTCAATAATGGGATAAAAATTATGGTTGAAATGTTTGGTTTTAATATGAAAGATTTTTATGGTTCAAAATTGTCCTAAGGTAAGTATCAAAATCCCAAACCCTAAGGTATTGACCTTGGATCCCTAAATCCTACCATTTTGTTGGAATCATGGTGGGGCCTTATTACAAGAGGATAATTATAATCCCATTAATTTGGGTAATCTAATTACCTTTGATAAGGATAAAAATGAATGGTTTATTTTTTATATTCTGTCATGGGTCACTATAGAATGATTAGTGCTAGGGTTTACTTCGACGGATTATAATTTATATATGACTATGATATATATGATATATGTTTCCTCAAGTTTAAAATGGCCATTATTAAGAAGATGATAGGAAAAGAAAGAAAAAGGGAAATGGTAAAATGTTCATTCACTTTATTTGATTTCAAATCTAACGGTCATGATCTGGATAGCTAGATTTTAACCATTGACTCATATTTTAGTGCATATCAAACAAGGTAAGGATCTTCAAGTCAAAGTAATAGAAACTTTTCATGCTAGTTTGGTTGGAACTTCGACCATGTATAATTTAAATACTTCAACATTTTACAGAATAACAGGCTTAACGAACAAGGAAAAATGTGTAAAGGTTGGTTCTTAAGATCCACTCAATTGGATCTAACCATATTGAGAAGTTCTATGATCTATATCTCATTCCTTCATGATAAAAAGGTTACCATGACATGTATTATGTTTGAAACATGATTTCAAGTTGTCATTTTTTATCGACGGCATAATGTGCTCATAAGCAAGCAAGGGCGTTGTTGCCTTATTTGTTGTGACATGGACAGTCTTCAGCCTAACAGGGTTGCAATTGTACTATAATTCTCAAAAAGTATATTAGACATGAAATATTATTGAGCTAAATTTTATTAAGTGTAAGAATAACCAGTTGTATGTTATATTGATGTAGTAATTCATCAACTCAGCATTACCCATGGCCCCTTTCATCCCACACTAATAATTTAATTAATTAAATTAAATTAATTCATTATCCTCACAATATTTATTATTTAAATATCCTAATTGGGATAATGCCCACATATATCACCTAGACACCTCATCTAGCCACCTCACCCTAAGACCTATTCTTAGTAAGTTGCCATAACTAAATAAGACCTACCCAAACCCTAAAAATCAATGCCTACATTCCCTCTAACCACATTCCCACCCATTAGAAGGAAGCTTCCATGCTAATCTATGGAGTAAACAAAATGAGATCCCAGAAAATCAAGGGGATCTACCTAGTTTAGTAAACCTAGGAAATCCTACCCCCTAACCGATGCCGGTTACCCTTAACCACCACCGGTTAAGCCAGAACCACCATCGGTTACCATTTAATCCCAAAAACAACCTTATTTTGAGGTTGGCACATTTCTAAGAGATAATCACATCTTTTGAGAACAAGTGACGAAACCAGAGCTGCATGCAAGCAGAACCAACATTAGTATACACATCAGAGCATCCATAGCCAGTACCTGAAGCAATCACACAACCATCTACCTTCACGGGAGCATCCGGGGAAGCACCAACACTACATCAAGTTCATTCCATTTGATCACCCACCATTACCAACCAGGCATCAAGCTCGTACAAATAGTAAGTTTTGTTAACCAACACTTATCCATTTATCATTTGGTAGATCCTTTTACATCTGTTACTAGTTTCTACTCTCATTTCCATCCCCCCATCATTTACCTCCATGCAAACTTGACCATATTTTTATCCACACCCTTACATTTCCCATACCTGGACCTTAATCATTCCTGTGCATACCTCAGATCCATACAAATCTTGCCATTTCCCTTCCATCTTCATCTAATCTCAGATCTATCACCCAACCAAGTTTTATTGAGTTTCCTATACCCCGACCATACCGACGTTGGTTACCCACAACCTTCACCCGGTTAGCCTAAACTGATATTGGTCATACCAGACTGACGTCAGTCTCTATGTATTTTATTAGAAACCAAGAACAGAGCTCCTAAACTTCCACCAAATACCAAAAACCACCCAGAAATCTCACCCTGACCAGTATCAGAACCTTGACCAAGACCTTGACCTTCAGATTCAATCACAACTTAGCCTGTTGTGAATGAATTTTCTTATTGTAGACGAATGAGATACCTAAATCATTTTAACTACAGTAGGATTTCCTTTATTTCTCGCATTAATTTTCTTTAAACAGTGGATTGACAGTCATCTAGGAAGTATCACACTTCCCAGATCTAGCATACGCTAGGTAGTCCACTGCATATATTGTTTAACTTTTATTTGGTGGTATTGTTTTCCATTTCAGGTAGTTCCTCCAAGCAAAAAGGAAGCTCTCACAATCAGCTGTGGATTCAGAAGTCATACGCGTGTAACAACCTACAACCAACATTTCAACAGGTATTCCTCCTAACCCATTACCCTTATTTGTTTCATCAACATTCGAAGAAATGCTCTAGAATCAGGTGAAACATTTTGGCATGCCCGGTGAGACCCATTCGAGGTTCTTTGCATTCTTTCATTTCTAGGTGAAAACGATGTATGTTTGTTTCTTTTCTAAAAATTTCTTACATTAAACTTTCTCCCCTGGAATCTTATTCTCTTCTATTGTCTAAAAGCAATCATATTTTGGTGCTTAAAATGAAAATTTCTTCCCTTTCATTATTATTACATTAGTGAAAGAGAATCCCTTCTCCTATTCATCTATTTGTGGCATCGACTTCTACATTTCGATTTGGGTTTAAAAATCATTGCATTTCATTCTACTTTTCTACATTAGCTCACATTAATTGAGGGCAACCTATACGCTGGAAGTCATTCCCAGCTGATGGTTGACAAATGAATCATAGAAAAGCACTTTCTTTCTTTTTCTCTCTCTGAGTCTTACCCAAACATCACAAATTCAAAATATATACACATTCTTAAACAACATCTCACCTGAAGAAGCTGTAGGTGATCACATGATCATGGCACAGTGGGCACCCCACTGGTTATCTCTGTCCAGTACCCCATCAGAGGATGGCCCACCCCCACCATAACATACCTGAAACCTCTCCTTGTAGATCTCCTTCTTCGTAGGAAACCATCCTCACCAAAAAACTCTATTCTATAGTTCATGAGTCAGTCCTTAAAATAGCATAAGCTAAACAAACATAATAGAAAAGGCACTCTTAGGATCATATTTTTCTTAGTGTTTCTGCTTGGCTTGCATTTTGAGGTGAGAGGTCACGCTCTTCATTTTTCTTATTTCTCCTTGCACGCTCCTCATCACAGTTGGTGTATTCCAGCTTCATCTGAGTGTGCCTGGACCATATTCTCATCATTCTCAGGATTCTGGGTTTGATTCCACATTAATTTTAACTCACAACCACATTTTTCTTCATCACTGTTTCAATTTCACAGTAACCGGTGTCGGTCCAATGACCATCATCGGTTACCCTTTGACCATCATCAGTTTTACCCAACCAACATCGGTTCACTGTTCTTTTTGTTAACCAACCCAAAAAGGACACCTATTCCCCTTCATTAGCTGTTTAGAGTCTCTGTCACTCTTATCATATCCATTGACCTGGTAAGTCTCATCAGTATTTGGCATACCTGGAAAATTTGGCCTTATACCTTGTTTTTGACCAACTGTCCACTTTCCACAGTGACTGGCAGTGGTTACCTGTGACCGGCATCAGTTTAACCTAACCGACATCAGTTAGCTTGTGTCATTTTCCAGCTGACATTTTAACCCCAATTCACCTACCACCACCTATTTATCCTATCTGTGTTGTATTTCTGTGTCATTTACAGAAAGTAGTCTTACCACGTTAGTACCTGTTCACATGGTACTGACACATTGACAAGCAAGTGCCCTCATATTCCATGCCAGTTGTCAACCACTCCCACCTAGCCCTTCACCACCTTCCATTTTATCACCAGCCATGGAACCTATCCAACCTATCTCTATCGCTACCAGAGACGAGGAGTTCACATGACTCCTTGACCAAAATCCTATTGCCTTGTAGTTTTACCTTTCCCACTCATCCACTCGAGATGCCTCGGGTCAGTTGATATACGGCATGCCCGTATCTATCCCCCCAACTCTCATTCCCACTCCTATGTCAGCCCCATCTGGCTCCACACTTCCCGCATCTACCTTACCCCCAGTTGTTTCGTAGCTAGGCCCTATACCCACTATGACTGCCACGTCTGCTACATCTGTTGCACCCGCCACATCCACTATACCTTCGCCAACCACCCAGAACACAACCTCATCCACACCTATTGTCTCGCATATACCCATAGCTACACAACCACCCCCGGTGTCAGTGACCCCTACCCCTTTTCAAAATGTCATCCTTTCTATTCCACAATCTTTAGCCCCCATTGCCACTAGGGTCACCATGACCCTTCCACCTCCATATACGTACTATCAGCAGCCTCCTGTTTCATCTATTATTCACTCTGGGTACATACCCCCTATTTCACTACCTTCTTCTCAATCTACCTATACGGCAGCACCATATACTGGAATGCCACCCCCATTATATGCCCAACACCAACCCTCTTACACTACAGGAGTCACCCATCCATCACAACCTACCAATGACCTAATTAAGTTAATGATGGACAAGATGCAGACATTGGAGGCATCGGTTTCTGGCTCCCGCAACACTCTCACCTACGATGAGATTTGTAATGAGCCTATACATCCATCCATTCCTATCCATCCATATCCCATGCATTGGGAAATGCCTAAATTCAACCATTTCAATAGCAAAGAAGACCCACAACAACATTTGTGGTCTTTCAAACATGGGTGTTATCTGATCACCCATGATGATGCTTTGCTCTTGAGGACCTTTCCCATGTCTCTGACTGGACCCACGTTAGATTGGTATAGTGGGTTTCCTAGACACTCTATATTCTCATTTAATCAGGTAGCCCAAGCCTTCTTGGATCACTTCTCCATTAATATCATTAAGAAGGTTACCATGACTGACCTCTACTCTACGCGTCAGTATGACGATGAATCCATCACAGATTTTGTTGCTCGTTGGCATAGCCTGATCAATCAACTCACATTCCAACTACCACAAACTGAACTCATCAAACTCTTCACATGGGCTTGTGCTAGGCATATCTCACCGACCCTGCAGGTTCAAACCTTCCAAACCTTCGACGAAGCATTCACCATGGCATGAAAGCTAGAGATTCAGGCTATTGAAGAGAAGAAAATCCAATTACGCAATAAGAACTCCGCATTCAAGTTGAATGATACCTCTTCTTCTTCAAAACCACAGAACAATTATTCAAAGGCCAAGGGGACCGCTAACGCAGTGGTACTCAAAGCCAGCCCATCTCATCCATCAAATCAGGCTAGCCCCTCATCTAATCTCTCACCCATTCAGACTTTTCAATTCAGACGGGAACAATGGAAATATACCCCAATTGGGGAACCTTATTCTTTTGTCTTGGAGAAGCTCATCAAAGTTGGGGCCATCACCCTTCCTCCCATGAAACCACACACTAGTTTTGACCCTGCTCACCCCACACCCACATGGTATAAAGAGCACGACTTCTGCAACTACCATCGAGTAAAGGGTCATAGTGATGGCAATTGCATCACCTTCAAAAACATTGTCCAAGAAATGCTTGAGAAAGGTGAGCTAACCTTGGATAATCCTAATGCACCTGCCAATCAGAACCTACATATCTTCAAGAAACCCTTTCCTAATCATGCCCCTTCTTCTGATCAAACTGGAGAGACTTCAACTCATGATAGCCATACCCACGAGGTCCATGCTATTTTCAGCGATACAACCTGATGCTTCAACCAATTACCTCATTGCATCACCTTCAAAAACATTGTCCAAGAAATGCTCGAGAAATTCTAACCTTGGATAATCCTAATGCACCTTCCAATCAGAACCTACATATCTTCAAGAAACCCTTTCCTAATCATGCCCCTTCTTCTGATCAAACTAGAGAGACTTCAACTCATGATAGCCATACCCTCGAGGTCCATGCTATTTTCAGCGATACACCCGATGTTGCCCAATTACCTCATATTCCTTCCATAGAGGAAATTCTAGCCCGAAGTCCTCCTTCTGCATTGGAACCCACCTCACCTATTCCTCCACCCATAGAGGAACACCTTTCACCTCCTTCATCACCCGTGGAGGAGCCTTCCATTAATATCAAGACTATTTCACCTTTGGCTTCTCCACCTAGAGAGCCATCACCCACAGTACCTCTCTAGCCCACAGAAGAGTACCCACCATCTCCTCCACCCACAGAGGAGCACCCATTATCTCCTCCACCCATAGAGGAGCACCCATCATCTCCTCCACCTATCAAAGACCCAGTAGAGATACCTTTTCCTCTAGGTGATCATTCTCCATCAGCTACCTAAGATCTTTCAGACTTACTTTCGACTCTCTTACCCATGGAAGCTGAAGCTAGAAAATTCCCCATCTCTAAGAAAAATTTCATGGGAATTTCCATTAGGTCCTCATCAGCCTCACCTACAGACGTGTCATTCTCACACTTAGCCGATCACTTAGATTATGTGGATAGAGCCTTACTTTGGGGGCATCTTCTGCTTCCTGTCTCAACGCAAATGCAGATGTAACTTGCTGACACTTCCACTATCTACCCAAAGATATTTCAGCCA
Organism: Taxus chinensis; assembly: GCA_019776745.2. NCBI lineage: Eukaryota > Viridiplantae > Streptophyta > Pinopsida > Cupressales > Taxaceae > Taxus > Taxus chinensis. The sequence continues at coordinate 83,254,389 of CM034155.1, read as the reverse complement.
ATTGAACCAAACACAACCTCCTCTATCACAACTTCTTCCATGACACCCATCATAGCTCAACACACACCCTTACCCATAACCCAACATACACCTAAATCCAAACCCACACCTACATCATCTTCCTCGACTAAACCTATTACTACCTTAGGGGTCACCCCAACCACCAACCTTATTCATCCACCTATCAAACTAGATTTAGCTACATCCTCCAAAGTCAATACCAAACCTACTCTGACACCCAAACAGAAGAGCCAACTCCATAAATCTCATACTCCAACCTCACTGATCACACCTTCTTCACCTTCACCCTCTTCATCTGTCTTAGGACCTCGTCCTTCTAACATGGGTAAGAAACCTCCACCCACCGGTAAACTAAAAATGCAGCAGCCCATTCCACCATTGCAAACCTCAAACATACCCAAGTGCCTGCCATGACTTCCACCCACATCTGCAACATCTTTACCACCCATACCTCTAATACCATCGATCACCCCTTCACTACCCATGACACTTCAGTCTCTTTCCCTCACACCTCTCGGCATGACCTACACCATCTACCTTCACAGCACCTCCATTATCCCCATGGGTAACATGCCCTCTTCCACCATCTGCCTTTCCCTCTAGATCTCATGTGCCCATATCACCTTTACCCAAGAAGGTACAACCTAAGGACAAAAATCTGCTACCCTCCAATAAGGTAGTCAAAACAACCATACACTCTCCTGCCAGTTCATCTACCATACCCCTACCCAAAAAAACATGACCAATGCCTAAGATCACACCAACACCTAAAACCATAGCTCAACCTACTCCCCCTCATGTAAAGACCATTCCTCTATAGTCCTCCGTGCCTACACCCAAACCCACCTTCACTTCCCATTGTGATCCACTAGCAGGGTCCTACGCCAAAATTTTAACCAACCTCCTTGAAACTTTTGTCATCACATTTCCACCCCTCAGACCTTATGACCCTCTCAAGCCCAAACCAAAGGGGTTTGATGACACCAAAATTTGTGCCTACCATCATGTGCTAGGACACAATGTAGAGAACTATAAGGCTTTGAAAAACATTCTTATCCAGTTGTGCCCTCCTGAAGAAAACTTTGACGATGATGACCTTCTTGATGAGGACCCCATTTCACCAACACCCATTCCCATAACTCTTCCCTCACTGCCTACTCAACAACCTAGACCTTTACCCCCACAGCTCCTAGAACCACCTCCGAGATTTGAAATTAACATGGTTTGCATCAATGACCTCGCCAAACCTCCACCCAAATGTCGATGTGCCCAGCTCATCTCACAAGGCTCCTTCCTGCCATTGGGATTTTTCCCTTCATGTCACCATACCTTTCATGGCTCACCTACCTCACCTACCTCCCCACCTCAGATCAACATGATCCATGTTGCTACCCGTGCTTAGAAGGACAAAGGCAAGGAAAAGGCAACTGACTCACCAACCAATCCTATACCCAACATATCATCTACACCCACACCTAAAATCACTATCCATGGCCCCACGTATCCTATTTCTAATGGGGTCACACACCGTGTGATGCTCAAACAACTACACCAATCCCCCCTCAAAATGTCCTTATATGACCTCATCCAAACCTCAGAATCCCATCGTCAAGCTCTCATGGAGGTCCTACAATCTATTGAGGTTTTACCCAATGACCCTACACCCGTAGCCTCCATTATCACACCCCATCATGTAGCCTCTCTCACCAAATTTCCACCTTTATCCACACCTCAACCTACTCACCAAGTAGCCTCCCTTAGCTTCTCAGAGGAAGAGATCACACCGCACCAAACAGATGATCCAGACCCAGCTCTCTTCATCTTTGTCCACATCGATGATATACATGTATGACATGTCATGATTGATGGGGGTGCTAGCATTAATATCATTTCATCCCATGCATTCACTCAAATGCGCATACCTGACAATTACATGCATAAACATCCTGTCATGTTGCATTCATTCAATGACGCTATCACCTCTACACTAGGCACTGTCATCCTCCACATTTGTGTGGGCCCCCACACTATTCCAGAGTTATTTTACATCTTGGAGGGGGAATTCCAATATAACATGTTGCTTGGCAGACCCTAGATTCATGTCATGGGTTGTGTCCCTTCCACTTTGCATCATTGTGTAAAGTTTGAGCATGAAGGACACACCTATACTATTCCAGCTGATCCATCACCTTTTAAAACATGCAACATGCTTTACTGACCCAATGACGTGCTTATACCCATTAAGGCATCTACCTCCATGACCACTACCACTTCCCCTACACCTCTGCTTACCAGTACAGCCGCTACCTCAACCGCACATGCCTCCTCCATTCCTACCACTGCCACAACCTCCACGGCTGAACCATCAGCCTCCCAATCCATTAGCTCCACCTCCACATCGACCTTTGACACATCATCTATTCCAGCTACCCACATACCAACCACCGATCCCTTGGAAGGCATTTTTCAATGCCTCACTCTGGGGGAGTATCACCTATATAGTGTCAACACATTCCTTACTCCACAAGAGTATGGAAGTCTTCACCAACACCCTCATTATGATCACCATATAGGAGAGCACCTCCTTTATGGTCCTCCCCACCTTCGTACCAGTCTCACCTATGGGGGACTTGATACTACAACTTACACACCCAAACCACCATCACAAACCCACCCATTTTCCACTGACCTCCAGTCACTCACCAATCACCGTTTTTCCCACACCTTCCTACACCAATGTGCATGGAAGGGTTTTGGTTTTGGATTTTATGAGAAAACTGCCATACTATTATTCTATGTACTACCTACAAACATAATGACCGTAGTGGTATCAGCTTTGCTGAACCACCTACCAAGAAGGCTCGCATTGAACTCATCGAGGACATCAGCCCTTCTCCACCTTCTTCACCACCATCACCACCTTCACCGATGGAGTCGATGGACCCAGAATCCATTCCTCCTAATTTTTTTTTTCATAAACACCATCTCCTTGGGGCCTCTGACTTATCAACGTGAGGGTGAGGCTCCCTCCTCTCTTCCCTTCTTGTATCCTGAAATGATCGATGACGATACACCTTCGATCAACATCGTTCAATGTCAGGATGATGAATCTATACTCACCTACCTTGGTGCAGAAGACTCATATATTCATCGGTCATTACCATCTGAGATGTAAACTATGTTGAATGAATCAACTATCGAAATCAACATTCATACTCAGGATGACCCACACATCTTAAAGATCAATCAATCTTTAGATGTTGCTGAATAGGAAGCCATCACTTCTTTTCTCAAAATCCATAACCATGCTTTCACTTGGTCTTATGCAGACATGCCTAGTATTGACCCCACAATAGTGGTCCACAATATCATAACATTCCTGATGCCAAGCCCGTCAAACAAAAGTTGAGGAAAATGCACCCTCACATTTCCCTTCTTGTCAAAGAAGAACTTCAACACCTTCTTTCCATTTCCTTCATATTACCCATTGATTATCCTTGTTGGATTTCTAACATTGTCCCTGTCACTAAGGTGACAGGGGGACTCTACATTTGCATGGATTTCCGTGACCTCAATCTAGCTTGCCCAAAAGATGACTTTCCTCTACTTGGTATTGACCAGCTAGTTGACCTTACCACTGATCATGAGATGCTATCACTCATGGATGGCTTCTCGGTTATAACCAAATCTTACTTGCCCCAGAGGATCAACAAAAAACCACATTCATCACCCCTTGGGGGACCTTATGCTATCGAGTCATGCCTTTTGGCCTTAAAAACACTGGTGCCACATATCAGTGGGCTATGACTTACATCTTCCATGACATCATGCATCATATATTGGAAGATTACGTCGACGACCTCCTTTCCAAATCTAAATGCCACTCTGAGCACCTCACCGTCCTAAAAACCATCTTTGACCACCTTATTAAATATTGCATTCACCTTCAGCCCAAGAAGTGTGTCTTCACGGTCCTCTCAGGAAAAATCTTGGGATTTATCATTTCCCTACGTGGTATAGAAGTTGACCCTGCTAAAGTCAAGGCCATTCTAGAAATGCCTCCACCCACTAACCTTAGGCAACTCTGTAGCCTACAAGGTAAGTTGCAGTCTATTCACCGTTTCATTTCACAATTGTCTGATCGGTGTCAACCATTTCATCACCTTCTCAAGAAGGATGTCTCCTTTAAATGGGATGATGATTGCCACAAAGATTTTGAGGCCTTAAAACAATACCTTCTTCAAACCCTCATAATCATTCCACATAAATATGATCAACCTTTCTACCTATACATCTCAGCTACCGATCACTCTTTAGGGGCCATGCTCGCTCATTGCGATGAACAACACAAGGAGCAGGTGGTTTATTACATAAGCCATACTCTTTTGGACTATGAAACCTGAATACACCCATTCTGAAAAACTTTTCTTAGCCTTAGTTTTCGTTGCCACAAAACTCTGCCATTACCTACTCAACCACAAAACCTATGTTGTGACCAACACTGACCCCTTACACTTCATGTATGCCAAACCTTATCAAAATCAGCGTGCCACACACTGGCTTATGATTTTGGCTAACCTCAACCTTGAATTCATCCATCAAAATTCCTTTAAGGGCTAAGCTATCACTGACTAATTGGCCATGACGCACCTATTTCTAGGGATCAACCCTCTAATTTTGATTTTCCAGATGAGTCAATTGCTACCCTTTCCTTAGGTGAACCCACTTACCAAATGACACTGTTCTTTGATGGTTCCAAGTGTCAGCGTGGGGATGGGGAAGGATTTATCCTCATTCCCCTTGAAGGTGAACCCATGCCTTTGTCTTTCAAACTCAGATTTTGGATTGTACCAACAATATTGCTGAATACGAAGTGCTCGTACTAGGTCTCCAAGCTGCCTATGCCCTAGATGTCAAATCAATAAACATATTTGGTGATTCTCAATTGGTCATAAACCAGGTCAATGGTATATACCAATGTCGTAATGAGATACTTCAAAAGTATAAACATCATGTAGACATACTTTTGACCACCTTTGACTGTTACGCCCTTCAAACTGTACTTGTTATCGCCGAATCACAGCACCCCTGTGCATGTATTTGAACTCACAGTGTGATTGGATAACATGGGTACTATCTCCAAGTTGTGGGACTTGCTACTTGAGACAGACCTCCAGAGAAAGCTGGTTCTTACTCCTAAACTACCTGCCACAATCTACTCTAATGCAGGATAAGCTAACTGTTCTAATCTAAATTTCCAAGGGACCAGGGAAAGAGAATACATAAAATGAAAGCCTACACTAAAGCGGTGATACACCAGAAAAGGAGGATGGGAGAGTAGTCTCCAAATGTGTGAAATACAGAGGCAAAGTGCACACTAGAAGAGGTGATGACAGTTCTCCATAATCTAGCAAAATGCATTCACAATAATATTTCAAGCACACACAATGATAATGAATTCCTGCAAGAACATAATAGATAGACACAATATTCTCATAGAAAGGATCAAAGGGGCAAGAAGAATGCAAGAAAGCACAGCAGGGGAAGATATATCCACAAACTGGTATTTTATTGCTTCATGATATGCACAGTTCAATCTATTACAAGATAAGGGCCTGGATCACCATGCAAGGAGTCCACTACAAGGGCCTGCAACACACTGGCTTCACAAAGTAATTTTGACAGAGCTTTGTTACCCAAAAACTCTCCCCCTTACAATGAGCCCAACACTCCAATTTATAGAAAAAAATGAGAAGGAAAAGAGAAGGGAAAATGGAAATCCCAAAATCTGTCCTTCAACCACCTGTAAGAGGCATTAAATTGAGTGGAATGGGTATACATTACTTGCAAAAGGCTCCCCATACTGTCCCATGTGCTGCAGCAGAGAAGGAATGATGACCATGCCTCTTAATTGCACTCCCAGCTACCAAATAAAACACTGTTCTGAACCCGGCCACGTTTCCTTAAAAATATCAATCAATTTCTGATCAAATCTGGAATTTCTTGATTTCTGTGCATCGGGCTCGGAACCACGATTCCAACAGTACCAATTTTGTGCGATTTCGTTGAGAAATGCAAAAGTTATGGCCTTCTGAGTGCGGGCAGCTCTTTTGGGCCTGGCAGGCGTTTTCTGTCATTTGAGGGGAATGAGCATTGATTGACTGGAGCCGAATATGTTTCTTTTATTTAAACATATCTGCCCTTATTAAAATTAAGAAATCAGAGCTTCTTTTGTGGCATAGAGGACGTCGTGCTCGTTCCAGAAAGTCCAATTTTATCAAAATCGGAGCTCGGAGTCAAAAGTTATGGCCGTTTGAAGTTCCACGGGTCAAATGTTGACTTTTCTCCTCTGCCTTCGGCCATTTCGGCTTTTCGCGTCCCGCGCGTCCCTTTGTCCCATTTGGTTTCGGTGCTGAAATTTCCCATTTCGGCCGAACCGGCCGGTTCGCGTACTTTTGGCCCATATGTCCCATTTGGTTTCGGACCGTCTGGGACAAATTCGCCCGGTTCGGCCGGTTCGCGTCTTTTTGTCCCAACTGTTCCGGGACAAAAGTTCTCATTTCGGCCGGTTCGGCCGGTTTGTCGCGTTGACTTTTGGCCCGGTTCGTGTCTTTTTGTCCCACGCGTCCTAGACTGTTTCGGGCTGCCTTGACTCATTTCGGTTTGGCCCGGTTCGCGTCCGGTTCGCCCGGTTCGTCGCGTCTTTTGTCCCGCTTGTCCCAAAGGCGACACTCTCAGCAGTTAGCCAATTTTTTCTCTTTTCGGCCAGTTCGGATTTCCGCGTCCCGCGCGTCCTTTTGTCCCAGATGTCCCAATTGCTTCCGGGGCCGCCTGTGCTCATTTCGGCCGATCCACGCCTTTTTGTCCCACTTGTCCCAAATGCTTCTAGGACTAGGACTTAGCCATTTTTCGTGATTTTTCCTGGCCCGAGCTTGTTTTTTGCAAAAAAAAAAAAATTCACATTTTCTCAGAACTTGCTCTCTTCTACTTGGACAGGGGAGTTAGAAAAATATGAGGGGACCCTAGAAACATGAATTTTTTGCCCTGACTCAATCTATTTGCCTGGGACTAAAGAATTTGATGTATGTTATCAAAATTACCTTGAGGGTGAATTTTGGATAACAATTTGGCGACTCAGCGGGGTCATCTGCCTGCTAGATTGAAGAACGACCAGCTGCCTGTAGCAATCCATTGGGCATGGAGTCTATTTGATAGCCTCTCAGCTGATCTGAAATTTGAAAACCTGTGTCCTTGAGCCATCAAAACATTCGTTGAGCTGGTTTTCCTGTGGCTGCAAATTCTTTTCCAGGAGCTTGATGAACTGCAAACATGCACATACTAGAAGCAATAGGACATGTGCACAAGCACTTAGGGAAATAAAAACTACTCTAACATCAGTACAATGTGCATAAGCACTTAGAGGAATGGAAAATCTAAATTAATATTTACAAGGATGAGAAGCTATCTTTCTAGTAGCAACGTTTGAGATAGATTCCATTGACCGGAATCTGCAATTCTTCACCATCCAACTTAGCCAGTCGGAAAGCATTGCTACCTTTGCATTCGATGATCATGTACGGGCCACTCCAGATGGCATCAAACTTGGAGTGCTTCCCTGGTTTTGCACGATCAGCATCCCACTTTAGTACCAAATCTCCAGTTTGCAATATCCTGGCCTTAGCTTTCTTGTCAAAACTCTTTTTGACCAATGCTTTATCTTTTTCTATGGTCTGCATTGCGTGCTCTCTTGATTCTTCTAATTCCATCAGCTCTGCATACCTGATTTCCATAGGTTCAAACTCAGCTAGTTCCAACTGTTTCATGAGTTCCAATGCTGGCAACTCGAGTGATATAGGTAGAACTGCTTCCTTCCCATACACAAGCTTGTATGGAGAGCTTCCTGTAGATCTCTTGGGTGTGATCCTATCAGCCCATAGAGCTGATTTGAGCTTTGTATGCCAAGTTCTTTGATTTTCATCCAGAGTCCTCTTGATGATTCTTAGTAGGTTCTTGTTTGTAGACTCGGCTTGGCCATTACCTTGAGGGTAATAGTTTGATGAAGTGCTGAGATACACACAATTTTTTACAGCCCACTCAGTGATCTTTATGCCAAGGAATGCCAATGCATTATCTGATATGATAGTGGCAGGGGCACCAAACCTCGTGACTATCCCTTCATAGAAATCTAAGATATTAGATTCATTTGCCTCCTTGAGTGCCACTGCTTCAGTCCACTTGGTGAAATAGTCTGTTGCTGTTAGAATCCACTTGTGGCCTTGACTTGAATTTGGATTGATGACTCCAATGAAGTCCAATCCCCATTGCATGAATGGCTGATCCGCTGAAATTGGACGAAGGGGCAGCGCTGCTAACCTTTCTTTCCCCGTGAAGAATGCACATTTCTTGCATTTCTTGACCCATGAGTAGCAATCATTGAACACAGTAGGCCAATAGTAACCAGCTTTCATGATTTTTAGAGCTGTTACTCGTGGAGCAAAGTGGCCTCCTGCTTCCCCGTCATGGAACTCGTGTAGCATTTTCTCAACTTGACCTGTTCCAATGCATCTTAATAGAACACCATTGATGTCCTTTTTAAACAAAACTCCATCAACAAGCACATATGGAATGGCTTGTAATCTGAAGTATCTCCTTTTTGCTTTGCTTACTTCTGGGGGGCACAAGCCTATTTGGAGGTAGTGCACCAAGTCTTGAGTCCAACATGGGACGGGTGCATCATCAGCTGGCTGTTCTTGATCATTCTGTAGTAGCAAGACAACATCCTCTTCACTTTTTGACTCGTCTGGTTGTTTGGAAGCGAGCTGCTCACACAAGCCTTTGCCACGAACTAGCTTGGTCACTTTGATTTCAATATCATATTCCATCGCCCGAGTGATCCAACCCGCTCTCTTCTCATTTAAATCCTTGTTTAGGAGGAAGTCCTTGACACCAGCATGAGACACCAGCAGTTGAATTTTATTGTTTGAGACCAAGTGTCTGAACTTCTTCAAGCTCCTGATGACAGCAAGGACATGCTTTTCGATGAAAGAATACTTTATTTCGTAATCTTCCAAGGTTTGGCTGAAGAATGCTATGGGCTGTTCTGAACCTTCTCTATTCAGCTGTGTCAAGATAGCTGAGATTGTATCTGATCCTCCAAACGCATACAACATGAAGTCCTTCGAAAATCTGGGTTGATAAGAGTTGGAGCTTGTGATATTACATGCTTGATGTCTTCGAAACTCTCTTTGCCTTCTGCTGTCCATTTGAATGCCAGACTCTTCTTCAACATCATTGTTAGAGGCTTCACAAGAGTGGCAAAATTAGGCACAAATCTGCGGACAAAGTTTATCCTTCCTAAGAAGCTTTGGAGAGATTTCTTGTGGTGTGGCAATGGAAGCGTTCGGATGGCTTCAACCCTTTCAGGATCAATTGTTAGCCCTTCCCTAGAGACGATGTGGCCCAACAGTTTGCCTTCGTGTGCCAAGAATACACACTTCTTTGGATTCAATGACACTCCAAACCTTCTACACCTCTGAAACACTTGCCTGAGGTGAAAGAGATGGTCTGCTGCATTCTTTGAGAAGACAGTGATATCATCCAGGTATACCAGCACTATCTTGTTGATCAAGCCTTTGAACGCCATATCCATAGCTCGCTGAAATGTTGCTCCGGCATTTGACAGTCCAAATGGCATCTTCTTGTAAGCATATGTGCCCCATTTTGTAGTGAAGGCCGTTTTGAATTGATCTTCTTCTTTCACCAATATCTGATTATAGCCTGAATATCCATCTAGCAATGAAAACCTTTCTGAACCAGCTACAACCTGCAATATTTGTTCCATTGATGGAAGCGGATAATGATCTTTGAGTGATGCTCTATTTAGATCGCGGAAGTCCACACACAATCTTATTTCTCCGTTTCTCTTTCTTACCGGCACCAAGTTTGCAACCCAACTTGAGTGTTTGATGGGGAAGATGATACTGGCCTCAATGAGCTTGCCTAACTCTTTTCTCATGAGAGGCTCGATATGAGGATTCACTGGCCTTTGCTTTTGCCTGACAGGCTTGGATTCCGGATCCAACTCAATAGTATGTTGTGCCAACTTTGGATTGAAACCTCTTAAATCTTTGTAAGTCCAAGCAAAGACATCTGGGAATTCTTGACAAAGCTGAACAAAATCAGATTTCTCTTGTGGAGTACTTACTTTGCCAATTTGTAATGTCTTGCCTTCATCTACTAAGATAGGCTCTGAATCTTCACCCTTTACTTGAATGTTCACTTTCTCCTTCCGGAACTGATCATTCGGGTTGAAGATTGACTCTAGCGTTATGAGGCCTTTTGGTAATTTGTTAGTCCTCAGCTGCACCACTTGGTCACCATACTGCTGCTCCAGCTTGTCTTGATTTCTCATGGAGAACTCAGCTTCTTCTTGCAGGAAATTAACAATTTGCTGATCATTCTCGAAGACTTGCCAACTTGTGTTGTTATCCGGAACAGCTGGTCTCACAACCACTTTGATATGAGGCTGAGTTTTCTCACTTTTGATACTTTCTACAACATCAAACGCAGCCCCAATTGCTGCCAGTCTGTCAGCAGCTTCATTCTTTTTTCTTGGGATGGAAATGATGCTAAAAGCTTCAAAATCTTCAATAAGATCCCATACCCGATTTTTGTAGTTCTTCAACAGATCATTTTTGGCAGCATTTTTTCCTTTGACTTGGTTTATGATCAGCTCACTATCACCAAACACTTGTAAATTCCTGATGCCTTTCTTCTTTGCCCAGTGCAGTCCATGAATTAAGGCTTCATACTCAGCTGTGTTGTTTGAACAGGAAAACTGGAAACGGAAGGCTGAGTAATACCTTATACCTTGCGGTGAAATGAGCATAGCTCCTCCTCCTGCACCTTGTCTGCTCCTTGACCCATCAAAGAACAATTTCCATACTTCATTCTTGTCCTTATGATCTGGCTTGGTGATGCTGGGAATAGGTTGACTTTCTTCATGTATGCAATAGACTCCTAGCTCGGATTCTTCTATTTCTTGATAGGGATCAAAAGCATGCACTTTGCTTGCCCATTCATCAAGAGTCAAATCTGGGATGCTCCCAACCTTGGTGTCAACTTCGTCAGTGCTTGGATAATCTTCTTGATCAAACGCTGAGCAGTTGGCATTGATTTGGCTTGGAGTGTAAGGCTCAATGTGGAAGTTTGCAATAGGTTCAGACCTGATTGTAGCCTTAGTTCCATACCTTGTTCTGAACAGCATGTGTGACCAATCCGCCGAAAGATAGCCTCCAATTTTAGCAGTGAAGTCTCTTGACAAGCATAATGCAAAGAGTGGTGGTAGGTCTATGACTGACACATCTTGCAACACTACTACATTGGGACATGCGTGCAGTGTGAGGCTCAAACCTTTGATTACTCCAACCGTTGTCACTGCTGTCCCATCTAATTGCACTACACCCTTGGAGACGACTTCATATTGAAGCCCTAACTGGTCAGCTATCTGTTTTGGCATTACTGAACTACTTGCCCCAGAGTCAATCATGCAATTATGCACCAGCTTATCTCCTATGATCAATGAAACATAAAATGGAGGGGGCTTCAACATTTTACCTTGCTGTCCTCCATGATTTCCTTCAGGCTGGGCAGCATTTGTGAGTACCTCCTCTTGCATCTGGACATGGTGATTTGAAGTTGACCAGTCCTTCATGGCAGCTTGTAGCAAATCTCTTTGGCCTGGGATGGATAGTGATTGCCACATTGATATGTTGACATTTGTCTTCTTCATCTGATCAATGATGTTGAATGGAGATGAAGTATCCCTCTGCTGTCCCTTGGCCTGCACATTCATTCCTTGCACATGGGCAGCAGCAGCTGGCATCTGAGTTGGCCTAGGGGCCATTTTAGGTGCTCCTTGTATGTTTGGAGCTACAGTTTGTCTGCCAGCGGCTTGTGGAGTGGTAGAAGGTTGTGGATTACTCGGATCTAATGGTTGTCCTTCACCCAAATTTCTCCTCTTTGACCTTGTGTTGGCTGCAACACTTTGAGAGGGGTATTTGATTCATACCACAGAAATCTTCAGCCTGCCAATTGACAAGAGTAGTTTCGTTCGGAGATGTTCCTTGCTGAGGTGCTTCCTGCTGCTGATCTCCTTCGTGGCTGGACTCTTGCGACCCACCAATGGTTTGCACCATTAGAGCCTGATTTAATGCACCGTTAAAGCACATTGATTGGTTATGTGGCTGACTGCACGGGAAACACCAATCATACTCTTGGGCCATGTTATTTTGGACTGGCACCAAAGCTCTGGATGCAGATGCAACATTGGGGTTGTAGGGCTGAAATGGTCTGTTGGCAGGAGGCCTTGCTTGATTCTGATTTGCAGCTGGATTGGGTGGTCTTTGAGGTTGATATGGTTGCCTATTTGGTTGAGCTTGAGGCTGATAGGAAGGTCTAAAACTTTGAGCTTGCTGTCTCTTGAGTGTGACCAGCTCATTACCTAAATTTTGCAATTGTTTCATAACTTCTTGAAGCTCATTTGGGGCACTTGGAGATGAAGTGGAAGCTTCATTTGAACTTTGATTTCTAGGAGTGGGAATAGGAGCTAAGACAGGTGCTTGACTAGTACTTGGGCTCTCCAAACTTGGGTATAATGGCATTGGGGGCCTGGGAGCTAGCTTACCAGCTTGAATAAGACAATTTTCAGCCCTAATGGCAATGCTATAAGAAGCAGGTAAGGTTGTGCCTCCCATAGATTGAATTAACATAGAAATATCAGAATTCAAAGCTTTAAGATAGTATAGAAAAGCACCTTCTGCTGTTGGCCTGACTGCCACTGGAATCCTATCCCAAGACCTTTGAAATCTGAAGTTGAAGTCAGTCAGCTGCTCGTTGGGGGCTCTCTTGATAGTTGTCAATTGTTCTAGAAGAGACAAGTTGTCTCCCTTCTCTCCAAACTGCTCATGGAGAACTATGCATAACTGATTCCAATTCGTGATAGAACCAGCTTCAAGGCTTCTGAACCATTGCAATGCCTTCCCTTTGAACGATGATGCCAGCAGTTTGACAGCCACATCCATTTCATTTATCTCATGGATTGCACAGACGTTAGCAATGTCTTTGACATGATCACCAGGAGTGGTATGATTTTCTCCAGTGAAAAATGGAATGTTCTTCAATGCTGCAATTGGAACTGGATTCTGTGCATTGAGGGCAAGTGGGCTGCTGCCAGTGAAATTGACAAAGGGATTTAGTGGTTGCGCCATTCTGATTGGCCTGAGAACCCTTGTTGATGCGAGAAAAGGTCTACCAGGTGGAGGTGTAGACAAAGTTCTATTAGGTGGAGACGCAAATCTTTGAGCTCTTCTTCCCCTTCTTTCTCTGCCTGGAGATAGATGCAGATAAACAAACAATCCTTCCTCCCTAGTTCTTGACCTGGTCTGTATTCTTCTCATAAATTTGTCAGGCTTGGACTACAGAAACCAGTAGATTATGCCTCTTTTGGAGTCGCCAGATGTGTGATTTTAAAGCTCCTTCAAAGCTGGAACTTACAACAAGTGCACATCAATCTTGTTGCAATGAAAGTAAAGACCTCTAAGGTCCCACCGGGCGTGCCAGAACTGTTATCACCGAATCACAGCACCCCTGGATGTTGATGTTTCTAGTTTGATCACTCAAGCATCTAGTGTGATTGGATAACATGGGTACTATCTCCAAGTTGTGGGACTTGCTACTTGAGATAGACCTCCAGAGAAAGCTGGTTCTTGCTCCTAAACTACCTGCCACAATCTACTCTAATGCAGGATAAGCTAACTATTCTAATCTAAATTTCCAAGGGACCAGGGAAAGAGAATACATAAAATGAAAGCCTACACTAAAGCGGTGATACACCAGAAAAGGAGGATGGGAGAGTAGTCTCCAAATGTGTGAAATACAGAGGCAAAGTGCACACTAGAAGAGGTGATGACAGTTCACCATAATCCAGCAAAATGCATTCACAGCAATATTCCAAGCACACACAATGATAATGAATTCCTGCAAGAACATAATAAATAGACACAATATACTTGTAGAAAATATTAAAGGGGCAAGAAGAATGCAAGGAAACACAGCAGGGGAAGATATATCCACAAACTGATATTTTATTGCTTCATGATATCCATAGTTCAATCTATTACAAGGTAAGGGCCTGGATCACCATGCAAGGAGTCCACTACAAGGGCCTGCAACACACTGGCTTCACAAAGCAATTTTGACAGAGCTTTGTTACCCAAAAACTCTCCCCCTTACAATGAGCCCAACACTCCAATTTATAGAAAAATGAGAAGGAAAAGAGAAGGGAAAATGGAAATCCCAAAATCTGTCCTTCAACCACCTGTAAGAGGCATTAAATTGAGTGGAATGGGTATACATTACTTGCAAAAGGCTCCCCATACTGTCCCATGTGCTGCAGCAGAGAAGGAATGATGACCATGCCTCTTAATTGCACTCCCAGCTACCAAATAAAACACTGTTCTGAACCCGGCCACGTTTCCTTAAAAATATCAATCAATTTCTGATCAAATCTGGAATTTCTTGATTTCTGTGCATCGGGCTCGGAACCACGATTCCAATGGTACCAATTTTGTGCGATTTCGTTGAGAAATGCAAAAGTTATGGCCTTCTGAGTGCGGGCAGCTCTTTTGGGCCTGGCAGGCGTTTTCTGTCATTTGACGGGAATGAGCATTGATTGGCTGGAGCCGAATATGTTTCTTTAATTTAAATATATCTACCCTCATTAAAAATAATAAATCCAGTTTTTTTGGCGTAGAGGACATCGTGCTCGTTCCAGAAAGTCCAATTTTATCAAAATCAGAGCTCGGAGTCAAAAGTTATGGCCGTTTGAAGTTCCACGGGTCAAACGTTGACTTTTCTCCCTGCCTTCGGCCATTTCGGCTTTTCACGTCCCGCGCGTCCCTTTGTCCCATTTGGTTTCAGTGCTGAAATTTCCCATTTCGGCCGAACCGGCCGGTTCGCGTACTTTTGGCCCATATGTCCCATTTGGTTTCGGACCGTCTGGGACAAATTCGCCCGGTTCGGCCGGTTCGCGTCTTTTGTCCCAACTGTTCCGGGACAAAAGTTCTCATTTCGGCCGGTTTGGCTAGTTCGCGTACTTTTGGCCCGTGCATCCCATACTGTTTCGGGCTGCCTTGACTCATTTCGCCTGGTTCGGCCGGTTCGCGTCTTTTTGTCCCGCTTGTCCCAAAGGCGACACTCTCAGCAGTTAGCCAATTTTTTCTCTTTTCGGCCAGTTCGGATTTCCGCGTCCCGCGCGTCCTTTTGTCCCAGATGTCCCAATTGCTTCCGGGGCCACCTGTGCTCATTTCGGCCGATCCGCGCCTTTTTGTCCCACTTGTCCCAAATGCTTCTAGGACTAGGACTTAGCCATTTTTCGTGATTTTTCCTGGCCCGAGCTTGTTTTTTGCAAAAAAAAATTTTTCACATTTTCTCAGAACTTGCTCTCTTCTACTTGGACAGGGGAGTTAGAAAAATATGAGGGGACCCTAGAAACATGAATTTTTTGCCCTGACTCAATCTATTTTCCTGGGACTAAAGAATTTGATGTATGTTATCAAAATTACCTTGAGGGTGAATTTTGGATATACCATTAAGGAAGTTCATGATGGCATATGTGGAGGTCACTTCAGTGGCTTTGCTGTTACTAAGCATATTATTTGCCTAGGCTATTACTGGCCAACCCTTAACCATGATTGTTGTGACTACGTCAAGCGTTGTGTAAAATGCCAATAACATGCCAACCTTCATCATAAACCCAGTCATGCCTTACAGGTCACTCGTGACCTTTGGCCCTTTTCTCAACGGGGTTTGGATCTTGTTGGAGAGATCAATCCCCATTCTTCCCAATGACATCAATGGATCATCACTGCTACCAAATACTACACAAAATGGGTTGAATCCATACCACTCATCTCCATAAAAGCTGAGAAAATATGTGAGTTCATCAATCATCACATCATTTTTCGCTTTGGTGTTCCTCCTCGCCTTATCACTGATAATGGAAAAAAATTCAAAAATAAGACCTTGCAAAAACTTTGTGATGCCTTCGACATTCAGATAAGTTTCTCGTCACCTTATTACCCAAAAATGAATGGCCAAGCCAAATCCACTAACAAAACCTTCAAGAAAATTCTCATGAAAGTGATTAATGATACTGGGAAGGACTGGCATACGCACATTCCTTTTTCCCTATGGGAATACCGCACTAGTATTCACACTTCCATTGCTGCTACACCTTTTTCTCTGGTCTATGGTATAGAGGTTGTTCTTCCTCTCGAAGTCCAGATCCCCTCACTCTGCATTTCTCTTCATGAAATGCTCAATGATGATTAATTTCGTTAGGACCATTTAGCACAACTTGAGTTATTAGATGAATGCCATCTTAATGCTCTTGATCATCTTCAAGTTTACCAAAAAACATATCAAACGTGCCTATGATAAACGTGTCCATGAATGAACCTTTCACATTGGTGATCTCATCCTAAAAGAAAATCAACATGTAACTAAAGCAGAAAAAAGTAAACAGGGAAAATTTGCTCCTAATTGGCTTGGACCATACATCGTGACCCATACTTATAGATCAGGTTCTTATCATTTATCTTCACTCAATGGTAAACCCGAACCTGATCCCCTTAATGCCTTTCATCTTTGACCATTCTCTTGTTGAATTTTAGTCCTACCTCACCTTTTTCCTTTTTCCATGATCATCCCTTAAGTGCTATCCACTTCCTACGTCATCACCAATGATTAAATAAGAGTCATGTGTGTGCCTATCACTTATTATATTCTCTTGAATATGTGTACCATGGCACTGCACATAACATGATTCTCATGGATACTTTTCATCTACCTTTAGATGAGATCCCATGGTCATTTCACCCTACTTTTTGAACAAGAATCCTATTCTTCACCTTGGTCTTGTCCATGACTTCGAAGCCCTCACATGGGATCAAACTCCTTGAGTCAAACTTCCACTAAAAAGATGGCTCCCTCAAAAGGAAATATTCCTCTCTGTAATTGTTACTATAAATAGATTGCTCCCTTGAAGGAAAGCTATGTAAAGATCTTTAAAAAAAAAGTGAGAGAATTTGAAGCTTCTCGTATCAATCAGTCTATCTCAAATATCAGTCAACACAAAAAGCCTTTTAGTCATGGACTTTCCCATTGTGACCTTAGATCTCTTGCCCAAAGAGCATGCTACCTCATACCATATAAAAATTAACCACCTTTCACCCCTCTCACCATTCACACTCCCATTTCCTACCGCCTTAAGGGACCTCTTGGAAACCATGACATTTTGTGATCATGTGACTACTTTTCACCCTTAGAACAATCAATCATGTAATGTATTTTAGGGTCTTACATCGATCACCTCCTCTAAGGTATGACCTACTCGGTATGATCCTAACCAATCATGTGGCTTTCTTGCCCCCTCTTATCTTTTAACCTTCTTTTTTATTTATTGATTACCTTATACAAGACTTGGTCCTCAACACTTACCTTTGGGGTAATATTCTTCTTCTACCACAATCAAAATCACCTATACCAATTTTCCCACAACTCACCCATACCTAGTAGACCTAAACTCAAATCATGCATACGACCTACCATCTCATTCTCATATCTCCTTATATTTTTCCCTAGCTTATGGGAGAACTACATCGGCCTGAGGTCCTTTTTTGTTGGGACTATGTAGGTAGTACTCTGAGGGCATGGGGCCCTTGGAGGTTAGCTCAACCACTCTCTACCCTAACCAATTCATCTTTCATTTTCCTAAATCACATTCTACCCTACTTCGTTTCCTTTTTATATCAAAAATTGGAATTAACCCAAATAAACGACAAATTGCTTCCCATTTTTATCATCATAAAAAAATACATTTATTTCGATTACCATTTCTTTACCAACATCATGTAAATATTATAAAACATCTTAAAAATGACCCATATCATCATTCATTGCAAATATTAATGAATTACAACCAAAACCTAACTCAATCCATTCCTAAAACCATGACCTAACTCCACCATGCCTAAAACAAAAACCTAACTTCATCCATGCCTACAACCTAACTCCACCATGCCTAAAATCAAAACCTAACATCATCCATGCCTACAACCTGACTCCACCATGCCTAAAATCAAAACCTAACTTCATCCATGCCTACAACCTAACTCATCCATACCTAGACCATAACCTAATTTGATCCATGCTTATAACTTGACTCCACCATGCCTAAAACCTGACTCAATCCATGCTTAGAACACAAAATAACTTGATCCATGCCTACAACTTGACTCAACCATGCCCAAAACTTGACTCAATCCATGCCTAGACCACAACCTAACTCGATCCAGGCCTACAACTTGACTCAACCATGCCCAAAACCTAACTCCATCCATGCCTAACACACCTACCATAAGTTCATCTATACATAATAATAAAATGTTATCAACAAAAACAAATAATGCTCATAATCATCATCATCTATATAAATACAATATCCATATATGTAACTATCAAATGTCTTTGACACGTAGGGCAGTGTAATAATCTAGTCTCTCAAAACTCTCATATACATCCTCACCATCTTCGGCATGCAGGATGGTATATGATCAAAAATATAATAACTCTTGGCACATAGGCCGGTATATATTAAAAATCAAAACTACATCAAAATCAAGGGCCATATATCAGACATCATCATGGCAGACATCCTCCATATCTATCTCACCTGTCCCCGTTACCTCCTCGGCCCCTATCTGGTGACCTACCAATATCTCCCCACCCATCATGGGTGGTGGCTGGGTCCTTGCTAGTACATCAACTAGAACTGGCCTCTGTGAACTAGTGGCCTCACCCTAACCATGTCTTGGGGCTCGATGGCCCTTTGTGCTCTCCACGCTATGGGTGCATGATCTGGTCCTCTCGCTAGAGGCTTGTTATGCCATGTACTCAGCATATGATAAACAATCTATCCCTACTACCATCAGCTAGTCTTGATAGTACCTAACCTCCTCTCTCGCCTCCCGCCACCTAGATATAGGCACTGTCTGTGGTGGCCCCATCGGCCTCTGACCATGTACCTATCCTATGGGACCCTGTTCCACCCCTGCCTATGAACTAGGACCTTGTCCTGGTGCTAGGTTTGCCCCATGGCCCTCTCACTTCTACTCTTTATATTTATTGATTACCTTATACAAACTTGCTCCTCAACACTTACTCTTTGGGTAATTATTCTTCTATCTACGCGACATCACATTCAAAATACCCTATAATACCAATTTTCCCACAACTAACCATTACCTCAGTAGAGCCTAAACTCAATCATGCATACGACCCTACATCCATCATTCTCAATATCTCTATATTTTTCCCTAGCTATGGGAGAAACACATTCGGCTGAGGTCCTTTGGTTGGACTTATTGTAGGTAGTAACTTCTGAGGGCATGGGGCCCTTGAGGTTACTCAACCCACTCTCTACAGCAACCAATTCATCTTCATTTTCTAATACATTCTAACCTATTTCGTTTCTTTTTAATAAGTAAAAATTGGAATAACCAAATAACGACAAATTGCTTTCCATTTTTATCATCATAAAAAATACATTTATTTTCGATTTACCATTTTTTACAACTATCAAATTAAATGATATAAAACATCTTAAAAATTGACACCATTATCATTCTCATGCAAATATTAAGAATTACAACCAAACCTAACATCCATTCCTAAACCATGACTACACTCCGACAATGCGTAAAACAAAAACTAACTCACCATTTCTAGCAACTAAGTCCACCTATCGCCTTAAATCACAATAACATCATCCATGCCAATACGACCTGACTCAACCATGCTAAAATCAAAACCTAATTCACTATGCCTACAACCAACATCATCCATCCTAGGACATAACTAATTTGATCCATAGCTATAAACTTTGAACACCATGCCTAAAATCCTAACTCAATCCATGCTTTAGAACACAAAATTAACTTGAATTCCATGCCTACAACTGAACTTCAACTCATGCCAAACCTTGACTCAATCATAGCCTAGTACACAACCTAACTCGATCCCAGCCTACACTGACTCAACCATGCCAACATAACTCCACCATGGCTAACACATCCTACCATAATGTTTCTATACATAATTAATATAAAATGTTATCAAACAAAAACCAATAATGCCCAAATCACCATCATCATATATAAAATAAATTTCATATATGTAACTATCAAATTTTTGACCACGTGGCAGGTTATATAATCTAGTCTCCGTCAAACTCATATCATTCCTCACATCTCGGGCTCAGATGGTATAGTACAAAAATATAATAACTCTTGCAACATTAGGCCGGTATATATTAACTAATCAAAACTACATCAAAATCAAGGGCATATATCACATATCATGGCAGATGTCATCCTCCATATCTATCTCACTGTCCAGTACTTCCTCGCCGCCTCTGCGTGACCTACAATAGCTCCCCACCATCCATGGGGTGGATTTGGGATCCTTGCTAGTACAATAAACTAAACTGGCCTGTAACTAGTGGCCTCACCCTAACCTGTCTTGGGGCCGATGCTTTGTCCCTCACGCTCATGGGTCATGTCTGGTCTCTCGCTAGAGTTGTTATGCCATGTATCAACATAGAAAACACATTATCCTACTTAACCACAGCTGGTCTGAAGTACCCTAACCTCTCTCCTCAGCTCCCGACACCGTAATACTATGCACTGTCTTTGGTGGCCATCCCGTCTACCATGTACTATGCCTATGGGAACCCTTTCCAGTCCCGCCTATGAAACTTAGGACTCTTGTCCTGTGCCTATTTGCCCATTGCCCTACTCTTACTCCTTAATAGGCCGAATTTGTGCATGTGCCAAGGCTAACTGGCCCTAATAGAACTTGTCACCTCCTGTATGGGCGCCTCTAACCATTTTCATCGATCATCTCCATCCTGTACTAGCTATCGAGCTAAAGCTGACCACCCATGATTACTGTTTAACCTACTCGAACTGGCTATACTGCCCCTGTACCATCCCTAAACTGGTTAATCAAGGTCGTCTCTACTGCCCTGTATGGGCATCTCTCACAAGGTGAATTATTGCTAAATCCGCACCCCGGCCTGGGTGGTACTGCATCGTAAATAACACTCTCGCACTATCTATATGTGTCCTTCATCGACTCATCAATCACTTCCTAGTACTTACTGTCCTCATGCGTCCTTGTAGGCACTTGTAGCTTAGGTAGAGGTAATGGCCTACTTCCATACGTCGTCTCTCCTATACTATAGGAATGGGTGATGTAATTCGCGATCAACCAAATGCAGCTAACCCCATAATAGGAATTCATCCTCGGCCCTCGACACACACATCTCTATCCATTCCTCTCAGCAGCTGAAGCATAATACTCATCATGGCAATCCTTTCGTATGAGGATCAACCCGACATTACGAGTCTCCAATATGTACCACGTCCTTTAAGAACCCTCCAATAAGACACGGTAATTATGCAATGGTACTTCCTATCTGATCGACACTCTCCAATCTATGAACACACCATTGCAGACCCACATGAACCATCTCGGTGAAATGCATCTCTTCGGGCATACCACTGGCCACGTAAAAACTATGTGCTCATAGGCAACAATATAGTAAAAAGGTGCAACATAGGATAAACCTGTGAGACCCATAACGCTCACAACGCTCTGTATAACTTAACATCAAATCTAGTATAGGAAAAGTAGTCTAATTGCCATCGCCATGTTCTGTATAAAACCCCCATCAGGAAAGCAGCGGGAAATGCCCAACCTCTGCATTCGGCAAATGTGAAACAACACACTACCGTCCATTCAACTAAACAACTAGCCTCATTCCATGGAGGGCTATACACACCGTGACTCAGCTGAGCACTTATTGGAACATTCATAATCCTACCATGTCCTCCCCAAACACAAGTCAATCATCATCCTCTTGAGGCCTTCTAAGGAGATTGAGTACACCTACACCAGTACCGGTAACAGCACAAGATCTAAACGATCTCCAGGTGACTGTCATCTCAAACCGTCGGTAGGTGGATCTACGTGTTTGTCATTGAAATCCCATCTAGTCGATTAGAACTCACCATTGGACTCAGCTGCCAGATCTACATTCGATAGCACTAGATCCACAAATCAATGGCACCTTTCACTATGTTGCCGACTCCTCAACTGTCACCACAATGACCTTCACATGCTCAAAAGTAGGGGTGGCAACCTATCTCTCATTGTAACTATCTCTTCCCATTCGCATCCAATAACAAACATAAAATTTAATCTACTTTCTCATGATTACACTCACCTCAAACACATCACCTATAACACACTGTCTCACCTCTTTTTTTATTCCAATCCTACTTCCTATCACATTTCTACCATCCCCCCCAACTCAACGCCACTACATTTCCATTACCGATTTTTTACGTCCGCATTACATCTAGGGTTTATTCAGCGAACACATTCTCTTCTTACGACTTCCCTATCTCACCCAATTGATCCTAGTACTTTCTCGGCCCTTCTCCACAACCTAACAGTTTTGGTTTCTCTAACCGACTTGGTGCACCCTAAAATATGGCATGCTACCCTATTGTTGTGACCATACTGGTTTTGACCTACTACATTAATCTAATCAACCCCGTGGACGAAGCCTGATCATAGTCGTTGGTAAAATCACAACCCCAAACCCTCCCCTCGTCAAACAATATCTCTCCTGACTCTTCTATCCGCCACTCCATTTCATACCTACACTTCGCCCTCAACCCCATCCCACCCCGTATTCACTCCCACTCTACCTCTCTCCCGGCTCCTTCTACACAATTCACCCTCCCACCTTAAATTTTCATTCCCCCGCCAAACCATTTTTCACCACCATACCTTCCCTACTCTATCTACTCACAAACAATACAAGGGTTTGACACTTTACCTATCATGCCTGCTTGTCTCAATGGTGCACATCTAGCCGCTACATACCATTCTCCGCGATAATCCCTCTCTAACTCTACCACACCAATCTACTCACCTTCCTCTCGCCAATAAAATCACAATCTAATCCATGGACCTGCTCTCCATGGCTATCTGTAATCTCCCACTAACTGCTTCTAACTTCAGTCCCCCAATCTCTCCTCTCAATATCCACCTTTCTCATTTCGCATGTCATTTTGCCAATTCCGTAAAAATATAAATGATTTGAAAAAACGTGAATTTTTCTTTGTTTATAAAGATCCTTCTCTGATTCTAATCGACACGGTTTTTTTTACCTTCACCTACATGTTCATGCCCTACTTACGTGGTTAGTTACCCTACTCACTGGATGGTCAACCTCCTTCAGCATGTCCCACACTTTCACCCTATACCCTTGCCGTCACTCTATTTTCCCTCACCCCTACTAAATTACTCATTTCACTCTCACCCCTCTTAGGACCGTCATAATTTACGTTATCATATATCCTCTGTCTCATTTGGGAATCTTCCTTTTATTTTAACCCATACTCGGCTCTACTCATCCATGTACTTATACTCGGACCTAGACCATCTCGGCCTTGATCCACATGTCGCTATAGACCTTTGTGCACTTAATTACTTGTATTGATTGACCTCATGACCTTTACTCTTGCCTCTTGCGTTGACGTTATATCTGCCCAACCTTGTGTACTGGAAAACAGCCTATAACGTTCCTCACCTGACCTAAGCATCTGCATTATCCAATCACTGCGTATACCAGGAATCACTTTGAGCCTTGTTGGATAACCATTGAACCTCTGACAATGTAGATGTTGCCTACTCTTCAACCTGGTACAGTCATAGTTTAACCGTGTGGTGTGGTTTGACATGTTACAAATTTGACCCCTAACCCTATTAACCGGATTAACCTGATGACAATCAATTCAACCTTTAATCAAAACCACTTTATGGATCCACCTTCTCCTCCTCAAGTTTTCAGTTGAGGGGGATCACCTTGCCAACACCGTGGCAAGTCCATTCTTATTTTTGTCAGGTGTCGTATACAAATAGCAACTAACTATGCAACAATAAGGTAAAATGTAGAACACTAAATACGTCACAACTCCTTTTGTCCTCTTCAAATAAACACCCTTGGAATCACCTCCCACCTAAACCATGGCCCTTTCTCCAAAGCCACTAATATTAATGTAATTAAATTAATTCATTATCCTCACAATATTATTATTTAAATATCCTAAATTTGATAATGCCACCTATGACCCTCATCTGCACTCACCCTAAGACCTATTCTTAGTAGTTACCATAACTAACTAAGACCTACAACCTAAATCAATGCTAACCTTAACCAAATCCACCATTAGAAGGAAGATTCATGCTAATCTCGTTGGGGTTAAATATTGATACAGAGAGCCCAGAAATCCAAGGGGATTTCATCGCAGTTTAGTAAGCCTAGGAAAGTCCCACCAATATAGTAAAAAGGTGCAACATAGGATAAACCTGTGAAGATGCCCATACGCTCACAACTCTCTGTATAACTACACCAAGAATGCTAGTGCCTAGGAAAAGTAGGTCTAATCCATCGCCATGTTGTATAAAACCCCCATCAGGAAGCGGGGAAATCTCCCACCCTCTGCATCCGGCAGTGTGAAACAACACACTACCTCCATCAATAAAACAACTAGCCTCATCTCCTATGGATGGGCTAAGTACATCCCCCCGTGACTCAAGCTGGCACTATGGAACATCATATCCACCAGTCCCTCCCCAAACACAGTCAACATCAACTCCTCTGAGGCCTCGAAGGAGATTGAGTACACCTACATCCCCAGTATCGGTAACCACAAGATCCTAAACGAGTCCTCCAGGGTGACTGTCATCTCAACCGTCGGTAGGTGGAACGTGTTGGTCATTGAATCCCATCTATCGATGAGAATAACCATTAGACTCAGCTGCCAGACTACATGTCGATAGCACTAGACCCCAATCAAGGCCACCTTATCCACATGTTGCCACTCCTCAACTGTCACCACACCTCACACTCTCAAAAGTAGGGGTGGCACCCTATCTCTCATCTGTAACTGATCTCTCCCCTGCATCCAATACAAACATAAAATTAATCTACTTTCATCATGATTACACTCACCCTCAACACCTCACCTATACCCACTGTCTCACCTCTTTTTTTATTCCCAACCTACCTTCCTATCACATTTCTACCTCCCCCCCAACCCTCACCCACTATCATTTCCCCATACCCATTTTTACCTCCCGCATACACTAGGTTTTTCAGCAACACATCCTCTTCTACCCTTCCCTATCTCACCCACTTGACCTAGGTCCTTTTCGGCCCCTTTTTCTCCACAACCTAACCAGTTTTGGTTATCTCTAACCGACCTTGGTCACCCCTAAAATGGCATCGCTCCCCTATTTCGTGACCAATACTGGTTTGACCCTACCGACACCAGCTAACCCCGACCGAAGCCGATCACTATCGTGGTGAAATCCACAACCCCCAAACCCTCCCCTCTCAAAAAAATATCTCTCCTGACTCTTCTACCCACCCATTCATACCTACACTTCCCCTCAACCCCATCCCACCCCCTATTCACCCACTTACCTCTCTCCCCGCTCCTTCTACCCAATTCACCCTCCCACATTTCAAATTTCATTCCCCCCCCAAACCCATTTTTTCACCATCCAACCTCTCACCTACTCTATCTCACAAAACACATAAAGGGTTTGACACTTACCTCATCATGCTGCTGTCTCAATGGTGGCACATCTAGCCGCTACACCAGTGGCCCGCCTAATCCCTCTCTAACCTCTACCATCACCAATCTATCACCTCCCCTCCAGCCAATAAAATCAACCAATCTAATCTCATGGACCTGCCTCTCCGCTACCAATCTCCCACTACATGGCTCGCTAACTCAGTCCCCAATCTCTCTCTCTCACTTTCCACCTTTTCTCATTTTCGCTTGTCATTTTCCCAATTCGTAAAAAGATAAATGATTTGAAAAAACGTGGATTTTTCTTTTTTATAACATCCTCGACCTAATCGACACCGGTTTTACCTTCACCTACATTGTTCACGTGCCCTACCTTACCGTGGTTAGTTACCCTATACTGGCATCGGTCACCCTCTCTTCAACATTTCCCACACTTTCACCCTATTACCCTTCCCGTCACTCTATTTTCCCTCACCCAACACTTACCTTGACCATTCACCTCACCCTCTAGACGTCATCATTTACTACCTAACCTCGTCCTCATTTGGGGACTCCTTATTTTACCCATACCTCGGCTCTACTCATGCCATGACCTAGATACTTGGACCTGGACCATCTCTAGTGACCTATGATCCCACATGTTCGCTATAACCTTGTGGCACTATTACTTGTATTGATTGACCTAATGACCTTACCTTGCCTCTTGCTGTGACCGTTTATCCTGGCCCAACCCTTGGTGTACTGGAACACACCTAAACGTTCCTGCACCTGACCTATGTCATGTTTCCTGACCATATCCTATACCTTGGATACCGGAATCACTTGAGCCTTGTTTGGATAAACCTATTGACCTTTGACAATGTAGAGTTTGCCTACTCTTCAACCTGGTACCATGTCATAGTTTATACGTGTGTGTGCGTTTGACTGTTACTACATTTGACCCTAACCCATTACCTGGATTACCTGAGTGGACCCTCATCACATTCAACTTTTATCAAACCACTTATTGATTCCACCTTCTCCTCCTCAGTTCCTAGTTTGAGGGGGATCACCTTCACCAACACGTGGGGCAATCACATCTTATTTTTGTCAGTGTCGTATACCAATACAAACTATGCAACAAAAGGGGTAAAATGTAGACACTAAAATTACGTCACACTCCCCTTTGTCCCTCGTCAAATAAACACCTTGAACACATCCACCTAACCATGGCCCCTTTCATCCCACACTAATATTAATTTAATTAAATTAATTCATTATCCTCACAATATTTATTATTTAAATATCCTAATTGGGATAATGCCCACCTAGACACCTCATCTAGCCACCTCACCCTAAGACCTATTCTTAGTAAGTTACCATAACTAACTAAGACCTACCCAAACCCTAAAAATCAATGCCTACATTCCCTTTAACCAAATTCCCACCCATTAGAAGGAAGATTCCATGCTAATCTGTGGGGTAAAATGAAACAAGAGCCCAGAAAATCAAGGGGATTTGCCTAGTTTAGTAAACCTAGGAAATCCCACCCTAATCGACGTCGGTTACCCTTAACCAGTGATAGTTAATCCAGAACCACTGTCAGTTACCATTTAATCCCAAAAACAACCTTATTTTGGGGTCGGCACATTTCTAAGAGATAATCACATCTTTTGAGAACAAGTGACGAAACCAGAGCTGGATACAAGTAGAACCAACGTTAGTATACACATAAGAGCATCTATATCCCGTACCTGAAGCAATCACACAACCATCTACCTTCATGGGAGAATCTAGGGAAGAACCAACACTACATAAAGTTCATTCTGTTTGATCACCCACCATTACCAGCCAGACATTAAGCTCGTATAAATAATAAGTTTTATTAACTAACACTTATCCATTTATCATTTGGTAGATTCTTTTACATCTGTTACTAGTTTCTGTTCTCATTTCCATCCCCCCATCATTTAAATCCATGAAAACTTGACCATATTTTTATCCACACCCTTACATTTCCCATATCTGGACCTTAATCATTCCTGTGCATACCTCATATCCATACGAATCTTGCCATTTCCCTTCCATCTTCATCTAACCTAAGATCTATCACATAGCCAAGTTTTATTGAGTTTCCTGTACCCAGACCATACCTACGTTGGTTACCCATAACCATTGCTGATTAGCCTAAACCAATATTGGTCATACCAGATTGATGTCAATCTCTGTGTATTTTACCAGAAACCAAGAATAGAGCTCCTAAACTTCCACCAAATACCCAAAACCACCCAGAATCTCACCCTGACTAGTATTAGTACCCTGACCAAGACATTGACCTTCAAATTCAGTCATAGATTAGCCTGTCGTGAACAAATTTTCTTATTTTATGTGAATGAGATACCTAAATCATTTTAACTATAGTAGGATTTCCTTTATTTCTCACATTAATTCACTTTAAATAGTGGATTGATAGCCGTCTAGGAAGTATCACACTTCCTGGATCTAGCATATGCTAGGCAGTCCACTACATATATTGTTTAACTTCTTTTTGGTGGTATTTTTTTCCATTCCAGGTAGTTCCTCCAAGAAAAAAGGAAGCTCTCATGATCAGCTATGGATTTAGAAGTCATACGCATGCAACAACCTTCAACCAACATTTTAGCTGGTATTCCTCCTAACCCATTACCCTTATTTGTCTCGTCAACATTCAAAGAAATGCTCTAGAATCAAGTGAAACATATATTATTTTGGCATGTAGGGTAAAGGAAAAATTTCTTTCCAGCAAGAGACAAATTATATCTAATATAAGATATCGTAGTACCTTGCCACAATCATTCCGTACGCCATTTAGATTGACACCTCAACAAATTGAAGAAAAGAGAGCCAAAGGGTTATGTTGTAATTGTGACAAGAAATATGGACCAAGACATAAGTGTGCTGAAAAGAATTTGTTATACATTGAGGGGTATAATGAATAAGAAGAGAATGAAGAAGATGAAGAGGTAGAGCTAGAGGAGGAAGTAGGATATCCCCAACCAAAAATATCATGTCATGCAATTTTAGGTATTAGCACTCCCCAAAATCTCAAAGTAGTTGGATTCTTAAAAAAATAGAGGGTAACAATTTTGATTGATTCAGGAAGTACTCACAACTTCATCAATCATAAGTTGGAGGTATGATTTAAATGCTTTGTTTATCCAACTCTAGAATGTCAAGTAATGATTGCTGATGGGGGAATTGTATGTAATTTAGGAAAATGCCATAACATTAATCTCACCGTGGGGATTACTTGTTAACTATCCCTATGTATGTCATTTCCATGGGAGGAGCTGACATTGTGTTAGGATTTTAGTGGTTTACCACCTTAAGAACCATTGAAATGAATTTCCAAGAGTTGTTCATGTGATTTTAGTTAGAAGGGAGGAATTTTAAACTAAAATAATTAAGAGAAAAATACCCACAGTTGGTGAGATTTCACTAGATGACAAAATTGCTTAGAAAAGGTGCAAAGGGGTTTGTGGCACAACTATTTTCATTGCAAGAATATCAAGAAAATACATTTATACCCTAAAATATGCAAGACATTATTTGTGAGCACTCAGTTGTGTTTGAAGATACGCCAAAGGGTTTACCTCTAAAATGAGACCATGACCATGCCATCCAACTAGTACCAGGGATTCAACCACTCAACATGAGATCATATAGGTACCCCTATATGAAAAAGAGTGAGATTGAGAAGATGGTACAAGAGATGTTAGAAGCATGAATTATTTGTCATAGTCAGAGTGCTTAATATTCTCTTGTATTTATGGTACATAAAAATATGACAATTGGCACATGTGTTCAGATTACAGGGAATTCAATAAACACATAGTCAAAGATAAGTTTCCTATTCCTATAATTGATGATTTTCTAGATGAGCTGCAAAATTTTTGTTTACTCTACAAAATTTGATCTTCATTCTAGATATCATCAAAGTAGAATCATGGATGAAGATATTCATAAAATAGCCTTTAGGACACATGAAGGCCATTATGAGTTCTTGGTAATGACTTTTGGAATAATAAATGCACCCTATACATTTCAAAGCTTGATGAATTCTATCTTTAAGCCATTTCTGTGGAAGTTTGTTTTAGTGTTCTTTGATGATATATTAATCTATAGTAAAACATGGGAGGAACACCTACATCATGTAAATAAGGTGCTGGAAACTTCTTAAACAACATCAATTTTATGCAAAGACTTCTAAGTGTTCTTTTGGAATCAAGGAGGTCGAATATTTGGGTGATATTGTCTCTTATGAAGGTGTTAAAGTGGATCCTAACAAAATAAAATCCATGATTGAATGGAGGTTCCCAAAACCCTAAAAAATATTTGAGGATGTTTAGGGATTATAGCTTATTATCATAGATTTGTAAGGAATTATGGAAGCATAAAAACACCACTCACAACTTTATTAAAGAAGGAATATTACCATTAGAATGACGAAACTACTATGGCATTTGAGAAGTTAAAGGAGGCCATGTGCACCACTCCAGTTCTAGCCACCCCATTTTTTTCCAAATAATTCATTGTTGAATGTGATGCTTCAGGGTATGGTATGGGGGAAATAATCATGTAAGAAGGTTGATCCATTTCCTTTGAGAGACGTCAGTTGAAAGGTAAAAATATTTCAAAACCAGTTTATGAGAAGGAAATGCTCGCAATAGAGACCATATCTAATGGATATACATTTCAAAGTAAAGACATGTCATGATAGTTTGAAATAATTATCAGAGCAACACTTATCATCTAAAGAACAACAAAAATGGGTCTCCAAAATGTTGGGGTATGATTTTGAGATAATATACAAGAAAGGGAAAGAGAATGTAGTTGCTGATGCTATATCTTGGAAGGATGAATTAGCTGAGGAATTTTTGTGAGCCATATCTATATTATAGGAGGATTGGATAGAGGATGTAAGGTCTAAATGGAAAAATGATCTAGGTACACAAAATCTCATTCAGAATCTCCAACAAGATCCAAACATGTCAGAAAATTTTTTATGGAAAGGATATTCTTTATGGTATAAAGATAGATTATACCTATGTAAGAATTCAACCCTTAAGAATAGGGTTCTATTTGAGCTCCATGATTCTCCACTAGGGGGCATTCTAGATTTTTGAAGACTTATCATTGCATCAAGAACGATTTATTTTGGGAAGGGCTAAAAGGAGATGTCTAACTTTTTTGGTAGAATGCATGGTTTGTCAAAAAAACAAGGGCAAAATAATTAAGTCCCCAGGTCTTTTGCAACCTATATCTATTCCAATCCAGAGGTGGGAAGAGGTTTCCATGGATTTCATCACAAGATTGCTTATATCAGAAGGGAAAAATGTAATCATGGTGGTGGTGGATGGAATCACCAAATATGCCCATTTTTGTGCCCTATCACATCTATTTGTGGTAAGTATAGTAGCAAAAACCTTCATGGATACAGTTCAAAAGCTACATGGTACACCAAATATTATAGTAAGTGATCAAGACCCTACCATTACTAGTAATTTTTGGACCGACTTATTCTAATATTTGGGTACACAACTAGCAAATAGTTTATCTTATCATCCCCAGTCTGATGGGAAAATAGAGGTGGTAAACAAGTTATTGGAGGGATATCTTTGTTGTTTTACCTCAGATAAGTAAGCGAGATGGGTTTAATGGTTACCACTAGTAGAATGGTGGTATAACAACTCCTTTCATACTTCATCTAAAATGTCTCCTTTCTTGGCATTATATGGGTACCATCCACTATCCATCACCTCATATTTGAGAGTCCAACTAAGGTTTTGAGTAGTTGAATAACATATTCAACACCAATACGAGGTACTTTCTAGTCTCAGGGAGAACCTGGCCATGGGCAAAACTGCATGAAGTAGCAAGCATACCAACATAGTAGCGAAATATATTTTGAAGTCGGTGATTGGGTTTTTGTTTGTTTACAACCATATAAGAAAATTACCTTGAAACAAAAAAAAAGGATAACAAGATTTCACCTAAGTATTATGTCCCTTATAAAATGTTACAAAAGATTGACAGTGTAGCATACAAACTGGAGCTTCCTCCAACCACTCGAATACATCCAGTCTTCCATGTATCTTTCCTGAAGAAGGTAATTGGATAGACAATATCAACCCAAATAGTGTTACTAGAGCTTGATGAGGAGGGAAGAATAATATTAGAATCAGAATGCATATTATAGACAAACACTAAGTGATTGAGGACAAGGGTCATCATTGAATATTTGATCAAGTGGAAAAATCTAGACAATGAAGACGTAACTTGGGAGGATGAAAATTTCATGTAATAGCATCTAGAGATTCTCAACATTGGGGACAATTTTTCTTCAAAGGGGAGGGGCATGATACACCCTTAATCATATATCTTACATTGGATGTATATATCCGACTTGTGTCTATCATAACTTCTTATCATGATGTATCTCTTTCATATATTTTATATTATCATGAGTGGGCTGGCCTTGGTCATGGCCATAACATAGGAATAGTATATATAGAGGTTAGTAGGTAGTATTTGAGCATCATATTGAGCATTTGATTCTTATTTTATGGTTTTTAGGTTGTCCCCTTGAAGTGGCTAAGCTATTCTACTTGCATATTGTGATCATTTATCTACAATATTGCGTTCCTTGGTGTTCTCTTTCTGCTGATATTCTTATTTATCCAAGTAATTTCCTTACACACTGCGACTAGTTGATCAGCTAGAGATTACCTTTTTATGGAGATTTGATTGAAAAATTATATGTTAAACTCACTTAGGAGTACAACCCAGTTGGACATCCATCTAGTTAAAATAGGTCTGGAGAGTAGATATTTTAAAGGATCTACCGTGGAAATTATATTTTTTTGTATGGTTGAACAGGTAATGTTACAAATTATGAAAAGTGAATGTGACTTCCAAACATACTTTCTCAGCCTAATAATATTTGAGTTCATGGCCAATCAATTTTATTTTAAGGTAGTAAACAACTTGTTTTTGTCCTTTGTCATTATGTTAAGCAAACAACTCACCTATAACATGTTTCATAGCTAATGTATACAATATCATGGGATTATTTGGAATAGGTGGAATTATTACTAGCAGAGTTGATAGGTATTCTTTTAATTTAGTGAAATAATATTTACATTCTTGTGTCCATTTTAATTGGACATCATTTTTGAGAAGCTAGTTAAAATGATGAAACTTATCTACAAGTTGAGATATGAAGCGTCACATAGACTGAATCTTTCATTTAAGACCTCATAACTAACGAAGGTTCTGTAATGGAGTAATATACATGATTGATTTTACCTTAGTAGGGTCAAATTCAAATCCCCTATATGAGACTATAGATCACAGGGGCTTCCCTAAAGTAACACTGAAGAAATAATTCTCTGGATTAAGGAAAACTTTATATTCTCTCAATATTTCAAACATACATTATAAAATATATGGGTGATCTACTTGGATCTTTGACTTGAAAATAATTTAATTAACATAATCCTCCATAATTTCATGAAATATATCATGAAAAATAATAGTAATTGCACATCGATATGTTTCCCTTGCATTCTTAAGGACAAATGACATGACCTTGTAATAGAAAGTAACCCAAGGTCTAGTAAAGGTTGTCTTGTGTTGGTCCTCCTAAAAAATATAAATCTAGTTGTAACCTAAAAAGCCATCCATTAGAGATAACATTTCATGTCATGCTCTAAAATCAACAATAATGTCTATGTTGGGTATGTGAAAGCCACCATTTCGAAAATCCTTTTTAATATCCTAAAAGTAAGTGCAAATTTGGATGCCCAATGTTTTCTTAACAACATGCCCCATTTTAGATATCCACTTAGAGTAATATATATATATATATATATATATATGATCAATCCAAATTTAATTAGTTTCTTGAGTTCTACCTTGACTATAAATGCAACCTTAGGATGCATGGTTCTCAATTTTTGTTTGACGGGCTTCACGTCCGAGTGAACCACAAGGTTGTGCATGAATAGAGAAGGATATAACCTTGACATATACTTATAAGACCATGTGAAGACATCCTAAAATTATATGAGGAGTGCTATGAATGCCTCAATCTCTCATTTTTATAAGCTCACACTGAGTTGCACTAATATGGAATTATCACTTGTTTCAATGTTGATTATAATGGCCTGCTCTATTATCATTTTTGATGTGTCACTCTCTTTAAAAGATGTTGTAGGTTTTTGGAGATCATCTGATTGATCTGTAATTGAATCTCCTCTCCCTAGCACCTTAGAAAGGTTTTCAACAAGAGATACATCCAATGATTTTTACTTTTAATTCTCTATCTTATTTTTTTGTTTCTCAAACAGTGCCTCGGTGAGGTTTTCCCTATAAGAGATTATGTTTTTCTTTTCATTATTTTTTCTTTTCTTGATTTTTGATGGACTGGAGCACTCAATTTCCACACCAAAGTATGCTAAAGCATCTAGGTCTATATCAGAACCATTCTTGTGATATGATAAGGGAATAAGGTCCCGAGTCCCAAGGAACTCCTCAATGGCCTCATCATTCTGAATGAGGTCTATGGCGATATGATTTTATTGGTCATGATGGATACAAAATATCAATGTTAATGGTATGAATGGATAGGTGTTTGAGAAAGAGGTTAGTTTTAATGAGGTCTTCAAAAAGGATATATGGGGGACTTGTCTCATCTTCAGAGTCAAAGTCCTCTTCACTAGTCATTATGTAAAATATTATGGGCCTATTTTCAAATGTTGCATAATGTAAACCATGACAATATATATTTTCTTTATATAATATGGGTTTGAGTGGAGACAATGAAATCTTTCCAACATGAAATGCATTATGTAGAGTATATTAATCAAGAAATTTATGAGAAAATTTTACTTCAGGTAGTGAGTTGGATGTAGATGGTTGCAAACTACAGAGTTAAAATTGAAGATCATTTGCAGGTGTGCAGATCAATCATTTGTAATAGACTTCATTTACGTAGGTGGGTGTGTTCTTGTTAAAATTTTAGATTTTGGAAGCATAGGCAAACACATATTTACTCCATTTAGTCCAAAAACCCCAATATCTAAAATTGCAGACCTTTCTCTCCATTTACATCAATTCTCATTCATCTTTATTTCCACATATTTCATTTTCTTCCATTCTATGAAGTTGTGCAATCGCAGATTCATTCCCGCAATGGAATTTATCCTCACAATGATGCAATAAACCCCTAATGAGCTTCAAAACTCATCCAGATCAACATTATGATCAAATTCATAATCACTATGCTTATCCATATGAGCAATGCCAAAATTAGTTTGGCTATGGAGCTTATCAAGAGCAAGGATATGAATACAATGCCAATAGTTATGTGGAAAATTCTGATTTGCAAGAGAAGATCCAAGGATTTGAGGCTAGAATGGTGCAGTTAAGGGCTATGTCTCAGATACAAGCATTTAGAGTCAGATTTAGGACTCCTTTTCCATAGGAGGGCCCATTTCCAAGACATTATATCCTAAAGAAGATGCTGGACTTCATAACTGAGATGTTTCTAAGGCTCATAGAGTGGACCCATGAGATAGTAGCTTTTACAGCCAATGTTGGTCAATCCAGTCAATGGGAAAACCTATCATTACCATCTTACAACCCTCTCCCCACTCTGCAATTAACACCATCTCAGCTGGATCCTTAATATCCCAGCTTCTCACATGATACCCCCATTATGGAATCTACCTCTCCATCTTCTATTCTCCCATCTCATCTTAGTTATTTTGCTCTCTTTCATTCCAAGC
Source organism: Taxus chinensis (assembly GCA_019776745.2). NCBI lineage: Eukaryota > Viridiplantae > Streptophyta > Pinopsida > Cupressales > Taxaceae > Taxus > Taxus chinensis. The sequence continues at coordinate 83,218,763 of CM034155.1, read as the reverse complement.
ATTTACCCCCTCCATATAAACAAGAAGCTACACTTCCTTTGCCACCAAAAACAATTGCAAGATCAATTTCCCAACCCAACCCTCCTTTTGCATTCCCAATTCCATGTCAGGAACAAACCCAAAATGATAGTCAAGATGAGTAGCATGAAGGAGAGCCAAAATAAGAAGAAACAATGAAAAAATTGGTAAGCTTAGCTCTAAAATTAGGGATCGATAAAATCCTCTTACTGGTCAAGCCTTTAGAGGAGGATAAGGTGGGAGAAGAGCAAGTGGTGAAGGCTAATCTGGTTACAGTAGTGGAACAAGAAGAAGATCAACAATCTATTTACTCTGAATGGAGTGTCCATGTTGGCACTTTATTTGAAGAAAATATTTATCCAACAACAACTCCAAATCAAAAAGAAGAGGAGCATTTCCAGACTATGAAGGAAAAAAACAAACCCAAAAGTATTGAATGTAGAGAAGGCTACACAAGAAGCTCCAAGAATTCCTCCCACTTCATCCTCCCCAAATTCTGATGATGAGGATAAGTTTGAGCTCTCAAACTTCATGTTTGAAGATGAGGGGAACCATGATGAACAAGTTGCAAATTCAGAGGTCATCATGGAGGAAAGGGAGCACTTGACACAACATGACAATGATGAGCTTGATTGCTTATCTGACTTGGAAGATTGCTTCAATGGAGAGGATCCCAAAGAGATCACAACATTTTCTCCTCTATCACCCATCTTCCAAGCTCAAGATCTTGCTGCTATGAAGGAAAACATGCAAGAACAACCTGCTCCTTCAAACAATCCTCTTGGGAAAATATTGGAGGATTCAATTATTCCAATTGTTTCATCAGGTGATGAGAAGGAAGAGGACAATGATGAAAACATTTCCACATTGGTCATCAAGGTAGAGGATCAGCTATATGTAGAAGCAATGTAAAGAAAAATCAACATGCATACAACCTCTTTTTTCAGGAAGGTCCATGTGAAGGCTCCATTTTTGGAGTTAAATTTCAGAGCAATGGGCACATCCATCAGATCAGACCATGCCGAATAAGGTACTTGGATTCATTGGAGCCAAGTGAGAAGATAAAATTAGTCATGTCCATTTTAGGGCATGAGGTTGAGTATCAAAATACTAAGGATATACTACATCACCTCCAAGAGTTCCATACAAATCATTCAGAGGGATCATCCATCTTACTTGTAGCTGATATCTTGATGATTTGGGTAAAGAGTTGGCCTCTTGCTAGTTTTTTACCCATAACACAAGCCATGTCCAATGCTAAATCATATACATTGATGCCAATTTTGAGGAAGGGAAGCTATTTATCCATACCTGTTTTAGATTTTGTTTGAGTTCCCATTTCTTCAGTTAGTGTAGAGTAGGAGTAGGTTTGTTTTCAGTAGAAAAATTGCTTGTGCACACTTTGCATGTATTACTTAAGGCATGTATGATTTCATCTTTTGTATATATATATTTTATCATGTTTCTCTAGGAAGTACAACAAATCACACATCCACTTATTCCAGTAGGAAACTCATAATTGCATGTAACGATTGTAAAATTCAAATCCAAAAAAATGTAGAGCAACTAAAATAAACTAAGGAGGATATTTCAATGATTCTCCCCAAGGACAACTGTAGCAAGCTTTTAGTGCCCTTACAAGCAATCAAAGATCAACCATCAACCTAATCTAGAATCAGCTCCATCATTCAACCTCATAGATTTCAGTTGCAAGAATGAGTAGAATTCAAGTTTAAAACAATTTTCTACTCTCACAAAATAAATTTTAAGATTTTCTTTTGAGAGTTGGAAAATGTGAGCAGTGGAGGGCAGTTCCAGAAGTAAGCAACAATGTTTCAAGCATTCTGGGGTCAATATTTTTAGAGTTCAGACTAGTTCAAGATGATCATGCAAACTCCATGCCCAATGGATAGCTTTAGTCCACTGATCAGACCATTTATCAGGAAAATGGCCCTGTGAGTTGCAAAATTGTTATCCAATTTCATCCCCCGGGTGGAATTAGACAACAGAACAAGCTATGTACTGAGAAATTTTCATAGTCATTTAGATAAATTTCAATATTAAGGTAATTATCTAGGTCTTTAAGAAGACATGAGGCCAACCTTAGGGTAAAAATGGAAAAAATTAAGTGCCTTTCTCTATGAATACACCCAAACATCCCCATGTAGACCTCAAGCATTTTAAGATCCAAAACATTACATAGAGTGTCTTAGGAGACTAAGCAACACTTGGGGTAGTCTTAACTCTAAAGAGTAGCTTTCTGAGCTGGTTGTGCATGTGGTTGAGCTATCTAAGGGTAGCCATGTTGTTTTGATGAGCTGTTTGTGAAATGAGCTAGTAAATCAAGCTATTTATATGGTCCACCAAGTTGAGTTCTAAGCTCTTAACCGAGCCATTGCAATTTAAATGAGACATCAAGCTATTTTTGTAGTAGGCCAAGATCTAAGGTTCAATGAACCATTAACAAGATGATTGGGCTCTATGAAAGGGACCACCGAGTCACTAATTTAAAAGTGCCGAGCTGGCTATAAATCAAGCCAATCAAAAGCAAGATGTTTGAAGCTAAACATATTTTACCAAGGTTTGCAAAAAAGAGGAACCATGCCAAGTAGGTGGAAGAGAACCATGTTTTTATTGAGCCCTTGGAATTATACTGAGCTAGGATGGTCACAAATGAGCTAGGTGTTTAGAGATCAAGTCATTGGAAAAGATGATCCCACCAAGCTCATGGCTGAGCTCCCCGAACATTCTGCATATCAGATCAAACTGAGCCAGGCCATTTTCTATACCATGGTGAGTTAGCTATAATGTCAAGTGGAATATCATGTAGGAAATAAGATCAAACTTTTGAAATCCTCTAATAAGGAAAGATGAATACATTGATTTCACAGTGAGATAGCCTGGATTGAATCATGAAGGTCGAATCATTACACGTAATGAAGTCGACAAATCAGATAATTCACAAATGAAAAGTCTGAGCTTTATCTCATGTGGTGGGGAGGCCTCAACCAAGTTGATTAAGCAAGCCCCAAACTAATCAAGTCATGCATCATATAGTAGGTGAGTTGTAATTCCAACATGTAGCAAGATGGGCCAAGTCGTGATGACACCTCAGGTGAGTCACAAGTACCCAACAAAGAGAAGACAGGGAAAATCACCATGGCAATAAAACTTGGCCAAAAGCTCAGAGCATTGCAAACAAAATGTTAGACCAAGTACGTCGAGGAGTGAGTTGCTTCAATGGCGAATCTAGTTAGGTTGGGGGAGAGTCGAGCTAAAATCTGTGAGAAACAAAGTGAGATGAGTTTGAGCCAGTGGCGGGTTCATGTGAGCAAAGGAAGTGGAGGTGCGGGGGGTTTCCACATGACCTCTTGGAAAAACTTTGGAAATTTTAGAGGTCACGGAGACCTTGGAGTTGAGTAGAAATAACATGTGGAGCTCGACACAATTTAAGGGCTAGCTCGCTAACTTTGAGGGAGTTCACCAAATAGACATACTGACACTTGGACAAGGTGTAAGCGAAGAGGACAGTTTGCCAAGGAGGTACGTGGCAATGAAACATTAGATAGGGTCGACACTCATGATGAAGAATCTCGACATGTACGAGGGGTTTTCCATTTGAGAGATGGACCTTGGTGGGGTTGACACGAGTCATGGAAGGTTGGTAGAATGAGTCGTTGAATCCAAGTGTCCACGACCCAAGTTGACATGAAGACTTAGGTGAATGGGTTGGCAGGAAACTCGTGGTAGTGTGAGGCAAGTCCATGTGGTGAGTTGATAGTAATAACAAGAAAAATACCCAATACTAAGGACTCCTTAAGCTACCCATATGAATATGGAGTCGGTGTTAAAATGCAACTCGACACACATTGAGAAGAGGTGCCCGATTTTGTGAGGTGATTGACAACAGGGGAGAGTCAAGTTACAAAATGATAAAGGCAACCTGATGTGAGATAAGGATCCCAACACATAGAAGGAAATTGGGAGTAATAGGAAAGCATGCAAATGCAAGGAAAATATAGGGAACTTGAGGTGGAGATAAGAGCCATCTCGGTGAATTAGTGCCGAGTTGGCTCCCTTCTTGAATGCTTTAGACACACTCAACTCTCCCCAACATGGAAATATAAAAGCAACAAAAGGAAAATATGATGGGACCATAGAGTTTTAAATGAAAAATCATTTGAATAAAGAGGAAACATAGGAAAAGAGGAGAAATAATTAAATTTGTATTTTCCAGCCAAGGGATTTAATTCTCAGTCCCGTGAAGTTGAAGAAATGCCTAACAAACTAAAAAAAGTTGCATGCACTCAAAAGCTCATAACTTGAGCATTTCTCAAAAAAATCACAAAAAATTGGTCTTGTTGGAATCATGGATCTGAGACTAAAACACAATATCCAATAAATTCAAGGATTTATAAACATTTGATGAATAATTTTGTAGAAAATGATCCCAATTAAAGGAGACAGTTGGGAAGTATTTGGGAATGCACAACATGAGGAAGATTTTTCAAATAAATTTCCATCATTTCACCTCATTTATTACCACCTACAAGTGGTTGAAAAATCAATTTTGAGTTTACACTCTTCTCTTCCCCTCATTCTATAAATTGTAATCCGGGGCTCATTTGTAAGGAGTTAGCCATTCTTCTTTTCTACCCCCTCTCTCTTTCTTCTCTGTTAGGGTTGAATGTAGAGCTTAAGCATCCTTCCTAAGATTTTAAATTGTATTTTATTTCCTCTTTCCCACTAATGATGTACTGTGTAAATTCACAGAGCAATAAAATCTATTTTTGTGATGCATCTTGTCCATCCTTCACATATTTTGTTGTCTCTTCTTTCCTCTCTTCATTGCAGGGTATACTGTGCATATTCTGATGCTTATTGTAGGTTTGTGGGAGCTATGTTTAATGGGTATGAAATGGTGTTCTTTGTGAATTTATCTCTTGTCTGTGGTGCATCTTTTCCACCCTCTTCTTTGCTCACCTCTCTCCATTTCAATTTGTTGGATCCTTGGCTAACAACATCCTTTTTCTGGTGTATCACCTCTATTAGTGTAGGATTTATTTTCATGCAATCTCTCTCCCTAGTCCCTTAGAAGATTAGATTAGGATCATATAGATTTAAATAAATTAGGATTAGTTAGTGGTAGGTAGTTTAGGATTATGAACCAACCTTCTCTGGAGGGTCATCTCAAGCCACAAGTCCCATAACTTGAGAGATGATCCAATGTTACAAAAATTACACCAAATGTCCCCTTCATTTTTTGGGCCATTTAGGGGGTGCTGTAATTTGGTGATAAATGGAACCCATACCTTATTTTTTCTCATGGCCACTACATTGGTAGGAGCTTTAAACTTAATGGTAATAATGGAATTTGGCAGTTCTTTGAAAAATAATATGATTGAATTAAAGTTGACATTATTGGATGACCAAAAATTTTCAGTAGCTTGTCCATTCACACCATGCTTAGGAAAAGGGTTTAAGAACACCTCTAAATTATCATTAGGTGTATTATTAGATGGTGGTATTTCAACCATGATGTCTCCACTATCAATGAGGTCTTGCATATAGTGGAGAAGCCTCATGCATTGATATGTAGGATGATTTTTGATGCGATCAAAATTGAAATACTTGTTTTGTTTCTACCAAGAGAGATTTGGTTCCCCTTCAACTCAAGTATTTATGATAGGATAAGTGACCATATTGGCACTTATTATTTTTTGTAAAACACTTGAAATTTTTTCCCCTAACAGAGTAAATTTTCTTCACTTATTATCACGAGGAGGGGGAGCTTCTTTACTGGGAACCACAATGGCTTGTTTTGATTTAGTTTGTTTCACTTGATTATTTTACACATTGTGTAAATTGTGGTTATCAATTATGCCATCATTGATGACATTGTGATTTTGATTGATGTACTTATATTTGTCGTGATGAGTGTTTTGGTTATTGTTTTTATTGTTTTATGCGTTCTCCTTGGAAGGAGGTTTGATTATGCCTTTTGCAATGATGGATTTTTCAATTTGAGTCCCATTTTTGATAAATTCCTCAAAACTATTGAGGAAATTCATATGCATATGGAAGGATAATTCATTGTTAAGTTTTTATATAAATATATGTACAGACTATTTCTCTAGAATTGAACATGGGAATCGACTGGAAATTCCTCTCCATCGATGTAATAATTGTGCCGAGTTTTCATTCGTTCACTATTTTGCATTACACAAGTACATCATGGTAATTATGGATCAATATTAAAGGATAAATTCTAAAAATTTTTCTCTGAGAGGTTCGTGAAAGTGGTGATCGAACCTTTTGGGAGATGAAAGAACCAATCTAAATCTTTTCCACCTAATCTTTTCAAAAATAATCGTAAAAGATATACGTCATTATAGGTTACCTCTTGACAAGACATAAAGAAATATTTGATATGTTATTTAGGTTCATGCCCACCCTTATATTTTTTAAAATTCACAACTTTGAAATATTTAGGAAAATGTAAGCATAATATGTCCTTATTGAATGGATAAGGACACATCTCTTTGAAGTTAAAATGTTTGATTTGTTTTTTCATTCCTGTGATTGTATCTTTTATTGTTTTCCATTCTTAAGAGAATGGTGAATTAATTTGTGGAATGCTGGGAATATTGTCAATGTGTGGGTTGGTGTTCTCTTTTTTTATTTTAGTCTTTATTTTTTATTCACTGTCACTTCTTGTCTTTGTTTCCTCGTTATTCATGTTATTAATGACTTTAGAAGCCATTAGAGCTAGTTTCTTGGCCATTGTATTGATTTGATCTATCAAATCTTGATTTGGATTGGAGGTGAAAGTATCATATTTTACGTTGTTATTAGCATTGCTGTTACTTGTTTTGGCTCCATTAGTTTTATTATTCAGGTGGATTATCCTTGTTTGTTTTGGGTTGGCTTTGTAGATTCTTCGAATACTCGTCAAAATATGAAGGAAAATTTCTCCCATTTGAAGGAGATGAAGAAGGAATTGGTCTTTGTGTTGTCATAACATCTCTTCAAATTGTGCTTCTTATTCTAAGGAAACATTATTTTGTTGATCCTATAGTTGGTATTCATCTTCTTCATTGGAACTAATGTGAAAAGGATTTTGATCCTTTCTTTTGAAAGGGTCATAATTTCGATGTCTTTTTCCCACATGTTTATTTGAAAGAGGGGGGAAATATGAAACTTGTTTGTTGCGATTATATTTTTGGTAAAGTGAATGCCAAAATACATGACTAGGAAATTGAATCGATTGACTATGTGACTCTTAAGAAAGTGAATGTTAAAATGGAAGAGTTTGGAAAAGAGATTGACTACTCAACCATTAACAAAGTGAATGTTAGGATGGAAGAGTTTAGAAATGAAATTAATTGCTCATCCCTTAAGAAAGTGATTTCTAAGATTTAAGATAATTAAGAATAAGATTCTATTGTTCAACTCTTAGCAAACTGAATGCTAATATGGAAGAGACATATGAATAAGGTTTGATTGCTCAACCCTTTACAAAGAGAATACTAATATGAAAGAGATGTATGAATAAGATTCAATTGCTCGAACCTTAGAAAACTAAATGATAAGATAGAAGATACGTATGAAGCTAAAGAATGATTTACTCAACCCTTAGCAAAGTGAATGCTAAGATGGAAGAGTTTTATGATTGATTTCTCAACCCTTTAAAAAGTGAATGTTAAGATGGAAAATTTTTGTGATTGATTTCTTAACCCTCAACAAAGTGAATGTTAAGATGGAAGAGACTTTTAGAAATGAGAGTGGATTACTCAACCCTTAGAAAAGTGAATGTTAAGATGGAAGAGTCTGGAAATTAAGGTCTAATTACTCAACCCTTAGCAAAGTGAATGCTAAGATGGAAGAGACTTGTAGATTGAAATTAATTGTGTGTGATTAAAGTGTGGAACATAAACTTAATGATGTGTAGAGTTATAAAAGTAATATTGTTTAAGGAAGGCCTCTAAGCTTGAATTGACTTTGTTAAGTGGGGATTCCTATAGAAATGGTTCTCTCCCTAAGTAAAAAGAATTATTCAAGCAAGCATGGTATACTATTGCTAGTTGCTGACTTTACTTTACCCCTCTTAATACAATAAGCCAAAATTTACGCTGCTCAAAGGATCAAACTGGGGCCGCCACTATGGATAGTTTTGGCTATAATCCTCATATATGTATACTATTAAAGTAGGTGGGGATCCTATTTTTTTTGGCCAATTTACTCAAGGTTCCAATTACTTTGGGGTTCCTGCGGAACTTCTCATAATAAATTTTTGGCTAATGGCCATGCAATTCCCATAGTTATAGTCGGAGGGGGAATACACCCTTTTGTGAAAAATTTAATTAAGGAAGTTTAATAAAGTTTAAAAAGAGGGTGATAAATTTTTCTTGATTCCATGAGCAAGGCAACCTATAGCTGGTATTTTGAATGTAATCTTCATAGAGATGGTTTGGCAAACCACAAATTAGTAGTTTTTTTTGAGGTAGAAACCACAATGCAAAACACAAAAATTCAAATACACCATTTCTGATTTTCAAGATCACTTAGAAAAGTATGAGAAAAGATAATATATGGTGGCTTATAATTTTAATTAAAAATGATAACTATTATACAATAAGAAAGTAAAATGACTAGTTATCAGAAAACTATAAGAAATGGGTTAAGATAGATCTAAAACAATGGTTAGAAAAAAGATAACTTATTAGAAAACTACAAAGATAAAGAAAACACAATGATATAATGTTAGCACATATAATGAGATGCTAGCATGTGTAATGGGGTGTGATAGTGTGATAGGGGATGCTAGTTCATGTGGGTGAATGCATTTATATAACAAATAAAATATGTTAAAACAGAGGATAAAACTATTTAACACTAACGTAGATAGCCTTACACTAGCGCATGTAAGAAAAATATAATACTACACTAGCACATAGAGAGATGCACTAGCGTGTGAAGTACTACACTAGTACACTCCTTAGGTGATGCTGATGGGTGTCATTATTCCCTTAATGTAATCAACTCTCAGTTGATGTCATATTCAAACCAAGGGTGTGTTTGAAGCTATATGCAACAAGAAGAATCTTAGTGATCTAGTAATTGATTGTAGGTATTTATTATTTTTATTTTCTAGGGGGTTTTTGTAGTGTCTTTAGGATTTCTTGGTCAAAGCCTTATTAAAGCTAAAATATAAATTTTTTTTTTGAAATAAACACTCATTGTTGAAATAAATAAATCTTTCAGAATTAAATGTGCTACTGGAAATAAAACACATTGTTGCAGAATGGAACAAATTGCTGGAAATAAACATGTGTTGCATAGTGAAATAAATTGATAGAAATAAACACACGTAGAAGTAAACACACTTTCTTGGAAATAAAAACACGTTTGAAAATTCTGTTGAAAATTCTTGTAAGGAAATAAGAGTCTAATCTATAAAACCTATAGGGACAAGTACATAATAGAAGTTAATTTAAGAATAAAAAGCATTTATAAAATTAACACTTTACAAATTTACATGAATCTCTTAAACATATAAATACCAATAAAACAAATAATCTTGCTTCTTGGAGGAGTGGGCCCTTGCTCCACCTTGAATCAGGAATTGACAAAGAATGATTCTCTCAAAATGAAATGGCTATCTTATTATTGAAATGTTTTGTCTTACAAAATTCATTGTATATCTATATCATATATATCATCTATTATCTCCCTCTAATCTATATACATGTCCTTATATATATTTCATCATTCGAAGATGTAGTTACAATCATAAGTTCTCAATAGATGTCCATCCAATTATAGGTTCCAGTGAAACATAATAGTGCGCAAGGTAGACATGGATTTTAAAAACCTTGCTGGACATACAGTTGTCTGATCCTACATAAGTGTTTCTAGAGTATGAAGAATTAGTAATTTTTTGATTTTATCATGATTGGAAGGCGCATTAATTTATCTATCATCAGATGTTGTTAAAATAAATAGATTTCCATTGATTCTAGAACTTTGGAGAAGTTTTGGAACCAAAGGGAACTATTTTGGAACTAACTGCAAAAGTTCCGCAGCTAAGTGCAGGAGTTCTGGAACTAAGTGTTGGAGTTTCGAAACTAAGTCTGAAGGTTCCAAAACTAAGTGATAAAGTTCCTTTACAGAGTGATGGAGTTTTGGAACTAAGCTTGGAGGTTCTGGAGCTAAGCCGTATTGAAGCCAATGTTCCCAGAAAGGTGTTGGTTTCTTCATACTTTGTTCTTCCGATTGAATATGACCTATTTTATTACAAAAACTAAATTTCCACACACTTTGTTAGGAATTAGAGATTTTTTAGATGTTAGAACTAAATCAAAAAAAAAATGGACAATTACATCCAAACTTATACTAGATAAAACAAAATCCACAAAATGCAGTCAAACTTGATAAAAAAGGAGAGTAAAATAAGATCATTTATGGCACATTGATGAGGCATATTTTAGCCTTATCATCTCCCCCACACTTACTTTTTTGTAAGTCCTCTTAAAAAAATTACTCTTCAAAACTTGGGTTGTGAATTCTTCATTCCAAATGACTACTAAGGTTAAATGGCTCAAACTGAATATCCTAGTGCTTTAGTTCAGAAGTACCGTACCCTGATCCTTATTCTATCTTTCTCTACCACTCATCAAAGTGAGTGGGATCTTGAGGATATCTATTTTTACATGGAGACATGGGATTGAGAAGGAGGGGAGGATTTTTTCTCTTTTCCATCCACATGCCCCTACATTTTTCATTAACCTGAGAGATTAGTGTACAAAAAACTCTAGATCTTTCCAGACTACATATTAAGTTTGTGGGAGATATCACTTCTCTTTTTCTTAATGCAACTGTGAGAAAGTCCCATCTCTTCAAGCATCCATCATAAATATCTTAAAATTTAGTCTCCTCATAAGAGGCAAAGGAATCAATAATTTTCTACAGACTGGAAATATAATGTACCTTGAATCGATTGTCAAAGGCATGAGATATGAAATGTATAGAAAAGGTAGATGGTTTTCCATAGTGAGCTCTCATGCAGAGGCCAGATGAACTAGCCTTTAATAAATGTTCAGAGTCCCTCTCTTTCCATGCTATTTTATTTTGAAGTACATAAACAAATACATTCAACTGGATTTCCCCTACATACAAATTGATCATGAAGCCTGTATTCTTTTCCAGCATAGAGTTACAGAGATAGAATTCATAGAGAAGATTTTTTTGCTACACTGGCTGAGGAATATGTTGTCATGAACTCAAATTCATCTTTTATTTCATGTGGAAGGCCACATGTAATCCTTGATAGTTTCTAGTGAATAAATTTCTCTTCTAGAAAGACACTATATGCAGGAGAACATCTCCTGTATGTGAGTAATATTTCACTCATTATACAAACCATTTGTATCTTTACCAGACATTTAAATTTGTCTTCTTCCATTTTGTAATTTTTTTCTTCCCACTCTTTCCTTGCCTTCTTTTCCTCTTCCATATTTCTTCTTAGTTCCTCATTTGATGTTTTAAATTCATTAAGATTTCTACAGGTATCATCCCACAACTGCTTAAGTGGCCAATAAGTCAATTCAGTTTTTACAACCTTATTCATTGAAGATATCTTTGACATAACACTCTATTTACTAGCTAATTGACATTATTTTTATTTTTCTACCATTTTCTATCTGACAAATGTCAATTCTTCAGTCCTATCTATGACCTGAATTTCAAGTTACTCAATGAGCATTTCCCTATGCTCCAATTTGTTCTTGAGGAAGTTTAATTCCTCATCCTTCTCCGTAATGATAAGTTCTACTCTAGAAAAAAACAAAACATGTATAACTTGTTATTTCTCTTCTTTTTCTGACATTTCCTTAGGGAATGAGCATTAATATTCCACTAAAGGGGATTTCCCTTTCCATTTCCAAGATGCCAATTCCTCTTCCTCATGTGACAGTGCTGCTAAGTCACCCATCTCTGGAAAATCCTGCTCTTCAAATATTTCATCTTATTTCTCCAACTCCTCAGTTTGACTTGGTAGAGGGGGAGATAGTGCTATGTTGCCAAGAATATCAATAAATTATTTCTCGAAACCATCCTATTCTTCAATATCCACTAGAGTTTCCCAAGACCTATTATGAAATATTCTTCTTTGAGGAGCTTCAAAATGTCCTAAAGTGGGCTTCCTCCTTGAGCTTAATTTGATTTTTAATTCATGATCTAGCTTAGGTGAACTATCACAGTCAAAGGCATATATTAGTTCTTCTGGTATTGCTATAGAGGAAGGAGTTTATTTTGAAGACACCATAGGTTTTGTAGCTTTGATCATCCTTCCAGATCTCCTCCTCTTTGGCACATTAACCCCACTTATTTCCTTATTTTTCTTTGTAGGGGATCAATCTCCAAATTAAATTTAGGGGAGAAATGGGTTGGTATTCCCCTCCTGATAATATCAGGGCTTTATTTGAATTTGTTAAGGAACTTTCCCATGCTTCTTCTCCATTTTTATTTGAGAGAAAATGGTGCTCAGACCATATGGACTAGTCCATGATGTCTAATTGTCCCAAATCCCCAAGAATACCTCTGATCCATTGTATGGATGGAGTCAAATAGGAACCCTGAAATGTTTACTATATAATCTTGTTTTGCAGCCCCATACCTAAAATATATCAACATCTTAAGGACCTCTCTTCCCACATTCCCAAATTGGTCATCACAAGTTAGGTACTTAACTACCAAAAATGCTACCTTGTCAAAGGGTTTGGGCAGGCTGGCTCTTCTAACCCCCTTGATGATTTTCTTAGTATTATAAATATATTGGGGTTCAGATTCCCCCTCTTGTATCAAGGTTTCCACTAGTTATCTTAGGGCCCCCTTGATAGGATTTGGGACATGAACAATTGGTACCCTAGATACATTGCTCATTATATTTACAATAAAGGGAATTATAATGAATTTAACCTTAGTTCTAGATTTTTTTAAGTTTACAACAAATTCCCTTACCAGTTTGTCATTATACTTCGATAATTTCTTTAGAAAATCCAGCCACCCTACTTGTTCAAAAATGGCTGCCATTTCTCCATCTGCAAGAAGTTGCGTATCATCTTCTGGCTTTGAATTCTTTTTGATACCCATGGAAAAGAGGAAGATTCAAATTCTTCCTTCTTTCAAATCCTTACTCTATTAGGAGATAGCTGTGGAACTATTGGATTTGGCTACGGAACTGATGGGTTTAGTTGCGGAATTCAAATATAATTATACTATTTCTTCCTTGAATTTTTCTGCAACTTATTCTCAATTTCATTTATTCCACCCAAATGATAGCTCATTATTAATATGGCACCACTTTTACTTGTTCAATTGACATCACCCTCATGATTACTTGCTTTTAATAATAATGTATAATAAATGACTCATCATACTGACTACTTAAATCAAGTCTAATCACACATGTCAACTTTTAATTTAACCTTTAAAAAGATTAAGACAAAATTTCTGTCCTTGTTGATGTAACTCCTCCACCTTGATGACTCATCATTCCTAAAAAAAAAGTGAAAAAGAAAAATGGTTAGAAAAGATAGTTGGAATTCTAAAGAATTTCCTTTTATTTGAATTAGCCACTTATTGAGGAGACCAATTGCCATTTCTGGTTTTCAATTGGTCTTTGAGAGATTTGTTTTGGGAAGAGAACGCCATTTACTGGTTTTCATTCCCTCTTTTTTAATTTTTAATTTTTTTTAGTTTTTTTGGGGAAGAGAATGCCATTTTTTGGTTTTCATTCTCTTCCATTTATTTTGGATCCATTCATTTGATTACTTGATCATTTTGGAAGAACTAGGTTCTTCCATATGATCAAATTCCTTGTCTACTTCAATTTGATTCAAGAACTCATCCTTGGTAGGAGGCTTCCTATAAATTTCCAGCATGTGTCCATTGACTAGAAGTTTCCTTCTACTGCCATCAATGGGAAGTATTTGAATAGATCCATTGTCAAATATCTACTCAATTTGATAAGGTCCTAACCACCTAGTTCTCAACTTTCCTTTGAATTACTGGTACTTGGAATCAAACAATAATTCCCAATTTCCTACCTTCAATTGCATTTCCTTGATATGTATATCATGCCACTACTTCCTTTGGTCTTAGATTATCTCTGTCTCTTGAAGTGCTTCCAATATCAACTCATCCAATTCATTAAGTTGTAGAATTCTTTCCTTTTGTGCTGTATTTAATTCAATACCCAATTTAGATGATGTTCTCAATGTTTGTAGTTCAAATTCAATGGGTAACAAGGGATTTTTCCCATAGAATAACTCATATGGTGAGAACCCTGTTGTAGTATTCCAAGTTGTGTTATAAGCCCAGACAACTTCAGGTAACCTCTGCACACAATCTCTTCTACCTGCTTAAACTATTTTGGTAAGGATGTTTTCAAATTCTCTATTTGTCACTTCTACTTTCTCTTATATGATAGTACATTGTGAATTCCTGGATCATATTGGACATGAAATGTGGACCTTGGTCTGAAACTATAATTCTTAGTGCACCAAACTTCATCATAATTTTTTGCCAAAGGAAATCAACAACTGCATCTTCAATAGCATTTGTTAAATCCTAAACCTATGCCTACTTTGTCACATAATCAGTACACATAAGAATGTGCTCTTTTCCTTGTGAAGGAGGACTAAAAGGGCCAACAAATCCATCCCCCACCTTTTAAATGGTTTAATCACCACTTGAGGTTGCAGAGGCATTTCACTGGTGAAAGTTGGTCATCCCATCCTTTGACAAGGATCAAACTACTTGATGTATTTCTTCACATCTTTATATAGAGATGACCAATAAAATCCAGTGCCAATTATTTTGTGTGCTATTATTTTCACTGAAAATTGTCCTCCACTTGGTTCATCATGACATGCCCTAAGTATGTCAAAGATTTCATCTTCTCTCACACACCTATGTAAAACCAAATCAAGACCACATTTAATTAACATTCCTTTTAACCATTTAAATTGTGTACTGGTTTTGATTAATATTTTCATTTGTTTCTTAGTAAATTAAGGGGGAAACTTCACTATTGCAAGATAATTTTTCATATTAGAAAACCATGGTGTATCAGCTGAAATAGCAAATAATTGTTTATCTAGAAAGTATCCTTAACTAGATCTTGCTTCCCTGTAGTGGTTAATCTTGACAAGAAATCAACTACCACATTAGATTTTCCTAGATTATCCATAATGGTAATATCAAATTCCTGTAATGGTAATAACCATCTAATTATCTTACCTCCAACCACTGGTTTGTTAATTAAGTATTTAATTGCTGAGTGATCTATATGTATAAATATTTTGTACCCTGTAATATAATGTATGAACTTATTAATTACATAAATTACAAAAATACATTCATTTTCAGTGGTGGTGTAATTTATTTCAGTGGGAGTAAGATTTTTACTAAGGTAGTAAATAGCTTAAAATTTCTCTTCTTCATCTTTCTGTTCCAGAACTACACCAATTGAGTTACTTGAGGCATTTGTTTGGATGTGAAAATGTTTCTCCCAATTAGGTCCTCTCAATATTGGGGCAGTGATTAATTTTTATTTAATTTCTTCAAAAGCATGTTGAGACTTTGCATCCCAATGAAATTCACAATCATTGGTAAGCAAACCAAACATGGGAGAAATAATTTTACTAAAATATTTGATAAAACACATATAGTATCCAACATGCCCCAAGAATGACTTGATATCCATGGGTGTTTGACGAACATGTAAGTCTGAAATAATCCTAATTTTTTTTTTGGTCAACTTGAATTCCTCTTTTTGAAATTTGATGTCATAATACAATCCCCTCATCAACCATCATCAAGAATTTCTCATGACTAAGAGACAAATGGTGTTGCTCACATCTTGTTAATATTCTATCCAAATTTTTCAAGGCATCATCAAATGTTTCTCCATGCACAGTAAAATCATCCATGTATACTTCCATAGAATCACACCCCTTAAATGACCTTCAAATCTGTAGTCCAAAATTGGGTCATCTAGTGTGATTGCACAACATTGAGTTCTCTCCAAGGTGTGGGACCTTGCAAGGTGAAAAATATCTCTAGATAAAGATGGTTCTTACTCCTCTGTTTAGGTGTATACATGTCATTTTTACAGAGGTTCTGATTCAAAATTCGTACTCTAAAACTACCAAGGAGACAAGGTTGAGAGAAAACATGAAAATAAAAACAAAACAAAGTAGAAAAATAGAATGGTAATACACCAAATGAGTGTTAAACTCCTTACTTTAAAAATTAGACATAGATCATGAAGATATGCAAAAACAAAATATGCACAAATTTCCAAAATGCAATGAAGGATCAGAAGACAATAATAAATGCATGAGAGGATTGAAAATCAATCACAAAACATGCATTATTATTCCCAAGATTTGATACAATACGTTGCAATAGCAAAGAGGAAAAAATGAGTTACAATCTCCATGGAAGGTCTAAAACTCCTTCAAATCTACCTGCTAAGTAAAAAAGAAGATCTTGTAAGAAGCAAGAACATCTAACCCTTTAAAAATGAGCCAAATATGGCTTTTAAAGATGAAGCAAGAGAACAAAGGAGAGAGAAACATGTGGAAAATTGATTTTTTAGGTCCAACCAAATTGACAAGATCCATTAAAATGGAAAGGGTCACCTCTATAAATCTCATTTCCCAATGTTTTGGAGCCTTGTTAAAGAAAAATGGGTGCCATACTGCATTAATTTTTGGTGGTTGGAATGTCATTTCTATTTTTTTCCTATGTTAGACACGTTTCTTTAATTTTATCCAAAAAATATCCATAAAAAATCAAAATTTATGTATCCATCATGTAGAAAATTTAAATACCTTTCCAATGACACCAAAATCATGAAAAACTGAGCTTTGGTTCGAAACATATGGCCTTCTGAAGATTTAGGGTAAAATTGGTAAAAATAGGATCAAAATAGGGGGGTGGCGGGGTCAAAATTTAAATTTTTCCCTTTTGGAAAAATTTCCCCAAAAAATCTCTATGCCTCTGCCACTCTGAGACACATGTGGCATCACATGGTTTTCTGATGGAGATTGCGGGCTTTCAAAATAGCATTCTACCCACTTTTATGAAATTAGAAAAAAATTCCCAAAATACTCCACCGGCCTGACCCACTCCGATGTGGACACGTGGCACCTCCTTATTGCTTGGGATCAGGAATGTGCTCCATTTTTTTACCTTTATGCCTTTAACCACTTTGGAATTTTTTTCAAAAATACCCCTTCAGCTCGACCTCTACAGCTTACGACGTGGCCACGTGGCGTATCCATCCGATTCAACCCGTGGAGATGTGATTAACCAAGTTTTCTACCATTCTCCTCTCACGGGCCTGTGGGCCGAATTTGTGACTTTGAGTTTTTATCCAAAAATGCTAAGTGTCACAATTTTCTCCCGACCCCTACTCTCACCTTGACATGTGGCACTTTCTAATTAGCTATGGGCCTACCTAGGGAAAATTTCCCCTTCAAAATCCACCAAGCCATAACTTGAAAATACAAGGAGTTAGGAGGACTTACTTTACCTTTTTGGAAAGGGGAAGAAAAGAAATCATACCCAGAAAATTTTGAGTACCTGAAGTTAGCCAAAAATATTTAGTATGGAAAAGGAGGAGGAGTTATTTTTTGGATAACACTTTTGGTGACTCAGATGGGTCATCTTCTTGCTAGATGAAAAGGTCAGCTGCCTTGAAGCATCCATTGGGCATGGAGTCATGAGTAGTAGCCAAAAAAATGATCTAAAATTTGAAAACTTACCTTTTAAGCCTCTTGGAAACCCACTAAAACTGAAACCAGTCTATGACCAAATGCCAAGTTCAATGCACTCTGCAAGGGCAAAAACTAGCACCACAAAACCTATGTACAAAATCTTAAAATCATACATACCCCAAGTGGGATATGCAGAGTCTACATAAAAACTTTTTCTTCTAAAAGAAAACCTACCTATTATACTCTAACAGGGAGCAAAGGCAAGCTAAACAAACCCTGTAACTGGTTGGGAGAAATAGCTTCCTTTCTTCAAAATTGGTCAGCCATGCAAATGATTTGGGTATAATCATGGAGGTTAGTATGAGTGGAAAACTAAGAAGAACCCAGTCCTCTACCCAAATCATCAAGGTATCAACAAGAAACAAATCAAATACCTCTGTTAGTTACTCTGCATTTGGATTGAAGAGTCATTGTAGCTGACCCTTGGTACTTTGCATATCATCCTCATGACTTAGAAGTAAGCATGATGGTTGTGGCTTCTCTTTTAGCTCCAATGAAGCCAAGTACCTGATTAGGCAAGGTTTGATCCATTTGATATGCCCATAGCTCTAAAATTATCCTCCAAGAATGGAGTCTTCTTGTGGACCTTCTTGAATGGATTGTGCGGAAGAAGTGGTGAAAATCTCTTGCTCTTCCCCTTCCTTCTCCCATGAAGTACATGGAAGATTTAAATCTTCCAAACTTGGTTCCAAACGATGTCACAAAACACAGATGTTGCAATTTTTCAATGTTCTCCTTTATGGTAGTAGGCTCTTGATGTTGGAGAATGAATGGTGAAGGAGAAAATGTTGTAATTTCAGCTTCCTCCTCATCCAAACATTCATTCTAAGTCAGATAAAGTAAATCAAACTCTTCGTTGTCCCGTTGCAAAAAATCTTTTCCCTCTTGCATGGTGACCTTGAAATCTGAATTTTCTTCACCATGTGTATCTTCATTTTCAAACATGAAGTTTCCAATTCGAACTTTTCTCCAACAAATCAAGAGAGATGAAGTGGGAGAGAAACATGGAATCTTTCTTGTGCCTTTTGAGTTCACAATTTGGACCTGAATTTGTTCACCTCCATAATGGAATTCATGATCAAATCTTCAAATGGAAGCAAAAATGTATCAATAATGCTTCCTTCTTCTAATGTTGAAAAAATCTTAATCTCATCCATTTGCTCCTCAAAAATGAATTTTGAGCTGGTTTTTCTTCCTCCATACATGACTGATTTGGGGCTGCAAGATTGGATTAGAGCTTTCCTTTTCCAAATTGCCAACATGGACACCCAAATCATGGACCAAAATATCTTTTCCTTTGTTCTTGCACTGCTAACAAAATCAGCCTCAACCACCATTGTCTCTTCAACTTTTACTTCCTTTTTGGCTTCACCATCAAGGGGATCTTTGCTATCTCAAATTTGAGAGCCCAACTCTTCAAGTTGTCTGTCATTTCTTTTTTGTTGGGATCCTCTTCTTGTTGTCCTTGAATTATTTTTGTAATTTCTTCTTCCCTACATGGATTTGGGAATGCAAGAGGAGGGGTGGGTTATAACTCAATTGATTTTACAATTTTTTTTGGTGGTTTAGGAGGTCGCAATTTTTGTTTTTCTGGAGTGAATGGCTATTTGGAATGGAAAGGAGTAGAGAAATTGAGGTGAGATGGGAGAATAGGAGGAGAAGAAATGGAATTAACTTTTGGGACAGTAGATGGGGAGTTGAAAACTTGACACTGCTGAGATAAAACATATTGGGAAAGAGGAAAAGAAAAGGCATGAGATGGTGTGACTTACCCATTGACAAGGTTGTTAAATACTCCTCTCATACACGTCTATTCCTTTGATCCACTTTGCAAGTAATGGGGAAACATGCTGCAACCATGAATTCAAGCTTCTCTTGAGGGCTATAATGTCTTGGAAAAGGGCCTCCCCATGGACAGGGTGCTCTGAAACCAATCCCAAATGCTTTAATTTGTGCTTGAGCCCTGGATTGCACCATGTTTGCCTCCATCTTTTGGATATTCTCCAAAAAATTTGCACTTTCTTCTTGACTACCCTCACAATCTACATACCCTTGTGCTTGACATGCTTCATAGCCAAACTAGTTTTGGCATTGCTCATATGGGTATGCATATTTGTTTTGAATTTGATCAAAATGCTGATCTAGAGGATTTGAAAAACATGTTGGAGGTGGGAAACATTGCTGCTATTGTAAATGTAAATTCCATGATGGAAATGAAGTCATGATTGCACAACTTCATGGGATGAAAGAAGAATGAAGAGATGGAATGAAAAGTGGAATGAAAAATGAATGGAAAGAGGGCTGTGCAACTTCAGAGATGGGTTGCTAATCAGATGTAATCACTAGATGTGTTTGAGAAGTGCCTCCAAAGGTTAAAATTTTAAATAGGAACACATCAACCTGCAAAAGATGAAGTGGAAGACCTCTAAGGTCCCATCGGGCGTGCAAAATTTTTTAGTACAAATCTATAACACCCCCTAAATGACCTTCAGATCTGTAGTCAAGAATTGGGTCATTTAGTGTGATTGCACAACATTGAGTTTTCTCCAAGGTGTGGAACCTTGCAAGGTGGGAAAATTATCTCTAGAGAAGGTTTCTTATTACTCCTCTGTTTAGGTGTATGCATACAATTTATGTAGAGGGTTCTGATTCAAAAATCCTACTCTAAAACTACCAAGGAGACATGGTTAAGAGAAAACATGGAAATGGAAGACAAAACTAAGCAAAATAGAATGGTGATACACCAAAGGAGTTCTAAACTCATTTCTTTAAAAATTAGACATAGATCATGAATATTTTAGCAACAAAATATGCACAAATTTCTAAAATGCAATGAAGAATCAAAAGACAATGATAATTTCATGAGAGGATTGAAAATCAATCACAGAACATACAATATCATTTCCAAGATTTGATACAATACATTGTAATAGAACAATAGGAAACAAATGAACTACAATCTACTATAGAAGGTCTGAAACTCCTTCAAATCTATCTGCTAAGGAGAAAAGAAGAGCTTGCAAGAGCAAGAACATCCAAAATTACAAAAATGAGCCAAATCTAGCTTTTAACGATAAAAAAAATGAAGAAAGATTAAAAAATGTGGGATTTTCATTTTTTACACCCATGAACCAACATCATCCATTAAAACAACAAGGGAACCTCTGCAAATCCACTTCCCAATGCATTCGAGCCATGCTGGAGAAAAATGGGTGCCATACTGCATTAATTTTTGGTGGTTGGATGTCATTTCTATGTTTTTCCCATGCCAGACACGTTTCTTCAATTTTCTCCCAAAAATATCCATCAAAAATCAAAATTGAGGTGTCCATCATGTAGATAATTTCAATACCTTTCCAATGACACCAAAATCATGAAAAATTGAGCTCTGGTTCGAAAGATATGGCCCTCTAAAGATTTATGGAAAAACTGGTAAAAACAGGGTCAAAATTGGGGGCGGACGGGGTCAAACTTTAAATTTTCCCTTTTGGAAAAATTTCCCAAAAATCTCTCTGCCTCTACCACTCTGAGACACATGGCATTGTCTGATTTGCTGAGGAGATGTGGCCTTCAAAATAACATTCTACCCCCCTTTGCGCAAAATTAGGAAATTTTCCTAAAATTCTCTATGGGCCGGACTCCTGTTGATGACGTGGACACATGACACCACCCTATTTGTCGATGAGACTGCAGGTTCAAGTTTTCAGTTTGTGCTTTTTCAGTTTTGGAAAAAATTTGAAAATCCTTCCCTTCCCCCGACTCTCCACTGATGACATGGACACGTGGCGCATCCTGATTCAATGCGGGGGCCTTAACCATTTTTCTCCATTCTCATCCGCGGGCCCATTGGGCGGTTTGTGACTTTGTGCCTTTTAGCCAAAAGGGCTAAGTGCCAAATTCTCTCTACACCTCCACTCCACCTTGACATGTGGCACTTTCTAATTGGCTGCAGGCCTGCCTAGGGAAAATTTCCCCTTCAAACTCCGTCGAGCCATAACTCGAAAAATACAATGAGTTAGGAGGACTTCTTTACCTTTCTGGAAAGAGGAAGAAAAATCCTATCTAATGAAGCCATTTCTGGAATCATTTGAGTCCCTGAAGCATGCCAAAAATTCATTTAAGTGCCAAAAAAGGAAAAGGAGGAGGAGTTAGCCAAAAATAAGCATGGGATTATTTTGGATAACAATTATATCCACTAAAACCATCTAGGAAGGAAAAGTACTGTTTACATGAAAGGTTGTCTAAAACTTGATCTAGAATAGTAAGGGAAAATAATCTCTAAGTGTAGCTTTGTTCAATTCCCTATAATCAGCACAAATTCTCCATTTTCCATTCTTTTTTTGCACAATCATAAGAGGAGACACCCACTGAATATCTGAGATAAGGTAGATAAATCCTACTTGCAATAGCTTTTCAATTTCCTACTTGACCATGTTTCTCAAGGCTGGGTTGCTCCTTCTCTGAGGTTACCTAACTAGTTTAACATTTTCAGTATAAATGTGATGGGTAAAAATACTTGGATGGATTAATTTCATGTATTTATAGTCCCAAGAAAAATATCTAGTATGATTTTTCAAAACATCAAACAATTTAGCTTCTTGATCATTTTCCAACCAGCTGTTAATGTTTAAAATTTATACCTAGTTGAATCTCAATTTGTTTGGTTCCAGTGTGTGATGGACTTATTTGTTGAAAGGGTTCCATTAGGGTGTTTAGTGGACATGAATGTGGTAACAAAATATGATATGCAACAATTTCTCTAAAGTTCCCTTGAGAAAGAATACTGGACAAAGGATAATAGGCAAAGTTATAATACTTATCTTGTTATTGGTCAAACTCCTCATCACTGCTGCTTTCCAAAAATTCCTCACCATTCTCTGATATCTTTGAGACTGAAGCTATTGATCTTGTAGCTATTTCTGCCCCTCCCCAAGAGAAATCTCGTTCCTCTGGAGTGAAATTATTTACATATGCTTGAAATTGCTGTGGTTCCAAAGATAAGTATGCATATCTGAAACTAATTCTGAAAGTTTCAAAACTAAGTCCGATGGCTCCGGAACTAAGTCCAAAGGTTCCAGAAATATCCCCAATTCTAATTTAGAGATTTATCCCGCTTTAGAGAAAAATAAGGAAATAAATCTTCTAAAGGAATGTGATAGATTTAATTGAATTAAATCTTAAAGGTGTAAATACTCAAAGTATGAATTAATTAATTCTAAAGGGGATATAAATAATCAAGGATAAGATAGAAATAAGTATGTATTTTTACGGTGTCTACACATAGATTTAGACCTTCCTAGACCCATATGCCCCTCTTCTCACTCCTTACTTAATTGTTCCTTTGAGAAAAATTGACTCTCATGTAGTACAAGAGTTCAAAAGGATGGGCAGAATGGGAAGAATGAAAAATTCATGGATCGATTCCATCATCTAAAAGGGGTGTGAACTACTTTTAGATATGGTCAGGATATTCAAGATTGCTACCTTTTCAACTAAAAAGATAGAATATGTTCTCTAAAAAGTTAAGGAGGAAAATCACTAGAACAAGCTACTCCTAACTCTTCATAAAATGAGCATGGTTAGTCCTAAAATATTGAACAACAAATAAGTGTTCCTAAGCTAAGAAGACAATTTTTCTTGCACTTAGGTTAGGACC
Organism: Taxus chinensis; assembly: GCA_019776745.2. Lineage (NCBI taxonomy): Eukaryota > Viridiplantae > Streptophyta > Pinopsida > Cupressales > Taxaceae > Taxus > Taxus chinensis. The sequence continues at coordinate 83,195,240 of CM034155.1, read as the reverse complement.
ATCTAGTGGAAAATGAGAGCTTTGGTTAAATCTATTGAATATTGCCCGTATCATTAGAACCGAGGTCACAAATATCAAAGAAGATCTCAACAAGCATTTGAATAAGATGATATGTATAAAGTTACAATCAAGGTCACCATCAATTAATGAGCTTTGTGAGAATTTAAGAGATATTGTGAAAGGTGAGTTTTCTAATTTGTGATTATGTAGAGATGATCTCATGGCACTCTGGCTCAGATTAGATCAGTTATCTCCAATTCTACTGAGAAGATCCCAAAGTGGCTTAAGTATTGCAAGATAATTTAGAGCGTAACCATTCACTGGTTAGATGTCCTCTCGAATACTTTCATTCCTCATGAGAATGAAGTGGTAGAAGTAGTGCACAAGTATAAAAAAACTATGGGAAGCCACAAGAGTTATCCATTTCTCCACATCAAAGGATCATAGTCGGGAACACTGTCATTTGATTGATGATTTTCTTCTCTCCTTATATTTCTCTTTCAATCCTTTATGTAACAAGTAACTTTTTCCCAAAAGTATTATAAAGGTTTTCTAATTATTCGTTGGTAAAAGAACTTTTTCAATATCAAATTAAGTTACCTCATTTCCATTTTTGTAAATGTACTTTTCTTAAAATAAGGAAAAGTATATTATTTTGGAAAGGAAGGTGAACAACCATAAGAGGTGGGACTTTAATGAGACTCTCACTTCATGGTAGAGGATAATTTTTTTCTCCTCATTAGCAAATTATATTTCTTCTATTTCTTGTTTAATGTATTCATCTCTATCTCAAATCCTACTTCAATAGATATTTGTAATCCTGCACAACTAGGGAAAGAATGCATATTTTGATGAATATAATGTAGTTAAAATTTGTGTCAATTATGTTTTTTGTTTTACTTTCCATATTGGTGTCTTCTCATTGTTAATTTGGAAGTATTTGTTTCACCTTTTTCTTTACGTTTTCGAAGTGACGAAATAGATAATGGTAAAGGCCAAGGAGGAATACCTGTTAAATGTTGGTTAGTTGATGGTTTTTGCATGCATTTTAACTTATTGATCCACAACTTAATGTGAGAGATTCCTTTTGGATAGGAGGAACTACCTGTAATAGAAAACAAGACCACCAAAGATAGTTAAATGATATATGACAATGGATTGCCTAGCGTATGCTAGTTCTAGGAATAGTGATACTTCCTAGATGGCTGTCAATTCACTGTTTAAAACAAGTTAATGTGAGAAATAAACAAATTCCTATTATAGTAGATATGATTTAGGTATTTCATTCAAGTACAATAAACAAATCCAATCACAACAGGCTAGGCTATAGTTGGATCTGAGAGGTGAGGTGTCTATCAAGATACTGGGACTAATCAGGGTTTGATTCTGAGTTATTTAGGTCAACTGGTAGGGTAATTGTTGGGTATTTTATTGGTTAAGGTGTAAAACATAGATACCAACGTCAGCTAAATGTGACTGATGGCGGTTTAGGTAGAACTGACGATGCTTGTGGGCAGCCGGCGTCGGTATGGTTTTGATAAAAGAAACTCAAATAGATAAAATGGAAGGGGTGATCTGAAGTCAAATAAAGTTTGGAAGGGTGAATGGAAAGGTCTGTAGAGGTGTTAGGTATGCTCAAAAGTATATAGTAGGTGAGGATAGGTGATTTGGTGACATTGGTGAAGGGATATATGAGTTCACAAGAAAGTGGGTGACGAAGCAATAATCATGCAAAGAATAAATTAATAACTGGAGTAATAAATATTACTAACTGAAATAAACCCTACTAGATAGGGCCATTATAACTAAAATAAACATCTGATGGCTGAGTGGTGGAGGTGGTTGATCAGAGAATACATGTATGGTACTGAGGTAGTGATTTGCTGGAGTGCTCCCATGAATGCAATGGCTCTATGATTGATCTTGGTAATGGTTCTGGATGTCTAGATGCATAAAAGGATGCTCATTTCACTTGTATGCAGCTCTAATCTCCTTTCTTGCTCTCAGAATGTGCCCACCCAAAAACAAGGTTGTTTGGGTCAATAAATGGTAATTGACGACAGTTCTGGGTTGACTGGCACCGGTTTAGGGTGAACGGTGTCGGTTAAGGTGGGATTCCCTAGGTTTACTAAAATTGGTAGATCTCGCCTCTTTTAGCTCAAGTTCATTCATTGATCCACGGATTTGGAACAGACGTTATTTTTTATGAGTGAGAAGGTGGTTAGGGAGATTTTAGGGATTGATTTTAGGGTTGGAACAAATCTTAGCTCATTAAGTAAAGTAAGATTAGGTCTTAGTTATTTATGGAAACATGCCAAGAATAGGTCTAGTGTGAGGTGGTTAGATGAGATATCTAGGTGAGGTGGTAATTAGGTCACTTTATGTAATTAAATGATGAATATTGTGAGGATGGGTATTAATTTAATTTAATTAATTAAATTAATATTGATGTGGGGTGAAAGCGGCCATGGTTAGGTGAATATATTTGCGTTGGTTATTTGACAAAGGACTAAGGGGAGTGTGACCCAATTTTGGTGTCTATAGTATTATGGTTTTATGTCAATAAAATCATCTTGCTATTTGTTGAATTAAATCCTATTCTCACTTTCTCCCCTCTCTCCATACACATACCTTTCCACCACCTCCTTTTGCACATGGGTTTAGTGGAGTATTCTTGTGTGATATTTGGTCATAAAGCCACCCCATATGGTTAGATTAGTGTAAATATTTTCCTGTTTTTAATAAATGCAGCCGCCCATTCCTAAGTAGAGTGATCTAGTCCCAGAGTGTTGGTGAAAGCACCTAATTTTCCCTTGTGAAAAATTATTTTACCAACGGTTTTTGGTGCCCACCATGGGGAAAATTTTGTTTTCCTGTACCCTATAATGGTCCAAAAAATGCTAAAAAGTACATATATGAAAAACTAAAAAATAGATAAAGTTATAAGTTGTAAATTCTAAGAGCCTTGATGTTTACCATGCATTTTTCCACTAATGATTATTCCTAGAAATTCCCCTCTCCTAAAACCTAATATTATTATCTTCCAAGACACTCAAGAAGATATCACAAAAAATTTAAGGAATTTTATTTGGAACAATAGAGAGTTTTATTCACTACCACACTACTACAAGAATTTTAGATTTAGAAGAGGAATGTGCCTAAGCTTTACAACATGATAGAAAAGTTCCAAATAAAAAAACTAGAGCATAAAGAAATTAGTTTTAAGTTGAGGGTAAATTATTCAAGCTGGTGGAAGAAAGATACACTAGATATGATTGTGCAAGTGGTCTCACCGATCATGTGTTTGAAGAACAACAAAAGAAAATTTTAGACTTCATTTTATCCAAACAGTGAGACAAATTGGAAAAGAACACTTCCTTGAATTTAATTCTAAATTTCATCTTGAAAAACCTATTGGAGGTTCAATTAATACACCATCAAATATCATTCATCTAGAATAAGAATAAGAAAAAGTAGAAGAAGAAGCAAAAAAATGATTAGAAGAGTAAATGTAAGATGAAGTGGAAAGACATGTTCCATGAGGAAGGAACACTAGCCCTCTTTATCTAACACCACCTCTCCATGAATTACTGAAGGGTTCTTGTAAGATATTTCCTAAATTCAAAGGTGATGGCACTCAAATTCCTAAAGAACTTATTGTGGATTTCATCATTTCATGTGGAGTTCTAGCATTCAAACATGATGATGTCTTAGTAAGGTTGTTCATGGAATCACTTCAAGAGAAATAAAATGAATGACTCTACCTCTAAACCTATCGATCCATCACAAATTGGAATGATAGCCTAACCTATTTTGAAGAAAAATTTAAATCAGCTGAAGACGCCCATGATATCCTTGTTCAACTGAATCAGATGAAAAAGGAACTAAACAAGATTATGAGAGAATTTTTGGCCCGATAGAATATAATTTTAAAAATAATACCTATAAAATATTTACCATCCATCGATAATCAGAAGAGATTCTTCATAAATGCACAATTTCTTGAAGTTGGATTTATCCTGTGAAGATCCCAACCTTGAACTCTAGGAAATGCCCAAGAATATGCCATTGAAATAGAAGATGATCTGATTTTTTTTGGGAAAGTGAAGAACCACAATGTTTAAGTAGAGAGGTAAAAATTCCAAATAGAGTGCTATAGATTCCCTTGTTTAAAAGTTGGAAAATGATGTTCTTTCATTAAAAAAGTAACTAACATAGGCCACTGTTGCACACAAAAAAGTTCTGAGAAGAGGATACACAAATCCAAAGTAGAATCATAACAAAAATATTATAGTAGGAGGAGAAAGAATATTAGCACTTTAAGCAACTCCTATTAAGTTCACATGTGATTCAATGCCATAATAAGAGATCAATGAAGATGAATTTGATGTAAATAATGAAGGAGTATTAACTATCAAAGAAATTGATTTTGTTCAAAACATTGGTTTTTGTGAATAACTCTTCTAATGAGGATAAATTTGATGGTGCCATTTCTGACATGAATAGTCAGTATTATGTGGTGTTCCCCCATTAAAAGTCTTAAGAGAAGGATAAGTCTTCAAATAACATGAAGTAAAAATTCAAATATGCTTAAGCGATGACTCTACAACAAAAATAATGATAGATGATCCCTGATACCCCCTTCCATGGATTCTTGTAAGGAAGAGGCTTGAAGTAACTATACCTGATATTACACCACCTAATACAAGTAAGTCTACTTCTCCTTTTCTGAGATCTAATCCCATTTCTTCTTTCAAATATATTGATACAAATAAAACAATACTAATGTCATTAAAAAAAATAGTACGCCTCTTGTTACTTCTTCCACTCCTTCATCCTCCTCATATGAGGCTCATTTTGATATAATTTATCATGTAAAGGAATCTAAAGTTCAAATAGATGAGGATGTATATTTGAAAACCCATCTCAAACAATTTGATAAGCTCATAAAATTCATAAAAAGTAACATTTTTAAACTGTTCCATACCCATCTCAAGGCCACTCCTAGTTCAAAGGGATTGTTACATACTTATGATGAGAAAAAAATCAAAACCCCTTTTCCTCCTCTCCATTTGCCTCTAGAAAAATTAAACCTTTTTATGTCTCTCTACTGATTAGCGGTTTTAGATTAAATAATTGCATAATAGACCCTAGAGCCTCTGACAATGTCATGTTTGTAAAGGTTTCTAATGCCCTTTGCATAAACCTCTATCGAGCCTTTAGCCATTGTTACTCCATGGAAACAAAGGAAGTTCCCTTGGTAGGATGAATTAAAGATGCTTATGTTACATTCGTAGCTTATCTAGATAAGAGAGTCAAGGTAACTATACTTATTATTGACATGCCTACCACATATGGGATGCTTTTCAATAGAATATTTTATAGAGATGTGGGAGGATAAATTAAATTATATTTGTCATTTGTTATCACTCTAGTGAAAAATTAATTGAAACAACTACTCACACAGCCTAAAATAAAGTATACGGTATAAAAGACTGATGATCTATGAGTCAAAATACTCTATAAAGATAGAGGTGACAAAAATTACTTCATGACATATGAAGGGAGTGAAGAGTTTCCTTTTTGTGATGAAAGGTTAAATAGGGAATTAAAGGAATGTCACATTCCTCATAGAAAATTTCATGATGAGCTGATTTGGCGTGGTATGGATTATGGGAACTATGAAGTTAAGTCTGGATATATTTTGAGTTTTGAGCATATTGAGCCTAATGTATATAGGCTGAAAATTTGGAATAAAGATATTATCCCATTTTTTTTTTCTATTAGGAATTGGTAAAGAACAAAATTTTAACAGCGGAAAAAATTAGGAAGACAAGTATGATAATCGTTAAATGATGTAGTTTGTGTAAACAACAAGAAGAAACAACCAATCACCTTTTTCTAGAGTGCACTTTTTCTTTCTAGGTCTTACAAGCCATTCTTGATATTTTTAATGTGTAGTTGGTTCACCCTGGGGATGTCTCTCATCTCATGGATCAATGGTATTTCAATTTCCATCATGAAATCACCAAAGAAGTCTAGAAATGTTCTCTCCACCATATCTTCTGGGGCATCTAGGCGGAAAGAAACAATCAAATATTTCAAAACCAATATTCCAACTTTAAGAACATTGTTAGTAAGATTTGCCAAAATCTAATAGAAAATTCATAGATTATAAAAATTAAATATTGTAAGCCTTTTCTAGCCTTAGAAATTACTATTTTGAGTAATTTGAATCTTAGCTCCACAAAGTGGTCTAATGGAAAAGATAAATGTGTGAATAAAAAAATGTTAAATGGAAATTTCCGCCAAAGGGTAGTCTTAAATTAAATTTTGATGGATCAGCTAAAACTATGGAGGGATTTTTAGGGGGCAATGGATTAATAGGTGATCATTTAGGTTTGTGCATATAAGCCTTTTCCAGTCCCTTGGGTAACCAATACAATAAATTTGCTGAGGCTATGGCCATGCTATGGGGTATCAAATTTTGTGTATCCATGAATGTCATGTTTTTAATTATAGAGGGAGATTATCAATGTGTTATCAATTCTTTAAATTAATAGGGTAGAACTGGCGATAAAATTAACAATATCATTACCGAAGTTAGGCTCTTGTTATCCTCATTTGATAAGGTGGAAACTAATCATGTGTATAGGGCCGCAAATAATCCTGTCAATGGCTTGGATAATCCCAAAAATGACATTCCGAAAAAGATGATTTGGAAGGGTGGGAAAATCTCGTGGAATAATATCATAACCCTTGTTAATGATGATAAGATAGTCATTGCTTTGGCATGATATCTTCCTGGGTTCATGTGAACAAATTCCTGGGAAGGTTAATTATGTTTTAGGATAAGGAATTAATCATCCATACTTGTGTTTAGTCTTATTGTTTTGTGCTCATAGTTTCATTTTCAATTGTCTCAAGTTCAAGAAAAGCTTTTGGTTAAACATGGATGATACCAATGTTTGCAATGAGTCAACCAATCATTTGCACATCGAGCGGTATGGGACTCTGTGGTGGATGTTGAGAATAATAGATTTTTCCAACTACATTAAGAGGCTAAAAGTTAATGATCCCCAACTAGATATTGAATTTGGTAATGTGTGGGAGGGGTGTTGTGTCAATATGAGGGGAATGGATATTTCTATTACTGAAGAAACTATAGTCAAGGATATGGGTTTTTCCTTGGAAGGCCTATAACATTTCAAGGAAAGAACAAGGTGGAGACATGAAATTACAACCTTCTTTTGGCCGAAGGAAATAATTCTTATGTTTGATGATGGTATAATGAGAATTTGTCTCCTTAAGAATTGAAAAAATGTGTGTATGGTTGTTATGAAGTACCTTACCCTAGAAGGTAATTCAGAAATATTTTCTCATACCATATCTCTATCCTTAATTACCTGCGTAGGAACTAGGTTATGAGATTCCCCTTCTTCCTTCTGATATCTCTTACTACTTCCATAATCAATTTTCAAAATGAGAGAGTGGACACCCCAATTCACCATCATTTGATTTTGTTACTTTAATAGAAAGGGAAGCCTATGGTTTTGGAAAAACCCCTTGCCAAAATGGTGGTGGATTCAGATGAAGAAACCATTTATGACATATTAATTTGCATAAAAAAGGGTGGGTCTTGGGATAAACGTGATGGCGTGGTTGTAAACATTCTTTGTAACATAAAACAAGTTCATAATTCTATAGCGGTGAGCGTGAACAACAAGGAGAGGGATAAATATATGGTGGATAGGGAAGATAGGGTTTTAAGGGATGAGACCACTACTGATATGATTCTCCTTGTCAATAAGAACATTGTCCAAGATATTATTGAGTGCTACAGAAAAATCGATTTGAAGAGCAAGAGAACTGGTGGGATCAATGCTGAAATGATTATGTAGGAGTAAAGAATCTCCGTTATCTAGGATCAAATTTCCAAGAATGATCATGTTGTTGTTAACAAAAAGATGCGACTTGAGATGAAAAGTTATGAGGATGAAGAGCACATTGAAGATGAAGGTAATGTTCCTACCGGGTTTTCTGCTAAAAATTTTATCATTTCCTAGAAAGATGACTAAAGAGAATCTAAGGACAAAGGACCCAACACTAATTCTAGAAGTAAGGCCTCCTCTAGGAAATCTAAGTGATTGTTACACTTTGGCTGCACTTCTATCTAAGGGTTTTCCTTGTTATATCTTGGTTACATGGATTTTTATAATGTATTTTCATAATGTTTTTGGTTCTGTAAAGCTTGTGTAGGTCATGCTTTTCTCTGGGGTGTCCTCATGGTTAAGCATGTTTGACTTGGACCCCTGTGTTTTGTTTTGGGGGCTGTCCTTTTTCCCGGTTTCTCTTTTTTATAAGTTTTTTTAGTCCCTTCAAAACCAAATATTTTATACCTTATATAAAAAAACAAGGTATAGAAATTGAATTCAATGGAATTTTTTCATCCATGGGTTCTAGAACAGGTATGGTAATCATATCCCCTCAAGGTGACCTATTTCCATTATCATACAAATTAAAATTTACCAACACCAATAACACAATTGAATATGAAGCACTCATTTTGGGCATGCAAGATACAAAATAAATGGGTATTAAGGGGTTGGTTGTCCAAGGTGATGCATAACTAATTGTCAAATAGGTTTGTAATCAATTTTAAGTAAATAAATCAAGTCTTAGATGCTATAAAAATAGAGCTTAAGACTGTATTAAATATTTTGATGCTTTCTCCATCAAAGAAATTCCCCAAGATCAAAATACAAGAGATGATTCACTAGATGTATCTGCCTCATTGATGATTTTGCACCCAAATTTCAAAGCTCAAAAATTTTTAGTTGAAATGGTGTTCCAACCCAATAAACTTGACAACTACAAGAATCAACAAGTTTTAATAATAATGAGCATATTTTATCCTTCCTATATAAAGTGATAATTTTCAAAATCTATATTTTGAGGGAAGTTGCAATGGTCCTAGAGAATGAACCTATGATTAAGGAATCAAAGGGGCTGCTGATGAAGGAGTCATTGAATTGAAAGGAAAAAAATTCCAAGAGGTCTTGTTTCTTTAGAATATTTGGTTGATAAATAGGATAGGTTATTTCAAAGTCAAGAAAAGGGTCAGCGCATGAATGAATTTGAGTTTGATAAAGTTAATATCAAGACATATGAGAAGCCTATAATTTTCAATATTCGCAAGTGTTGTTCTCTGGAAGAGAAAATAACCTTTATGACCTTGTTGAAGAAATATTTAGGTGTTTTCCCCTATTGATATGATGATCTCAAATCATAAAATCCTGACACCATGAAGCATCATAATCCACTCAAGATGGATGCAAATCCTTTTATGTAAAAATGAAAACAATGTAATCTCAAGTTTTCAAGAACTATCAAGGAAGAAGTGGAGAAATTTCTTAATGCAAGAATCATCTTTATGATTCACCACCTCATTTGGGTAGAAAACATTGTGCCCGTGTAGAAGAAGAATGATGAAGTAAGGATCTATGTAGTTTCTTAGAATTTGAATCAAGCATCTCTCAAAGACAAGTACCCATTGTCAGTCATGGATAAAATCATTCAAGAGGTCACTGATTAAGAAATGATGTCCATCCTCAATGGTTTCTCTTGATATAATCAAGTGGAGGTGGCATGAGAAGATCAATTCAAAATAACATTCACTACCCCTTGGAGAAATATTGCCTACAATTAGATGCCCTTCAACTTGATAAATGTTGGATCTAATTTCTAAAGGGCCACATAAATAGCATTCAAATACTTGAAAGGTAAGTACATTGTTGTATATCTTGATGATTTGACTGTGTACTCAAAATATAGAGGTAGTCATATAATTAACTTAGAACAAATGTTATTGAGGTGTTGTGAACATAATATATCCTTGAATCCAAATAAATGTATATTTGGGGTAACAAAAGGCAAGCTTCTAGGTCATATTGTGAATAAATAAGGAACTAATATTGACTTAGAGAGATTTGATGTAATCATGAAATTATCCCTACCTTAAAGTTAAAATGGTGTCTGCCCCTTCTTAAGAAAGTTTTTTTTTTAGAAGATTTTTTCCTGACTTTACAGAGCTTACCAAATCTATCAATGATATGATGAAGCCAAAGAATTCATTTCATTGGAATCAAGAAGGTAAATTTTTTTTTTGAGAACATCAAAGAAGCCATTGCTAAAAATCCTACTTTATTAAGGCCAAATTTTAACAAAGAATTCATCATGTATTGCTATGCCTTTGAGTATACAATTTTTTCTATCATAGTGAAAAATAATGATGGAGATAGTGAGTCACCAATTTATTTCATAAGATCACCACGAAAAAGTCAAGAGCTTAACTATTCACGAATGGAAAAACATGCTTATCTAGTGGTAAAGGTGGTGAAGAATTTTATATTCTGCATCTTAAATTCTCATACTATTATAATGGTCCCTAAATAAAAAATCAAGTCCATTTTGACACAATAAGAACTTGGATCCAAAAGAGGAAACTGGGTATAAAAAATATAAGAGAATTATTTATAAATCAAACCTTTAAATTTGGTAAGAGGAAATGGAAAAAGTAGGTTGATGGTGGAAGATGAATCTAAAATGACTCAAGAAGAAAAAGATAATTTTCAGTGCTATGAATGTTTAACTGGAGATTTTCCCATGGACCTCTTTGTGAACACTACTGATGAGTGGTATTCTGATATATAATATTACCTTACTTATGGAGATTTCCCATCCCATATGGAATACAATAAAATGTTGACTCTCAAATTGTGGTCCTCTAGGTATGTAATTTGGGATAATTCATTGTATAAGAAAATTCTAGATGGTTGCTTTCTAAAATTTGTTGATAAAGAACAATAGAAGAAAATCCTGAAATCCTACCATACTCAAGAATGTGGAGGGAATTTCTCGGCCATTGTGACAACTCACAAAATTGTGAAAGGTAGATATTATAGGCCTACATTGTTCAACGATGCTCACAAATGGGTTTCAAAATGTAAACCTTGTCAGCAATTCATAGGTAGGCCTAAGCTTACTACTCTTTCCCTCAAGCCAGTGGTTATTAAAGAACCTTTTTAGCAGTGGGGACTTGATTTCATAGGAGTTTTGAATCCAAACTCAAGTTCTAGACACTAATATATGCTTACAACAACATATTACTTCACCAAGTGAGTGGAGGCCATACCCGTGTAACATGTAATTTCTAAAACAAAATGTAACTTTCTGAAGGAAAACATAATCATCCATTTTGGAGTCCCAAAAAGATAGTGACAAATAATGCTACCTATTTTTCCTCTATTGAACCATTGAATTATGTTATCTGTATGAAATATCAATCTCACACTCATCTAAATATTATCCCCAAGGTAATGGTTAGGTAGAATCAAGTAATAAGAATATTGTCACTATCATAAGGAAGATGGTAGACATCAATCATAAGAATTGGCATAAGAAATTGCTTAATGCCTTATGGGCAAATTGGATAACTCCGAAGAGATAAATTAACATGTCACATTGTCAAATTCTATATGGTACTAAGCCATAAATTCTAATTTCATTGGAAATACCTATATTTTAATTAGTAAAATCCATAGAGGGTGGTGAGTACAATGAATCTCTCGACAAAAGGATATGTTACTTAGCAAAAATTGAAATAAGCTAGAAATTTAACGATGGAACATCTTCGGAAAAATCAAATGAAGATCAAAATTATTTTTGACTAAAAATATCGTACACAAGACTTTTAAGTTGGAGATCTTATCCTCTTGTAGGACAAACAAAGGGAGCTTAAAGGTATTCATGGAAATTTTGATTAACTATGGCTTGGTGCATTCAAGGCCAAACAATTTTGTGGAGACAATACCTATTACTTGGCCTATCTAGATGGTACACACTTAGAGTTTCCCTGTAGTGGGCACTATTTGAAACTTTTTAAATAATAAAGGTTGGGATTTCCAACTAAAGAACTATAGTGAAAGTGGGTTATCCCCCACATATACTATATATGATATAGGTTAATTGCGTTTCCTCTTTCCTTATTGTGTTCGTTTACCTTTCCCGTTGTGTGTGTTTGTCTCCTCTTCATGTTGAGACTCTATTTCCCAATGGATAAAGACATGTTCTACTAAGGCCTAAGTTGAGATTTTGGAGTTCCTTCTTGCCTTGTTCTCATTTCATGTCAAACCAATTCAAGTCCCCAGGTATGAGAAAACTATTGGAATATGAAATGTCATTGCATTTTATATGACAACCTCGTTGAATTTTTCCCCCTTTTTGGTTAAACTGGTCAAAATATCCCAAATTGTCAAAAATTTCCAAAATTGCTCATTTTCAAAGATCAATTTCTGGAAAGGATTTCGACAGCCTCAGAGCATTTTAGAAGTGCTAATTATAGTCAAAAAAAGGTATAAAAGTATTCTACATAATGGTATGACTTAACAAGCATTTTGGGAGCTTTTGGATGAACTTGAGAAAGATTTCTTCGTATGAACTTTTTGAGAAAAAGGAATGTGTATGCTTCATTGAAGTTTTAACTTCAACAGAGGGTTTTAGGAGCCTCGTGAAGCATTGAGAGATAATATCTTAGGAATTAGAAATATTATGGAGCCTAATTCATGATAGACTAAGTGAGATAAATTTTTGGGGACATAAAGAAAAAACTTCCAAAAATGACACAAGGTGGTCATTTTGCACTTGATTTTTGCACAAAATACTTTGGGAACCTCGGGTGGAGTTGGGGGCCTAAAAAATATCAAGTGAAGGTATTTTAAATTCTCTTCATGACCCATAAGTTGGTTTAGCTCGATCTTGTTGAAAACTATTCTTGCAACTCGACTCACTGACGTACCTATCTAAGCAAAAAATAGGGTACATGATTTTTTTTCTTTTGAATAACTCATTTTAAAGCCTCCTAAATAGGCTCAATGGATTAGTTATCCTATTTTCATGTAAATTAATATATTATATGGCCAAAATTCATTAATTTTTGACTCTGGGGTGAAGGAAACATTTTGGGAAGCGAGACAAAGGTATAAACCATGTTTTGAAGCCACACTTAGGCACACTCGTGCATGTTTTGTGTCACTTTGCACCCTTGGTACAATTTTGATGTGCAATTTCACCCCAAAAATGTGCTCATTTCCTATTGGTTTAAATTTTATAAGTTAACAACATAAAAAAGGTAAAAACTACATGTGATGACTTAAGTGGTTGTTTTAACTTGAAGGTGGGCTCCAATTTTCCCTCAAAGCACAATTTTAAGCCTCACTTGCACCCATGACACACTTTTGAGGTAAAATTACACCCCAAAAGTGTTCCCTCTTCCTATTGGTGGGGATATTTGATGTGATGCATGTCAAGACATGGAGAAAACATGAGAAAACTTCCACATGAGCATGTGCATGCCATTTCCTTCCTCCATCCCCATCCCATGGTGTGAATTTCTCCTCTAATTTCACCCCAAGTGCACTTTTGAGATGAAATTTCACTCAAAAACTTAACCAAATTCCAAGAAGGATTCCATTCTCCCACCTTGCACTCCTCAACTCTCCCATTCTCCCACGTACACCCCCTTTCCTAGTTCCACCATATAAAATCACTCACCCTTTCTCACACTTCACAAAAACATAAAACAAAGTCATTAAGCAAGTAAGGGAAACCATTAAATTATTTTTAAGATGGATGATCCTCTCTAAACACTAGGAAGACTCCCTTTTGTTCCCTAGGTGTCCAAATTTTGTTTTCCTCAGATCTCTTGATCCCTAGATCTGTTTACCCTCAAAATTGGATAAAAGATCCCTCATAATGGCATATTGAAATAGATGTATTGATCAAAACACATGATAGATCCATTCAAATTATATTTTTGATTAATTTTTCCATCAAACATTGCCTCCATACACAAAAAACTCAAAATTTGAAAGTGAGATTGCACCCGATTCACATAAAGAAATCACAAAAAACATGGACCATCCATTCCACTACTTAAATGAATCATTTTGAGCTATCACACATGATATAAAGTGGATAATATTTTAATAAATGAAACAAAATATTTTCCAAATCTAAAACCCTTGTAAAACCCCATACCCATAAAATTTTGATCCGAATCGATCATCCAAATCCCATGAGAGAAACAATTCAAATTTGGAGAATTAATTACTCTCCCAAAAATATTTGAAATGATCCCAATATCAGCTCAAATGGATAATATTTTTTTATAATTAATGACAAAAGGTTTTTTGATTGGGATCCTACCCAGGTTACAAAAAGGCCAACGCCCAGATATTCAGAATAGATACAGACAAAAATAAGAACTGATCATAGAAAAGAAGAAGCTGTAAAAAAATAAATAGGGGATCTGCATAACAACAACAAGAGTACAACAATACCCTAGCTAGAAAAAAGTGGTACTACAATAGTAGTACAAAAAAACAACAAAAATAGTACAAAAATAAGAGCGAACCAGTCAAAAATAGACTAAAGCATCCATTCCTTAGTATTTTTTAAAAGGTTCTGCTTGAGGCTACCCAAATTGTCTTTGATTACTTTAACAATGATTATGTCCTTGGCATTTTCCTTACCTTTTTTGGTTTCAAAAATAAAAGTGATGCTTGAGAGGATGTCCAAGTTGCCCTTGAGAAGAGTGAGTATGTCACATTATATATTCCTGATTTTTTTCTTGTTTTTCTTCAATGATTTTGTTTTTCTTCTCCATTTATTCCATTAGATGATAATATTTTCTCTCAATTTCAACAATAATCTTGCATCATATGAAATTTTCTTTCAAAACCTTACATTCCTTTCTTATCCAAGTGATCATGCTAAAATGCAGATCAAGCTCAGCCCTAAATTCTTTAGCCTTAGTTTTGTTTAAATCTTATTTATCTCCCATGGCTAATAAGCTAGCAACAACAACCAATTCACCTATAGGGGAAGGCAAGGAAAAATAAGGCAAGTGGTTTAACTTGACTTTCTTGCTTATGAGAACATGTCCAGAAGGTTAAGGTGGAGGAATTACAATGGGAGGGGGTATTTTAGAAGAAGTAGGTGGAAAAGAAGGAGGGGCAGGGGGTGTAGTAGAGGGGCACAAGGGGTATTGAAAATGAGAAGATAAAAGTGTTTGTATAGAAGGAGAATGAGGGCATGGTGAGACGGTTTGACACGTTTCCCTTGAAGGAAAATGTTAATCGAGTGGTAAAGGGATTGCAGGAGGTAAAAAGGAAAGTTGACCAAAACATTCCTTATAAAATTATTCAAAAAGATGAGATGGAAGAAAGGAGTGACTTTAAATCTACCATCCAAAGTGAGGTATTTCATGATAAAAAGACTCACCTTGTCAAATGGTTTTGACATCGAATCTCTAAGGTACCCACTTTTGGCTTTACCTAGGATTTCATCTCCTTCAAGAAACTTGGCCTCCTCCTCTTTTCTATCATAATTATTATTGAAGAAATGTATTCCTTTGGGGTAGAGGCCCATGATAGCTGAAATGGTTTCTTCTGTAATTTGAAATTCCCTTTTCCTATATTAGATCTTATGTCCATTCCAATTCTAGATGAACTTTTGAGAGAGATGGTAATCATGGCCCTTGACCACAACCATGAAATGTTTGAAGCCACCCTTATTAAGTATTTCCTAGACCTCGATATCCTCCTTCCAATGGTTTAAATTGATGTGTTCAACCCTACAAATATCTCCACCCATGACAGAAAAAACCTAGGTAAGTGAGCACCCAAAATCAAGATGCAGCGATGGAGATATTTGATGTACAGAAAAATGCCCTGCCTCCCTTTAACGTTCAAAAATTTATTATTGTAGGCTCTCCTTAATAATGATGAGTTGTACATTATTACGGAGCAAGGAGATGTGGTTCCAATTTTGATAATCAAAAGCCATGACCCCTAGGTTATCTAGTGATTCCACTAATTGATTTCCTTCCCTATAGGTACGAGAAAGGGTATAACTAGGAAAGGATTTAATTATATGAATTTCCTCATCAATAATATTCTTAATGGAATAAAAAACTTGGGTTGAGTCTTTGAGGCAATTAATAATATTCAAGGAATCCCCCTCAATTATAATGTTCTAGAGATTTAGAGAGTGATCTTTCCTGATTCCCCACAAAGCTTCCAATGCTTCAGAATAGCGAATACTATGGATTCCCATGGGTCCATCATAAGAAGCTATTAGATTCCATGTTACCCCTATAATGCAACCACCACCACCTGAGATCCTAGGATTTCCTTTGCAGGTACCTTCAAAATTAATCTTGAAGGATTTAAAAGGAGGGGGAATCCAAGAGACCCAAAATCTATCAATTTTAGGAGGATCATCAGGATTGCATCCATTGGGAATATTTAATTTCTTGAGAAGTTTTCCCTCTTTTTCATTTTTATTAAAATTCTTATTAGATATGAATATGGAAATATCATACTTAATTTCTTTAACAAGATGATTAAACAGTCTACTAATAGAAGGATTTTTGCTGTTAAAAATACTTTGATTTCTTTCTTTCCAAATGATCCAAATTATATGTGGAAAGGACAAAATCCATATTCTTCTAACAATCATATGTTTGAAGAGAGAGTGCCTTTGTTTCCAAGCTGAGAGGATGATGTTTGGAAATACCCATTTCACTTCCATTAGCATGAAAAAAGAGTTCCACACTTCAATAACATAATTGTAATGAAGAGACGATTATCCGATTCTTCAGTACAATTGAAAAGATTACATCTATTAGGGATGTACTGCCCTCTTTTAATCCAATTTTCAGTTGTAAGCATTTGGTTTTGAATGTATAACCAAAGGAATATATTATTTTTGGGAGTCAATTCTTTAAACCATACCTTGCTCCAATCAATGGTTGAAGGGATAATGTCAGAAGTAATGTTGTACACACTCTTAACAGAGTAAGAGCCATCAAAAGAGTCTTTCTAAAGTAGCTCATATGGTGAGTCTTCCGCAGCCAGGTGATAAGAATTTATCTTAGAATGATCAAATGAGTTTTTCCCTCTTCCCTATTTTAACCATTTATTAAGCTTTTCCCACAACCAAAATCCATTTTTGAAATTCCCATTGATTTTGACAAGGGAATCTCACCAATTTTGGAGAAATTGTTTATCTTGGGATTATATTTCCAATGAATTAAGTTAGGTATAAATTTGGATACGATTTTCTCCAAATTTTCTTGAAATATAGAATCAACACCCTGTAACACCAAAATACACTCAAATTTACGGGTTTTCAAAAATGGTTATGGTATCCATTTTCCTTTACACCAAATCATTACAACTTCCTAAGGAAATAATGTTATTAAATCACAAGATTAAGTTCCACTGATATGGTTATAAGCCAGTTTGTATTTTGGTGTCTGAATACCTTGAAATCAAAGACAACAATGTGGAGCACATGGAATTCAACGATCTAAGGTGAAGTATGAAAGAAGTAACCTGAATAGACTTAGCTAACGTGATCCATAAAACTGGGTTATATAAAGCCACTTTGTTTGATCTAGCTCTTTAGGACTATGAGTTTATTTTGTCCTATGCCAAGAATTATGAACCTGAAAACAAATCTATCACTATAGATGATAGCTCAATCATTGTTGTGTTGACACTGAAGGGAACCTAAAGATGTATATGTATTATAAGGCACAAAAATGTGGTTATTTTGAGTAAGGAATATGCATTGGTAGAATGGGAAAGGAAGGAGTCATGCTTATAGGGAGTGGCCATCAAAAATCAGATGAAATCACTGTTGAGCCTAGAAAAATGACTAAGTCCTAGAGCAGATGATCATCACACATGAAAGACAATGTAAGAAGAAGAAACATGAGGAAGAGTATGTAGGGATAACTAAGTTACACGTGGACAGCTTGAAAAATTTACTAGTTTTGGAATGAAGGGCTAGCGTTGGACATGGAGCATGCAGAGGTTTACGTGAAGGAGAAAAAAAGGGTTTGAGACTTAGCTGCATTTTGGGTTATGGTGTTGCATGGAAAACACGTGAGGGTATGAGTAGGCATGATAGTGGATAAGGTTAGAACATGGAGACTTGTAGCCCAAGGAAAGAATATTCTAGGATATAATCATTGTATTTAAGAGTTGTAAAGTAGATTTAGTTATTACTTAACTGACAATTGCATGTTTAAGGTACTCAAGTATGACAGGGTATGATGACATTTGGCATGCAATTTTCTCTTGAGTGATGTTAAGGAAGTAAAGGAGAGCTCCTACTCTATTTAAGAATGTGTTTGGATCTAAAATAGAGGAGGTGAAGAAGATATGTGATGTGAGGAAAGATATGCAAGAGAAACTTTGGATGCACATGAGAGAGCATGGCTAGAAATATTCGATTCAGGTCATTTTGTAGGGTTAGGATGCTATTTATTAATGTATTCGGTCTGTTATGACCCTTTTTGATGTAATCTAGCTACTATAAACAATTGTGAATCAAGATATGAGGTGGATTGTTATGAATATCTATGTTTATGGGTCCAAACCCTTGTGTTATTCATATTTCTCATGGTTCAAATATGATTCCTCTGTGTTGTTATAGTGATTACATTCATATTATGGTGCATATGTGCTTGGATCTAGTTTCTTTGCCTCTATGGTAGAATGAATGTATGCATTTCTATTTCTGCAATATTCCTCCATTAATGGTGAACATTATTACAAGACTCATATCAAAGAGGGTCTTGGAGCCTTCGCGCGCCTTAGGTGTGCACCCAGTTTAGGTTGTGTGATGTGCTGGCATGCCTAGGGTTTAAAAGGAGTAGGTAAAGGTGACTAAATTTTGGTTCTGTTTCTGAGACCTCTTTTGAAGTTGTTGTAAGGATGGTGTATGATGGCAGAGCACTTGACTTTGGCTAGTGTGGGGACTTGGATTAAGAACACGGAGGATGAGTTTGCATAGAGATTCAACACTGAACCTGAGTCTGATGTATGTACATGGGTAGAGGAACATCTGTATCATGAGCTATATGAAGCATTATTTTTCTATTTTACAATAAAATTGTATGAATGGTTGTCAGTATATACATCGAGGAGGAGTTTGTACCATCAACCTCATGTTTGGACCTAGGAAGATTATCAACGGCTTCATGGTGCTGATCTGATCTGGAATCATGCTATTGATCATTGGTGGGGTGGTGTGTTGACTAGCTACACAATGGAGTACACGGTTTCTACTTATTCTTTCCCAGAGGTTGCTGAGTTTGAGTTCTTGTAAGAACCAAGAGGATATTTCTTACGTGCTATATCGTTAGTCATCAAGATCATGATAATCACTCTGAGTTTATAAGAATTTCCTATGACTAGCTAAAATCCCACTAGGTGTGTGGTGCTAAAGTAGGTGTGGCAAGAAATGGAAGATCCTATAGTAGAAGCAAAGAGAGAAGAGATGCGGGTCATGTATAATGAAGCTCAAGAGAGGGAATTGGTGAGACATTGTGAGATTGCAAGAAAAATGGATGTTTGGAGGAAGACATTGTGGGAAGGATTTGAGGTTCACATGGTGGATAAAGAACTTAAGTAGTTTGTTCTACCCCATCTTGGTAAATGTGGAAGGAGAACGCCCTTAACTTTTGATGAGATATTTTTAGATGGAGAAAGGAGATAGACCAAAGGTGCGCATTTGAACCCACATGGTGACTAAGCCCTTACGCTTAGTTTTCCAATTTCTGAGACAAGTATTGCTAGTTTGGCTGGCATTGGTAAGAAATCAACATCAAGTAGATATAATTTTACATTACATCCATCTATGGTCACACAAAAATTTCTTGTGTTTTGTGGTATCTTGTCAGATGCATCATTAGACAAGGTGTGGGCTTATAGAATGTGGGTATCACATCTGTAAGTAGTTTAGCTTTGCAGACTATTAGAGATCAGTTTAGTACAATGGTGGGAATGCATAGTAACACTACTTCAGGCCCTATACCTTCTATAGGAGGAGGATATAGAGGATATGGGGGGTTAGGAGTTAGTCGATCTGGTGGTGGAGGAAACACATGAGGGAATCAAGGTTATGGATTTGGTGAATAAGGACCACAACCCCATGAATAAATATTTTATGAGACATCTCTTCATTTTCCTAATTATAAAGGTGTTGAGGATGCTGTAGAGCATGTACACAAGTGTGAATTACTATGGTGTGCTAAGGGGATCACTACCCCATACTGGAAGGAAATCTTATTTGTAACTATGTTAGAGGGGCATGCACATAGCTGGTACTAAAAATATCACCCAAATTAGACGGTGATGGATTATACTACGCTGGGTGATGCCTTCTTGGCAGATTTTCATATTCTTAAATTTGAGAAAAAGAGCATCAACGCGCTCAAGGAGATTCAACAGGGTATGGTAGAGAGTTTATGGGAATATGATGCATGCTTTAAGACTCTTTTTTCAAAATTATCTTATGATATACATCCTTCTCAGCATGCTCAGTGGTTTGTTGGAGGCCTGATAACACATTTTAAATGAGAACTTTCACATAAGACTTTCACAAATCTGTGCTAGGCCTTAGAGATTGGTTTGCATGCCGAGGCTATGGGGAGCATTGATACTAAGGTAAATCCCTTTTTGAAAGCACATATTACTTCCATGGTGAAGCAACTTGAGAAATTTTCTGTAAATTCAACATATGAGACTCATAGTGGACTTTGGTGTACAAATTTAGAAATATAAGGACATACCAAGGATAATTTCCCCTAAAATTTAGTGTGTGCGATGTCATTATACTGTGAAATTTTTCATGGGGATCATGATCCAAGTATATTCTCTTTGTTACAATGTGTGCTCCATAAGAATATGTCTTGCTATTACAAAGCAATACTGGTGAATAAATGACAATAAACGAACAAAGCCAAACCTACTTACATAAATGAACAAAGTAATACTGGTGAATAAATGACAATAAAAAAAAAGTAGATCCAACAGGATAAACACACAGATCTGACGTAAGAAAGATCTAATGCAAATAACACATGTATTCAACACAAATTCTAAATATTGTATTAATATTTCCTTCTGTTACAAAAAGCTCAAAGTCTTTTCTTCTCACTTCTATTTTTCATCTGAAAAGTATCCACCACAAATAAAACAAGTATTTTTGCATTTAAAGAAGAAGGAGAAGAAGGAAGGAAAAAAGGAACCAACCACCTATTTACATAATATCTACAAAAATATCTCAAAGTCATGGTGACTTTTAACAACTTGATGGATGACATCATCCCATGGTGCAACATGGATGATGTCATCATTCGTGCCAACATACTTTAGACATTTACAAAAATAAAGTTAGAGAAGAGAGAGAAATTATTCATCGTCGTCGTCCCGCGGCTGAAAGGGGATATCCTACTTTTGCTGCTCGGGTGACGAGATGTGAAATTGGGCACGGTATTCCATAAACTTGCTGATCATGGGTTCTAATTGATCATGAGAAGGATATTTGTGTCGCTCACTGATAGCCTCGCAAGTCTCCCCGCTCGTCTGTGAGCTTCTCTGGGAGTTTGGAATATTCATTCTTTGCTTCTATTAGGAACCCAATGAAGTCCTCGACAGGCCAGCATGTTATTGATGGACTCTTCGTCAAAAGTGACCTCTAGCCTTAGCCTTTGCGAAACGATCTCCTTGAATATCTGGATGGTTTCATCGACTTTTCTTGAGGTGAAAGAAGGAGTAAGCAACCCTCGAGACATCCTTGAGAAAAATTTGTTCCATTTGGTGCATCGCGTCCAGGGATTATTCCTTTACCTTATCGATCTTTTCAAGGACGAATTCCAGTTGATTCATCTAGTAGTCTAAAGTGGAAAGGACTTTATTAAGGGCCCTGGGATGACTGAAAACGCTGAACTTGACCAAATCTTTGACTGAATAGTCAAACATTCTGTTGAAAGGTCTCATGCTATAGCCTAGCATGGTCCAGCTCTTCTTATATGGGTCCCACTAATGCTTGGAGCTATTTATTCACCTTGTTGATGTTCAGATACATATCAGGTGAACTTGGCGATTACTCGTTCATTATCGTTGAGGATCTGGCTCCTCCAAGTGGAAACTATCATGCTTTGCTCGCCTATCTTTGCATATTCATTAATTTTATCCTGGATCAGAGGCACAGGAGTCTTGGTGGCAGTTGTGGGAGGTGTACTGCCCATCTTCTGTAAGGCATAAAGCAGATGTTTATTTTTCTCTTTCAATAGCCTTTTCTCTTATTTTGCTTCTTGAAGATTCTTGCAAAGGGCGTCAATTACAGATAGGGCCTCTCCCTGAAGGATTTCAAAAGACGTACCTGATTGTGACTTGAGTAACTGTATAATCTATCGAATACAGATCCTTTTTATCCTTCAGAGGATTGGGGTATGTGATCTCCATTACCCTCTCTCCCGAAGCACTCTGAGAGAATCGTGTGATGGGATTCTACTTCTTTGCCCCTTTTGACGGGATTACAGAGAAGTCCATCGGAGTGATGGGAACTTTCCTTTTTTGCTAACTCAGGTGCTGGGAGATCCAGGATGGACTTATGGGAGAAGGACCAGAAACAGAGAAGGGGGCAGCTGCAGTAGTAGAAGGGA
This sequence comes from Taxus chinensis, assembly GCA_019776745.2. NCBI lineage: Eukaryota > Viridiplantae > Streptophyta > Pinopsida > Cupressales > Taxaceae > Taxus > Taxus chinensis. The sequence goes on along the minus strand of CM034155.1, from coordinate 83,172,655 downwards.
AAAACGTGGAGACACTTGGAGGTGGCATCGAGAGGGAGGCCGAGGAAGCACTCACGGGAGGAAGAGATACTATAGGAGAGGAAGACATAGGAAGAGAGGGGAACTCAAAGATGAGGGAAGAAATGGAGGGGGATAGGTCTGCGAGAGAAGAGAAGATGGACGAAGAAGCAGGAGGAACAGTAGAAGAAGGGGGAGAGGACAGGACCAAAGGAATGGTCACTTGAGTCACTCAAGGAGGGGAATGAGGAGAAGGAGAAGGAACAAAATGGACCTCAGTTGTTATAGCAGTGGTGACATCCTGAGTGGATGGGCCCATTGGAACATCTTCCGCCGCTTCTTCCTCTGAGCTTTTCAAGATTTCAACCAGTTCTTGTCAAGTGGAAGGAGGGCTTTCTGGAGCTTCCTCTTGGGTGGAGCTGGATTCACCCTCTTTACCTTTTCCTTTGCCTTTTGGATGTTGCTTTGATCGAGGAGGTGCATTACCCAATGGAGAGGTTGTGAAATCGACCCCAAGGTAGATGAGTCCATTCATTCGGCACCAATGCTCTGTTCTGCGCAGAGTTTCCTTGACTCTCTCCTCAATTATCTGAGGTGCTTTGGTTCTATCAATCAACACAAAAGGCCAATCATCCCCACCCGTGTCAAGATACACTTGATCCACTTCTTGCTCAGTAGTTTGGTAGCCTTTTGGGATGATGGCTACCCCGTACTGGATGATTTCTGCTAAGGCCAATCAAGAATGATCCTTCCTCTCGAGCTCAACCTCATGATATATGTCAATGTAGATATCATCAATTTGAGGGATGTGGATCGGGTCGAGCTTAGCCCTAGGTAGACAATTCCTCTGGTCAAAGGTGGGCCTTGCTAGGAAGTCATGTTTCAGATTTAGCAGCTCTAGTTCTGTAAACATATCTTTTGCCTTGTGGTGAGTGAGACATGTATACCTACCCACTGTGAGGGGGAAAGGAGTTCCACCCTTCTTTCTCTTGAGACACTTCTCATGGTAGGTGATTAGCTACCTCGACAGCTCCAATAGGATTAACTTGGGACCAGCATACCTTGGTAGTTTAGTTGGTTCTCCCAAGAAGTTAGCTGCCCTTAGATAAGTGAATGTGGGGAATTGAGTGAATAGGGCCCCCCATTTCTCCATGGCTGCCACGATGCTCTTGATTGTGTGACCATGAGTCATATTTGACCTCAAGAGGTAGATGATGTCATAGAAGAAGGCATCGTTGATCTTTGTAAATTGGGGGATGCTATTTTCCAGCCTCAGTTTTGGATAATATTCATAGATTTTAACCTGGGGCCAAACCCCGCACCGCATCAGAGCTGGATAATCTCTTTCTGAAGTTGCAGCATAAACAACGTAGGAATTCATGTAGAACGTCCCTGTTGTGGCAAGTTGTTGTAGCTGCTTTGATATTGTGCTGCTTATGATTTCTGCCCACTTAAAGCGTTGATCGGCACATTTTTGTTCATTGTCTCCAAATACCGCAGCATCCATTTGTGAAAATAATGGGTGTCAGGAAGCCCAAAGACTCTTCTCAAGAATGTAATGGTGTTGTTGAGTTCCTCTGAGAAGTCACTGCGATGAATGACCTATGGCCACCGAGTCACCACCTTTTTATTTTTCAGATATACCTCATTCATCAGCTGCATGCACTAATCTTCATTGTCATCCCAGGCTTTGATGCAGTCTTCCTGGCTGACAGCCACAAAGTGCCGGTTGTGAGGGATGCTGAGCATTATTTCAAAATGGCAGGTAGTGAGGTTGATTATAACCTCGCCCTTCTCATTGTGGACACATCTTGTGTCTTTGTTGTAGCATCGGGCTACCACCATCATAAATTCATTATTAACTACACTGAATGGGATTCCCCTAGCAAAATGTAGGGCACTGCCTATCAATTTGTCCATCCATGGACTTTGTGTGACCTTCCTGGTTCTGGTCTAGAAGTCCTCCATATCAATGTGTCTGAGCTCTAAGTCTCTGATATCTAGGTCACACTCTACCTGGGACTCGGGCATTCTGACCCTCTGATATTTATACTTCATTTCTTCTTCCGTGAGCTTGGCCTTACCCTTAGATTTGGTAGGTTTCTTGCTTGATGTTGACATATGTTCTTTTGAACTTAGTTGCTGATCTGCAAGAATAAGAAGTGAAACCCAACGCAAGAAATTCATGTCAGCAGTTTGATTTTCCATTGAAATGCTGATAGAAGAAAGAGTTAGTGATTTTAAGGCCTCAGGGCACAGGGCACATGAATACTGTAGGTTACAGAGATGAATAGTAAGGTGCATGGGGAAGGGCTACTGCAGGGGATAAATTAGTGCCAAAGGGCGCATGGCGCATGGATACTGTAGATTGCATTCTATGTTGTTGTAGTGAGGGATGCGCCTGTTCCATTTTACAAATTTACACTTGGCGCGGATAATTTCTATGTTGCATACATGCAGGGTGTGCCAAAGGGCATATATTTTAACGATGCAACAAATGAGTTTGGCATGCCATGAGGGGGCGTAAGGAAAGTGTTTGTGACAAACTAAGGAAGTGCGCCTTGAGGGCGCATCTTTTCATTATGTAGCAGGTAGGGAAAGTGCACCATTGGCACGACTGCTCTTTGTGTAATGGGGGCGATAGATGCGCCCTTGGTGCAACTATTCTTCATGTTGTAGGGTGTGCCAATGCGCCAAAGGAGAAGAAAAATACAGTTTCTTTTTAAGCTTTGATTCTTTCTCTGAGGGGTTTTACATATGGTTTAGCTCCTTCTGCAGGGTACCTTGGGGTGATGAAGAAGCTATAAAATGAGAGTTCCAAGCTATTTTTTAGGACAGAGTTTCCTCTACCAGAAGATCTGGAAATAGGGGAAGAATATGTGGAAGAATGGAAAAGACAGCAAAAAGGGGGGGTGAAGTTCACGATTTCATAGTCTTTCCAATCCAATCTAGACCAACAAGCAAACAAAGAACCAAAGCACAAAACACAAAAAAGAAATGAGGACCTCTTACCCAGATATAATAAAGAAATGTGCAAATGGGTCCACAAAGTGATTGAAAATGACAGGGAAGGTGAGCTGGCAGGTACAGAGAAAATCACGTGATTGTGTCGGATGATAATGACAGCGCAGACGTGCCTATTTATAGGTGAGGTAGCAATAAATGCACCACCAAAATTTTCAAGTGGCACATGAAAAGCACTATCGACACAAGAAAACACCCCATGGCACACCAAAATGCTTTCCAACACAAAGCTATGTGCACCCTTGGCGCACCATAAGTGGTGTTGACAGAGGAATATGTGCGCCCTTGGCGCACCAAAAAGGGGCGCAACAAAAGTTCTGTTGATAGGAAGGCGCATGCACCTTGGCACATGTAAGGAAGACTCAACATAGTGAGGCGCACCAAAACACCTGATGACAAAAGAAAACATGCACCAAAGGCTTTAAAGGGGGCGCATCAAAAGTTGATGTTGCATAGTCATTATGTGCGCCCGGCCAAAAAAGACCAAAAAATACTAAGTTCGGAAAACTAGACTTCTCGGGAAGGGATTTTGCAATGTTCCGAATGCAAGGGATCCCTGACGAGGGACCAGAACAAAATTTTGGTAAGGTTATCTGTAAAATTTCCCTTGCCAATTTTATGGGATAACACATTGCTTGGATGCCCTTAGTGTTATGCAAATAATGCTGATTTGCGCTTCAATAAGGGATATATTAGCTTTGAGAACAAGGAGCACATTATTATTGCACTAAAAAATGGTAGGTCTACACCACATGTTGTGCCTTTGGGGGAAGAAGACATCAATAGAACTTATGTGTGCACCATCAGAGATCAAGAGGTTTTTGAACCATAAAGAGGAGTCATTCAGTAGGATGATGCTTAGTCCTTAAGTGATACGAATAGCATTGCATGTGATAATTGGGCACATGGGACTTATGAGTTGGTTGGGAGAGAATTGAAGGGCATCGTGAATCGTGTTGTTAAGGTGTGTTTGGTTAGGTGTATAGGAGGAAGGCAATTGCTAAGTTACACTGGAAAAGGTCACTCTGATGTCTTTTTGTGCGCTATAGAAGTCCAGTGGACCTGTGAAGAAGAACAAAGGAATATGCTTGTTTGTAACTTGCGTGGGACATCCACACATTGGTGGATGATTCATTAGGATAATCTTATAGAGTGATGCGAGGTAATAATCATGTTCTATATTAGATTTCTCCAGACCAATGTAACTTCAAGGATATGTGGCTATCATGGGAGGGAATTAGCCTTATACCACGTTTTGGAATGTGAGAAATCATGGATGGAAGGCCTGAAAGATTTACCTCATTCACTCTGGGTACATAAGTTCTATTCCAATTGACAGGGTTGTACATGTGCATGGTAAGTCTATTCGGAGTTACATTGTCAGATAGGAAATTGGCATGAGTTGACAGCATTTATTATTCAGACTTTTGAGTATCTATCTTATAAACCATCAGTGAATGAGACTTTGTAGGTAACCAAACACCTTAGTATTGGAGATAGTGCTAAAGTTGAGGACCTCATCCTATATTTTCTAGGGGAGCCTAATTTGGAGGTGCACTCTGAGGAAGGAGAATAAATAGATGAATTACAACTTGAGTGTACCTACCTAGAAAAAGAGAAAGGAAAAATGGTGTGCCTGATAGAGGATGAAGAGATAGAGAACCTTGATGTTGATCATACAGAGGGTATGCATGATGTCTTGGCTAGTTCAGATGAGAAGGTATGTGCCTACCATGAGCCATTAAAGACAAAGAAGGTCAACATTGACATAGAATCAGAACCAAAAGAAGTAATCATTGGTGATTACTTGACATACCAAGAGGTTTCAAAGATAATTGAGCTACTGCGTGACTTCCAGGATTTGTTCCTACACAGATACCATGAATTGAAATAAGTTCATCACTCATTGGGAGAGATGTAGATTAAGTTGAAGGAAGGTGTGTGCTTGATTAGGAAAAGGCCTTATAAGATGAATCCTAATCTGTGCATGAAGGTGAAAGAAGAGATTGATAAAATATTGGAATCCAAGATCATTGAAGCTACTGAAGAATCTAAATGGGTTAGCCTAATGAATATTAATATCAAGAAAGATGGAAGGATATGAATCTATGTAGAATATAGAGATTTGAATGATGAATGTGTTATAGATCCTTTTCCAACACCTTTTACTAAAATAATATTGGAGAGTGTAGTTGGGAATGAAGTGTACCCTTTTAAAATGGATTCTCATGGTATCACCAGGTAAGGATTTCAAAAGAACACCAGGAGAAGACTACTTTCATCACTGATTGGGGAATTTTTGCTTATATGGTTATGCCATTAAGGCTTAAGAATGCACCTCCTTAATTTTCATGCATTGTGGTACAAGCATTCAAAGACTTTATTCATAAGTTTCTACAAGTCTACATGGATGATTGGATAGTGTATGTATTAGTAAAATATCATTGTGACAAATTGAGATTGATGTTTGAAAGATGCAGGCAGTTAAGTATCTCTCTAAACATTAAGAAATGTGTCTTTGTTACTCGTTTTGGCACATTACTAGGTCATATTATTTGTAAGGAAGGTTTATTGGTGGAACCTACCAAAGTTGTTAATTTTTTTTTGGAGGAGCATTCCAATCAAAACGTAGTGCAAGGAATTTTGAGGGATATGGATTACTACAAAAATTCATCAAAGGTTATGCCAAGATTTCCATGCCCTTAGAATGACTATTAATACTTAAAGGAATATTTCATTGGGATGAGGCACAACAAGTGAATTTTGATAAATTGAAGGAGAAGCTTACTACTACGCCCATTTTGCACTTTCCATTTTAGAACAAGCCCTTTCATGTGCATGTGGATGCATCAGGTATGGAAATTGGAGAAGTGTTAGCACAACCTGGAGAAGGGATTGTTGATCACCCTTTATGTTTTGCAAGTAGGAAGTTAAATCTAGTTGAGAAGAATTATAGAACAACAAAACATGAATCATTTTCTATGATTTATGTGCTACATAAGTTTAGGTAGTACTTGTTGGCTACTCTATTTATCTTTTGTACAGATCACATAAAAATTAAGTATTTGGTAAACAAGCCTATTTTACAAGGGCACATATGCCATTGGATCTTGTTATTTTAGGAATTCAACTTTTCGGTGGGAGTCAAACTAGGAAAGTCCAATTCAGGACATGACCATCTTTCCATAATTAATTTAGGTGAGGATACACAGAGTATTGAAGACATAATACTGAATGCACATATGTTCAGATTATAATGCATGCCCACTTATTTAAAGGATATTACTATATTTTTGAGAATAGGTGTGTCACCCGATGGACTGAAGAGTATATAAAGGAAACAACTTGCTATTCACACCATTCCTTATATGTTGATTAGTGGAGATCTGTAAAAACTTGGTTGGGATGATATTTTATGTCGGTGTGGGATAGATCATGAGCACATAGGTATTATGGAGGAATCTCAGGGAAGGATTTCTCATGAAAACTATGTAGGTTGAGCCACCACACGTAAGATTATGATGGCTAGTTTGTGGTGGGAGACATTCTATAAGGATTGCGAAGAATATTCCAGGGGATGTGATCATTTCTAGCCCCTTGGGAAGCTTAGGCATAAAGATGAAATGTCGTTGAGGCCTATAGAAAGTGTGGAACCCTTTGAAAAATGGTAAATTGATTTTATGGGCCCTATTTCCCCCCCAACTCATAGGAAAAGGTCATGCTACATCATTATTTGTACAAACTATCTTACAGGGTGGGCATAAGGAACACCTATAAAGGATTGCACTATAACTACTACAACAAGGTTCCTTTGGGAGAATATCATAAGCTGGTATGGATGTCCATTGATTTTAACAAGTGATAGGGGTACTCATTTCTTGAATGATACTATTAGGATATTATTGACAAAATTTATGGCAGCCCATCATAAGATTACACCCTATCACCCACAAGCTAATGGAACTGTTGAAGCTTTCAATATGATTTTAAGCCACACATTGAAAAAGATATGTGATGTTGGAAAGAAGGATTGGGATGATAAAGTATTTTTTATGCTTTGGTCATATAAAATAGCCTACAAGAGACTCAACAAAGCAATACCCTTTTAATTGGTGTTTGACACTAAGATTTTTTTACTAGTTGAATTTCCTTACGTATTACATGTGCATGAGGTTGGCTAATGAGAAAGTACCAGAAGAGTGCATAAAAAGATTGATGCAGTTGGATGAGAGGTGTGCCATAGCATGATGGATCCAGAAGAAACATAAAGCAAGAAAAAAAGCCCGACATGATTGACACATTAAAAATAAGAACCTGGAAGTTGGAAAAATGGTTCTTCTGTATGACTCTAAGTTTTTGTGCCACCCTGGGAAGTCACAAGTGCATTAGTTGGGACCATATGTTATGACCTATATAGTTGAATTAGGAGCTTTCCAATTAGAAGGTTTGGATGGCACATGGTTTCCCAGTTTCTTTAATGGGAGTAGGTTGAAGCCCTACTATAAATAAATCTTCTTGGTGTTTGTAATAAGGCAACGTTGCCATTTAGCTTAGGTTTTCCTTTATTGCATTTTTCTTTATATGTTTTTCCTTTCATTGTTGCTATGCTTTGTCTTTTTAGTCCTGTGTTGTGTTGCACATTTGTGTGCTAGTAACTAATTAGCATTTAAGAGGTTTCATGCATAGAGGACTGTAAAAAATTTTAGTGTGGGGTGGAGAGGGAAGTAATATGAACACGTTTGGAATGATCTTGTTGGTGTCCTAAGAGATAAAAAATGGGCATGGTATTAAAGGAAAGCGCGTAGCAGAGATACTAATGGTATAAGATAAAATGGTGTCAAGAAATAGTCTTTTGAAATCCACATAGAGTGATGAACGCGCAGAGTAACATGAGGTAGGTAGCGGCATGAAGAAATAATTGGTATAAAACATAAAGATAGATGTACTTTGGTGCTGAGAGCATGCATAAGGGATTCTGGGGTTGATGTATTTTTGTGTGCCAGAAGGTTGAGGAGGTTACGCATGGCTAGACATGAAAAGGAAACACACTAGAAAAAACACGTTGGAGGAGCACGCTAGAAAAAGCTGAATTTAATGTGGTAGTATGGTGGTAGGTGGAATGGAAATTAATGTGGTATATAATGGAAAACTATAAATAAGATTTAGGGGTAAGTTATTTTCACCTTGCGGTTACTTATATATGAAATCTTGCGAACTAGGGCATCCTTGCAAGAAACTTGCAAAATCACGTGTGAAGTGAAATATTTGAGAACCAGATTGGAACGGAGTACAGGAGCATGCACATAAGTGGTTGTTTGGAAGGATTTCTATGGGTTTTAATGTTTTCTTATGGAAGAAAGGGTTTCCAGGTTATAGTTTGAGAAACTAGGGCATGGGTTTGAAGAATTTGTGTAGAAGGATTGGAGCCAAGGGAGTGAGTAGTATGAAACTCAGATACAAGGAAGGATTAACAAGGACCTGAAAAGGAAAATGGCACCAAGGAAAGGATTAAAACTTTCACCCGAGAAGAAGGGAAAGGGCAAGGGAAAACCAATAACATCAACAAGTTTTAACGAAGAATGGTATGCAGAGATATAATACCCAGATAGGGTATTATTAGGGATGGATTGGGTATCTCACGTGTGTAAAATGGTTATAAGTGATTATAACCATAGGAAAAATATAACTCAGAAAGAGATGACATTGGAGCTTATTTTCCCTATAGGAGAAAGAACAAAATATGATAGATTGGTGTATGATGACTCTGTGAAGAGGAAATTAGAGAAGGATGGGTTATTACAACTATATGAGTTGCCATTTTTCAGCAAGCCTGAGAGATTATACCATTAGATCATGTCACATGTGCATGAAGATTAATTTTACCACGTAGGAAGGAGGATGCACATAACTCCATAGTTGATCTCTAAGTACACTTGACATATTTGCACATGAGAGTCGCTGGATGATGACCTGGGTGAAAATGAGGCTATCAAGGAAACAACTAAGGCATATAAATACAAGAAGGGTGCACACACATTTAATATTGCCAAGATAACTGACTTAGTCATGAAGATGGCCGTGCACCTGTTCACCAAGTTGAATGGAAAATAATCATGGACACAAGTGAACAAGAGATGGTTAAACATTTGTAGGAAGGTTTCAAAGGGGACATTAATGATATCCTTTGCATTACTTCATGCCATAGAGGTAGATGTACTTTATTAACCATTTCTTCATGCCGCTACCCTTATCTCCATCTTGCGCGGCATTAATGATATCCTTTGCATTAATGATAAAGAGAAGTATGGAAACATAGGAATTGAGACAAGTTTAGCAGTCAGTTTCCTTAAGGGAGTTTGCACAAGTGGTAAGGGTGCATTGACATCACAAGGACCCATAATGACTTATGATGCTGATCTAAACAAGGTCCTATGCACACATTTTTAGAATACAGTGCCTATGTACCACCTCTTATTTTGGTCATCATTTGATATAGAGGGTGCATGCCCATGTAAAAGGAAGATACTATCATCAGATTTTGAGTCACATGTTGATGAGCCATATTTTTAAGTCAATGTAGGTGAATTTATAGACACACCGAGCTCCACAGAGGTAAACCCTATTATGGATTCTCAGTAGCTAACTGATGAGTAGGCATGTACTATGTTGAACAAGGTGTCAGTGGAGACCGAAGTAAGGTTATTCAGGAGGAATAAAAAGATAAAGGAATTTGTGAAGGAGTTGGAGGAAAAGAACAAGGATATTATAGAGAGACATAAGGAGATAAAGGGAAAGGAGTTTATAATTGTGTAGTTGATGAATGAGTTGAGAGAAAAGAAGGGGAAGGTGCATGGAGCTTACAAAAAAGTGGAGGTTATTTCAGACTCCATTATTCTAGCATGCCTATATTTATCCCCCCTGCATAAAAGTATGAGTCAGCCTTCCACTGCATATAGGATTTGATGTGCATCATCACGATGGAGAAGCAACCACTTGCACCATAGTCAACGGAAGAAGTTATGGCATGATAGAAAGAGCATGAGAGATTAAAAATTGAGGAGACCATAACTCAGTACATGAAGCTTCTTTCTTCAGTGAAAACTGTGACTCATATGGCCAAAGTTGTCTATGACAACTGTGAAGATAGAGACAAGGTGGCAAGTGTGCTGGTATCTATACATGAGGTAGATTTGAAGGAGTTATAGGCAAGGAAAAGAGGAAATCAAGTGGAACGTGACAAGATATTGGTGGAGGTTGAGAATAAATATGAGGTAATTGAAATTTTAATGATCTCTATTAGAATAAATTAAAGGAATTATATCCCCAGGTGACACATAGGATGGATGCGCTGACCTACCTTAGCAAGAAAATGTAGAATATTGTTGAAAAATTGAAAGATAAGGGTGAAGAGTTGGTATTCAATGAGGTCAATGTGCTAATAGGATATTTATTTAAATAGGATCAGAGTGAGGTGGATGCTTGGAATGAGATTGAAGCATCCTTGAATAAAAATTTCTCAATCCTTGTACAACAGTAGCGAAATGATTTTAGCATAAGCCAGAAACATGTTATTTTATTCTTCCATTATTTATTCTTTTTTGGAGATCAGATTGTTTCCAAGAATGAACAACACGTTTAGTGTGGGGTAATGTTGAGCCCAAAAAAATGACTAAGTCCTGGAGCAGAGGATCAATGTGCATGAAAGACAGTGTAGGAAGAAGGCTCACAAGGAAGAGCATGTAAGGATAACTAAGTTGTGCACAGACAAATTGAACAATTTACCATTTTTGGAATGAAGGGATATAGTTGGACATGGAACACATGTACGTTTCCACGCGAGAGTAGAAAAGGGTTTGAGACTTAGCCACATTTTGGGTTATGGTGTTACATGGAAAACATGTGAGGATACGCGTAGGCATGATAGTGGATAAGGTTAGAACATGGAGACTTGCAGCCCAAGGAAAGAATATTCTAGGATACAATCATTGTGTTTAAGATCTATAAAGTAGGGTTAGTTATGACTTAGTTGGAACGTACATGTTTAAAGTACTTGAGTATGGAAAAGTATGATGACATTTGGCATGCTTTTTTCTCTTGAGTGATGTCGAGGCAGTAAAGGAGAGCTCCCACTATATTTAAGAATTCATTTGGATCTAAAACATATGAGGTAAATAAAATGTGTGATGCAAGGCAAGAGATGCAAGAAAAAATTTAGATGCACATGAGAGAGCATGGTTGTAACTCTTCGAATAGGGTCATTTTTTAGGGTTAGGATGCTATTTATTGATGTATTCAGTCTTCTTTAACCATTTTTGATGTAATCTGACTACTATAAACAATTATGAATCAATATATGAGGTGGATTGTTCTGAATATCTATGTTTATGGGTCTAAACCCTTGTGTTATTCATATTTCTCATGGTTCAGATCTGATTCCTCCATGTTGTTATAATGATTACATTCATATTATGGTGTATATGTGATTGGATTTAGTTTCTTTTCCTTTGTGATAGAATGAATGTATGTATTTCTATTTCTATAATAATCCTCCATTAATGGTGAACATTATTACAAGGATCACATAAAAAAGGGGCTCTATTCCTTCGTGTGCCTCGGGTGAGTGCCTAGTTCAGGATGGGTTATGTGATGGTGTTCCTGGGGTTTAAAATGAGTAGATAAAGGTGACTATAATAATTACGCAATCTCTCACGGTACCTAAAAAATCTCTTTAGGTTTAAATTTAAAGAAAAGATATCTTACTGCATCATGATTCTTAATAGGTTCATAGGGGAATCATCAACACAATTATTCCATTTGTGGATGTCTTATTTAATTGTAATATCTACAAAGGCATCCCAAGTGATTGATTGGATCCAAAATATCAATGATAATTTACACTTCTAACTGATCAATATTGAAATTACGAGGATGTTCATAATGACCTCATACTTAGTCTATGTTGTCATGGTGTTTCTGAGGTGGCCTGAGTTCACTCCAAAAATGAACATTCTAAATAATGTTTCAGTTTATCAAACATACCCACAACTCCATTTGAGATAATATAAGAAGTATTATACAATGGTGAACGATGTTTTTGTCACATACCTAATAAGGAAAATGGAAGGAAACATAAACTGAAGTTCTTAGCTAAGGCTTATATGTTGATATGTAAATATCAGAGTTATTTTACACATTTAAGGACTTTATCATATATGAACATTAGAGGATTTAAAGAATCACCACCAAAACTCCCACAATACCCAAGTAATAAGCTAGTGCTCATTGAGATTTGTAGAAAATTATTGCAAGTTCACATTTGGTGTCAATAAAGGAAGAAGAAAGGGGTAACATTCTCAATTTCTCTAGGAATCTATTCTAACAGAAATGGATGAATGAAAAAAACATTGAAGCCTCTCTTGGATCTTTCAACATGTTATTTTATTTTTCAAGGAGATATTTTGAAAATCAGTACATGGAAGTGGAATGCAAGTCTTTCAACATGTGCCATCAACCAGCATTAGAAGCCACCAATTTTTGGTAGGCTTATCCCCCATCTCACATTCACTCCCCTTCGTCATTATCTTGCACACAAATGCCTCTCTTTCAATTCAAATTAATCTTTACCTCATAAACCCCATTTATCCTATCTAACTCCCATTCTTTCCCATCTTAACCTTATCATTAATTTATTCCCCCAATTCACCCTTAATCAATCTTACTTATCCTTAAGCCCTTCAATTAATCCTTTTATCTTCCCTTAGTACTCAATTTATCATCCCTAGGTCCATATCTGCCATCATTGAATGAATTTATATCTCCCAACCACCTTTTATCCTCCCAAAGCAACCCTAACCCACCTAAAGAGCTCGAAACCCTAATTTTATCCCTTTAGGGTCCTTTACATCGATTTAACCACCATATCTACAACCATAATTAACATTCTTCGAAATTCGCTGGTGACCCATGCGGGTCGCCATTGACCCTATAAGTCTCTCCTCATGATGCAATTTTGACAATTTAGGATTTCTTATGACTTTTGGTCCTTTTTTTCCTCTTCTTTGGAGTTTCATCCATCAACTTGGAGCTAATTTAAATATTTTACATGCCATCTTGGGAGATTTGGACTCCCTTTCTTGATTGGTATCCTACCTTTTCTTTCTTGGATCTGCCATCATCATCTCCATTATCCTTTTTGCATTAGTTCTACATGTCTTTTAGTTACATTGGAGATTTTCCATTCATCTAACATCACTGATCCTTATCCATAGCTCTTTTCCATCCATTTAATCCCATCAAACCCTAAATCTACCCTTCTGGTTACCTTCAACCCTATCAAGTAACCATCAACCCGATCTGTACTACCTCTCTTTTAGTCCCCTACTCCTATCATCCACCTTACAAGTTCGTTTAGTATTCAAACCTCTTTGTTCTTGTGATCTACTTGTTTAGGAGCCCAAATTTCATCTTCAATATCACCAATTGCTTCGAATCCAACCCATTCACCATCGATCTTGTGTGTATTTATCAGATCTATTAATTTACTTGCATCCTTTTTATTTCCCCATAATTCCCATATTAGACCTAGGACCTTCTCAGTGTCTTAGAGCCTGTTGCAGACATGTTATCTATATTTTCTAATCCACTCTATTATAGCACCATTGACTGTATCTTCCAGTATCATATTTCCATCAAACCAATCAAGTTTGGTTTAGTATCATCTATTATTATTAGATTTGTATCTTATTTTATCTAGCATATATCTCATATCTTTGTTTTATCTTTCTATCTACTGCATCCAATATGTTCATCATCATTTATACACTATCATTTTATCTAATCTATTATCAAATTGGGTTGACATCCATCCCTAGGAAGTTATCACTTCTCTAGACTGGTGTTTTCGGGAAACCCACCATCCTATTTACTAATCATTTTTGTGTTCAGATTCTATTTGTTGTGCATGTCATTGAGCTCACTTCGAGGAGGATATTTTACGCTTGTATCTTCATCATCTTATCAAGAAGTATCCTTAAATCCTCACACCATTTGGATTCGTTTATTTTATTTTATTCCTTTCCATTAACTTTAAACATGAGTGGCAAAATTTGACCAACATTCTAGCATGCCTAGTGAGACCTAGGCTTTCTCTTTTGTGATTTATTTCTTTACTTTATTTTCATTTTCTATTCCATTTATTTATTTCTACTAACCTTGTAGGCAGGAACTTTGATTGCTTACGTGCATGGTACATTGCTTGTTTGGCTCAACAATGTGTGTGCTTAAGTTAAAATAAAAAAAGAAAAAGAAAAAAAGTGTTTATCTAGGTATTCTTCATTTTTTTCCCTATTTGATATTTTTACATTTATCCTCTTCCTTTGCCTACTTGATTTCATCGAATATAATATTTCTCTTTGGGATTTAAAAAGAACACCTTCATGATTAATCAATAACCTAGTCTAAGTAGGAGGTAATTCATTACATTCACACTTATTCCACACACAACTAAAATCACAAATCAATTAACACATCTAAAACATCTTCTACCCGGTAGAACTATTGGGATTTCATCACCCAATAGGAAATCCACCACTGTGTTCATGCCGTGTAATAATATTTTTGATTATCAGTATAAAGGATAAGAATTCGACACCCTTATCACAACGATGTGTGAAGTGTGGGGGTAGGCCCTAACACAAGGATACATACCAGTAATCATCACCGATTTGAGCCTCACGTACCTTTGGGTATATCGAGGACACCAAATAAAAAAACCTAAAACCATCCTTAGCCTGGCTATTTCCTAGGTTCCCTTTGAGCCCATTTATTTTCTTTTTCACCCTTCTAATAAGCAACATAATAAACAATTTTCTACTTGTTTTTCTTTATATATTAAAAATCAACATAAGTTCTTGTTTTTTGTTTCATGCTCGTTATAAATCACTCTCAATACAAAATAATGGAACAAGACACTTCATCCAACAATATCCCCACTTCCAGCAATCTTCCTCAAAAAAATTCTACACTTTCCATTGTTTCCTCTACACACATGATCACCACACCTTTGGTTTTCCAACCTATTGTTTCTATGGTCCCTTCTCATGAGACATATGTCACCCAAAATAAACCCTATCTTGAAACCAACCCTTTTATTTATCAGCATTCTATTCCCTCTAGACCAGCTACACCCCCATATGCCACATCCTTTGGAGCCTTTGGACCTCCCACTATCCCTTGTGGATGTGCAGAGTTGTAAGAGCTTCTTGACATATATACCATTTTCATTCATGACTATTTAATTTTTAAATCTACTAAAACTCCCATTGATGGGACACCCCTTCAACAAATTTATGCTGATCACTCACAATCCAAATCTACCTAAGTTGTTACTTCTCAACTTGCCATTTTATTTCTAAGAGCCATGAAAAAATTAACAATGGCCTAAAGGGAGCATGCCCCCCATGAATCTTCCACCATGATCCATGAATATGATTAAGCTAAATGTGGAAATAAGAGCCTAATATAATGCTATTGTAGTAGTAAAATAAATATGTAATTAAGTCCAAAAAATACACCCAAGCACATAAGCAATAAATTATGAAACCCTAATTGTAAGAAGGATAAAAAGGCATAGCTGATTCATAATTAATTATAAATTGTAGCAAAGTGATGACTAGGTGAATATAATGATAGGAACATTGTACAAAGACCCATAAAAATGTATATCTAGAGAGATAGGCTAGACTGGGATGCTTGGAGAGGAACAAGGGTTCCCGTGGTGACTGTAGGTCTGTTCCTGAGTGCCTGGGTCTACGGAAAAGCTCAATAAACATCCTCTAAGTGGTCATAAGGTGTTTTCTGTTAGTATCCTTTGTTCACTCTGAGGTCGTTGGAAACCTATAATGAAATATGAACCTGTAAAACCCTAAAATAGATGTCAAATCCTCAAAAAAGAAAGATGTAGAATGATAGGTCAGACTATCCTCAGCTATCACAATGGTGAACTTATAAATGAGAATTTCACTACATCTCATACGCAATGTATTTCTATGCATGTGTGTGCAAAATCGTGCCCTAGGTGGCTCTTGTGCATGTCACACTTGATAACAAGAAAATAAGCTAGATGTAAAGAAATGTAATATATGTGTGCATGGAATAGAATGCACTTCCATCTTATGAAGTGTAAAATAACCAAGCCTTGTGTCCCTTGTTATGGTGCTATATGGATGTAAAAGAGCTCTTATATGCTTGATGGATTCAACCTTAGGTGGTGATAGCTAATACTTAGTGTTTGGTCCTTTATTATGATCACATAACTTTATATTTATATAATTCCTTTGTTTGAATTTCATAATTAACCTAAAAAAGGTAGGATTTCAAAAAGATAAGATGCTCAAATGGATAGAAAGGACCCAAAAAGTGTGAGTAAAGTACAAAGGGGTTAGGGGTTCCCAGAGGGGACGACGATGCCTCATGTTGGCATCCTAGCTGGGCGTTGGTGTCTAGGATGATAAATTCTAAAGTATAAAAAGGTAGACTGAACAAGTAAGGTGTAAGACCAAAAGTGGTAATAGAAAGAAAAGAAAGGTGGCCAAACACATGGGTTAATTAGTATTTTTATTACTTAGGAATTATATGAATAATAGCATGTAATAATGACTAGATAATTACCCAAAGTGTGCGATTTTGTGTGTACATTTTCCCGAAATTTATGTAGGTGAGCAGAAATCTTGGTAACATAAATTAGACAGATATGCGTACCTGATAACCATGTAGATGGATGATGAAAGCATGCAGATGGACTATAAAAATAATGGAGTGATAAAAATGTGAAGCATGGATTCTAAGGAGGAGAAAGTGCAAAAAGTGATGATGAGAATGAATCTAGGGTGGAAACACATGTGTAAATTTTGCAATGTACCTATTGTTGTTGTGGTGGTGATGATGTTGATGATTTTGAATACTACTTCACATAAAGACAAACATGCAAAAGAGAAGAATGAAAAAGTAGTAAAATACATATGTATATATGTAAAACTTATGTAAAGAAGTATGTAAATGCTGAAAATGTGAAAAAGGAACATGTGCACATGATCCATGACGAGAAAAGACTTTAGAAAGGATCCTAAAGATGTCAATGAATGGAATTTTGTTTGGGAAATCTCATGCCATGACAAAATAAGTATAGGGAGGAAATTATAGTGTCATCCTCCAACCTTTAACCTCTTCCCAAAGTTGTAAAGTGCTCTAAAATGTTGGTTTTTTGGGTGGTCGTACGCCATGGAAGAAGTAGTGTAGAGAGGAAATTCTGGTGTCATCCTCTAACCTTTAAACTCTAAAAAATGGAAACACCACTGCAGATGGTGTGTACTTTCCCCCAATGTAAATGTCATAGTGTTAAAGGACACTTTTCCCTACCAAAATCCTCTATGGCATGCCAAAAAAATGTGTTGAACTAAAAAATATTAAAGATATTCCCCTTGGTTACTGACATCCAGGAAGGACATCATTGTGCTAAGGACCCAAGTCTAATTTTTATCCCTATCTCAAACTTAAAACTATGTTGTACCAGTACCGTGTTATATATAACATTGTATGGGGTGATTGATTCCCCCCTCATATGGGGTGCATGTGATGCCACTCAAGGAGTATGTGGCCCAAAAGAGGACCGAACACTGTGCTAAAACTATTTCATATAGGGGAAAAGGGAATGTGCTTGGTATAAACCAAGGCACACAAAAAAAAGTGGCTAGAAGTTAAGTGTTAGTACAAGAAAAGATAAACACACATGTATAAGACAAAATGCAATCTATCTAGACAATGTGTAAGATAAGACAAAAGAAAACACACAAGAAGACAACATAGACCATGAAGAGAGGGTTGAAAACATGAGACATCAATCATGATGTTGTAAGACAATCAAGGCCATAATGGCCATACATAGACAAGTGTGCAAACCTGAAAAAGGGAAAAGCCAAAAAACAATGGAATACAAAGAGAAAGAAAATGACAAACAATGTAACAGACAACCATGGAAGTTAATAGTCCTATAAAACAAATGTTACACATGAAGAAATTGTTAGCATGTTAGAAAGATAAAAAGTATTTCAAAGTGTGTATAATATGATAAAGTAATGTGCTATGAAAAAAAATTAAACAATAATACCAATAGTGTATGAAATTGAATGCCCCCAGGAGAGTCTGTGGGACTGGCTATTAGGTAATGCACCAAGAATCCATGTTGTGTGTATAAATATGTTGAATCTGTGATCACAACTAGAAAGGAAAGTGAACACACATGTGTGTATGATAAAGATAATGACCTATAAGATATTTATCTAGCATGTGTAATAAGCTGTGCATGTAACAAGTAAATGTAAGTAGGATAAATACAACCAAGATATGAAGTATGCTGTGGATGAGACAGAATGGAATGCAAGGTGAATGAGAGGAGCAGTGTGCCCCTCAATGTATGTATGAGATGAGGTTCATTTATTCATTCCCCCTCAACAGTCAAGAATGAATCCTAAATGAGGGTGCATCATCGGGAAATGGTTTGAATGTGTGTACTAACAATATGTGATCGTGAAAGAACAAAGTATAGGGTGTACGAATGTGAGTGATTGATTGAATGTGTGAGGTTCATGTGCATATGATGCCCTCAACAGTCAAGTGTGAACCATAACACAAGAGTGCATCATCGGTAAATGACGATACAAATTTATCAAGACGTTTTTAATAATTATTAGATAAGATTAGTCACTTATCATGAAGCATCAAGTACACAAGATGATATCGATATTGGATAACAATACAAGGGAGGAGAATCTATGATACCCCCAAGTATGTGAGCAATGGAGATCTAGTCAAAGATGCTAAGTGGATAATTTTAAGGAGAAATTCCCTTAATAAAAGTGATGGGACATTGAGGTGGTAATGTCGGAGGAGCCTTGAGCATTGTAAGTCGAAAGAGGCTAACTATATTTTGGTAGTATTACATAGTGAGTGGTGGCTTTTTTATCGTAGATGAATTGAGATGTGGAGGAGTTGCATTGATCTTTAGAGGAGGTTGCTGAATTGGACTTGGTAATACTGTAGATGACTTAGTAGGAGGTGTTGCAAAGATTTTTAATGGATGTTGCTTAGGCAAAACTTAGTTTTTTGTAGAAGATGTTAGAGATTTAATGCATTGAGAGGGGGATGAATTAGTGTTGATAAAACTTACAATTAAGTTCTTCTTTACTTTATCTATTGTTGTTAACTATTATTGATTGTCATAGGCATGCAATATTAACCATGAGATTATAGAAATAAGAAGCATACTCACACATTCACATGAGAAGAATAGATATAATGCGGGAAACCATTTCGGGAAAAAAACCCACTGAAACCATTTCTTATATTACTCAAAGCAAGGACTTGTAATAATATTACACATCCTACAAGATTTTTTTAGTGAGGCTCAAACCCCATAAGGAGAACCAACCCCTTACACCTTTACTGATATTACACACAAAAAATAACTCAAGTGAATATAACACATCACAAAATATTTGTTTAGTGAGGCACCAACCCCTAATTTAATCAGCTACAACTGATCTTTTATATGAACCAACCCACAAGGAGCCTGCAACCCCCTGGAAATGCTAAACTACAACTTAGAATTATTGTTTACACATATTTTAATCATTTAGTTTCTGTGTTGAATATAAAACTGATTATGATCACCTTGCTATTTAATTAATTTACTATTACTCTTCAAAGTTAGATATGTGATGTTTTCTTTACCTAATTTTGGTCTCTCCTATATTTATTCGACTCATCAAACTTTCTAATTTTCTCTGCACATCATTTATTCATCTAATAATGTTGTCTCCTTCTACACACATCTCTTTTCTTTCTCTCTACAATGAGTCTATCCTCAGTTTCTCTTTTCTCTTCTCATTAGGAAATATGCATATTCTTTCCTTGTAGAATTCTTTTCTCATTTCTCCTTCATTAGCACTAGATGATTCAAAAACTACTCTAAGTCATTTCCTTCTATGAGAATCTCCTTAGCTCAAATGCACAGTCTCTCTCTCTCTCTCTTCTCTATTATTTATATATTCATTTCTTCATCTCTTTAGCTCATGAGAGTTCTCTTGCTGATTCCATCAATGTGTAATGCATCTGATCAAATCTCAGACTCTACCCTCATACCTATATTACTCCTTCAACCTCTCTCTTCCTATTTTGCTCATTTAGCTCGAATGCATCATTTTTATCTTGAGAATCTTTTATCATGTCACTCCTTCAATTATGGTGCATCATTTTCCCACTTGAGAAACTCTCCAAATGTGTCCAATTTTATCTATATAAAAAATCAACCCAATTTGCCACTTCATCTTGCGTGTCGTGTAATATCTCCTACTCTTTTTCCTAATAATCTCAAATATTAAATGCATGCTACTCACTCCAGATTTTTCTCCTTCTATATTCAACTTGATTACACCTTCTTCTATGTATCTACCAGAAATTATTTATGAGCCAACTCCTAAAAATAGATTTTTTTGTATTTTTATGATTTCGTTGTGATTAGGAATAAATGAGCTCCTTTCTTCTCCAATATTTAATTTTTACATTGGAATAAAGAATCTTTAGGGAGAGTGTAACTGAATTACTTTGAATTCAATCAGCATTAAATTCTAGCAGCTGGAACAATGGACTTCATCATTCTTTATGGAGTTCTAGTTGTACACGTAACCAAAATCTTCTGTCAATTGAATAATCATCGATTTTGGATAATGACTCTTACTTCTTCCATTTTAATTTCTATCTTATTATCATCGATCTATCTCTAGTTAAATTTCCTTTGATTTGCGTTTTTTTCTCCTTTCTCAATGGCTATTTATTTATATGTGGCTCTTCTATGCTTTACACATCTTTTATAGTGTCTCATGGCTATACTACTTTTCCTTTGCCTTTCCACAACTTGTTCCTTATATGTAGATATTTCTTCTTATATGTGTCTCATTCTTACATTTTTGTTTCACATTCATGACTCAATCCTTTTATTTGTGACTTTGTTATTTCCATGACTTTCTTCCTTAGAGACTTTTCTTATTCTATGCGGCTTTTCCAGTTCTCTTTATCTGTGGATTTACTTCTAAATTACTTACTTTTGTGGCTTTTCCTTAGCCTTTGTGGCTCTTCCTTCACATCTGTGACTTCACCTATCTCACATGAAACTTTTCCTTTCACTCCCTTTTACTTCATGAATTCACCCCTTTATCCACAAAACTCAATTACTTTCCACAGTTTCTTCTAGAGATCTGTGACTCTCTAACTCCAAGTTTTTGGTGGCTATCTCTAGAGATCAAAATATATCTCCTCATGTCCGTGGTGTGTAAAAACATCAACTAATTCTTTTAGCACTTATCCTTAGTCATCCTAAGGCTCTATGAGCTGACACTAACAATCTACCTTCATATTTTCATCTTGCTCACTTTACCAATTCACTTCTTTTGCCATCAATGCAAATTGACATAAATGACAACATATATGAAACATTAAAAAGGTCCAAAAATATCCCCTTTTGTCATTGATGGAAACACCTTAACAAATCTATACCACATCAAAAACCTACAAATGTTGATGGAAAAATATTTTCCATACTTGGTTTTTGGTAACACCATGTCTTCTTCTTTTTGGCTGTTACATAACTGGTTTGCCCCTTTGACAATCTAATTTTTTGACTTTAGTTTCTCTCCCCCTTTGACATTAATGAAGAAGGGCCAAATATGCCATATAAAACTGAATATTTTTCTAAGCTAGATAAAACATGTTCTTACCTCAAGAAGCTCCCCCTAGGCTAATTCTTTTGATACATCTGTCTTAATGTGTCCGCGACAATGCTCCTCCTGAGTTAATGATACCAATTGTAATAATGAGATAGTAAACTAGCTCCCCCTCACCTAAATACTATTTATCATTGTTTTATAACTTATTTTTCACAAGAATTATCCCCCTAGGAATGTGTTCCATATTTTCTGTCTCCCATTAGTATAAAAATTGATCCATTTGATCACTAGTAGCCCCCCTTCGATAATGTTGTGTATTTCATTATTAAGACAATCTCTTGGCTGTATGTTGTGCTTCACTCCATTTTATTTAAACTAGCACTATGCTCTCTTTTTCCATATGCTTTTTCTGTGGTTTTATTTTATCTTGTATGTTATGGATTTCTATCTCAGACGCTTTCCTCACAGTATGAATCCCCTCTTCTAATTTCTTTATCTCTGGCTTCCTGAAACTTATCCATTACATAGTGTCCTCTTTCTTGCAGCGTGCATTAATATTTTCAGTATTGTAACCTATCCAATTTCTCTAATCTCATCTATAGATAGTCATTAACTCATCCTGAATCTTCTCAAAAACATATTTATGAGCATGTGGTATGCATAGTTTGGAGATACCAATTGTTATGAGATACCAACTATTACATCAATTGTTATGCAAGGGTTCTCATTGGAAGAAATATTCACCATCAAATCATCTAATATTTTTCAACAACATATTTGAGATATTAATCTATCCATCTAGAATTCAAGAATAAAGACACCATCTTCCATACTTGTAGTCTGTAATCACTTGCTCATTATTGGTTACTCTTATAGATCCTATCACCTTTCCTCACACTTGCAGACTAAGAAAGGCTTGCATTAATTTACTCATATCAGTAGTCTATGTGATAGAGACAATTCTAGAATATGCACTTATATAATGAACATGTACATTTTCTTCACACATCTTGCATTTGAGGGATCATAATAGTAGACTTTGACACAAAAAACCTATGGTTGGACTTTTCAGGCATCAAGATTTACATGTGACAAAAACACACTAAAGACAGATTTTGACACTTGAATAGGATCTTATTTCAACAATCAAAGCATGAGGATTTTATACATGAATCAACTATGACATAAACACTCACATACATGCATACACAAAGAATATAAGACCTGTTTTGATTCAGTTTTTACCATGCAACTATCTTGTTTATTGATTCAAGATTTCTCTCATGGAACCACTTCTCACTTGACTTATATGAATGACAATGTTAAGGAGACACATAATCAAACAAGAAATAATTGAAAAATTTATTTTCCTATGTTGTCTTAGGGGAACACATAAGTACTTCAATACATACAACACTGTATAACATGGAGCAAATCATATAAGAAATACCTTGACATCTTTCTTGAAACATTTACACAACTGATATAGGTACCGACAGGAATTCTTGAATTTCTTGTTCAATTTCACCATTATGAACTCTAAACTATGCTTCCTTTAAGTTAGATATACCTTCTAGAATCTTAGAAAAGGTATATCATGTCTTCTTAAGTCATGTCAAAAAAATAGGAAGTCATCATAGCAATATGATGACTCAATTTCATCCTTTTTGGTCCTTGTTCT
Organism: Taxus chinensis; assembly: GCA_019776745.2. Lineage (NCBI taxonomy): Eukaryota > Viridiplantae > Streptophyta > Pinopsida > Cupressales > Taxaceae > Taxus > Taxus chinensis. The sequence goes on along the minus strand of CM034155.1, from coordinate 83,149,177 downwards.
TTTGTCATTCTTCTTGACTGCATTTATTGGCATGACTATCATGTCACTTGACCTCACTCTTTCAACTTGTATGCCGATAAGACACATATATTACATTTGATCTATTACCGCTTGAGGTAGAAATTATTCATTTCTTGTATTCAGTTTTTCTTCCTTCTTCTTGCCTTTTTCATCATTCATTGTTGCCTGATCTATGTGGAATTTATGATTTTATACTTGATCTACCCAGGATAATTTCTTTTCCTTTTCTTCTTTGAATTCTAGTTTTGTTTCTTTGATCCTGTATACCCATCTCATCTTTTTCTCTTCAGGATCTATTTGAGTCTTGGTGGTTTTTACACGACTCTTAGGAATCATTTTCATGGTAGAAGATTTATTTTCTTGCCATCTGAAGGTATGAAGTCTACTGCTGTGTTTATGATATTCATTTTGATAGCAGTGCTTTGAATAATTCCCAAATTCATGACATGTATAACACATTACATGATTTATCCTTTTATTTGAATGTGAGTGATCAATGCTAAACTTTCTTAAGGATTTTTCTAAGCTATACCTAGCAACGTGTCTTGTTTCATGAAAATTGAAACACATCATACTATTCTCAAACTTAGATCTACTACCCCACCATGGATGTTATTTGTCAACCTTGTGTCTTTTACACTTTGCGGCCTTGTGACCAAAATGATAGCATGAATAAAACTTTTCACTAAATTTTCTTTCATATTTGGATGTGTTGGGTTGTCTAATTGACTCTAATCATCCATTTCTGGTTACCTTTGTACACTTCTTTTCTAGTTGCATATTGGAGCTATCTTTTCATCCTCCTTATTTTCTGAGCATTTTTGATAACATGTTTGTCTTGATTTAGATTTCAACTCCCTTTTCCTTGTTTGTTCTAATTATTTTATGAGAGTCTCATGATATATCATGCTAGTTTGCATTTGTTCTATTTGTATCTTCAAATTATTTAGTTCATCTTTGAGCTTCTAGTAGGCATCTTATTTATAATTCTTGATCTTCACATTTTCTTGCTTTTCTTGGTCTAAATATTTCTCGAATATTTTCATGGCTAAGCTGAGTTTGTCATATTCTTCAATTTTTTCCTTGAGAGCTTTAAAAATCAGATTGAATTATCCCTCAAGTTCCTCGGTATTTTCTTTGTGTTCTTTCTCCATTTGGATCACCACTGCTTCATGATGTCTGATTTTCTCTTCTTTTTCCTTTAAAAATATTTTTAGCTTGGTGATTTCTTAATCTTTTAGTTTGAGAGAGTCAATACTTTATCTAATTAAGAATCATATTTTACACATTATTGAGCATCCTCTTGTTCATTCTTGCTCAATTTATTCTTGAGGAGAGTGATGTGCTTCTCATAGGCATTGATGTAGGCTTTCAATTTCTTATTTTTCTTCATTGATTTCTCTAATTCCTCTAGAGCACAATCTAAATTAGCTTCTAGATTAACCTCATCTTTTTCATCATCTGAATCATATCTTGAGTTGCTTTAACTTTCCATTGCCATCATCATCCTTTTTTTGTGATCTTCATCCTGATACTTTCTATAAGTAGATTTTTCCATGTTTATCTTTCTCTAGGATCAAATCTAAGTTGTTAAGCTTTACAAAGGAGAACCACTGATTTGATACCAATGGTTACATATTTAAGGCACTGAGAGGGGGAGTGAATTAGTGCTGATAAAACTTACAATCAATTTCTTCTTTACTTTATCTGTTACTGTTAACTATTATTGATTGTCACAAGCATGAAATATTAACCATGAGATTATAGAAATAAGAAACATACTCACACATTCACATGATGAGACCATATATAATGTGGGAAACCCTTTTGGGACAAAAACCCACTGAAACCATTGCTTATATTACTTAAATAAAGGACTTGCAAGAATATTACACATCATACAAGATTTTTTTAGTGATTCTCCAACCCCACAAGGAGTAAAAACCCCTTACACCTTTACTAATATTACACACAAAAAATAACTCAAGTGAATATAATGCATCATAAGAGATTTTTTTAGTGAGGAAATAACTCCACAATGAGCACCAACCCCTAATTTAATCAGCTACAACTAATCTTCTGTAGGCACCAACCCACAAGGAGATTGTAACCCCTTGGAAATGATAAGCTACAACCTAGACTTATTGTTTAAACATATTTTGATCATTTAGTGTCTGTGTTGCATACAAACTGATTATGATCACCTTGCTATTTTCATTCATTTACTATTACTCTTAAAAGTTAGATATGCAATGTTTTCTTTACCTCTTTCTGGTCTCTCCTTTCTTCATTTGACTTATCAAACTTTCTTATTTTCTCTGCACATCAGTTATTCATCTGATAATGTTGCCTCCTACTACACACAACTCTTTTCTTTCTCTCTGCAATGAATCTGTTCTTAGTTTCTCTTTTTTCTTCTCATCATGAAATCCACATCTTCTTTCCTTTCACAGTTCTCTACTCATTTATCCTTCATTAGTACTAGATGATTCAAAAACTATTCTAAGTCATTTCCTTCTCTGAGAATCTCCTTGGCTCGACAACACTTTCTCTCTCTTTTCTCTATTATTCAAATCTCAATTTCTTCATCTCTTTAGCTCATGAGAGTGCTCTTACTGATTCCATCAATGTGTAATGCATCTCATCAAATATCAGAATCTTCCCTCATACCTGTATTCCTCCTTCAGCCTCTTTGTTCCTCTTTTACTCCTTTTACTTGAATGCATCATTTTTATCTTGAGCCTCTTTTCTCCTGTCGCTCAGTTCCAGTGAATCATTTTCCCACTCGAGTAACTCTCCAAATGCATCCAATTTTATTTATATAAACAATCAAACCAATCTACCACTTCATCTTGCGTGTCATGCAATCTCTCATGCTCTTTTGCCTAAGAATCTAGACTATTAAATGCATGCACTCACTCCATATTTTTCTTCTTCTATATTCGGCTTGAATACACCTTCTTCTATACATCTACCAGAAATTATTTATGAGACAACTCCTAAAAATAGATTTCTTATATTTTTAGGATTTCCTTATGATCAAGAATAAACAAGCTTCTTTCTTCTCTAATATTTAATTTGCACCTTGGAATCAAGAATCTTCAGGGAGAGTGTAACTAAATTATTTTGAAGTCAAAAAGCATTAAATTCTGGAAACTAGAACAGTGCACTTCATCATTCTTTGAGGAGTTCCAGTTGTACATGTAGCAACAATATTCTATCAATTGAATCATCATAAATTTTAGATACCGATTCTTACTTATTCCATTTTAAATTCTATCTGATTGTCCTTGATCCATCTCTAGTTCAATTTCCTTTTATCTATGTCTTTTCTCCTTTCTCGGTGGCTATTTATTTATCCACAAATCTTCTATGCTTTACATGTCTTCTACAGTGTCTCATGAGTATACTCCTTGTCCTTCACCTTTCTGTGGCTTGTTCCTTGTATGTGGTTATTTATTCTTATATGTGTAATTTTTTTTCACGTTCGTGACTCATGTCCGTGACTCCATCGTTTTATCTGTGGATTTGTTATTTCTGTGAATTTCTTCCTTAGTGGATTTTTTTATTTTACACGGATTTTCTAGTTCTCTTTATCTGTGGATTTTCTTATGACTTCCTTACTTTCAAGGATTTTCCTCAGCCTCCGCAGCTCTTCCTTCACATCTACAATTTCACCTATCTCATGCACGGCTTGTCCTTTCGCTCCATTTTTCTTCACAGATTCATCCCTTTATCTGCGAGACTTAATTACTTTTTGCGGTTTCTTCTTGAGATCCACGGCTCTCTGCAAACTTTGGAAGCTACTCCAATTCTTTGACATATATCTCTAGACTTCAGCATATATCTCCTCATGTCCACGTCATGTAAAAACATTGAATAAGTCCCTTAGTACTTATCCTTAGTCATCTTGAACCTCTATGAGTTGACACTACTAATCAACCTTCATCTTTTCAGCTTGCTCACTTTAAAATTTCACTTCGTTTGTCATCAATGCAGCTTGAAATCAATGAAAACATATATGACATATGAAAAAGGTCCAATAGAAGAAATGTGAGAAGTAATGGCATGATATTCATGAGACATGGACAAATCAGATTTAGGAACCCATTGGGAAGTAATGATTGTAGATGGGCATGCAAAAAAATGTTGTACATCAAATGAGATAAAGTCTTGACACTCAATATGCTTGATTATTTGTTGTAAATCATAGCATTCATTATAATTGTTTCCATTTATTCGATGGTAATTACAATATAGATGGCCATGATATTTTTCAAGTTGATAAGGAGGATATCCTTGAGTAGATGATAAAGTGATCAATTGATGGCTAAGCAGCTCAGTAAGAATGTCATTTTTCTTAGTATTGCGATCAAAGGTGAGAGGATCTAGTAATGGTATGAATTGGGGCTCATTGACATGAGCACTTGTAGTAGACATAGAATAAAGATGAGATGTAGAAGGAGAGCACACATGAGCTTGGGAAGAATACTTATGTAATACCCCTGTTGTTCTAATAATTTTACTTTGATTTTGTGATTGGTTGGCATAAATTTACTATGGAATTGTACTGTGCTTGATGATCACTGTTAGACTATATGTAAATGTTTTCTGAGAAATAATTATTTACTTGATGACCTGACAGACTTGCATATATTTATGGACATAATCTAGACTTAATGATTTGATAGAATTGTTGTAATGCTTACCTTTCTATTTGTTGAAAACTTTGATGAGCACAATAACTCTAGCTATTGGATAATTTAATCTAGGTTCAGGAGCAGAGAAGTGATAAGATTGATAGGGTAAGTTGTACTATTATTTATATTTATCTACTTCTATTAGACTATATTATCGATATGGATATTCAAAATAATACCCTGGATCAATTTCAATGATCCAGGATATTATCCTAAATCATCATAATATTTTGGATAGTGTAGTTGAAGGCATTTTTTACTTCTCTAAAAACTCTAGATTATTAATTTATTCATGGACCAATTTTATCATGAATCTAATCCTTGTTACATGCTTATAGTCATTGGGGCCTAACATTGGATGATCATATTGATTTAGGATTAATTAAATCCTAACTAAGGTGATTATGTGGAAGTGAATTATTAAATCTAAACTATATACCTATGTGTATTCAAATTATTTAAAAGACCTAAACCTAAACGTTACTATGGTTTGGAAATGGAAAGGGGTTAAGTGGCATGGGATGCTAGTAAGGTTTCCAACCAACTAGTACTTGGAATTTTTAATGTTCTTTTATTAATTGTCACCACCATTTTTTAACGAAGAATTTGGTTAAGTTGGTGATCTCAGTTAAGTCTTTGGCTAAATGAGATAGTAATGGTTTTGTTTACTATTTGATCATCTCTAAAATTAAAATTGGAAAAATCAATTGGTAGGAAGATAGGGTAAGGAATGACATTCCTTCCCAACATTGATCAACCTTGAACAAATCCCTTTATTGCCTTGGAGAATGTGATGGTGGTTTTTGGGGGAAAAATGAAAGGTTTGGTTTCATTGTGTTGTTTGCATGTCGATTTTCCTATTTTAATTGCATGGTCTATTTTTGAATCTTGCATTCAATTTTTTGTTTCATGGAGGAGGAAATTGTGGAAGCTATTATTAGATTTGGTTAATAAAAGAGGGAATTTGAGTAAGGAAAGAGTTTTGGGGTTTTTGTGGAAATGGTTTCAGTTTTTCTGGGAAGTCACTGACATTCAAGCTTGCAGAAAGGAACTCAAGGAGACTAAAGGAGAAAAGAGGATTTCTACTAGGCATGATAGGCTCTAACTCTCTTTAATATCTATCTCTAAATAATATTTTCATGAAAGGAACTATGCTATAAGTTTGAAATGTTTTTAAAGGTTTCTGGGTTTTTTTTGAATGATTCAAACCCTTTGATATATTGTGTTTTTGTAATTTTTTTGTAAATTTGGGTCTGTATTTTATGACTATGAAAACATATACATGATATTTCTTTGTCCTGGTATGTACATAAGCAATATATTATATATGGAAGCTTATTTTTAAGAAAATGGTAAAGATCTGGGTATTTGTATGCATGCATTTACATTCATATGGTTTTTTGACTTGTAATAAGGTCTGGTTATATCTTTACTATGGTTTTCAATAAACCAAAATGATATGTAACATTGTAGAATTATTAGAGATTAGGCATGATAGTATCAAATTTATGCTTTTGTTACTATTTTATGTTTTTAGTGATTTACCAGGAATGGTTTGATATCCATATGAGCTACTCGCCTTAGAAATTTAACAGGGTATAAACCCTAGGTTAATGATGTGGGTATCAATATGGCTGAGGGATTGATCATTCCCAATCAATTGAGGTGGATAGTTTTAAGATTGTATGGATTTTATTGTTCATGTGGGTTGAATCGAAGCCTTAAATTTGTCTCCTAGATCCTAGCTTCTGTAATTAATGAAATAGCCTTGGTTTCTGGCTTGCGCTTACATTATAATTATGTTAATTTAGATACTTAGTCTCTTATCACATTTAAGGTTTAAATAAATACATTGTAGTGTATATGTTACAAAGTAGCCTGGAATTAATAGTTTAGTTCATCTATAAAGGCTGAACGATAGGCATAAACTTAATATCTGTCTCTCTATGAATGTAACTTGATATATTGACCCTATGTGGTCACTTCTTAAGTGAATAAACTATAAGATGTATTAAGATTATAACTTGAAGAGGATGATAGGAAAGAATAAATATCTGTATGATGACTTAGTTAATTGGGAAGTTGATTTTATTTAACACAAAATCAATTACAAAGCTATAAGTAATGGTTTTTAAGTTTATGGATGATATGTATCGATTACAGTGGTAGCATGAAACTAATCTATATTTTTTAGACTGTTATGGTTACCCTCCGTTCAATTTTGTAGTGATATTACTTGAATGATAAAGTATGTACACTACTAGAATACCTAGATGATCATTGAGAAAGGACTCTTGTAAAGGTTTTATTGTTTGAGTATTAATCTATACTAAAATATCTCTTAGAGCCAGAACTATTTTCTTTTGTTTGATCATCATTTGAATAGTTATATGTTATTGTTAACTTGATGATAGTGACAAGTAACATGGGTTCCTATCCTTAATATAATGAAGTTACTAACAAGCAGTAACTTAGTGAAGTAATATTAATTAAGGTATACTAAATCCTGTAGGTGTTAGTAGGTGAATGGCCTCATTGTTCATATATATCCTACTCGAATGTTTGATAAAATTATTGTCTGTATAGATTATACTTGGAAGTTATATTAAGTTATTGCTTATATAGATTATACTTAAATGTTGTATTAAGTTAGTGTTATATCTAAGATCATAATTGAAATTTATATTTAAGTTACTGTATCTAAAAAAATTAGTACTTGATATGATCAAATGCCCTTTTGGAATGTTCTAAAATGATGTATGTTCCTTTTTGGTCCTTAATGTGATTTCAGCTTGTAGTAGTTTTTCTTTTATGAAATTCTTAAATAGTGTAAGTTGTTTAGGATATTTAGATCTTATCATACCAGTTCGTATGAACTGATAGTTACTAACAATTTTTTAGATGGACTTTGTGGAAGGTGAAAGAAGGAAGTAGTTTAAAATTTGCATTTTTTCTATTGATTGAAGAAAGACAATTTCGTATAACTTGATTATATTTATCATTAAATGACACACTTGTGTATTTCATAAATAAAAAGGCTAGTGGTCTATTTGTTGTATCAATTCTGAAAGGAGAAATTGTTGGACCTAATCTACCTTGATGCAATTCTACAATTCTATTTTACATGTTTAAAGAGATAAATAAAAAATATGTTATTCATTCATTATTCCTTAAATTATTGGATGTGAAAGAGATGTTGTGAAATTTTATCTTTACTAATTACATTCATGAAGAAAACTTATACTAAATTACTATAAGTATATGTTGCTGAATTTAAACTAAAGGAAGAAAAAGGAGATGATACTTAAAGTGTATTTAAGTACTATATAACCTTAACTAAAAATAAAGTTTAGATACTAAGTGCATTACTACTTGTAATTCTATTGGAAAGAATAAAATTGTATTGGATTAAGTATGAAAATATATAGCATACTTAGCATTATATAAGTTTCCATATTGATGTAGACTATAAGTACCTTTCATGCCTATTTTAATTGAAACAACAGTAATACTTATTATGGAATCTCATAACGTTATATACATATAAGGAATTAATTATATGTATATAGCTACTTGAATATTGTATGGACATTAATTGACGTTTAAAATGGATTGCTATGATGATTGAAAACTTAAGCTAAGTGTTGAATGCATTAGTTAATTATGTTTATTTGTTCAATAATGGAAGCATACAAAAGAATGATAACTATGATTAAACATTAATGTTAATAAGGGGAACATGTGTGTGTATATAAAAAATGTATGATAGTGTGTTATGCAAAATTAAATCTACAACCTATACTTTATTGAATCATTTTATGTTATCCCTAGTTAAAGAAAGTATGAAACCTATCGATGATAGTATCACGGGTGAGCATTAACAGGTTAGGAATTAATCAAAACTAATTAAATTGTTAAGATATGATGTTCCATTTTGAAGAACTCGATGGACTGTCATAGCATAGCTATTGCTGCATAGTACCTAGTTAATGACATAAGTCATTAAGTGGCTACTATGGAGCATCTACTATGGCATGATAGTTCATCAAGCTCCCCTAAATGTAACTGTCGTAAAAACATGGATTCAAGTAAGTGATAGATACGAATTCAACGTAGTAGTATGGCTAAGTACTGATGTCATATTATGATGACTACGGAAAAAGAAGTGAACTCCGAGTGATGCAAGTCAATTAGGATACGCTTACTTCCCCTTAGTCATCCTAAAATGACTTATCGACACTTGTCAATGCTTGATGTTTTGAATTAATACCTAGCATGAACCTTGGAAGTGATTGATGCAAATAAAATTTGTCCTAATCTAGACAACATTTTTTGAGTTTATGGTGAAAGACATATTCCTTTCAACGATTATTTCTTCTAGGAATTTAAGCATGACAAACATGTCTTATGACTTTGGCCAAAGAAATGCAAGCTACTAATTGCATTGTCCTTATTTCACCTAGATTTAAAGATGTAGGATATCCAATGGGTTATCAGTAATAGATACCCAGATTTACAATTTAGAGATTAACACTTGAACACACTTGAATAAATAAGGGAACTATAAGTATACTTAGTATACACATTGAATAACTTGGATATGAGGGATTGATTTAAATCTGACTCATAACAACTGCATATGGTTTACTGTTGTAGGATGGATTGACTAAGATAATGTGTTGGTTCTTGAATTAATGTTTCCCCTCTTTGTTTGAGGTTTTCCATTAGTATTTGTTGTGTTTTATGTTTTCCTGTGAGGGGCGTGCATTGACCTTTTGATTTTGTTGTATGTTGATTTATTTTTCCCCTTTTGGTCGAGGATCATGTTTGGATATGTTTTATTTTTTAGAAGATCTTACGGGAAACCAATCGTGAACCAAGTCTAAAAATCAGAAGGATCACTTGTGTAAAATGTTCCTTGATCATGTCGGTATTTTTCATTTTTTGTTTCGTTTCCCGTTAGTACGTGGCACTTCCTAGTTGAATGCGGTATGATGGGTTTAACTTGCATACTTATAACTTTTTATTGTATTCACAAGATGCAAAGTAGGTCTCGTGACCTGATGAATATCCTTCTGAATATTCACAATCAAAAAATTTCACAATTTTTTTTAATCCGCCTCCCAAAATGTAAACTTGTTGCAAATATAATGGATGCATGGAACTGAGGCATAATTATATTTTTACATGCTAAGGAGATAAAGTATAAAAGTGTAAAAAGGTTCCCAAGACCCATAAAGGACACGTGGATCTTTCTTATGTAAGGAGTAGAGAAGCGGGTTGTTAGAAAACTTTGATACTTTTGGTTTAATTTGAAAAGGGAATAAAATCAAAAAAGGGCCCATAGTTTTGTTAGCACTTAGGTGTGACCATGTGTCAAGCCTGGATTGAAAGTCAAAAGTGGACATACTAGTCAAATGGTTGAAAGTGTAGGTGTTTTAAAACATGGAAAAAATACAAAATATCTCCCTGAGCCCGCATTGATAAAATACTTCTCCACATGGATGGATCACTTTTAAAATTTGTAAAAGTGGGATGAACGGCCATGATGCAATGCATTAATTTCTGCCACCATCAATGCTTTCTACAAAAATCAAGAACGCTTGAAAGTTTTCGAGTGCCTTCATATTTTTATTATTGATTGATGGGATTTGTTTCCATTATTAGTGATTTTCATTGAGAAATATCACAAGTTTGACTGTGGAGCTTGAATTAGGAACTAGAGGATTGAAAAGGCCATCAAATTGAGTTTGAACTGCTCAGGCACTCGTAGGAGAATTTGTAAGAACTAAGAAAATCCTATGTTTATATTTTATTGGTAAGAAATTTTGAAGTAAAGTTAGGGTTTTTAAAGATGAAGACCATGCCATCTTCGTTCTTGGTTGCATCTAAGGTCACGAGTGATTTAGATAGAATTACAGACACATACGTGATGAATGTTGACTTAAAGGATTTTCTTTAGATATTGAGTAGCTCTAATAAGAGTGAGTTTTTAAAAGTAATTCAAGATAGCTACATCACTTTAGCTGGTGCTATTCCACCATCAGTTCATCAAACAAAATTTGTATGGAATTGCACTATGAACTATGACCCGAAAAAAAGAGAAGTGCTAGATGGAAGTGGTGATGCAGTGTTGACATTGACACATGCGGCTATTAGAATAATATGTAAATTACCTATAATCACAAATATAATAAACATTGGTATCAAATTAGCCTGATGAGATTATGAGGAGAAGAAAAGGGATTATGCTAATATCATAAATACAAAATGGCTCCTCATGGAGAAAAAGGCAAAAAATTGAATCCCTAAAAGGCTAGTTAGGGCACAATTTTTTAAAGAAGCCAAAGATGTTATTGTGTTATTAAGTCGAATGGAGGGGTTAGAAACTATAAATGAATTCAAGGAATGGATGTGCACCTACATGTGGATAATTTTGGAAAAAAAGGGGAGCATCTAAGGGGATAATTTTATTGTAGAGGCACTTCATAGCCACATGGTTACCTTAGCAGCAAAAATTGAGATGAGAGACACTTTAGAATTGGAATTCTACATGATGACCTACTTAATTTACAATGTTGTAGGGCATAGATGTTTCCCGAGCACGTGCTGATTTTAAACAATGCCAAATGCACGAGATTTTTCCTCAATTGAAATTGATCAATTGGAGTGGAAATGTAAGGTTGGTAAATGACTCTTTATTTGCACCAATTATATGTCTTTTCAAGCTAGAATGGGGGTATTATAGGATTTATGAGCAGAAAAAGCAAGAAATTATGGAATATGGGTGTTATTTCATTCAATACAATAAATTCACATATATAAGGGTTAGTGGTTTTGAAGGTAAGCCATGTAAGTTGCCTAGATATTTGGATGATAAAATGGAATTATGTGAATTGGCAAGACAATGAACACCTGTTCACAAATTGATTGTCAGGAGACATACGACAAATATTAAGTTCCCCATTAGAATTAGAAGGTATTCATGCCCTTCAATAATAAAATATAGACTGATTGAGGATGAAATTAAGAGATTTAAATGGAAAATTTTGAGGCAATATATAATTATGATATTATATGGGTATTTAATAATATTGCAAACACTTTTGAGCATGAGCCTCATTTTGAAGACTATTGTATGAATTGTAAAGATGAATAAGAGGTCAAGTTAAGATATTCTCTTGAATGACCCTTGCACAAATCATAGACTTCAAAATTATAGTTATCCTGAAGGGAATTATGGATGATCCACATACAGTGAGTAAGTATTACCTTGATCAAAATGTGGAAGAACAACCTATAGCCCCTCTAAAATGGAATGAAATAGAATCAAATGATTATTATATACAGATAATTGATGTGATGAGGAGGATTGTAAATTGGTTGGCCGAAAAGAATATTGATCTATCAATCCAGAATATAAGAATCTTAAACAACTTTAGGAATTTAGGAAGCTTAAGTGATTATATTCCACCCCCGAGAGAAGGTACAAACAGAATTGATCCATTTGGAGGAAATGATCCTCAGTTTCCTTCAAAGAGGCCCACTTCTAAACTTATAGATGGGTGGAATTCAACCACTAGTGGGACCGGTACTTCTATGTCAGATCTGAGATAAAAGAATAAATAAATTCTCCTAAAATCTATGCAGAATGCTCCTATTACTTTTGTGACACCAATTCAGGAAAAAGGGAAAGGTTTGGCGTCTCATGTGGTTTGTTTAGGTATTTTTCCAAAACCATAGAGTGCTGAAAAATTAATGAGTGGGGTTATAACAAGTGGCCATAACAAGTGGCCATTCTCAATCTAGGCCACATAAAGAAGAGTAAAAGGAAAAACCTGACCTGAATTTTTTTGAAAGGGAACACAAGAGACAAGGTTGCTCATGAGCCATTTTTGGTAAGAGTAGGTGCCCACACACCTAAAAAAAACAAACATGGAGATGTGGTAATTGATCCTCCTGAACTTGAGAGGAATGATGTTTTTCAGGAACAAAGTGTTGTACCAGTACCACAAGTGGAACAATCATAGCCTTTGTTCTCACCTTTTCCTTTGGAGGAAATAACAAGGAGAAACACTCAGGATCAAGTAACCCAAGACAATTTTGCAGCTAGTCTAGTAGGCAACTAATTTTTAAGTCCAGGTATGAAAACATCTGAGACCCTACTTACTGGGGAGTAAATATGCCTTCGGTTGAAACATTTTAGGAATCTGCAAGGGCTCAAGAAGATGTGATAAATGTCGACACTGTTGAAGAATTTTCTATATTAGATGTACTTGATTTATCTATGAGTGAATAAACAACAAAACCAATAGGTGATCTTCAGACAAATAAGGAATTGGAAAAGATCACTCATGTATTAACCAGTGAAAATAATATCCAAATAACATAAATTTCTTCTATAGGTCAAGTGGTTTCAGATTCAAACAAACCAGAGTTTCTTGATGGAGAGGACATAAATTCTAAAATATCAGTGTAAGAGTATTCTTCCCATTATGTTAAAAATAACAAGGTTGATGAGCCTTGTCAAGTAGGAAAATCTATCTTTGAAGAGAAAACAAAAGTTGCACAAGATGCAATTGATAGAGAGAAAATCATTGCTAATACAAACATACAGTCTCTATATGGGAACATGGAGTTGACATTAGGATAAAAATCCACCACGACACTACCTGATGTATCATTAGAACATGAGGATAATAGGATGCCAACTCAATAGATTTTGGTGAAGGTAGAACCTGTAGGCCAGCCATTGGTGCAAGAAGGCATCGGGGGAGAAATTGAGTCTAATTTGGCATCAATTGGAGATAAAAGGAAGGAATATCCCTTGACTAATGATACAAATCAAAAGAAGAATGATTAATCCCAAGTTCTAGACCAGGGAGAAGGAACATTAAAAGAATTTTTGGTACATGGTGAGAGCCAAAATGTGCCCCAGCTCATTTTTTGTGGCTAACTCCTTGTGTTCTTGCCTCTCTTGTGCCTCAGTCCACATTTTTTGATTTTAAGGCACTCAAGGCTTTCTAGAAATGGCACCATCAGATAGAGCTCTCTCTCAGCTTTCCAGAAAGGTAAAGTTTTCCTCCTAACTCCTTATATTTTTCAAGTTATGGCTCGGCGGAGTTTTTGTGGAAAATTTTCCCATTTGAGGCCCGCAGCCAATAGGAAGCTGCCACGTGGCAGAGGAGTTCGGGGGTTGGAGGCAAATTGGAAATTTTTGCTAAGTTTTTGTAAAATTTTCAAAGGCCAAAACCAGCCCGCATAGCCCGCATCCAATGGCAGTGAGCCACGTGTCTTCGTGGATCAAAGGGGCGCGGGGAGAAAATGGGAAATTTTCCCAAAGTATAAAAAGGTCAAATTTTCAAAGGAAAACCCACGGAAAGGGAAGGAGAGAGAATTGCACAGTCAATCAGCACCTGACACATGGCATCTAACTAGTGGAGCATGAATAATTTTTGAAATTTTTTCCAAAGACAAAAAAGAGGTAAAATTTGAAATTTTTTCCCGCCGATCCGTTTTTGGGCCGTTTTTGCCCTAAATCTTCAAACGATCATATCTTTTGATCCAGAGCTCAGATTTTCACGTTCTTTATATCATTGGAAAGATGTTAAAATTATCTACATGATTCCATGGTAAATTTCTAATTTTGGTTCAGTTTGGAGAGATAAAATTCAAAAACGGTTCTGGTACGTGTCCATGGCCAGAAATGACATTTCAACAACCAAATTTAATACAGAATGGGTCGCATTCTTCTCCAATATGGTCAAAAATGATAGGGTATGGGTTTGTAAGGTCCTCCATGCTGTTTTAATGCATTTTCCATCAATGAGGAATGGGCTCCCACGTTTTTTACGTTTTCTCTCTCCTGGGCTCGACCCATGCACTGTAAAAGCCAGATTTGGCTCATTTCTTCATGGTTGAACACTTTTTGGCATTGCAAACTTCTTCTTTCACCTCCAGCAAGTGATAGTTGTAAGAATCAGACCTTTTTCACAGTTTGTAATAGGTTTATACCTCTTTGATGGTGGAATGCAAGAGATTTTTACATGGAATTGACAGTGCAAACTCTGTGAATGCTTTCAGTCCTCTGTTTGTATTGTTTTACTTCATTTTAAGACCTCTAATTACATCTATCAGCTTGTGTATGTTTTCCCTTGTTGCATTTCATGAATTTGTGTCTATTTACATGGCAAAAAATGTTTCACCACTCCTTTTGGTGCATCACCATCTTTAGTTTAGTTTCATTTTTGCATTTTTATCCCTGTCTCCTTGCAATCTAGGGTAGAATTAGGATTAGAACCTCTGTAGTTGTGCAAAATATAGATCTAAATCAGAGGAGTTTGAGGAACCAGCCTCTATTCTGGAGATTCCTCTCTCATTTTCACAAGTCCCCCACTTGGAGAGAGGTTTCCATGTTGTGCAATCACACTGGATGCTCTAAACATCATTTAGAACCTTGATTTGCATCCAGGGGTGCTGCTGATTTGCAACAACAGTTTTGGCATGCCTGGTGGGACCTTAGAGGTCTCATTTTTATTGCAGCAAAGTTGATGTGCATCTGCTGCAATTTTCTTGCTTGAAAAGAGCTATAATTTGCATATCTGGTGACTCCAAAGGGGAAGAATCAACTGGTTTCAGCAGTGCAGGCCTGAAAACTCATGAGAAGAATCACTACAAGGTCAAGAGCTGGAGAAGAAGAGGTGCTGTTTGAATATCTGTAGTTATCTCCAAGAGTAAGGCAAAGTGGAAGAAGGATTCAAAGGTCTCCATCTCCACCAAACAGAACTCTCTCAACTCCTCCACCTGGTAGGCCTTTCATTCAGTCAACAAGGGTTTTAAGACCAATTAGAATGGCACAAAACAACCCCTATGTCAACTTCACAGGTAGCAGCCCACTTGCCCTCAATGCACAACATCCAATTCCTATTGCAGCCTTGAAGAACATTCCATACTTCACTGGAGAAAATCAGACTACTCCAGGTGATCATGTTAAGGATATTGCTAACCTTTGTGCAATTCATGAAATCAATGAGATGCAAGTGGCTGTCAAGTTGCTGGCATCTTCATTCAAGGGGAAAGCATTGCAATGGTTTAGAAGCCTTGGAGCTGGTTCTATCACAAATTGGAATCAGCTGTGTATAGCACTTCATGAGCAATTTGGAGAGAAGGGAGACAACTTGTCTCTTTTGGAGCAGCTGACAACCATCAAGAGAGCTCCCAATGAACAGCTGACCGATTTCAACTTCAGATTTCAAAAGACTTGGGAGAGAATTCCAGTGGCAGTTAGGCCAACAGCAGAAGGTGCTTTTCTCTATTATCTCAAAGCTCTAAATTCTGATATTTCTATGTTGATTCAGTCCATGGGAGGCATAACTATCCCTATGGCTTATAGCATTGCCATTAGGGCTGAAAATTGTTTGATCCAAGCTGGCAAACTAGCCCCTAGACCTCCCATGCCATTGTTTCCAAGTTTAGAGAGTCCAAATACCAATCAAGCACCTAATTTGGCTCCTTCTCCCACTCCTAGAAATCAGAGTTCAAATGAAGCTTCTACTTCATCTCCAAGTGCCCCAAATGAGCTTCAAGAAGTCATGAAGCAATTGCAAAACCTAGGCAATGAGCTGGTTACTCTCAAGAGGCAACAAGCCCAAGGTTTTAGACCTTCTTACCAGCCCCAAGCTCAGCCTAACAGGCAGCCATACCAACCACAAAGACCTCCTAATCCAGCTGCAAATATGAATCAAACAAGGCCTCCTGCCAATAGACCATTTCAGCCCTATAATCCAAATGCCATATCTGCCTCTAAGGCATTGGTGCCAACACAAAACAACATTGCTCAAGAGTATGATTGGTGTTTTCCATGCAATGAACCTCATAACCAATCCATGTGCTTCAATGGTGCTTTGAATCAAGCATTAATGGTGACAACTACTGGTGTGGAGGGTGAGGGCAGTCAAGGAAACAACCAACAACAAGAAACATTCCAACAGCAATCAGCCCCAAATGACACCACATTGGTAAATTGGCAAGCAGAAGATTTCTGTGGCATGAATCAAGCAGTTTCTCAAGGTGTTGCAGCCAACACAAGGTCAAAAAGAAGGAATTTGGGTGAAGAATAGCCATTAGCTCCAACCAATCCACAACCTTCCATGGCTCCACAAATGGTTGGCAAGAAAATTCCAATTTCAAATGCACAAGGGCAGCCAAGAACAGCTCCTAGACCAACTCAAATACCAGTTATTGCTGCCCACGTGCAAGGAGTGAATGTACAAGCAAAGGGACAGCAAAGAGATCCTTCATCACCATTCAGTATCATTGATCAGATGAAGAAGACAAATGTTAATATATCAATGTGGGAATCCCTATCTATCCCAGGCCAAAGAGACTTGTTACAAGCTGCCATGAAGGACTGGCCAACTTCGAATCAGCAAGTTCAGATGCAAGAGAAAGTGCTCACAAATGCTGCCCAGCCTGAGGGAAATCATGGAGGACAGCAAGGTAAAATGTTGAAGCCCCCTCCTTTCTATGTTTCATTAATCATTGGAAATCAGTTAGTGCACAATTGCATGATAGATTCCAGGGGCAAGTAGCTCAGTGATGCCTAAACAAATAGCTGATCAGCTAGGGCTCCAGTATGAAACCATATCCAAAGGGGTAGTGCAGCTGGATGGGACAGCAGTAACAACAGTTGGGGTGATTAGAAACTTGAGTCTTACCTTGCATGCATGTCCAAATGTTGTTGTTTTACAAGATGTATCAGTCATAGACCTTCCACCACTCTTTGCCCTATGCTTGTCAAGGGACTTCACAGCCAAGATTGGGGGATATTTGTCTGCTGATTGGTCACACATGCTGTTCAGAATGAGGTATGGAACTAAGGCTACAATCAGGTCTGAACCTATTGCAAACTTCCACATTGAGCCTTACACTCCAAGTCAGATCAACGCCAATTGTTCAGCATTTGATCAAGAAGACCACCCAAGCACCGATGAAGCTGACACCAAGGTTGGAAGCATCCTGGATCTAACTCTTGATGAATGGGCAAACAAGGTACATGCTTTTGATCCTTATCAAGAAGTGGAAGAATCTGAGCTAGGGGTCTATTGCATACACGAAGAAAATCAGCCTATTCCTAGCATCACCAAGCCAAACCATGAAGATGACAATGAGGTATGGCAGCTGTTTTTTGATGGATCAAGGAGTAGACAAGGTGCAGGAGGTGGAGCCATGCTTGTTTCACCTCAAGGAGTAAAGTACTATTCAGCTTTTAGATTTCAGTTTGCATGCTCCAATAACACTGCTGAATATGAAGCCTTGGTGCAAGGGATGCATTGGGCAATCAAGAAGAAAATAAAGAACTTGCAAGTCTTTGGTGACAGTGAATTGATTGTAAATCAGGTCAAGGGACAACATGCTGCCAAGAATGATCTACTCAGGTGCTACAAGAACAGGGTGTGGGACCTCATGGAAGATTTTGAGGGTTTTGGCATCAAATCCATTCCTAGGAAAGAGAATCAAGCTGCTGACAGGCTTGCAGCAGTAGGGGCAGCCTTTGACATTGTGGAAAGCATTCAAAAAGACAAGGTACAGCCAAACATCCACGTGATTGTGAGGCCTTCAGTGCCAGATAACAATGTCAGTTGGCAAGTGTTTGAGAATGACCAGTAAATCATCCATTTCTTGCAAGAAGAAGCTGAGTTCTCAGCTAAGAATCAAGAAAAAATGGAACAACAGTATGGTGACCAGGTGGTACAGCTGAGAACTAACAAGCTGCCCAAGGGACTTATCACTTTGGAGTCCATTTTTAATCCCAATGATCAGTTTAGAAAGGAGAAAGCAAACATTCAGGTCAAGAGAGAGGATTCAGTATCCATCTTGGTAGAAGAGAACAAACCATTGCAAATTGGAAAGATGACAACTGAACAAGAAAGGTATGAATTCATGCAGCTGTGTCAAGAATTCCCAGATGTGTTTTCTTGGAGCTACGAAGATTTGAAAGGTTTCAATCCCAACTTAGCTCAGCATACCATTGAATTGGATCCAAATACTAAGCCTGTCAGGTAGAAACAAAGACCAGTCAATCCACACATGGAGCCTCTCATGAGGAAAGAATTGGATAAGCTGATTGAGTCAAGAATCATATTCCCAATCAAGCATTCTAGTTGGGTTGCCAACTTGGTTCCAGTCAGAAAGAAGAGTGGGGAGATCAGATTGTGTGTTGATTTCAGAGACTTAAATAGAGCATCTCTCAAGGACCATTACCCACTCCCTTCCATGGAGCAAATCTTGCAAGTTGTGGCTGGCTCCGAGAGGTTTTCACTACTTGATGGCTACTCAGGCTACAATCAGATTATGGTGAAGGAGGAAGACCAGTTCAAGACAGCCTTCACAACCAAATGGGGAACTTTTGCATACAGGAAAATGCCATTTGGGCTGTCCAACGCTGGTGCTACCTTCCAAAGGGCAATGGACATGGCGTTCAAAGGTTTGATTAACAACGTGGTGCTGATTTACCTTGATGATATCACTGTTTTTTCCAAAAATGCAGCAGACCACCTCTCTCATTTGAGACAAGTTTTCACGAGGTGCAGGAGATTTGGAGTGTCTTTAAATCCTAGAAAGTGTATCTTTCTTGCACATGAAGGAAAGCTCCTTGGCCATATTGTCTCCAAAGAAGGATTAGCAATTGATCCAGAGAGGGTTGAAGCCATAAGAGCACTACCATTGCCAAGCCACAAGAAAGCCCTTCAGAGTTTCTTGGGGAGGATAAACTTTGTTCAGAGGTTTGTCCCAGATTTTGCAGCCCTTGTCAAGCCCATCACCAAAATGTTAAAGAAGAGCATGGCTTTCAAGTGGACAGCAGAAGGCAAGGAGAGTTTTGAAGCAATCAAAGAAGCCATTTCTCAAGCACCAACTCTCATCAACCCGGACTTCTCCAAGGATTTCATCCTCTATGCATTTGGAGGTAATGACACTATTTCTGCCATTTTGGTACAGCAGAACAAGGATAATGATGAGCAGCCAATTGCCTTCTTCAGCCAGAGCCTAGATGACTATGAGGTGAAGTACTCTTTTATTGAGAAGCATGTGCTGGCAGTAATCAGAAGCTTGAAGAAATTCAAGCATTTAGTCTCGAACAACAAGGTCCAGTTGCTGGTCTCACATGCTGGGGTTAAGGACTTCCTCCTCAACAAAGATTTGAACGAGAAAAGGGCAGGTTGGATCACCCGTGTCATGGAGTATGACATTGAGATCAAGATCACCAAGCTGGTAAGAGGGAAAGGATTGTGTGAGCAGCTAGTTTTGGGGAAGCAAAAAGAAGTATGCAATGAAGAAGAGGCTGTTTTGACAGTCCAGGACAGCCATGAGCCAAGTGGCAATCAAGAAGAAGACAATGCTGCCCCCACTCCTTGCTGGACCCAAGGTATTATACACTTCCTAAGCACAGGCCTATGCCCCCCAGAGATGAACAAGACCCAAAGAAGACACTTCAGATTGCAGGCTGTCCCATATGCCATTGTTGATGGAGTTTTGTTCAAGAAAGATGTGAATGGAGTGCTGCTGAGATGCATTAGCACAAATCAGATTCATAGGGTGTTGGAAGAGTTCCATGGTGGACCAGCTGGTGGTCATTTTGCACCAAGAGTGACAGCTCTAAAAATCATGAAGGCTGGTTATTATTGGCCTAAAATTTTCAGTGATTGCTATGCATGGATTAAGAGGTGTAAGAATTGTGCATTCTTCACAGGAAAAGAGAGACTTGCTGCCCTTCCATTGCATCCAATCTCAGTTGACCAGCCATTCATGCAATGGGGTTTGGACTTCATTGGAGTCATTAATCCCAATTCAAGTCAAGGGCACAAATGGATTTTGACAGCCACGGACTACTTCACCAAATGGACTGAAGCAGTAGCACTCAAAGAAGCAAATGAGTCCAGCATCTTAGACTTTTATGAGGGGATAGCGACCAGATTTGGTATACCTGCTACAATAATCTCAGATAATGCATTGGCATTCATTGGATCCAAGGTGACTGAGTGGGCTGTCAAGAACGGGATCTACCTAAGCACTTCATCAAACTATTACCCTCAAGGTAATGGCCAGGCCGAGTCTACAAACAAGAACTTGTTGAGGATCATTAGGAGGACTCTTGATGAGAATCAGAGGTCTTGGCATACCAAACTGAAATCAGCCTTATGGGCTGATAGGATAACTCCCAAGAGATCCACAGGTAACTCTCCATTCAAACTTGTCTATGGAAGAGAGGCAATCTTGCCCATGTCACTTGAGTTGCCAACATTGGAACTCATGAAGCAATTAGAGTTGCTAGAGTTTGAGCCCATGGAGGTGAGATATGCAGAGTTGATGGAGCTGCAGGAGGTCAGAAATCAGGCATCCCAAGCAATGGAAAAGGATCAAGCTTTGATCAAAAAGACCTTTGATAGGAAGGCCAAGGATAGATCTTTTCAGGTTGGAGATCTAGTGTTGAAATGGGATGTGGATAGAGAAAAACCGGGAAGGCATTCAAAATTTGATGCCATTTGGAGTGGCCCATACATGGTCACGAAGTGCAAGAACAACAATGCTTTCCAATTGGCCTCATTGGATGGTGAAGAACTGCAGATTCCAGTCAATGGAATCTATCTCAAGCGTTGCTTCTAGAGGGAAATTTACCACCTTGTAAATATTAGATTAGATTTTCATTCCTCCAAGTGCTTTGCACATTGTTTTTTTGTAGGTTAGTTTTGCTTTCCCTAAGTGCTTTGGCACAGCTTGCTGTCCCTGGAGATGTTTTGCAGTCCTTGCTTCCATCATGTGATATTCCATCTTCCTCCTTGCACATCTAAGTCAGTTGGCGTTCTAAATAGAATATTTGATGGCTCCATGCCCAATGGACTGCTTCAGGCTACTGGTACTTTCATCTAGCAGGCAGATGACCCCTCTGAGTCGCCAAAATTGTTATCCAAAATGTGCCCCAGCTCATTTTTTGTGGCTAACTCCTTGTGTTCTTGCCTCTCTTGTGCCTCAGTCCACATTTTTTGATTTTAAGGCACTCAAGGCTTTCTGGAAATGGCACCATCAGATAGAGCTCTCTCTCAGCTTTCCAGAAAGGTAAAGTTTTCCTCCTAACTCCTTATATTTTTCAAGTTATGGCTCGGCGGAGTTTTTGTGGAAAATTTTCCCATTTGAGGCCCGCAGCCAATAGGAAGCTGCCACGTGGCAGAGGAGTTCGGGGGTCGTGGCATTGGAAATGAAGGCCAAGCCCAATAGCCCGCATCCAACCACATGTCTTCGTGGACCAAAGGAGCGCGGGGAATTTTTGAAAAAATTTTTTCCAAAGACAAAAAAGAGGTAAAATTTGAAATTTTTTCCCGCCGATCCGTTTTTGGGCCGTTTTTGCCCTAAATCTTCAAACGATCATATCTTTTGATCCAGAGCTCAGATTTTCACGTTCTTTATATCATTGGAAAGATGTTAAAATTATCTACATGATTCCATGGTCAATTTCTAATTTTGGTTCAGTTTGGAGAGAGAAAATTCAAAAACGGTTCTGGTACGTGTCCATGGCCAGAAATGACATTTCAACAACCAAATTTAATACAGAATGGGTCGCATTCTTCTCCAATATGGTCAAAAATGATAGGGTATGGGTTTGTAAGGTCCTCCATGCTGTTTTAATGCATTTTCCATCAATGAGGAATGGGCTCCCACGTTTTTTACATTTTCTCTCTCCTGGGCTCGACCCATGCACTGTAAAAGCCAGATTTGGCTCATTTCTTCATGGTTGAACACTTTTTGGCATTGCAAACTTCTTCTTTCACCTCCAGCAAGTGATAGTTGTAAGAATCAGACCTTTTTCACAGTTTGTAACAGGTTTATACCTCTTTGATGGTGGAATGCAAGAGATTTTTACATGGAATTGACAGTGCAAACTCTGTGAATGCTTTCAGTCCTCTGTTTGTATTGTTTTACTTCATTTTAAGACCTCTAATTACATCTATCAGCTTGTGTATGTTTTCCCTTGTTGCATTTCATGAATTTGTGTCTATTTACATGGCAAAAAATGTTTCACCACTCCTTTTGGTGCATCACCATCTTTAGTTTAGTTTCATTTTTGCATTTTTATCCCTGTCTCCTTGCAATCTAGGGTAGAATTAGGATTAGAACCTCTGTAGTTGTGCAAAATATAGATCTAAATCAGAGGAGTTTGAGGAACCAGCCTCTATTCTGGAGATTCCTCTCTCATTTTCACAAGTCCCACACTTGGAGAGAGGTTTCCATGTTGTGCAATCACACTGGATGCTCTAAACATCATTTAGAACCTTGATTTGCATTCTTGTAGGGAAGCCCTCTAGAGACCAACTAAAACAAGGAGTATCTGAGGCAATAAATTACCTTTTGTAAATGGTGGACAAAGATAGGGTAACAAAAAATTAGTTAAAGGAACATGTCAAAGCCTTGAGTTCTAGTTTGTAGTAATTGATTGGGCAACCTAGTCATACTCAAGCAAGTACCTCTATATATACCCCTAAGGGAATGGGAAAGATTAATAAAGTTGTCAAAAAGGTGAAAATAAGTGATTAAAGAATATAAAGAAAAGTATGAAGAGCTCAAGAATAGGCTTAATGAGATCGATGAGATAATTGAGCAATGTGACAATGAGATCTTATACTTTGATGGAATTTTTCCCAAATTGGACCGCATAACTCGGCTCAGTGATGAATTGGTTGAATAGAAAAATATTGTGCCAATGGAATTTAAAGGAAGTTAGCATGCCATAGAAGAGTTATCAAAAATCTGAATGGAAACATTAAATGGGATCAAGGAAAAGTTTGAAGTCAAAAGAAATTGGGTTGATGATACTCTTGATTCCATCGATTTAAAATTAGAAGATATGGTGTCAGATAAATTCAAAAAGAGTTATAGTGATTTGAAGATTGATTTTTTACTTAACTCTTTTGATAAGAATGTTTAGAAGTATGATTTCTCTTATGAAATCATTAAAACAATGAGAAAAATTGAGAACAAAATTACAGAATTGAAAGCTAGGCCAATGGAGTACAAGTAGAAGATGGGTCATTGTATAGATGCAATAGCTAAATAGACACTAATCTTCCAGAACCACACTGGGACAGATGAGGACAAGATAAATGAGTTATTCTAGAGGTATGATGCATACGTGGCAAGGTTTCCAGAAGAACATGATGCAAAAATGGAAGCTGAGGAGGAAAAAAAATGCATATATAAAAGATGATGAAAAAACTTAGGCGTGTTGATCTTTAAGATGTATTTTATTTTCATACTTCTCTAAATTTATGCTTTAACTGATATTTCTATTACATTGAAGATAATTGTTATTATGAACTTTATTGTTTCCTTATATTAATTGTAAAATGGAAGAATGTAATAGTTTCATATGACTTAGATAATTTTTTATATACATTTGTACAAGCATATAAACTATTGATATACTTGCACTTTCTACATTTTTAAAAAGGAACAAACTGGGGTTCTATAAAGGCCCCTGCCCTTGATAAAAAAAATAAATATACATGTCAAAAGTAAGGACAGTTAAAGAAAATCAATATTCAGACATTTTTTAGTCCCATTTCAAAATTTCCTCACAATAGAGGAAGTTTTTTCAACAACTTTCTCTTTCTCGACACAAATTTTCTTGAGCCCTGTGTTAATTGGACAAATATGACAGACCCTACTAGGTCCCAAGACATTCCCATGTCTATTAATGATTCCATAGTCATTCTGAGATGTCTCATGATCTCTTCCAGCTCAATTTTCTTCTGTTGAGATGATACCCAGTCTAGAAGATCCAAACTACCTGTGAAAAATGTTGTTTTGCCTTTCCCATTGTGAAGGGTCGACTTACTAGGAGTAGTTTGAGAGGGGACATCTGAGGTAATTGAAAGGGAAAGTACTGCACTTTTTTGACCTGGTAGATTACGAGGTCTTGAGCTTGACTCAGATTCCCACTTCCTTGTGTGGGGTGGATTTTCTCTCAGAGAAGGAATGGGATGAGGTCCCAAAAATTCATGCTCTAATTGAGGAGCATGATGCACTTAATGGGTGGATGAACAAACTAAAAATCTTCCCCTATTATCCCAAGCAGAGGAGATTTCTGCTATTGAATGATGAGCAGAGGACAGATCCTCTTCTTTATTCGAGATAATGATTAGAAGTTGATGACTTGGTTCTCCCTTTGTCTTACCTGAAGATGATGCTAGCACTGAAATTGGTTATGAGGGTACAGTATCTACTTGTCTTTTCTCCAGAGATTTTCTCCTCTTCTCTAACTCATCTACCTTGTAAGAGATGGTAGGCATGGTGTTAATAGAGGATTTGTAGTATAACACATATGATTCCTTGGGAATCTCCTTTGATACAAATCCTTCTTCGTATAAAAATGGACATTGAAAATTAGTTCTCCCAGACACTTGGGGCCTCCTTTCAATCCAAAATTTATTTAGGAATTTAGGGGTTTTTAGGTGTTCCCACTAAAAAATATGAAAATACATGACTTGAAAGGCTACAAATACATGATTGATCCTAATCATCCTGGTAAAAAGTGCTAACCAAACTTGCAGATAAGTCAGGGGTCCTATAGTGTTTCCTGCACACTCTATGTCAAATAAGGCCCCAACAAAGGCTTCATCAGGTCCACTTAGGTTGAAAATATGATTCAAATCTTTTGAAGAAATTTATTTCAAGATTTTTTCTACGAGTACCTTCACCATTGTTTGACAAGAAATATGAAAAATAATCTTTACCTTCAGAATAAGAAAAGAAGCATATAATGGTGAAAGGAAAGAACCAACTTTTATAGTGAAGGGGGTGCATATTTATTTGATCAAGAGAAATATTTCCCATGAGATGAAATAATATTTTACTCAGCTCACATAAAGAAAATTTAAGATTTAGAAGGGATTAAAAATGAGAATAAATGATCAATCAGTATGATTTGAAAGGAACCATGTGTGGAAATTAAGCCAATAAAGAAATGAATTAGAGTGCATAGCACCCAAGATGGATTATTGAGAGGTAGATGAGGATATATGTCATATGAAAATCATCTGGGAATTCTCAGAGGTCATCGAAAGTGATTATCTAATCAATATGTGGAAATAACGATTAAAATAATTGGCCAGAAATGATGACCCGATATCCTAGTCAAGTACAAACAGAACCAACAGAAAAGACTCACATTTTGTACACTTGGCAGTTTAAAGTAAATTTTTTTAAAGGAATAGCATGTTCTAAAGTAAGTATTGAAAAGGGGAATATTCCTTATAATATTCATGCTTTTGGGGGGGAATTTTCAAAAGTTAACAAGGGAGTTGAATGGTATAAAGGAAAAAAGGAAATCACATGAAAAGGGGGGTTAGTATTTTATGAGAATTGTTCAAAGAAAAGAGAGCTAAGTAAAAACCTGTTGGTGCAAATCAACAGCACCCCTGGATGTTGATCAAATTTCTAGGTTAACATTTTGGACATCCAGTGTGATTGCGCAACATTGAATCTTTTTCCCAAGTGTGGGACTTATAAAAATGGTAAAAGAATCTCCAGGTTAGAGGCTAGTTCCTCAACTCCTCTTATCAGGTATATGCATGAAATTTTTAGAGGCTTATTTTCCTAATTCCTACTCTAAATTTCAAGGGGACAAAGATAGGGAATGCAAGAAAAATGAGACTAATGCTGATAAGGTGATGCACCAAGGGAGTAGTAGACACCTGCTACTGCAAAACATACACAGTCTAAGAGGAAATACACCACAAAACCTACAAAAATTTCCAAAATTGGTGAGAGGTTAGGAAAACAATGATAAACTTATGAAAGGATTGAGAAACCTTTTAATCATAGAGCATATATTATCATTCCAGGTCCAACACAATGCATTACAATGACCAAGAGGCAAAAGAGGTGTTGTATTTGCATGGAAAGGTAAAAATTTCCACAAATTTTTCCAAAAAGGAAGAAGAAGGGCAGTTGCAGAGGTAAAAGAGTGTCTCCTTTTTTCAAAAAATGAGCCCATTCTGGCTTTTACAATGCAAGAAACGAGCCCAGGAGAGAGAAACATAGGAAAACATGAGAGGAGCTCCAACCACTGACCAAAATACAATAAAATAGCATGGGCATCCTTAAAGGTCCATTCCCTGACATTTTTCACCATGCTGGGAGAGAATGTGAGCCATTCTTCATTAAAATGGTGGTTGAAACATCATTTCTGTTGATTTCCATGTGCCAGAGGATTTTTCCAATTTTCTCTCTCCGAACTCCATCAAAATAAAAATTGAGCCGAAAATCATGTAGATAATTTCACCAGCTTTCCGTTGATATAAAGAACATGAAAAACTAAGGTCTGGATCGAAAGTTATGCTCATTTGAAAATTTAGGGTAAAACAGGGCCAAAATGGGATGGCGTGCCGAAAATTTGAAATTTTCCCACTTTTTTGCATTTGGGAAAATTTTCCAAAAAATCTCCACGCTCCACCACTCCTGGTGCCACGTGGCATGTTCTGATTGGACGCGGGCCTTCTGTGCTTCATTTTCCACCGTTTTGGCCATTCGAAAATTTTCCAAAAAAAAACTCCGTCGGGCTGATGACCTGAGGACACGTGGCGTGATATGATTCACCGTGGGCATCTGCTTTCAAATTCTCTACCTGCTCCAAACCATTTTCCCTAATAGGACACGTGGTGAGATCCCATTGGACATGGGCCTTTATGCTAATTTTTCCCTGTGGGCTTGCCTTATGTTTTTTTTTGCCACATGGACACGTGGCATGATTTGATTGGCTCGAGCTTTGGCGGGCGGGATCTCCATTTCATTATTTCCTTTGAATTTACTTTGGGAAAAACTCCCAAATTTCCCCCACATTCCA
The DNA here is from genome assembly GCA_019776745.2 of Taxus chinensis. Taxonomy (NCBI): domain Eukaryota; kingdom Viridiplantae; phylum Streptophyta; class Pinopsida; order Cupressales; family Taxaceae; genus Taxus; species Taxus chinensis. Next base: position 83,121,562 of record CM034155.1, on the reverse strand, counting down.
CCGGCCTTGGGACATGTGGTAATCTCCCATTAGAAGCGGGCCTTGGGGGAAAACATTTCTCTTTGCGCTAGCCTTTGGGGAAAAATTCCTAGTTTCTCCCTGGCAGCCAAAGCTCTGATGCCCCTTGAGACATGTGGCCTGTCCTCATTGACTGCGGACCTTAGGGGGTGGCTTTCCCTTTTTATTTTTTACACTTGGGTGAAAAAGAAAGAATATTTTTGTGCCCCTAACCCCCAACGCTGAGGTGACACGTGGCTCGATTGGACTGGTTGGCGGGCCTTCGGGCTGGAATTTCCCTTTTGCACCTCCTTCAAACACTTTGCAAAATTTCCAATCTTATCTCCACCCTTTGCCACTTTCTTGGCCTAAGGACATGTGGCATAATGTGATTGGGTGTGGACCTTCTCTGGAGATTTTTCCATGGCACCAACACTTAGTCATGGAGTTAGGAGGAAAAATTTACCTTTTTGGAAAGCTGAGAAAGAGCTCTATCCAATGGTTCCATTTCCAGAAAGTTTTGAGTGCATGAAAAGTAAAAAATTATGACTGAGGCACAAGAGAGGGAAGAATGAAAGGAGTTAGCCAAAAAATGAGCAAGGGGAACATTTTGGATAACAATTTTGGCGACTCAGAGGGGTCATCTACCTGCTGGATGAAGTTACCAGTTGCCTGAAACAATCCATTGGGCGTGGAGTCATTAAATTCTCTGCTTGATAACCCAACTGATTAGAACATTACAAGGAGGAAGGTGGAGGGTGGAACATCATCTGATTGGAACAAGGCTTGCAAGACACATTTCCAGGAACAAATCTGGGTTAATGAGAGTTGGGGCTTGAGAGATGGCTTCTTTGATTGCTGTCAAAAATTTCCTTGCCTTCTGAAAACCTAAGCATTTGAAAGCTATGCTTTTCTTTAACATCTTGGTGATAGGCTTGACTAGGGCTGCAAAATTTGGGACAAACCTCCGAACAAAATTTATTCTTCCCCAAGAAACTTTGAAGGGCCTTCTTGTGGCTTGGCAATGGTAGTGCTCTTATGGCTTCAACTCTTTCTGGATCAATTGACTAATCCTTCTTTGGAGACAATGTGGCCAAGGAGCTTTCCTTCATGGGCTAGAAAAATACACTTTTTAGGATTCAAGGATACTCCAAATCTTCTGCACCTTTGGAACACTTGTCTCAAATGAAAGAGATGGTCTACTACATTTTTTGAAAAAACAGTGATATCATCAAGATATATCAGCACCATGTTGTTAATCAAATCCTTGAACGCCATGTCTATTGCTCTTTGGAAAGTATCTCTAGCAGTTGGACAAGTCCAAATGGCATTTTTCCTGTATGCATAAGTTCCCCATTTGGTTGTAAAGACTGTCTTGAACTGATCCTCTTCTTTCACCATAGTCTTGATTGTACCTTGAATAGCCATCAAGTAATGAAAACCTCTTAGAGCTAGCAACAACTTGTAAAATCTGCTCCATAGAAGGAAGTGTCTAATGATCCTTGAGAGATGCTCTATTCAAATCTCTGAAGTTAACACACAATCTGATTTCCCCACTCTTCTTTCTAACTGGAACCAAGTTGGCTACCCAACTAGAATGCTTGATAGGGAATATGATTCTTGACTCTATCAACTTATTCAATTCTTTTCTCATGAGAGGCTCCATGTGTGGATTGACTGGCCTTTGTTTTTGCCTGATGGGTTTAGTATTGGGGTCCAATTCAATGGTGTGTTGAGCTAACTCAGGATTGAAACCTTTCAAATCTTCATAGCTCTAAGAAAACACATCAGGGAATTCTTGACAAAGTTGTATGAACTCATACCTTTCTTGCTCAGTTGTCACTTTACCAACTTGGAGTGATTTGCCTTCTTCCACCAAGATGGACACTGAATCTTCTCCCTTGACTTGGATGTTTTCTTTCTCCTTCCTAAACTGATCATTAGGATTGAAAATGGACTCCAAAGTAATAAGTCCCTTTGGTAGTTTATTGGTTCTCAGCTGTACCACTTGGTCACCATACTGCTGCTCCAACTTTTCCTGATTTTTAGTTGAGAACTCAGCCTCTTCTTGCAAGAAATGGATGATTTGTTGATCATTTTCAAACACTTGCCAACTTACATTGTTGTCTGGCACTAAAGGCCTTACAATCACATGGATGTTTGGCTATACCTTGTCTTTTTGGATGCTTTCAACAATGTCAAAGGCTGCCCCAACTGCTGCAAGCCTGTCAGCAGCTTGGTTCTCTTTTCTAGGAATGGATTTGATGCCAAAACCCTCAAAATATTCAATGAGGTCCCACACCCTATTTTTGTAGCACTTGAGTTGATCATTCTTGACAGCATGCTGCCCCTTAACTTGGTTGACAATCAACTCACTGTCACCAAAGACTTGCAAGTTCTTTATTCCTCTCTTGATTGACCAATGCAATCCTTGTATCAAAGCTTCATATTTAGCAGTGTTATTAGAGCATGCAAACTGAAATCTAAAAGCTGAATAATACTTAACTCCTTGAGGTGAAACAAGCATAACTCCCCCTCCTGCACCTTATCTACTCCTTGATCCATCAAAAAACAACTACCATACCTCATTGTAATTCTTATGGTTTGGCTTGGTGATGCTAGGGATAGGTTGATTTTCTTCATGCATGCAATAGACTCCTAGCTCAGATTCTTCTATTTCTTGATAAGGATGAAAAGCATGCACCTTGTTTGTCCATTCATCAAGAGTTCAGATCTGGGATGCTTCCAACCTTGGTGTCAGCTTCATCAGTGCTTAGATAATCTCTCTTGATCAAACGCTGAACAATTGGTATTGATTTGGCTTGGAGTGTGAGGCTCAATGTGAAAGTTTGCAATAGGCTCAGATCATGATTGTGGCTTTAGTTCCATATCTTGTTCTGAACAACATGTGTGACCAATTAGCAGATAAGTACCCTCCAATCTTGGCTGTTGAAATCCCTTGATAGACATAGGGCAAAGGGTGGTGGAAGGTCTATTACTGAGACATCTTGCAAAACAAAAACATTGGGGCATGCATGCAAAGTAAGACTCAAGTTTTTTATCACTCCAACTATTGTTACTACTGTCCCATCCAATTGCACTACCCCTTTGGATATGACTTCATATTGAAGCCCCAACTGATCAGCTATTTTCTTGGGCATTACTGAACTACTTTCCCCGGAATCAATCATGTAATTGTGTACTAATTGGTTTCCAATGATCAATGAAACATAGAATGGAGGGGGCTTCAACATTTTACCTTGCTGTCCTCCATGATTCCCCTCAGGCTGGGTAGCATTTGTGAGTACCTTCTCTTGCATTTGGACTTGCTGATTTGAAGTTAACCAATCCTTCATGGCAGCTTGTAGCAAATCTCTTTGGCCTGGGATGGATAGTGATTCCCACATTGATATGTTTACATTTGTCTTCTTCATCTGATCAATGATGTTGAATGGAGATGAAGCATCTCTCTGCTTGTCCCTTGGCCTGCACATTCATTCCTTGCACATGGGCAGTAACAACTGGCATTTGAGTTGGTCTAGGAGCTGTTTTATGCAGCCCTTGCGTGTTTTGGAACTGCATTTTGTTTGCCAATAATTTGTGGGGTGATAGAAGATTGTGGATTACTTGGAGCCAATGGCTGTTCTTCACCCAAATTTCTCCTTTTTGACCTTGTGTTGGCTGCAACACTTTGGGAGATTGTTTGATTCATGCCACAAAAATCTTCTGCCTGCCAGTTTACAAGTGTGGTATCATTTGGAGCTGATTGTTGCTGGAATGTTTCTTGTTGTTGGTTATTTCCTTGACTCCCTTCACCCTCCACACTAGTATTTGTCACCATTAATGCTTGATTTAAGGAACCGTTAAAGCACATAGACTAGTTGTGAGGTTCATTGCATGGGAAACACCAATCATACTCTTGAGCTATGTTGTTTTGCACTGGCACTATTGCTTTAGAGGTAGATGTAGCATTGGGATTATAGGGCTGAAATGGTCTGTTGGTAGGAGGTCTTGCTTGATTTTGATTTGCAACTGGATTGGGTGGTCTTTGAGGCTGGTATGGCTGCCTGTTAGGCTGAGCTTGAGGCTGGAAAGAAGGTCTAAAACCTTGGGCTTGTTGCCTCTTGAGTGTAACCAGCTCATTGCCTAAATTTTGCAATTGCTTCATGACTTCTTGAAGTTCATTTGAGGCACTAGAAGATGAAGTAGAAGCTTCACTTGAATTCTGATTTCTAGGAGTGGGAATAGGAGCTAAAATAGGCACTTGACTAGTACTTGGGCTCTCTAAACTTGGATACAATGGCATTGGAGGCCTAGGAGCTAGCTTGCCAGCTTGAATCAAACAATTTTCAGCTCTAATGGCAATGCTATAAGCAACAGGGATAGTTGTGCCTCCCATGGATTGAATTAACATAGAAATATCAGAATTTAAAGCTTTAAGGTAATATAGAAAAGCACCTTCTACTGTTGGCCTTACTGCCACTGGAATTCTCTCCCAAGTCATTTGAAACCTGAAGTTGAAGTCAGTCAGCTGCTCATTGGGAGCTCTCTTGATGGTTGTCAACTATTCCAAAAGGGACAAGTTATCTCCCTTTTCTCCAAACTACTCATGGAGGGCTATACATAGCTGGTTCTAATTTTGGATAGAACTTGAGGCAAGACTCCTGAACCATTGCAAAGCTTTCCCTTTGAATGAAGATGCCAACAGTTTGACAGCAACTTGCATCTCATTAATCTCATGGATTGCACAAATATTAGCAATATCCTTAACATGATCACTAGGAGTGGTCTGATTCTCTCCAGTAAAGTATGGAATGTTCTTCAATGCTGTAACTAGGATTGGATTTTGTGCATTGAGAGAAAGTGGGCTGCTGCCAGTGAAATTGACATAGGGGTTGTGTTGTGCCATTCTGATTGGCCTTAGAACCCTTGTTGATTGAATGAAAGGCCTACCAGGTGGAGGAGTTGATAGAGTTCTATTTGGTGGAGATGGAGACCTTTGAATTCTCCTCCCTCTTTGCCTTCTTCTTGGAGATAACTGTAGATACTCAAAAAACACCTCTTCTTCTCCAACTCTTGACCTTGTGGTGATTCTTCTCATGAGTTTTCAGGTCTGCATTGCTAAAACCAGCTGATTCTTCTTCCTTGGAGTCGCCATATGTATAATTTAGGGATCTTTTAAGCAAGAAAATTGTAAAAAATGCACATCAATTTTGTTGCAATGAAGATGAAGACCTCTAAGGTCCCACCAGCGTGCCAAAACTTTTGGTGCAAATCAGCAGCACCCCTGGATGTTGATCAAATTTCTAGTTTGACATTTTGGACATCCAGTGTGATTGCACAACATTGAATCTTTTCCCCAAGTGTGGGACTTGTAAAAATGGGAAAAGAATCTCCAGGTTAGAGGCTAGTTCCTTAACTCCTCTTATCAGGTATATGCATGAAATTTGTAGAGGCTTATTTTCCTAATTCCTACTCTAAATTTCAAGGGGACAAAGATAGGGAATGCAAGAAAAACATGAGACTAATGCTGAATAAGGTGATGCACCAAGGGAGTAGTAGACACCTACTATTGAAAAACATACATAGTCCAAGAGGAAATAAAAATAACACAAAACATCATACACAAATGATTGCCAAAATGTGGTGAGAGGTTAGGAAAAAAAATGATAAACATATGAAAGGATTGAGAAACCTTTTAATCACAGAGCATATATTGTCATCATTCCAGGTCACAAATACAAAAATGCATTACAATGACAACAAGAGGATTAAAACTCAAAAGAGGTGTTGTATTTGCATGGAAAGGTAAAAATTTCCACAAATTTTTCCACAAAAGGACTTTTTTAGGTGAAGAGAGGGAAGCCTTACAAAGCTAAAAGAGTGTCTCAACCTTTTTCAAAAATGAGCCAATTCTGGCTTTTACAATGCAAGAAATGAGCCCAGGAGAGAGAAACATGGGAAAACATGAGAGGAGCTTCAACCACTGACCAAAATATGCAATAAAACAGCATGGGAATCCTTAAAGGTCCATTCCATGACATTTTTCACCATGCTGGGAGAGAATGCGAGCCATTCTTCATTAAAAATGGTGGTTGAAACGTCATTTCTGTTGATTTCCACTATGGCCAGAGGCAGTTTTTCAATTTTCTCTCTCCAAAATCCATCAAAATACAAAATTGAGCCTAAAATCATGTAGATAATTTCACCAGCTTTCCATTGATATAAAGAACGTGAAAAACTGAGCTCTGGATCGAAAGTTATGCTCATTTGAAAATTTAGGGCAAAACAGGGCCAAAACGGGATGGCGGGCCGAAAATTTGAAATTTTCCCACTTTTTGCATTTGGGAAAATTTTCCCAAAAATCTCCATGCTCCACCACTCCTGGTGCCATGTGGCACATTTTGATTGGACGCGGGCCTTCTGCGCTTCATTTTCCACCGTTTTGGCCATTGGAAAATTTTCTAAAAATTCTCCGCCGGGCCGATGACCTGAGGACACGTGGCGTGATATGATTCGTTGTGGGCCTTCTGACGCTTCAAATTCTCCACCTGCTCTAGACCATTTTCCTTGACAAGACACGTGGTGAGATCCCATTGGACACGGGCCTTTATGCTCATTTTTCCCTGCGGGCTTGCCTTGTGTTTTTTGCCGCCACATGGACACGTGGCATGATTTGATTGGCTCAGATTTTGGGGGGCGGGCTCTCCCTTTCAATATTTCCTTCGACTTTGCTTTGGGAAAATTTCCCAACTTTCCCCCACATTCCACCGGTCTTGGGACATGTGGCGAGCTCCCATTGGACACGGGCCTTGGGGGAAAACATTTCTCTTTGCGCTAGCCTTTGGGAAAAATTCCCAATTTCTCCCCGGCAGCCGAAGCTCCGATGCCCCTTGAGACACGTGGATGTGGCCTTGGGGGGTGGTTTTCCCATTTATTACACTCGAAAAAGAAAGAATCTTTTCGCACCCTCGACCCCCGGCCGAGGTGACACGTGGCTGATCTGATTGGGCCAAAATTTCTCCTTTCCTCCTCACCAAAACACTTCGCCAAATTTCCAATCTTATCTCCACCCTCCGCCACTCCTTTGGCCTAAGGACATGTGGTATAACGTGATTGGGTGCGGGCCTTCCTTGGAGATTTTTCCATGGCACCAACACTTAGTCAAATTTTCTATCTTCCCTCCACCTGGACATGTGGCAACATTCAATTCATCGGTGGGCCTTCAGGGTGAAAAATTCCTTCTGAAATCTTGCCAAACACTTGGTAAAAATTCCAAGTTTACCTCCACCTCCGCCCTTCCGAGGACACGTGGCCTCACCTTATTGGCCCGGGCTTTTCCAGGGGAAAATTTCCCACAAAAACTCCGCTGAGCCATAACTTCAAAAATACATGGAGTTAGGAGGAAAAATTTACCTTTCTGGAAAGATGAGAAAAATATCTATCCAATGGTGCCATTTCCAGAAGGTCTTGAGTGCCTGAAAAGCAAAAAATTATGACTGAGGCACAAGAGAGGGAAGAATGAAGGGAGTTAGCCACAAAATGAGCAAGGGGTTCATTTTGGATAACAATTTTGGCGACTCAGAGGGGTCATCTACTTGCTGGATGAAGTTACCAGTTGCTTGAAGAAAATCATTGGGCATGGGGTCATCAAATTCTCTGCTTGGTACCCCAACTAATTAGAACACTGCAAGGAGGAAGATGGAGGGTAGAACACCATCTGATTGGAGCAAGGCCTGCAAAACACATTTCCTGGAACAACAAGCTTATGCCAAAGCACTTAGGGAAAGCAATGACTAAACTACAACAAAACAAATGTGCATAAGCACTTGGAGGAATGAAAACCTAAGCATAATATGTACAAGGTGGAGAGTTTCTTTTAGTAACAATGCTTCAGATGGATTCCATTGACTGGAATCTGTAACTCTTCACCATCCAATGTAGACAATTGGAAGGCATTGTTGTCCTTACACTTTGTGACCACGTATGGGCCACTCCAAATGGCATCAAATTTTGAATGCCTCCCCGGTTTTTCTCTATCTGCATCCCATTTTAACACTAGATCTCTAACTTGGAAAGATCTATCCTTGGCCTTTCTATCAAAGGTCTTCTTGATCAAAGCTTGATCCTTCTCCATTGCTTGGGATGCCTAATTTCTGATTTCTTGGAGCTCCATCAATTCTGCATATCTAACCTCCATGGGTCCAAACTCCAACAACTCCAACTGTTTCATGAGTTCCAATGTTGGAAACTCAAGTGACATGGGAAAAATTGCCTCTCTTCCATAAACAATCTTGAATGGAGAGTTACCTGTAGATCTCTTGGGAGTTATTCTATAAGCCCATAAGGCTGATTTCAACTTAGTATGCCAAGACCTCTAATTCTCATCAAGAGTCCTCCTAATGATCCTTAACAAGTTCTTGTTTGTAGATTCAGCTTGGCCATTACCCTGAGGGTAATAATTTGATGAAGTGCTTAGGTAGATCCCATTCTTGACAGCCCATTCAGTTACCTTGGACCCAATGAATGCCAATGCATTATCTGATATTATTGTAGCAGGTATGCCAAATCTGGTTGTTATTCCCTCATAGAAGTCTAGGATGCTAGATTCATTTGCTTCCTTGAGTGCTACTGCTTCAGTCCACTTGGTGAAGTAATCTGTTGCTGTTAGAATCCATTTGTGTCCTTGGCTTGAATTTGGATTAATGACTCCAATGAAGTCCAAACCCCATTGCATGAATGGCTGGTCAACTGAAATTGGATGCAATGGAAGGGCAGCTAGTCTCTCTTTACCCATGAAGAATGCACAATTATTGCACCTCTTGATCCACACATAAAAATCATTGAAAATCTTGGGCCAGTAATAGCCAGCCCTCATGATCTTCAGATCTGTCACTCTTGGTGCAAAATGACCACCAGCTGATCCACCATGGAACTCTTCCAACACCCTGTGAATCTGGTTTGTACCAATGCATCTCAGCAGCACTCCATTCACATCCCTTTTGAATCAAAACACCATCAACAAGGGCATATGAGACAACCTACAATTTCAAGTGTCTCCTTTTGGTCTTGTTCATCTTTGGAGGGTATAGACCTATGTTTAGGAAGTGCATCATGTCTTGGGTCCAGTAAGGAGTGAGGACACCATCATTTTCCTCTTGAGTGCTTACTTGCTCATGGGCTGTCTTGCAACGCCAAAACAACCTCCTTCTCATTGCATTCTTCCTTGGATTTATTCAAGACTAGATGCTCACACAATCCTTTTCCTCTGACCAACTTGGTGAATTTGATCTCAATGTCATACTCCATGACACGAGTAATCCAACCTGCTCTCTTTTCATTCAGGTCTTTGTTGAGGAGGAAGTCTTTAACTCCCATATGAGAAACCAACAATTGAACCTTGTTGTTTGAAACTAGATGCTTGAATTTCTTCAAGCTCCTGATTACTGTAAGAACATGCTTCTCAATGAAAGAATACCTCACCTCGTAGTCCTCCAGGATTTGGCTGAAGAAAGCAATTGGCTGCTCATCATTGTCTTTGTTCTTGTTGTACCAAAATTACAGAAATAGTATCATCACCCCAAATGCATAGAGGATGAAATCCTTGGAGAAATCTGGGTTAATGAGAGTTGGGGCTTGAGAGATGGCTTCTTTGATTGCTTCAAAACTTTCCTTGCCTTCTGCTATCCATTTGAAAGCTATGCTTTTCTTTTTAACATCATTGGTGATAGGCTTGACTAGGGCTGCAAAATTTGGGACAAACCTCCAAACAAAATTTATTCTTCCCAAGAAACTTTGAAGGGCCTTCTTGTGGCATGGCAATGGTAGTGCTCTTATGGCTTCAACTCTTTCTGGATCAATTGATAATCCTTATTTGGAGACAATGTGGCCAAGGAGCTTTCCTTCATGAGCTAGAATAATACACTTTTTCGGATTCAAAGATACCCCAAATCTTCTGCACCTTTGGAACACTTGTCTCAAATGAAAGAGATGGTCTGCTGCATTTTTTGAAAAAATAGTGATATCATCAAGATATATCAGCACCATGTTGTTAATCAAACCTTGAACGCCATGTCCATTGCCCTTTGGAAAGTAGCTCCAGCGTTGGACAACCCAAATGGCATTTTCCTGTATGCATAAGTTCCCCATTTGGTTGTAAAGGCTGTCTTGAACTGATCCTCTTCTTTCACCATAATCTGATTATACCCTGAATAGCCATCAAGTAATGAAAACCTCTCAGAGCCGGCAACAACTTGTAAAATCTTCTCCATAGAAGGAAGTGGATAATGATCCTTGAGAGATGCTCTATTCAAATCTCTAAAGTCAACACACAATCTGATTTCTCTGCTCTTTTTCCTAACTAGAACCAAGTTGGCTACCCAACTAGAATGCTTGATAGGGAATATGATACTTGACTCTATCAACTTATTCAATTCTTTTACTCATGAGAGGCTCCATGTGTGGATTGACTGGCCTTTGTTTTTCCTTGACGGGTTTAGTACTTGGATCCAATTCAATGGTGTGTTGAGCTAACTCGGGATTGAAACCTTTCAAATCTTCATAGCTCCAAGAAAACACATCAGGGAATTCTTGACAAAGATGTATGAACTCATACCTTTCTTGTTCAGTTGTCATCTTACCAATTTGGAGTGATTTGCCTTCTTTCACCAAGATGGACACTGAATATTCTCCCTTGACTTGGATGTTTTCTTTCTCCTTCCTAAACTAATCATTAGGACTAAAAATGGACTCCAAAGTAATAAGTCCCTTTGGTAGTTTGTTGTTTCTCAGCTGTACCACTTGGTCACCATACTAATTCTCCAACTTTTCCTAATTTTTAGCTGAGAACTCAGCCTCTTCTTGTAAAAAATGGATGATTTGTTGATCACTTTCAAACACTTACCAACTTACATTGTTGTCTGGCACTGAAGGCCTTAAAATCACATGGATGTTTAGTTTTACTTTGTCTTTTTGGGTGCTTTCAACAACATCAAAGGCTACTCCAACCATTGCAAGCTTGTCAGCAGCTTGGTTCTCTTTTATAGGAATGGATTTGATGCCAAAGCCCTCAAAATATTTAACGAGGTCCCACACCCTATTTTTGTAGCACTTGAGCAGATCATTCTTGGCAGCATGTTGCCCATTAACTTGGTTGATGATCAATTCACTGTCACCTAAGAATTGCAAGTTCTTTATTCCTTCTTTTGATTGACTAATGCAATCCTTGTATCAAGGCTTCATATTCAACAGTGTTATTAGAGCATGTAAACTGAAATATAAAAGATGAATAATACTTAACTCCTTGAGGTGAAACAAGCATAGCTCCCCCACCTACACCTTGTGTACTCCTTGATCCATCAAAAAACAACTGATGTACCTCATTTTCATCCTTGTGGTCTGGCTTGGTGATGCTAGGGATAGGCTGATTTTCTTCATGCATGGAATAGACTCCTATCTCAGATTCTTCTATTTCCTGATAAGGATCAAAAGCATGCACCTTGCTTACCCATTCATCAAGAGCCAAATCTAGGATGCTTCTAACCTTGGTGTCATCTTCATTAGTGCTTGGATAATCCTCTTGATCAAACGCTGAACAATTGGTATTGATTTGGCTTGGAGTGTGAGGCTCAATGTGAAAGTTTGCAATAGGCTCAGATCTGATTGTGACCTTGGTTCCATATCTTGTTCTGAACAACATGTGTGATAAGTCAGCAGATAAGTACCCTCCAATCTTGGCTGGGAAATCCCCTAACATACATAGGGTAAAGAGTGGTGGAAGGTCTATTGCCAAGACATCCTTCAAAACAACAACGTTGGGGCATGCATGCAAAGTAAGACTCAAGTTTTTGATCACTCCAACTATTGTTACTGCTGTCCCATCAAATTACACTACCCCTTTGGATATGACTTCATATTGAAGCCCCCACCTAATCAGCTATTTCTGGGCATTACTGAAACTACTTGCCCCGGAATCAATCATGCAATGTGTACTAACTTGGTTTCCAATTGATCAATGAACATTAGAATGGAGGGGCTTCAACATTTTACCTTGCTGTCCTCCATGATTCCCTCAGGATGGGCAGTATTTGTGAGTACCTTCTCTGCATTTAGACCTGCTGATTTGAAGTTGACCAGTCCTTCATGGCAGCTTGTAGCAAATCTCTTTGGCCTGGGATGGATAGTGATTCCCACATTGATATGTTTACATTTTTCTTCTTCATTTGATCAATGATGTTGAATGGAGACGAAGCATCTCTTTGCCATCCCTTGGCTTGAACATTCATTCCTTCCACATGGGCAGCAACAACTGGCATTTGAGTTGGCCTAGGAGTTATTTTAGGTAGCCCTTGCGTGTTTGGAACTACATTTTGTTTGCCAATAATTTGTGGAGTGGCAGAAGTTTGTGAATTACTTGGAGCCAATGGCTGTTCTTCACCCAAATTTCTCCCTTTTGACCTTGTGTTGGCTGCAACACTTTGGGAGATTATTTGATTCATGCCACAAAAATCTTCTGCCTGCCAGTTTACAAGTGTGGTATCATTTGGAGCTGATTGTTGCTGGAATGTTTCTTGTTTGTTATTTCCTTGACTCCATTCCCCTCCACACCAGTATTTTTCACCATTAATGCTTGATTTAAGGCACCGTTGAAGCACATAGACTAGTTTTGAGGTTCATTGTATGGGAAACACCAATCATACTCTTGAGCCATGTTGTTTTACACTAGCACTATTGATTTAGAGGTAGATGTAGCATTGAGATTATAGGGTTGAAATGGTCTGTTGGCAGGAGGTCTTGCTTGATTTTGACTTGCAATTGGATTGGGTGGTCTTTGAGGGTGGTATGGTGGCCTATTAGGCTGAGCTTGAGGCTAGAAAGAAGGTCTAAAACCTTCAGCTTGTTGCCTCTTGAGTGTAACCAGATCATTACCTAAATTTTGCAATTGCTTCATGACTTCTTGAAGTTCATTCGAGGCAATAGAAGATGAAGTAGAAGCTCCAATTTAATTCTGATTTCTAGGAGTGGGAATAGGAGCTAAAATAGGCACTTGACTACTACTTGGACTCTCTAAATTTGGATACAATGGCATTGGAGGCCTAGGAGCTAGCTTTCCAGCTTGAATCAAACAATTTTCTGCTCTAATGGAAATGCTATAAGCATCAGGGATAGTGGTGCCTCCCATGGATTGAATTAAGATAGAAATATCAGAATTTAAAGTTTTAAGGTAATATAGAAAATCACCTTTCACTGTTGGCCTTACTGCCATTGGAATTCTCTCCCAAGTCCTTTGAAACCTAAAGTTGAAGTCAATCAGCTGCTCATTGGGAGCTCTCTTGATGGTTGTCAATTGTTCCAAAAGGGACAAGTTATCTCCCTTTTCTTCAAACTGCTCATGGAGGGATATACATAGGTGATTCTAATTTTGGATAGAACCTGAGGCAAGAATCTTGAACCATTGCAAAGCCTTTCCTTTAAATGAAGATGCTAGCAGTCTGACAGCAACTTGCATCTCATCAATCTCATGGATTACACAAATATTACCAATATCTTTGACATGATCACCAGGAGTGGTCTGATTCTCTCCAGTAAAGTATGGAATGTTCTTCAGTGCTGTAACTGGAATTAGATTTTGTGCATTGAGAGAGAGTTGGCTGCTACCAATGAAATTGACATAAGGGTTGTATTGTGCCATTCTGATTGGCCTTAGAACCCTTGTTGATTGATTGAAAGGTCTACCACATGGAGGAGTTGATAGAGTTCTGTTTGGTGGAGATGGAGACCTTTGAATTCTCCTTCCTCTTTGCCTTCTTCTTGGAGATAATTCCAGATACTCAAACAACACCTCTTATTCTCCAACTCTTGAACTTGTGGTGATTATTCTCATGAATTTTCAGGTCTGCGCTGCTAAAACCAGCTGATTCTTCTTCCTTGGAGTTTCCAGATGTGCAATTCAGGGATCTTTTAAGTAAGAAAATTGTAAAAAATGCACATCTATTTTGTTGCAATGAAGATGAAGACTCTAAGGTCCCACCGAGCATGCCAAAATTTTTGGTTCATATCAGCAGCACCCCTGGATGTTGATCAAATTTCTAGTTTGACATTTTGGACATCTAGTGTGATTGCATAACATTGAATATTTTCCCCAAGTGTGGGACTTGTAAAAATGGGAAAAGATCTCCCCAGTTTAGAGGTTAGTTCGATGAGGTAATCAAAAAAAAAAAATGCATGAAATTTGTAGAGGCTTATTTTCCTAATTCCTACTCTAAATTTCAAGGGGACAAAGATAGGGAATGCAAGAAAAATGAGACTAATGCTGATAAGGTGATGCACCAAGGGAGTAATAGACACCTGCTACTGTAAAAAATACACAGTCCAAGAGGAAATATACCACAAAACCTACACAAATTGCCAAAATGTGGTGAGAGGTTAGGAAAACAATGATAAACATATGAAAGGATTGAGAAACCTTTTAATCACAGAGTATATATTATCATTCCAGGTCCAACACAGTGCATTACAATGACCAAGAGGCAAAAGAGGTGATGTATTTGCATGGAAAGGTAAAAATTTCCACAAATTTTTCCAAAAAGGAAGAAGAAGGGAAGTTGCAGAGGTAAAAGAGTGTCTCCTTTTTTAAAAAAATTAGCCCATTCTGGCTTTTATAATGCAAGAAACAAGCCCAGGAGAGAGAAACACGGGAAAACATGAGAGGAGATCCAACCACCAACCAAAATACAATAAAATAGCATGGACATCCTTAAATGTCCATTCCCTGACATTTTTCAGCATGCTGGGAGAGAATGTGAGCCATTCTTCATTACAAATGGTGATTGAAATGTCATTTCTGTTGATTTCCATGTGCCAGAGGCGTTTTCAAATTTTATACCTCCAAAATCCATGAAAATAAAAAAATGATCTTGGAATCATGTAGATAATTTCACCAGCTTTCTGTTGATATAAAGAACGTGAAAAACTGAGCTCTGGATTGAAAGTTATGCTCATTTGAAAATTTAGGGCAAAACAGGGCCAAAATGGGATGACAGGCCGAAAATTTGAAAATTTCCCACTTTTTTGCATTTGGGAAATTTTTTCCAAAAATCTCTATGCTCCACTACTCTTTGTTCCATGTGGCATGTTTTGACTGGACACGGGACTTCTGCGCTTCATTTTCCACCATTTTGGCCATTGGAAAATTTTCCAAAAAAAAATTCCGCTGGGCCGATGACCTGAGGACACATGGTGTGCTATGATTTGCCGCAAGCATCTGCTTTCAAATTTTCCACCTGCTCCAGACCATTTTCCTTGATGAGATGCATGGTGAGATCCCATTGGATGTGGGCCTTTATGCTCATTTTTCCCTGTGGGCTTGCCTTGTGTTTTTTTCCGCCACATGGACACGTGGTGTGATTTGATTAGCTCGGGCTTTGGGGGGCGGGCTCTCCCTTTCAATATTTCCTTTGAATTTGCTTTGGGAAAAATTATCAACTTTCCCCCATGTTCCACCGGTGTTGGGACACGTGGCGAGCTCCCATTGGACGCGGGCCTTGGGGGAAAACATTTCTCTTTACGTTAGCCTTTGGGAAAAAATTCCTAGTTTCTCCCCGACGGCCGAAGCTCTGATGCCCCTTGAGACACGTGGCCTATCCTCATTAGCTGCGGGCCTTGGGGGGTAGCTTTCCCTTTTGATTTTTTACACTTGGGCAAAAAAGAAAGAATATTTTCACACCCCTAACCCTTGACACCAAGGCGACACGTGGCTCGATCTGACTGGTTGGCGGGCCTTCGGGCTGGAATTTCCCTTTTGCACCTCCTTCAAACACTTTACAAAATTTACAATCTTATCTCCGCCCTCCGCCAGTTCCTTGGCCTAAGGACATGTGGCATAATGTGATTGGGTGCGGACCTTCCTTGGAGATTTTTCCATGGCACCAACACTTAGTCAAATTTTCTATCTTCCTGCCACCTAGACACGTGGCAGCATTCAATTCATCGGCGGGCCTTCGGGGTGAAAAATTTCTTCTGAGATCTTGCAAAAAACTTGGTAAAAATTCCAAGTTTACCTCCACCTCCACCCTTCCTAGGACACATGGCCTCACCTTTTTGGCCCGGGATTGTCCAAGGAAAATTTCCCACAAAAACTTCGCCGAGCCATAACTTAAAAAATACATGGAGTTAGGATTAAAACTTTACCTTTCTTGAAAGCTGAGAAAAAACTCTATCCAATGGTGCCATTTCCAGAATGTTTTAAGTTCCTGAAAAGCAAAAAATTATGACTGAGGCACAAGAGAGGAAAGAATGCAGGGAGTTAGCCACAAAATGAGCAAGGGGCTCATTTTGGATAACAAAACCATTTTTCCAAGAGTTTATCTGAGAAACCTGTTATTTCATTTGTGTTTTCAAATTTAATCATGTCAAGATGGTTGCAAGTGTTCAACCATTGACAAGATTTGAGATTGTTAATAAAATTTTCCCTTGCTGATAAATTTGACAAACCTTGAGTTAATTGTGTTAATCATGAGCATCATTGTGCCTAATTTCATTTTGATGATGTTTCAAATAGTTATTCACATTCCTGTTGTAGTCTTGTGTTAGGAATTCCTTTGAATCACATAAGATCTTATCGTTGTGGTAGTATTGTGGTATTTGCAATAGTGTTGTGGAAAGAGTTCTCATTTCATCATGCAATAAATAATTTAAACTAACTTTATTCTCATCTTACTGATATAGATCATTTGTTAGTCTATGAATATATCTTAAACATGATGAATAAGGAATTTTTGATGTTTAGTTGAGTCTTTGACATGAGATTTTATGTGAATTTCTCAAATAATGTGTGAAACTGTTTATCTTTGGGATTCCATTGATATGCATCTTCTGGTTGAAGGTTAATTATTAACTATTTGAGGTGTTTTTGTCATCTTACTTGGCAGATTTCCCAACCTTTATTGAAAGTTCTTAGGAATTTGGTATAATCAACTTTTTCATGTTTAATTCCTCAATGAAATGTATATATAAATGATAAATCCTACAGGAACTACCCCTTCTTGCACTGTTTATCCATAAATGCAAAGGAGATTTGCTGAATTTACCCATCCTTTACTTAAAATATGTAGGAGAAATCAGGTTCTGTGTGTTTTCTTTAGTAACCAGAACCTTGTTTAGGAGATATTTTCACTTTCTAGAGTGATAACATGTAAGAGTTAGACTATGTTTCATTTACCATGTATCCTTAAGGTTTTCTTTAAATATCATAGACGGATAGTCAAATACTATCGATTCATGCATATCCTTTACAAGTACAAGTTATAAAAGGGGTCCTCTCACCCTTGTTAAAGGCACAACCTAAAGTAGTGAGGGTAGGTAAAACCCTCAGCATGGTGATGCCTAATTTTTCAAATTTTGAGTGATAAGCAGTTAGTCAAATCCTTCCCCGGCTAAAAAATGACTTGAATTATGATTTATTTTCCTCTAAGCATCCCTCTCAACATGTTGATGCTACTCTACTGTCAAAGGAAGAATCAATTTGGGTACCAACACTGATCTGGCGCTGTTTCCAAGGAACTATTAATGAAAATACATATGAATATCAACCTATGGTATCGATTCTTATATGATTTAAGTACAAACACGTTGTTCAAATGTTATCCTTTGTTAAGATTTGTAAAGATTGTGCAAGATCACAAGTTCTTTTGTGTAATATTTTCTATTTTTAGAAAATGTTGCACTAGATTGTATTGATGGTGACAAATATTGACAAAGGACAATCAGATCCATTGAGCTTTGTAGAAATTGAGTATCGATAGACACTTGACAAGTTACTTATAGTGCTTTTAGCACATCTAAGGTGAAAATCCTTGATGGTGACTCCATGTTGATTTGAATTTTTTGGTAAAACACCAATGTCTTAATCTTTGTCAAGTGAGACTTGTTAATATTTGCAAAGATGGAAGGAAGAAGGTATTTATTTAGCAAGGATCCTACTAGAAGATTGTTTCTAGAGATTTGGAAAAAAAATCCAAAGGGAAGATAAGTATGGAAAGCATTGGGGGATCAAGAGTCAAGTGAGAGAGAAACACTAGTTGTGGAAAGTGACCAACCTATAGTTGAGGATAGTCCAACATATTCAAATAATTCAGAGTCGAGTAGTCCTCGTATAAATTTAACTACTCCAACTAGTGAGGGGCCATCATTTGTATCTGGGATAAGTGTTCATCATTTCTTTCCTTTATCACTTAAAATTAATAGGGTAGTTTATGAAACCAAGTCACTAGAGGATATTTACTTTGAATATCATACACCTGTGTCCCAAATATCCCTTATCCCACACCATTTTAATCCTCCTATAGGATCACCTTCCCAAAATAACATGGCTCATCCTCCACCTAGACCTCTTTTTGTTGTTAATACATTTGGACCAATAAATTTTAGAGGCATGGTTGGGTATCCTAATGTTATACCGCAATATGTGAGAAATAGTATGCAAGTTTAGAGTCATGTATGCCATGATCTATTCCGTGATGACACAATCGCCATTGGGAATTTGTCATCTCAGCTTAATCACTTACTTAGTTATATGGATTAGTAATCAATGATGCTATAAACAACTACAAGTCTTGTACAAGGTACAAATATGGATTAACCTACAAGAGGATGTACCTCTATGTCATCCTATGATGCTTATGGGAAAGTAAGTGTCTACGTAATGATTTGCATCATTACTAAAACAGTTCTCTTCCTGTAGCCATCACAAGTTGGCATCGGGGTATGTATCCATGAGGTTCAATCTGCCTTTCTAACTCTAACAAGGCTGGTACTTAATGCAATACCTTGCCACAATTCAGGATCTTGATGAGGCAACTCAATACAGCTGCTAAGGAGTGGTATCTAAATAGTGACTATCGTCATTATAGGGATATAATTGTGTGGCGGATGTAGTGAGTTGACGTGTAAAGGGTCCTAAATTGGAACATTATATCTTATTGTTTCAAAGTATTAATTAAATCACAATAGGTTAGCCTAGGTCTCGCAACACTTCCACCTCGAATTAGTTACCTAAGGTCCTATCTCAAGTTGATCCAAGGATATTTAATTCTCTAATATTGATTAATTGCCTTATTGAATCTCATGCCAATAATATCCTTAAGTGGAGATTGAATTGATCTTTTATTAAAGTTCAAAATTACAGATTTAATTATGTCTTAAGCTTAATCAATTAAGCCTATGTTTCTTATTAATGCAGTTATGTATCATTCCACTAATTTATTTATGTCTCTACATGGCAACATTAATACAATGTCTCTATATTTCATATTAATATAGATGGTGCATTTACAAATTGTTATAAGTGTAGGTATGTATCATACCTTTATCAAGTTTCATATACTATTAATGCTAGTCAACATTTCATCGTAAGCACCCAATATTTCTTTATTTTAAGATTAATTAAAAGTATTCAATTGTACATGATTTTATTAGGTCATTCATTGTCATCTACAATAAGCACTTAGTTTTTAAGTATGTAATTAAGTTTCATCACTTAAAGACTTATTCAACCTTATACGTGTGCGTCCTTTATTTCCATTTAGGGACATACTATTATTCATAAGTTCATAATGATTCATTACAGTATAGCCCTTGTAAGGGACATAATATCAATTCTATATGATTTTAAAATTACAACTCAACAATTCCAAGATAAGGTTTACTATATCATTCTTAAAAAACCAATTTATCTTTAAGCTCATTTCACTAATAGATTTTATGTATTGTCCTTCAGTAATTCATCATACAAGTTATATAGTATTCATTAAGACCTTCCATATTTAACTCATAAACACTTAAGAAGTAATATTATAAGTGAAATAATCACACTGAATTTCAAATTCACAACATTCAACCATTTACAAAGATCAATATAGTCAAGGATCCATTTATATTTCCTTACGCTAAATTAACAACAACATAAATTTAGTCTTTAACAATAAAATAGTTTTAAAATGATTACAACAATAAGGATTTAGGCCTTCCATTTTTTCCAAGCATAACTACTTCAAGAAACTTATAAAATAATCATTTAATCAAATCATTTAACTTCATCAAATATATAAATGAAACTTCTTAAAAGTATTTCTTCTTTTATCTTTCATGAAATCCATCATCAAAATTGTTAGGATGAGTCAGTTTACATGAACTGAGCATGATAATTACTAACTCTTTAGAACAACATTCTCTAGTTAATAATTTCATAGGAAGAACTCTACTTTTTAATGAAATCATATTAAGGTTCCAAGAAAGTAAAAAATTCTTTCTTGAGCATGCTAAGAACAATCAAGATAAATGAAACCATAAAAGAAGTCAATTTTAGTTATACACTTTGTCACAATTATTTTGTCACTAATAATTTCAGTCACTTAAGGTACAAGATAAACATTTGAATTAATATTATTCACAAAACAAAATTACAAGAGTAACATGATTTCAATCATGCAATCGCATACTTGCATTCCTAAAATCATTTACTCAACAATTTAATAATCATACTTAACTAAGTATCACAATCAACAATGGTAATCAATACAAGTCACGATCAACTAAAGAAGTTTAATATCCATAAGTTATAGTATTATAACCCCATAATCATATGACTGAAACTTATGTATCATCCATCTAGTTTAGACAACTTATTCTATCAATAATAAAACATCAAGCCATTCAAGTTTTTAATCACAGTCAAGGGAATTCAAAAACATTTCTAAACATAACAATCAATAGAATTCACATCATCACCCTATGTTTAGTTTGATACCAAATCATAATTTCAAGGATACTTAATAAATTAGTAAGATATTCCATAGTTAAACCTTAGGAGAAAGAGAGAAGATCATACCATCATGATAATCATCAGTCCATCAAAGATAAAAACTTGTAATAAGCTACATAGTCAATAATTACACCGACTAAGTTATTATGAATAGAGAATTCATTTGAACATATCCAAATTTTATTGAAAAAAAATACAAAAATCAAAGTCATGGTGATGTTATCAAACATATATAGACCTCTCAAAAACTATAAGAATCTCACATCCCCTAAGAGGATGAATACAATTACTATCATCTATAAATATAAGTCGAGATAAACACGATTGACATTAATCAGCTAAGCCCAACTAGACATTTATTATCCTATGTATTGTCTCATACAAAGTTGAAATGAAAATAAGCCAGTATTCCATGGTGAGTCAAAGACTCTACTAGAATATTAATATTATCTCCTAACTCATCATATTGAATAAGGTTTAGAGCATACTGAACTCCATTAATGACATAGTCTAATGAAATCGATAGGGTGTAGTTCGAATGTCAAGGAATCACCATAATCCCTAAGGGAAATGGAGTACAGTTCAATATGAGTAACAAGTCGAGATTTAGGGTGAACTAGAATAATACATGATCCTACAAGGATCTGGACTTAATCATAAGACCAGTTAAGGCTTGAAACATCTATATGGACTTAGTTCCAATCATAAAACCAATCACTATCTCCCATGAGAGGAGAATTTTATAGTTTAAAACGTTATGACCAAAAATGGGTTTCGAATCTAAATCGAGTCTTAGAGTCTCTAACTAAAATAATAGATTATGGTCGACAAGACCAAATCAAAAGCCTATACAATATCTAAAAATAAACCATGCATCCTTCGATTGAAACCCATAAGTGAAGAGACTCTCTTTCTCAGTCAACACTAATTTACAGTCATATTTAATGACCCATAATAGATTATTTGAAATCTAAAACTAGTTTTAGATAGTATTTAACAACACAAAAAAATGATCATCGATACTTATGGAATCAACCCGTGTCGACTTCCTTAATCAATCCTGCAACTGTCTAAATGATTAATTCAATTACATTGTTTGACATCCATTAAACCTACAACATAGATTTTATAATAAAAAATTAACCAAGTTAAGCACAATAAAGTGCTTAAGGATCTATCAAATCAAACAAAACCAAATAGTATAGCTCAAACATTAAGAAACATAAGTACCCCCTTAAAGGAGATAGTTCAACACTTCTTCAACCACAAGGTTCCAAATACATAAGATATTTTAGGAGCACAGCTACCTAACTAGGGTTGGTTCAAGATGAACTATATTATAACAAAAAATCATAAAAAAATTAGAGATTTTTAGTCACAAATCAACTTTCCTATCAAACTTAGCATGATGCCATTAAGTATAAATAACCAAGATTTAAACACAATCATGATAAAAGTGGCCAATCTAACCTAGCCTTCTAAAAAAATATATAATAAAACAAGATACTCATAGAAGCACATCAAACATCCCAATTCTTTAAGAGGACTAAGATTAAAACATATACATTTGAGTGCGCAGTCGAGTTGGACTTCAACTTGACAACACCCAAAAATAAAAAACACAATATTCCCACAACCTATATTGAGCCCTACTGGGGTTGAATATGACTAGAGTTAATGATAAGAGGATATGGAGGCAAGAATTAATAACCAAAAATGTGTCGACAAGATCACACATACCTTATTAAACACTCAAATAAAACTCTAGTTTACAAGACAAAATACAATAGTTTATTGCTAAGATCACAACATCCTATTGAGCCATCAAATGTGGCTTAGGAATCAAATAAAAAATATATCCACTCAAATATGTCCATTGATAAGGGATGAAGTAACAGACTTTGTGCTAAAATAAAACTACCCTTGATCCGTAAACAGGCTTGGGATAATACTTAACAACCCAGTTAAAGATTCAGGAGTGTCCATAATGGAATCAAAATAAAACATTCAAACCAGTTGCTATCCTCAGTAGTGGTTTCTAATAAAATTAAATGAGGTCGACTCAATATACAATTGATGCAAAAAAATCAATAAGTCAATAATTATCAACAAGGATAGAATGTTTTAAGAGAATCAACCCAAGTTATGCCAGTTTATCGAATACCCAAAAACAAAAATCCATCATAAAACATAACTACACAAACAACCACTTCCATGTATTCTTATCATCATCTAAATCTTGCATAAAGCCCAGAAGAGATGGGTATCAATCAGACAAAGTTTTATTGTATAGTGAAGTACCAAAACACAAATGTAATAGGTATCCATATTTCCAAATAACAACTCAACATAACTAATCCTAGAGCCATTTAAATTATAGATATAATACACATAGAAACTCATGAAATGCATTATTCCTTATCAATAATCATTCACAGTCATGCCTACAAAACAAGTAATTCATTTCAAAATGACATGTATAAGGATTTGAAACAATATTTCTTACTCAACAGATAAGAAACGATTAACTCGATTACACAAAACCCATGAATAAGGAATGCAATTTCATTTAAGAGAAGTTTTATTTTCATGAAATAATTAAATTGAGCAAGATATTATAATGAGTTAGGGCCTATCATGCCTCTGACACTAATCCTTTCCTTCCTTGATAAGTTCCAAATTTTTTTTCTGAAAAATCACAAATCTTGAAGATGATTCCATCATCCAACAAAACCTAACATTATTCAAAATATTTATTGAATGTAGGAGAAATTATTTCCCATCAACTCATAGTTTCTTACAACATACAACATCTCAAAACAAATAGTCCCATTTTTCCTTGCATGTAGAGCTTCACAGATCTAGAAAATCTTGCAATGGAATGAAAAAACTGCACCACAAGTCGCCCTATTTCCTTAACCAAATTTTCATGCCCCAAGATTGGTGGTAGAAATTTAATGCTATTTAGTGCATGCGTACAATGCATCTTCCCTACCAAAGGTGGTAGTTCTTTCCCATTAAAGTCACATTTAATTTTCCAATTACCCATATGGGTTGGCACCATTTTCATATCCATATTCTAACCTTCTAATACCATACCACCCATTGTTAGGTCTTAGGTTTATAACTTAGGATATTTTAAATAGGTTTAGGATCCTCTTAAAGAAATACATCAACCTTATCTAAGGTTAATAATGTTGAACCAAATACATTTGGATATAGTTAGGTCCCTTAGTTATGAGTCATCACCTAAGGTTAGTTTAGCTTAGGACTTCAATACATCAAGATAACCTAACATTATAAATCAAATCAATATGGAATTTGGAAGTATAATGCTTGTAGAGTATAAGCCATGTTAGTAACACAATTGTGAGATTAAAATTGTTAAGCCTGAACATACAATAAGTCAAAATGAATTAAGATCCCAATTCTGATTTATCCAATCAGAATCAAATAATAAAAACGATCAAGGAGAATGCCTTGGATCATTGAAATTGATCCAAGGTATTATCCCTTATTGATTTTTTCACAATTTATTCTTAGGATAGGAATAATAATAATGAAATTTAAATAACTTATCCAGTTACCTAATAATTCCGATGTCCCAAAAAGTTGAGATCACCTAGTGAACTTCAAAAGCTAGCTATGTGAATACTAAATGATAAATCCACATAGGTACATCTTTTCCCAAAACATGATCAAAAATAGATTTTTAAATAGACAACTGATATCATTCAAGTAAACAAGACCAAGCAATTCCAAAGAGAATATTAGTTCAGAACTCAATAAATGTCAAGCTTTCCAACTCCCAACAAAATAAGCAAGTAAGATATCAATCAAAGAAAGGTAATTACACTTGCAACATATCCTAATCAGCAACAATGAGACTTAATATTTCATAACCCTTGTTTAAGCTCTCACAACTTACGCCATTATCTCTTTTGATGATTCCAAAGTTCTCAACATCTTACCTGAGGACCATGAGCTTCCTCTTTTCATCATTTTCAAAATCAACGACACCTTCATCCACTAATAAATAATTGACAATGGTGGCATCATCAATATTACCTCATCTCATACCTTTGATTAACTCAAACTTCCTAAGTCTATTATCACTCAATCACCTATGGTTCTTCGTTATTTTAATGACGTTGTTTCCCCCTACATTGGGAGTAGTTATCCTCCCCATCCATTTTGGTGAAAAAATCCTCCACAATCTCTTTTACATTGTTGAGGGGGAGTTATAATATAATGCCTTTCCTGGAAGTACATGGATCCACACTATGCATTGCATCCCACCCACTCTCCATCATTGTATCAAATATGAGCATGAGGGGAAAATACACACCTTCTCCATAGATCTACCTCCATTTAAAGCACACCACATGACCTATCATCCAAATGATGTGTTCATCCCTAAGCCAAATTCATCTTTAGAATCATCTACTAGCTCGTTTGTACCTACATCTAAGCTAGAAAATGGTGAATCTCTTGAAAATGTGATGCAACATCTTTCATTAGGGGAGTATTGAATCCTCACCCTCAATGCTATTCCCATAATTAATGCTATTCCCACACTTAATTGACTTGGTAGACCTAAAAAATATCCTATTTATTAACCTTATGTCGGGGATATCATTTCCTTTGGTCCACCTCATCTCAAAATGAATAACATCTATGTGATTAACTAAAATTAACTAAATATGTGGGATAATAGTAGTTAATATAATCTAGAATGATATGTAAATACAATAAATGAATGAAATAAATAAGTATGGAAAATGACCCAAATAACTAATCTAATGAAAGTAGAAACCCTAATATACAAGATAAGTATGGAAGTGACTTAGCTGATTCGGAGGTAGATATGAACTATGTCGCTAAGTGAACATTATAAATTGGAAGTAGGAACGACTGTGCTAAGGTCCTAAAAAGGAAAAATATGGAATGATTCTCTATACTAGGAGCCTAGAGAAGGATTGGGGCACCTGTTGGAGCTCTGGTTTACAAAATTGGTGCCATTGTCTGTGTAAAAGTTTCGGAACTGAGTTTCATAGGTCTAGTAGGTGGTCCAAAACCCTCGCTATGTTTCAAATCAGATTCGCTAAACTGCGCTAGGTGTCGTTGATAATCCAAGATGAATAGAAGACCTATCAAAAAGCACACAAGAAGTATCAAAACCCTAAAAAAATAAAAATGTAAATGAATGTGTCAGAATGACCTCAAATGCCACAACAATAGGCTTACTAATTGAGCATTGAACTACATTTTAGACCCAAATGTAATTCTGGTGTGTGTGTGTGCATCATGTGCCCTAGGTTATCTTGTGTTAGTCAAACTTTGTGAAGTAGCAAACAATAAATATATGTAAAAATATAGTAGAATGTTAGATGGAATAGAATAGAAACCCCCTATGCTTATGTGAGTAGATGAACTAGCCTTGTCCTTGTGATGTCACTAAATTTATGTAAATGATCTCTAAATGCCTTAAATGAACGAAACCCTAGGTGGATGATAGTAGTGACTAGTGCTTGGTCCCTCATTATGGTCTCATTACTTTATATTTATAAGTTTCTCTTGATCTAATTTCATAACTAACCCTAAAGAGGCCCACTAAAAGAAAAAAAAATGTTGCAATGGTCAGAAAGTGCCCAAAAAGTGGTGGGAAAATGGGAAAAAAATGACTCCCTTGGTGGGACCCAGGAACCTATGGGTACCCCAGTACTGACCAGGGTGCCCCAGTCTAGGCTAAAATAACGTGAAATGACAAAATTTGACTGGGCATGTGGGTGTAAGAGGTCGGGAATGACTAAAGAAAATAAAGTAAGATGGCCAAAAGATGGGGGTTAATTGGTACTTTCTTCACTCAAAAACCTTCTAAATAGTAGTATGATACCAAGACTAAATAATGTTTAAAGTGCATGATTTTGTGACTACATTTTCCCCCACTTTATGTTGGTGAGAAGAAAGATCAATAACATAAAGTAGATAGAGATGTGTACTTAATGTCCATGAATATTGTAGTAGAAAACATGCCAAAGGACTAGACAAAGTGTGGAATGAAAAAAATATGATGGATCATGGAAAGTAAAGATGAAAAAGTGCAAAAACGTGATGAAAGTGAACCTAGGGTGGAAACATGTGTGTAATTGCTAATGTGTGTGATGTAACTTCAGGACTAGTATGGTGTGTGCTACCATGAAGTGTTGTTGTTGACTGTGTTGTTATTGTTTTTGTTTCCACCATTTGAAAACTTGTTTCTTATATGACTGAACTTGCAAGGAGAAAATGATCAAGTATTTAAATATATATGTATGTATGTGTAAAGATGCAATGTAAAATACACATGTATGTAAAAATCATGTGAATGTAAAATACGTAAATGAAAAAGTATAAATGGAACATGTGCACCTGATCCATGTTGAGAAAGAGAGTGTAGAAGGATATTCTATATTTCTAGGTTTTTTTTCAGAGATTTGATGCCATAGGACGAAGAAGTATAGGGAGGAATTCCACTATATCATCCAACCTTTAACTACTTCCCTAAATGTGTGTGAAGATATTTCTATATGTTCTAGTTTTTTGGGTGATCCAATGTCATTGGCCAAATAATTATAGGGAGGAATTCCGCCATATCCTTCAACGTTTAACTGCTTCCAAGAATGCTAAAGAATACCATGTCCTGTAAAATCCACTATGTACGGGATTTGTAGACTAGTTTGAACCCACTCATTGTATGTAATCCAAAATACCAAGGGTGGAAAGTGTACTAAATTGATCTTGTGTAGAAGTGTTATGTAGAATGTAAAAAACCCCAAATGATGCCCCCCTCTTTGGGGTGTATGCGACGTCACTAATAGGAGAATATGACCCCAAAAGAGGACCAACCACATATACTATGAAACTATTCCCTACAAGGGGAAGGGAATGCACTTGGTAGAAACCAAGGCACACACAAACAAGAGGCTAGCCAAAATAAGTGTTAGTACGAACAAGTATGTATGTAGAAATAAATATGTAATCTATGCAGACAATGTATAAGCTACCAAGAAATGTAGTAATGTAAACACGTAAGAAGGAAAAGTAAGCTGCAAAAAGCTGGCTACAAACATGGGACATCACTCACAATGTCACAAGACACGCAAGGCCATCATGGCCGCATACAACAAACAAGTGTGCACACCAAACATAGGGCAAGGTCCACATAAAATAGTAAAAAATAGTAGACAAACAATCAAACAAGTATGGAAGCAAATATCCCTGTATAAAAAATGCTACATTTGAAGCTCCTGTTAGCATGTTAGATAGATAAATAGTTTTTTAGAAGCATGTATAACCAATTAATATAAAGTGTTGAGTACAAAATGAAACAATAACACTTGTGAGAGATGAATATGGATTCCACCAGTGACTAGTGTAAGAAGGGTAGAAGTCAAGCATCTATTTTGCATGTAAGAGACCTGTATCTGTGTGATCAAAAATAGAATAATACATGAACTCACATGTGTGAATGATATAGATTTATGACATACAAGTAATCTAATTGTCATGCGTGATAAAGTGACCATGAACAAGAAAAATTAAGAAAGACTAAAAACAATCATAATATGTAGTATGTTGTGGATGGATGGAATGGAATGTAAAATGGATGGTAGGAGCTGTGTGCCCCCTCAAGTGAATGGAAATATATGCAGTGAGGTTCATTTGTTTTTCCCCATTAGTAGTCAAGAATGAACCATAAACGAGAGTGCATTATCGGGAAATTGTCGAATAGTGTGTGTTGTGTCTAGTGTGGTGTGATGAGTATGTATGCGTAGTGATGATGATATGCGACATATAAAAGCGATGTATGTGAATATTATATCGTAAACATATATCACAAAAAATGAATGTATGAGTGATGATTTATCCCTAAAGTGTGTATCACTACAAGATGAATAGTAGGGAGTAAGTGACGATTTATCCTATAATGCATGTCATTATATGAGAACTGTCACATGATGAAAGATTGAATGATAAATGCATGATGAATGTAAGGTATATTTGATTTGTAAACCCATGGCAGTCGAGTATGGATGGAGGAACTAAATTGCATCATAGGGTAGTGAGTGCAGTGCATAGAAGATGATGTAGTATATGTAATTAAAATGATAAATGACCATGGGATGAGTGGAATGTATAATGTACAATGTATACTAAAAATTGTGAGATGCACGATGTAGTATGAATGGTATGTAATGTTAGATGTGTAGATGATATGTAAAATTTGTATAATGTATAGATATATAGATGTAGACTAAATGTAGTATGGAGGATGTAAGACATATGAAATGTAATGTGTGGTTTCTATAGTGTAGTGTGTGGGGTTCATGTGTATCAATATCTCAATAGTCGAGTGTGAACCGAAGCAAAAGAGTGTGTCATCAGGTGATGATGACACATAAATGTGGAACGAGTATGCCTATGTGAGAATATTGATGTATGATAATGGAATTATGATAGATGTGTGTACTCCTAGTATAAAGAGGGGGTATGAGTTGAATGTTATGCCACCTAAGTGTGTAAGATGAGGGATTTAATCATGTAATGTTATCTAGAAGATCATTTCTCTTAGGATCATATTCGAATGGATAGGGATTGGTGACTTAATAAGCAATAGTGTCTAGTTGATCATGTAATGGGCCATTGAGGCATAAGTTGTACATAACCATGGCATATTCCTCATTGGTAAATGGAGGAATAGGACAACCATGTGCATACCAACTAGTAAGATTTTGTGCATGACCTAGGAAAGAGCTATTGTAGATGAAGATGCTTTGAAAAGGCATAAGGAAAGAGATATCTATATGATCAAGATCTAGAGTGCCCCAATATAATCAAGTCACAATTTACCTAGTGTGAGTGGAGAAGAGAGAGGAGTGCACAATATATAGACCATGAGATGAAAGACACATGATCCATAAGTAACAGTAATGTGAACAAATCCATAATAAATATTAAGAGCGTGTGGTGCAAGATAGAGATCCTCAAAAGAAAAACCTAGGTGAGGTAAACCCTCATGTGTACATATGGTGTCATCACATATAGGATAAAATGGAATATTTTCCCAATATGAGTCATTCATGAAGAGTGTTCAAGTGAATGGTGGGCGTGCTAGTGTATGTGGTACATGTGAAGGTGCAGGTGATAGAGAGATGTCCATAGACTGGACATGCCCTTGATAAGGAATCATGGCATTAGTAGAAACATGTGGCACAAAAAAATAAAATCTATCACACAAATGGTACCATCAAGTGGTGGTAAGTGAGGTGGTTATTTGATAGGTTGGGGCTCATATGTAAGATCTGTACATGGAATAGGAAGACTAGTATTAGGGGACAAGTTGCAATATTGGAATGGATCGCGGTCATGAAAAATAATGTACTCAAATATTTCATGTAATAATTTTACACAATTATGTACAGTAGAGGTGATAACTTGCATGACATGAAGCCATGGCATACCAAGTAGATAGTTGTAGGAGACTAGGAAATCAACAATGAAAAATATAGTGTGGATAGTCTTGGGACCAAAAATGATGGGAAATGTAATGTGACTAAGACATGGAAAAACATAACCATCATTAGAATGTAGTGAAATCATAGATGGACTAACGTCATGAGTGAAGAGAACTAAAAATTCAAGGAATGACAATAGGACACAAGTTAAGTTCAGATCTATTATCAATCGAAGTGTGCTTAACAAAAACATAACCATGATATGAATGTAGTGAAATCATAGATGGACTAACGTCATGAGTGAATAGACCTAAAAATTCAAGGAATGACAATAGGACACAAGTTAAGTTTATATCTATTATCAATCAAAGTGTGCTTAACAACTACATAATGAATATAACATATGATATGCAAAGGCAGGTCATTACCAAAGTGTGAACATCAATGGGAAGGTTATACTTGAATACTATGTGTGAAGAGAATGTATCAGAAAATGCTTGATAAACCGAGTTTGGATGCATGTCAATATGAATTTGAGTAGTAACAATAAATTTTTGGACTCTATGTAGTAAATCAACATTTACAAGAAAATAATCATTGATTGAGATACTCATGATGACCAAACCCTAGGATGAAAAGTAATGAATGAATAACCTATAAGTGGGAATGATCAAGTTGGGTTCACCAAAATGATGAACTAAAATTAACTAAATATGTAGGATAATAGTAGATAATCTAATCTAGAACGAAATGTAAATACAGTAAATGAATGCAATAAATAAGTATGGAAAATGACCCAAGCAACCAATCTAATTAAATTAGAAACCCTAATATATAAGAGAAGTATGGAAGTGAATTAGCTGATTCGGCAGTAGATCTGAACTATGTCGCAAAGTGAACAGAATAACCTAGAAGTAGGAATGACTGTGCTAAGGTCCTAAAAAGGAAAAATATAGAATGATTATCTGGACTGGGGCATCTAGAGAAGGACTGGGGTGCCTGTGGGTGCTCTGGTCTAAAAAATAGGTGCCATTCTCTGTGTAAAAGTTCTAGAACTGTGTTTCATAGGCCGATATGTGGTCTAAAACCCTGGGTGTGTGTCGTATCAGATTTTCTGAACTACGCCAGGTAGCACTAATAATCCAATATGAATAGAATACATGCCAAAAACACACAAGAATTATCAAAACCATAAAAAATAAGAATGCAAATGAATGGGTCAGACTGGACTCAGTTTCCACAATAGTGGGCTTACTAACTGAGCATTGCACTACATTTCAAACCCAAATGTAATTCTGGTGTGTGAGTTCATCATGTGCCCTAAGTGCTCTTGTGCTAGTCACACTTTGTGAAGTAGCGAGTAATATGTAGATGTAAAAATGTAGTAGAATGGTGGATGGAATAGAATAGAATCTCTCCCCCTATGCTTATGTGATGTAGATGAACCAACCTTGTCCTTGTGATTGAGCTAAATATATGTAAGTGATCTCCAAATGCCTTAGATGAATACAACCCTAGGTGGATGATAGTAGTTACTAGTGTTTGGTCCCTCATTATGGTCTCATAAATTTATATTTATAAGGTTATCTTGATCTAATTTTTTAATTAACCCTGAAGAGGCTGACCATAAAAAAAATCAAATGTTGCGATGGTTAAAAAGTTCCCAAATATTTGTGGGAAAATGGGAAAAGGATCGGGTTCCCTTGGTGGGACTAGGGCACCCATGGACACCCCAGTATTGGTATGGGTGCCCCAGATAAGGCTAAAATAATGTGAAACAACCAAATTTGATTGGGCATGTGGGTACAAGAGGTCGGGAACGAAGAAAGAAAATAAAAAAAGATGGCCAAAAGATAAGGGTTAATTAATACTTTCTTCACTCAAAACCCTTCTAAATAGTAGTATGAGACCAGGACTAAATAATGTCTAAAGTGAATGATTTTGTGACTACACTATGGTGGCATCGATCACCCTTCTTCTCATATCAACTATCAACCTCAGACTAAACCATATACAAATAGATTTTATTTCCTTTATAACAAAGCCTTCTCCTATACCTACCTCCACTGATGCACATGTAAGGGATTTTGTTTTGGATGTTATGAACAAGGAATACACAATATTATCATCAACCAATCCCGTAATCCTCATGATAATTTTTTTTTCAAAGATCAACCCACCGATCTTATCACATCTTCTTCTTCTACATCCCTTATGCATATCTATCAATCACCCAATTATTTTCCATATAATGACCCCATGGATACAAATGACACTATGTCCATTTCTTCTAATTTTTTAAAATATCCACTATCACTTTGGGACTAGTCACTTATCAGGATAAAGGAGAATCTAGGTCCCTTCCTCTCATATTTCCAGATATGGTAGCAGAAGACTCCCCTACCATTGGCATCCTTCAATGCAACAATGAAGACTCCATTATTTCCTACATGGGGGTGGAAGATTATCATCTTCATAATTCTTTACCTCCCAAGACATCCACCCTCCTTAGAGAAGCCACCATTGACATCAATATAAGGGCTCCTTAAGAGTCCCACATCCTTAAAGTTGGTCAATTTCTTGATCCATAACAATTAAACTCCTTCACCACATTCATTCCTAAGCATAACCAGAACTTTGCATGGTTGTATGCCAACATGCACGGACTTGATCCTAGTTTTTACATCCACAACATCATCACCATCCCCAATGCTAAGCCAGTTAAAAAAAATCTATGCCACATGCACCTTGTGTTTCCTTCCTTGTCAAAGAGGAGTTCTAATGCTTTCTTTCTGCTAATTTAATCATACCAATTGACTATCTGCAATGGGTTTTTAATATCACACATGTTTCCACAGCCTCCAAAAAGTTCTACATCTGTACCGAATTTCAAGACCTAAATATTCCTTGTACTAAAGATGACTTCCCCTTCCCAACATTGATAAGCTCATTGACCTCACTGTGGGCCACGAGATTCTTTCTCTTATGGATGGATATTCTGGATACAACTAGATTCTCATCACACCATAATACCAACATAAGAGTTCTTTCATCACCCCATTGGAGGACCTTCTGTTATTTCATTATACCCTTTAGTTTGAAAAACGTAGGGGCCACCTATCAACGTGTTATGACCTATGTCTTCCACAATATCATCCAAAAAACCATAGAGGATTATGTTGATGATCTCTTAGGTAAATCTAAGCATCATAAGGACCACCTATATGTACTTGAAACCCTCTTCACGTGTCTCATATGTTTCTTCCTCTATCTCAACCCCGCAAAGTGTGTGTTTTGATTTTTAACTAGAAAAATCCTTAGATTCATTATTTCTATCAAAAAAATTGAAGTTGACCATACCAAAATCAAATCTATCCTTAAGATGCACCCCCCTTTCAATATAAAGTAGCTTTGCAGTTGTTAGGGTGGACTTCAATCAGTTCATCATTTCATTTCTAAACTTTCTGGCCACTACCAACATTTTCACCATCTTCTTCACAAAAAAACTCACTTCAATTGGGATGCCAACTGCCAAAAGGAATTTGACAAACTCAATCATTATGTACTATCTCCACCTTTTCTTACGCCTCCATGCGAGGGGGAGCATTTCTATCTTTACATCTCTACCTCTGATCATGTGCTATGTGTCATGTTGGCACACCATGATGAGTAAGGTAGAGATCAAGACATCTATTATATCAGTCACATTGTCCATGATTACGTAACCCATTACACTACTACTAAAAATATGTTTTATTCTCTTTTCTTCACCACTTCTAAGGTTCACCATTATATTATTAATCATAAAACCTTTTTCTTCACTAGCTTTAATCCTCTCAAAACCATGAATCCTAAGCCTCACCATAATGATCACATCACACGATGGATCATGCTCATGAATGAGTTTGACCTAGAGTTCATCTCTTAGTAATATATCAAGGGCTAGGATATCGCCGATCAACTTGTTGAAGTGCCTCTTCCTGAAAATCATCTTCCTCACAAGAAATTTACTGATGATTCCATCCACATCATCAACCATGAATACTCTCCCCTCAAAATGAAACTTTTATTTGATGTATCTAAGTTTCAATAAGGGGGAGGCACTGATGTTATCATCATTCCACCTTAGTAAAATCCTATCCTCGTGGCTTACAAACTCAACTTTGAGTGCACTAATAATATGGTTGAGTATGAAGCCCTCATCTTAGGTCTTCAAACTACTATCATGCTTGAAATCCAAATCCTCAATATCTATGGTGATTCCCAACTCATCATTAACCAAATCAAGGGGATGTATTGTTGTAAAAATGAAGTCCTTCAAAAATACAAAGACATTGTCACATTTATTCTTGAGGCCTTTCATTAATATATTGTTTAAACCATCCCTTGCTCATCTAATCACTTCACAGACACTATGACATCCCTCACATCTCTCATCCCTTAGATAATGGAATAATTCAAGATATGCATTGTTATTCATCGCATAGATAAACCATCTCATACAAACGAGCTTCCTTGTGTCTATATTTTTGAATTTGATCAATCTAACATCTAGTACATGCAAATCTTCAACTATCTATCTCAATCAAAAATTCCCTCTAACGTATCCAAAAATGGTAGGAGGAATTTTCTTCAACACGCTAACCACTATGTTATCCTTGGCGGCATCCTCTATAAATGTGGGTTTGATGGTATTCTCCTTCGATGCCTTAAATCTCGTGAATCTATCTGCACTATCCAAGAAGTCCATAAAGACATTTTTGGTGGACACTTAAGTAGCTTGGCTGTCACCAAATGCATTATTTACTTAGGCTATTATTGGCCCACCCTCAATAAATACTATTGTGACTATTTCAAAAAGTGTGATAAATTCAGCAACATTCTAATCTCATCTGCATTCCTATCCAGACATTATAACCAAATTAGGATCTTTGGCCTTTCTCAAAATGGGGCGTCGACCTTATTAGTCTCATCAATCTATGATCTTCTCAACATTATCATTATATCATCACCGCTATTGAATAATTCAATAAATGGGTGGAAGACGTTCCGATCGCATCCAAAAAAGCTAACAAAATCATTGATTTTATCTATCAACACATCATATGTCACTACGCCATCCCTCATAAAATCATCATGGATAATGGAAAGTCCTTAAAAAATATCTTAAGAATATTTATGACTCTTTCAACATCATGCTTAGCTTCTCATCTCCTTACTATCCTTAAGATAATAGCCAAGCCAAAGCCACTAACAAGACTCTTTGCAATATCCTTGCCAAAATCGTTGATAAAGTAGGTTGAAACTAACATCTTTATATCCCCTTTGCTCTTTGGGCTTATTGCACTAGAATCCGTACCTTTATGGGTGCTACTCCTTTCTCTCTCATAAATGGCTCTAAAGCCATCCTTCGTCTCAAATTTCAAATCCAAGGTTCATTTTAAGACCCCCTCTAAAAAATTATTATAGGATGGATGGAGAATCTCTGAAATGGACTTTCGAAACAATGACGAATATTAAAAAAAATGTTTTGTGGAAAAGGTGATTTGGCAGGTCACAGTTTTCCTAGATTTTGCATAGTTGTACGGGTGTTATACAATCATCTATTTATATTCAAATGAGTGAGTCAGACATCCATATTTTTGAGATCAGATGGAATACGTTGGACAACTATCTCTCCCCTGCTAGACAAATAGGGTTAGACGATTGTATCTCCCCTATTAGATGGATAGGATTGGATGACTATCTATCTTAGAACCATATGGAGGGAAGTATCTTCCATATCATACAGAAAATATTGGAAGTCCATCTATCTATAATTAGAATAGGTTAGACAACCATCTCTTCTACATTTGACAGATTGTGTTGGATGACCATCTCTTCTCTACTAGTCATACAATGTTGGACGACCATATGGTCTCTATATATATTCAATAGATATAGATGCACATATACCACTGTGATCATCTCTTCAACACTAGATGGGAATACATCATTCTTAGCTGGTGCTGGGTTGGAAAATCACCTTCTATGTATATCTCTCCCATGTAAAGACACATATCTATTTCATGGCCATCAAAGGTATAGGACGATAGATTTGGAAAATCGTATATGTATCGAAAAATGAACAAATACAATGAATAAATACATATAAAATGTGTCTTTTTGGGGTGCTTCCCTCGAACCCCCATCAAGGCGCATGGCCCTTGAACCCCCCACTGGGGGGCCATCCCCCTATACCTCATAAGGGGGGTTACCCCCTGTCAACCCCCAAAACATATGTATTATACCTTGGAGAATATGAGCACATTTTGATTCGTAACGTTGGTGAAATAAATGCATAACTTCATTTTTAAGTTTAAATAGTAGGTGAACTAACCTATTCAAATGACTTGTCATAAAAAAAAATTAGGCAAATTGGGTGGTATCTAAGTGTTGAAAATTTTCCATTTATAATTTTCAAAACCCCTAATATTTGTGATTTTACGAAAAAATTGCCACTAATTTTTTCCTTGTTCAAATCCCATTTTTTTTTGTTTCTCTTCGTGAATTCATTTGTGATAAGGACTATTGCCAAGAACATCTAACACAACTTGAATTTCTAGATAAGTGTCTCCTAATCACTCTTCAACATCATCATGTCTACAAAGAGCACATCAAATGTGCCTATAATAAAGATCTAAAGAAGCATGAATTTAACATCAATGACCTTGTCCTTAAATAAACTCAGAATGCTACTACTCTAGAAATGAGCCAACATGAAAAGTTTTCTCCCAACTAGATTGGACCATATATTATCACGAATATGTATGTATCTAGAGCTTTTTGTTTAGCTTTTCTTGATGGTAAATCAGAAAAGGAACCTCTCAACACCTTGCATTGGCAGCCTTTCTACTGTTAAAAAATATACCATTGTGACCTTAGTCACTGTTAGGATAAATTTTATTATCCTATTATTAATTATGCATA
Source organism: Taxus chinensis (assembly GCA_019776745.2). Lineage (NCBI taxonomy): Eukaryota > Viridiplantae > Streptophyta > Pinopsida > Cupressales > Taxaceae > Taxus > Taxus chinensis. Next base: position 83,084,281 of record CM034155.1, on the reverse strand, counting down.
GTAGGATTATTTAATTAATTTTATTAATTAAATAATAAATATACTGTTGTATGGTTAATCAACCATATTTGTTTGTATTCAGATTGTTATATTGTTTTAAACAATATATTTGTCTTTTTCTAATTCCTGCTTCCCGGATGTTATTGGAAGCTTATTCATTTTGGCATTTGGTTGCACCTGTGCAACTTATTCTCCTGTGTGTGTTTGGATGTACAATATCTATAAATATTGCAGCCCATTCTCTGTAATTTTTTACTGATTGAGATTAATAAAATATCACAGGCTTCTGTCCCTGTTTCTCAATCAACATTTGGTACCAGAGTGAATTGAAGCTCCTGGCAAGGTTGGAGAAGGTTGCAGAAGAAGGAGAATTCGTGGAAAAGTAATCTGCACCAGAAGGAGAGCCAGTGCTGCCTCCTGCAGCTTCCCAGAACCCCCTGCAAACCAACAACCTCCTGTTCATTTCCAGGTGTTTGGAACACAATTTTTTTTTTCCATGGTGCACTCAGCACTAGGCAAAAATTGCTACAGGTATTGAATTTGAAAAAAAAAATTCCAATCAGGGTTTTGTTTTACTGTATTTGGAGATTGTTTTGCTTGTTTGGAGGACTGTCTGTGCACCTGCAGAGAATACACAGAGCAAAGAAAATAAAAAAAAAGAGAAGAGGCGTTTTTTTTGATCTAGCGCCTGTACAAGGAAAAAAAAAGGTGTTTTTTAGAGCATACGTGCCCTTTGCTGTCCCCCATGGCCTGCATAACAAAAAACGTTGTTTTTGGAGCAAAAAAACGCATTTTTCTCTCTTGCCCACGCTATTCTTTATCTTCCAGCGACTTGCACAAGCAATAAACAATAAAAAATGCCCCCAGCATTGAAAAAACGCCCCCAGCATTGGCAAAAACGCCCCCAACATTAAAAAAAATGTAGCCAGGCAAAAATACAGCAAAAATACATGCTGGACAGTGCGTCCAAAGCAAAAACAGTGCCCAGGCAGTCAAAAACGCGGCCTGTACATGAATCAGTGCGTGAAAAGAAGAAAAATGCGGCCATAGAAGAATACAAAGGCATGGAGGTTAAAAGAAACACTTCAGATCCGTATTTGGAGCAATAAAATAACCCTAAACTGCCTCTCACCAGCTGCTGCCACGTGGATCCTTCATCTAGGGTGCATTTTCTAAGGTAAGCCATTTTTTCACATACTGTAAATACAAGTTTGCTCATCTTTACATCAAGCGCCCTTAAGTGGCCAAGTTGGATAGAGGGAAAGCCTTAGAAGTGGGAGGTGCATGGTTCAAATCCCACCCCCAACTTCACATTTTGCATTTGGCGGAATTTTTGGCGGAACTGCTAAATTTAGCAGGCTTTTTTGAATTTAGTTACGACTAACTAAATTTAGCGGAGAATCCCTAATTTAGTGTAAAATTTTTTTTTTCTCCTATTTGGTTTGTTTTCTCATTCCAGACATTTTTTGCAAAAGGAGACCCACATAAAAATTGCATTTTCAGCTATTTTTTTGTAATTTTTAGCATTTTGGGTTCAGGAGGTCACCAGGACCCCGAAATTGTAAATTTTTGCCTGTCATTCAAATTGTATTGTATATTGTACTAATTTGCAGGTTGCCATAGTCAACTATAAAACTTTGTAACTGCTCAGAAACTGGCAGAATTGTAATCAAAAATAGTAAATTTGGTTCTGTAACACTCACGAGATCCTAGATCTCATTCGCAGCGTTCGGTATATACAGTGCCTCTGGGAAGTGCTTACGGGTAAAGCCGTTGCGACTACTACTACACTTAACGCCTAATATAGCTGCAACAACGTCATCTGGGTATCATCCCTATAAATCAACGGGGAGTAATAAGGTCACAGTGCACACACTATGAACCATCCCATCCGTCTGTGAATGATTGCAAGACATAAATCCGGACTGAGAAATTATCCGAGTATATAGCGAAGTTACGCGCGCGTATGAGGATATTTCTTTGAGCTGGTGTCAATAATCACATAGACCATATCAGTACTGTCTTGGTACCACGTATCGAATTCTTTCACGTACGTTAACGCCTCTTTCACGTACCGCCGGGTATATAGAAAGGGCAAGCTTCTTCCACGTACCGACGGGTATATCAGAAGAGCGCGTATATAGAAAGGTTCGGTATATCGGACTGATGGTATATAGATTGGGAGACCTTATACCTGGAGTGATAAGAGCCAAACCCTGTCAGTGATCTCGGTAAAATGGGCACCAATGCCCCCAAATTTTTTATTCCGGATTCACAATTGCTCAGAGGAAGCAACTATGCTGCTTGGAAGACAAAAATCAAAACACAACTTGAGTTTGAAGAAATCTGGCCTATTGTGACTGGTACTCTAACCAGATCACCAACGGATGCAACACAACAACGACAATTTGATAGAGCAGATCAGAAAGCAACGCTCATCATTTTGTTTGGAGTGTCCGATGATGTGCAAGCCCACATTCGAGATGCCACATCAGCAAAAGAAGCGTGGGATAAGCTGAGCACAATAAATGAGGCCAAGAACAAGAATGTCATACTCAATTTGCAGAGTCAGTTACATACATTGAAATTCAAACAGAATGAGAAAATTGAAGCCTTCCTAAGAAGAGTTGCAGAGTTGAGGGCTTCACTTCTAGCCCTAGGAGAAGAGGTCAAAGATGAGTCTCTCGTTCCCATTGTTCTGAGAGCTCTCCCTTCTTCTTACCGAATTTTTGTCACAACTCTAAACTTGTCAGATACGACAATTAGTTTTGACAAGTTAGTAAACCTACTGCAACAAGAGGAAGCAATGCACAATAAGGATGATGAAGAGAAGCAGGCACTGTCTTCACATCAAAAATGGAAAGGAAAAGGTAAAGGTAAACCTAAATCCTATCAGAAGTCCCCACATCAAAATCAGTATCATGGGGACAATCAATAGGAGAAGGGATGTCCCATTTGCAAAAGAGGACATGACTTGCAAGAATGTTGGTTTAACACATATAAGAAAGGTTCATCAAGCAATTCTGGACCTCAACAACAACAAACTTACAAGGGACATTCAAACAACTATCACGGGCAGAAAAAGGGGAACTGAAAAAGAAGACCCCACCAGCAAGGTAATATTGCTGAGCAACAAGATCAGTCTGACAATGAAGACTTCTTGTTCACTGCTTGATCAAGTGAACCATCCACGTCATCTAGTGATGTCTGGTATGTTGATTCGGGAGCCACTCGACACATGACCGGCCACAGAGACTGGTTTATTTCAATGAGGGACACGCCTTCGAAAAATCATGTTTCATTGGGAGATGATTCTTCATATACAGTACAGGGGATTGGAAACATTTCTCTACCCCTTGGTTCACGCAACTGCAGAATATCTGATGTTCTATATATCCCTGGGTTGACAAAGAACCTTCTTTCGGTCAGTCAACTCCTAGATCACAAATTGAAAATTGACTTTGATAGTCAATCCGGCAAGAAAATGTGTTTGATTCGAGATAAATCCAGAGGCTCGAAAATAATTGCAAAAGCCTCAAATGTGGGACGAATGTTTCAACTTGATTTCATTCACAAAAATGATCAAGCACTCGTGGCTAAAAACTCCACCTCAGCTCAGTTGTGGCATCGGAGATTTGGTCATGTAAGTTTCAAATATCTCGACACACTTCGCCGGTGTAATATGGTACATGGGCTACCATCTCTTTAGAAGGATACAGACAAGTGTCCTCACTACTTAGCAGGGAAACAACACAGAGTTTCATTCCAAACAAGTACTTTTCGAGCTCATGGAAAACTTGACCTGGTTCATACCGATCTGTGCGGTCCAATGCAGCCAAGTCATTCAGGGTTCCAGTACTTCATGCTCTGTGTTGACAACTATTTACGCAAAATGTGGATTTTTTATCTTTGCAAGAAAAGTGAAGCCTTTGAAACGTTCAAAAAGTTCAAAGTGGCAGTTGAGAAAGAAACTGGTCATCACATCAGAACTCTCCGCTCAGATCGAGGGGGGGAATTCACCAGTGATGAGTTTAGAGACTATCTACAAACTCACGGGATTCATCGACAAATGCCTCCTCCACACACACCGCAGCAAAATGGTGTTGTCGAGAGAAGAAATCGTACTATCATGGAAATGGTGCAATGCATGATCGATGATTCTGAACTTGTAAAGACATTTTGGGTAGAAGCAACAAAAACAACAGTGTATTTGTTAAACAGAGCGCCCACAACTGCTCTTGATGGAATTACACCACAAGAAGCATGGTCAAAAAGGAAACCATCCATTGCACACCTCAGAGTATTTGGGTGTAAAGCCAGCATGCACATACCCAAACAGAACAGAAATAAATTGGACATGAAGTCACAAAATCTCATCTTCATTGGATACAGTGAAGAGACTCTTGGGTACAGACTGATGGATCCTAAGACCAGAAAAGTCTACACAAGCAGAGATGTTGAGTTTTTTGAGAAGAAGGAAGCAGAGACTCCTCCTCCGGACTCACAAGATGTAGATTTTTCACCAGTTGTAAAAACTGAAGCAAATGTTCCCTCAGAAGATGAAAGTGATGATGGGGATGATGGTGTTGATCAGATAGAACCATAACCCATGGGAACAGTTCAACATATGCCTAAATGGTGCACAAGTACATTACGAGATGCAAGATTGGATGCTCCACCGGATACATCCACCCCTGGATCACGGACTCGCAGTAAAGCAAGAGAAGAAGTTAACTTTGCTTTGATGAGTAGAGTCATTAAATCAGACGAGCCCTCTACAGTCCAAGAAGCCCTACAGTCGAAAGCTTGGAAAGATGCCATGGATTCTGAATATCAATCAGTGATGAAGAATAACACTTGGCAGCTTGTCGATCTTCCACCAGGGAAGAAACCCATTGGTTGCAGATGGATATTCAAAACTAAGTACAAAGCAGATGGGACAGTGGACAAGTGTAAAGCAAGACTTGTAGCAAAGGGGTACACACAGAAAGAAGGCATTGACTATGAGGAGACATTTGCTCCCACAGCTAAGATCAAAACGATCAGGATGATCTTTGCTCTAGCTGCTTAGTTTGGATGGAAAGTTCACCAAATGGACGTAAAAAGTGCCTTCCTGAATGGATATTTGCAAGAAGAAGTCTACATGACTCAACCTGAGGGATATGTTGTACCTGGTCAAGAAGAAAAGGTATGCAGACTCAGGAAATCTCTGTATGGCCTCAAACAGGCACCCCGGGCATGGTACATCAAGATTGATGAGCATCTCGTACAACATGGATTCGTCAGAAATCCATACGATCCTAATCTCTACCTCAAAAAGCAAGGGGGGGAGATGGTGATTGTTGTAGTTTATGTCGATGATCTAGTCATCACTGGCAGTTCAGTGAAGATGATTGATGAAACAAAGAAAGATCTTAAGCGATCATTCGACATGACAGATCTCGGGCTTATGCACTACTGTCTTGGACTGGAAGTATGGCAGAAAGAGAATCACATCTTTGTTTCTCAGATGAAATATACCAAGACAACGCTCGAGAAATTTAGGATGATGGATTGCACACCAATTGCTACACCTATGGAGAACAGATTACAGTTATCTCGTTCAGATCCATCTCCTGAGGTAAGTGCCACTCTCTATCGGCAGCTGATTGGGAGTCTCATTTACCTGACCTACACTAGACCAGATATCAGCTTTGCAGTAAGCTATCTATCCAGGTTCATGCAAGAACCCAAAGTTTGTCATTGGAAAGCAGCAAAGGACATTTTAAGATATCTCAAAGGATCAGTGGATCTTGGTCTAGAATACAAGAAGAATGAAAACTTCTTCTTGACTGGATATTCGGATTCAGATCATGCAGGTAACATTGATGATAGAAAATCCACTTTTGGATTTGTATTCTTTATGGGATCTGGACCAATATCATGGGGAAGTAAGAAACAACACTTTGTTTCTCACTCTTCCACAGAAGCTGAGTATTGTTCTGCAGGAGAAGCTATCTGTGAAGCGATTTGGCTACGTCGCATACTGGAAGGACTTGGAATACCATAGGACAAACCGACCACCATCTATGTTGACAACGAAGGTGTTCTCAAACTTGTTCGCAATCCAGTTTTTCACGAGAGAACAAAGCACATTGAATTTCAGGTTCATTTCATACATGAACATGTGTTGAAGCACAACATCCAGCTTTAATTTTGTCCAACAGCTGAACAACAAGTAGATATTTTCACAAAGTCACTTGCACGTGACAAGTTCGAGTTGTTCAGGGCATTTCTCTCCTCATCTCTTCAGACAATGCACAATTAAGGGGGGAAATGTTAGGATAAATTTTATTATCCTATTATTAATTATGCATAGTAGGATTATTTAATTAATTTTATTAATTAAATAATAAATATACTGTTGTATGGTTAATCAACCATATTTGTTTGTATTCAGATTGTTATATTGTTTTAAACAATATATTTGTCTTTTTCTAATTCCTGCTTCCCGGATGTTATTGGAAGCTTATTCATTTTGGCATTTGGTTGCACCTATGCAACTTATTCTCCTGTGTGTATTTGGCTGTACAATATCTATAAATATTGCAGCCCATTCTCTGTAATTTTTTACTGATTGAGATTAATAAAATATCACAGGCTTCCGTCCCTGTTTCTCAATCAACAGTCACATTATATGATCTCACTTCCATAATTAGCCTTTCAATCTCTCATCGTAATGATTTGGAATTATGTGGTCTACCATCACTATCTTATCTATGACCTTTAATATGAGCACGACAACTCTACTCATAGCATATTCCTTATGGAGAAGTTTCTCCTTTTAGGTAGGAACCCTGCAATCATTACATCCATCACCTTCTTATATATCTACTGGAACCATGATAAGGGTTCATAGATGTCATTTTTAAAACCCATTTCCCTTCCCTAAGTGGTCTACTTGGCTATCCTCAACTCTACCCTAAAAAATTCAAATTTTAGGATTACTCATGTCAAATCTATCTTATCCAAAAATAGATTGCTCCCTTGAAGGAAAATTTTTCATCTAAAGTAAATAATGCCAAAAGTATAGACTGATCCCTCAAAGGACAACTATCATGCATATTTTATCCTATCATCTAAAAATTTAAAAATCCAAAAATGTAGACAACTCCCTGGAAGGATGGCTACTTCCTTATATTATGTTAGTGAAGGCTTCCTGCATTGATAAACCTTCTACATATATTAAAATCAAAATTCAAAATAAAGCATCCTAGGAAAGCTTCCCGCATCGATCAAATTTCCCATCTATAGAAAACTTCTTGCATTGATCATTTTTTTCCATATTGCTTAGAGATGGGGTATAGACATAGGAAAACCACTTAAGTAGAACCTATTTCCCTCATATAGGCTACATCAAAAACCCCTTGCCATGTTGATAGTGGGTGTGTAAGCACACCTTCCATTTTTTTCTTGTGATCTTAAATATGACCAACTGTCATTGGCTATGTGTTAATACCTGCCATAGGCCACAAATGCATCACTTTGTATGTGTTCCCTTTCACCCTTTCACCCCAATCCTGTTCAAAAGAATTTATTCCACGTGCATTATTTTCTATGTTGCAAGTGTAAGTTTAATATTTTGGTCACTATACCCAGGGTTGTGTTTTGTATATCTAAACTTCATCACATCTAATTATCCATATCCAATCTAATATAGTATCTATATCTTTCCTGTCATATCCATCATATCCATCACTTATCGTGATTGTTGATACAGAACCACAAAACCCCTGATTGTTTGTAATTCAAAGGATTGAGATAGTCGGTGTGATTGTACAACATGGATCTTTTCCCAAAGTGTGGGACTTTGCAATTGGGAAAGCTCTTTGGAGAAAGGCCAGCTTCCTATTCCTAAATATATCACCACTCACCCAATACAAAAAAACTATTCTAAATTCTACCCTAATTTTTCTGAGACGGGGAAGAAGGATTGCAAGAAGAGTAAATCCTAATCTACTAGAGGTGATGCACCAATAAGGAATGTTGGATAATCTTCCTTGCATGGAAATGAAAATGAACAAGGTTGAAGAGGATGATTAAACACCACAGATCAAAACAATGTCAAAATTCCATTCACCAAATAAACACAATCCATTGATATTTGAAATAATAATTAACATGCACAATTAACCTGATTGTAATGAGAGATTAGAAGGAAACAATAAACATAAAAGGGTTGATAATCATCCACAATGTTTGTTTTATTTCTCCAAAGATTGATATAGTGCATTACATGGGGCCAAAGGCACACAATTTGCATTACAATTCCATTGGGAGGCTTGAGCTCAACAAAGTTTCTTATAGACAAGAAGAGAAGGGAGGGGCAAAGGTAAAAAATCCAACCCTTTGAAATGTACCCCTCTTTACAATTTATAATAAAAATTTACAGAGGAGAGAGAGAGAGAGAAAAATCTTGAATTTTCTCCAAAATCTTTTAAAAATCATTGCTTAATTTGCTATGAGTGCTTAGAGGATTTGCAAAATCTAGCTTCATTAACAGAGTTTCCGTGTGCTTAAAGAAAGTAACCTATTTTTTCTCCTGGCTGTAGCTCTTAGCCCATGTAGGCTTCATGATGATCCCCTATTCCTAACAACCCCATTAATGGCCTTCACTTACCACTGCATTTCTTGCCATTTTTGGAGGTCTAGGACACTTGAAATCCAAAATTTGATGATCCCATATTTTAGATCCTAAAATTACCTTTCTAATGACTACAATTTCATAAGAAATAGATTAGTACAATGGAAGATATTGTCATTTTGGTTCTATTTTCTTGATTGGGTTTTCACCTTCATTTGCCTTCTTGTAGTTGATTTGGCTATTACTATTGAATTATAAACTGAACCACCTTTCCAACAAGTATAATTTTATTGAATTTGAATAAAAAAGGTAGGAGATATTAAATTTTGAAGATCAACATGATCTTGGGTGCTTGCAACTTCATCGAGCTAGTTCAACTACCACTAAGCCATTTTATTGCATTGCTGAGCTGTTTTATTCAGTGCTCCGTTACCTTCTAACTTGCTAAGTCAAAGTTTAATACAATCTAGCTCAACCCCCAATATACTTCACCTACTCCACTACTTATACCTCCAACAGATCAATGAACCACACATTTTAGCTTGGTGTTCAATAAACTTTAGCGGGTTTTTGATTGGAAATGGGTGGGAATGGCATTGTTTTTTACACCTTCAGGATTTAGTCATTCAGAATCACTGAGTCCTCCTTGGGATTTACCTGATCTTAACCCTAAATGAATTCAAGTTTGAGTCCCTGAAACCAAAGTTACTCGCCATGTTCCCCTTTAACTTATGGGTTTTAGGGATTTTCCTTTTCAGACTCTTTGCCCAATCCATTTTAGGCTTCACACACTCCCACTCCCAAAATCCAGCTCAACCAACCACCGAATACCTCCACCCCAAATCCTGAAGTGCCACGTTGCCCTCACCATTTCAGGTTTTGGGCTTTCAAGATCTTGAGGGTTTGACTCGATTTTACCTCCTTCTTGGTGGTGGACCCCGAAATGTGAAATGTCTGAAGTCTAAAATCTTTAGAATTCATCTCCTAACCTCCTTCGTTACTTACCTTGATGCATCAAGTTCATTAGACTAATTCGATATGGAACTTGGTGCCCTTTTCGTGAGCTCTTTTTGTGAAATTCTCATTTTCTAAGCTCCATTGGCTCTTCATTGACGAGGTTGTCTAAGATCTCATCATTTTTTTCATGGTTCATTTCTTCTAACCGTTGTAATTTCTAGATGCTCCCTCCAACTTGGTCCTGGTACTTAACCCTTTCATTCATTGTGCCCGCATAACTTGTGCTCGGCTCTGCCGAGCATTCCATCTACGTCGCCTCACCTAGTTTAAGCTACCCCATGAGTTCTAATGTTTTTAAACTCGCTATCCTTCATTGACATGTTAGTGATCATGTCGAGCCCTCATCATTTTCATGCGGCTGAATTCTCATGTTGCGAGCTCATGGATCCACCCTACATATTCAACCTCTCCATATATACCAGCATGATCTTGGACCAAGTTTTTTATTTCACATGTTCAAGTTATGCCTATGAGATTTTGAATTGAGCCCTCCGCTCTCTCACAATGGTCTCGATCCTTCCATTATCTACTAAACTTAGCTCTCTTGTGTTCTTCACCTTACACATGGCCAAGTTGATTCCCTTTATTTTTCTTGGCTTGACTAAGCATTTATCCAATATCAAGGGTTGTCCCTGTTTAGCTTGAGTTGGGATCTAATTCTCTCCATGCCATGTAAGTGACTAGCTAGCCAAGAAGCTTGGCGAGTTGCTCAGAGAGATCCTTTGAGCTCGATCACCTTTGAGGCCCTCCATGGCATCCTAACTGATTTTTTTCAAACTTGTTCATGGGGCCTTATATCTTTCAGATGTCAGAGGCCATAAGGGGACCTTAGAAGACCTTGCGACTAAATTTATTTTTTTTTCCACTTTTTTCTTTTTTTTTGTTTGAAAGTGGGCCTGGAGAGCCCTTCTTCTCCCTAGTGAGCTCCTCAGACCTGGAATGGCCTGAAATGGGTCCTAATGGCTTGGATTGTCCCAAATCTTCCCTAAATGACTGCAAGTGCTTCCCAAACATAAAAATTGACCTGTAATTCAGATTTCACATGTGGTGGCCTTATCCGATGACTGGGCTCATTTCTGCTATATGATCATTTCTAAATTAAATTCATTACAACTTCGTATCAAATTTCTAATTCAACCTCTAATCACACCTATCTACATGTATCACATCATCTAATCTCATCTAAACCAATCATATCTAATCATATATATCATTATCGCATCTAATCTAAATTCCATCATATCTTTCCAAATATCTAAATTCACCATTCCATCATCTAAACATCTAATTTCATCACATCAATATCTAAGTCACTATCCATCAAATCCATATACTACATCACCAACATCTCATCTATATATCATATAAAATATCTACCTAATCATCTATATATATCCAATCCATCACATCTAGTCTACATCCAATCAATATATCATATCACATCATCAATATGCATCACATCACATCTAAAATCTAAATCAACATCCAAAATCTAATCAAGAATCTAATTCAAAATACATTATATAATAAAATTTCAACATACATCAAAGAATATAAATCATCACATCCATATAATTTACTCATCACAACACATAAAAATCACAACAACATCATCTTAAAGAATTTGTGGTTTCTTTTGCAAGAAGAAAACACAAGTATCCCAAACTTTCAACACATTATTTCTGCAAATATTTCATGCCTATAGTTCAAAAACATGAGGAAAGTAATCACAGGCCTGCTCCTTCACATATTTAGGCCATTGTGCTAGTGTCCCCTACAAACATCCTAATGACACATACTTCATCTTCTTCACTTGGTCTTGTTTTCCCATGGGTATAAGATATCATCAACAACCACCAATGTACCATGGATAAATAAAAAAAATAGCATTCAAAATCTCTTTTGAACTCTGGAATTCTTATTATCACTTGAGGATCTCAATTAATTGATTTTGGCTGACCTAGAGTGGAGAAAGATGAATCATAAATGAGAATCATGAACTATGAGATGACATGATATTCCCTTGGTGAGCTTGAACCAGAGGGGATCATCCATAATTTTGAATAGACCGCTACTAGGATGTAGAGCACAAACAAGTCCTTTGCTAATACAATAAGTTACAACAAACATATATCACAAATTGTCCTTCTATTTTGAAAAATGAGTCACTTCCTCGAACCTAAATAGGATAAAAACATGCAAATTGTGACTCTTTGGACCTCCACAAAGATATGGACTTTAAAATATCTATTTTCATGTTATTTATATGCTATCTTAACATTTAGTTTGATTGGAAACCAAAGGAGATTACTAATTTACCTTAAATTCTCCAAATCACCTTGTTATGCCTCTTAAGAACAATTCCTTTCATGGGTTGATGTTGGGAATAAAATAAAAACACCTAAAATAAGATAATACCATTCATAGAAACCCTTTTGGCTTCTTAAGGTGTGTGAAAAATTCTATGGTTTAACCCCTAAAATTCCTCCTTCATTCACATCTAATCTTCCTTTCCCAAACCTTGCTCCTTGTAGCCCTTCTCCAAGGGTTTTTTAGGTCTAAATTTTGTTTGAGGGATATTAGAAACAAATAAAATGTCTTTTAGGATACACTTTATCATATTTAACCTTCCCGTGAAGTTTCAAAACTCAAATCCACTTCTAACCCCTTCCCCCGCCAAATTTTCTCTCTCACAATTAGGTCTATAGAAGTAATCTACAAACTTGATATAGGACTATCAATTTTCCCAGAAACTATGGCCCTTCTATGGAACAATTCCTCTTAAAATATTGATGTATGCTCAATATAGATGATTTCCTTGAATTTTTGGTTCTTAGTGAGGTGTCTAAGGCCTTCAAAATCCTAATTGAACTCAAACCTTGGGTAGGGTTTTGTGTCAGCCCAAGTGGGAATAAAACATTATAACACATCTTTTTTTCAATTCCAAACCTTGGGGATTATATTGTAGGTATATTTTTACATAATTCACCTTCTTAAATTGACAGTGAGAACTAAGAACCTCTAAAACTTTACTCAAACCAAACTTTCTCTCTTTACATGAGAAAACAAAGTTCATACTATAGACCCAAGCTATTTTTGCAACATAACAATTATTATTACCTTAACTCCTTTCTCAAAGGTTTAATTTTTTTAAATATAGAATCCTCCTTATTTCAAATAAGACTTTATTCATTCTTCAAACATATACATTCATTGCTTTAAGAATTCTTCAAGAAATCTACTCAAAAAACAATCTAAAATCAAGAAAAACAAATCATTTTCTTGAAATTTCTCCTCATTATTCATCAAAATATCCTTTTCACATATTTATCTTGTGAGACACCAGTACTTCTAACTAGCCATTATAACTCGCTTTCCCTTTTTACACTTTTATTCAAAACCTAATTGATGTTGGAGACATAACATCTTTAGAAAACATAACCAAACAGGATTATTTTTCATCTTTTTAACATTTATTCCCCATTCACTCTTCCTAGGAGTCATTTAGAAACATGAAAATACTCTTAACATGCTTACTCTAACCACTAGAACCCCTACACACCTACTACACAAGACAAAATGACATAAACAAGTTCAAATATTTAAATTTATAAAATGGAGGGAAACAAAATATTTGAATTTTTGAATGTCTAAACTAATTTCATTCAACTTAACACCATGAAATGAGTTCAATAGACCCTATAAAGACTCATACACCCTCAACACTAACTTCCAATCAAAAATTTGACATAACACAAAAATTTATTATCGGGATGAATGCCCCTGCATCATACTCCCAAGGGAATAAGAAAGTCTCCCCATAAACTTTTACTTAGTAATCTTGTATTCTTATATCTTTTCTTCTAGTTGAAGATGATCATCTTATGGTTTTCCTTGACTACATACCATGCACATAATGATTTCATCAGCTATATCATGTCTTATATAGTATTCTTATCCTTATGAATGATTTGGTTCTTGAATAAGAAGGTGGTTCTAGGACTATTTGTTGTCTCCTTAACCTTGTGCTTGAGAATGTACACCTGATCCAAATATTTTTGAGATGAAAATTCATTTCTTATGACTGTTAAACCATATTTTTCACTCTCCTTTTATCCTTATTAAATCATTATAACCTTAAGATATGAAAATAGAGACCTTTTCTTGAACAATTCACTTTCCTTTAATTGTATCATCTCCATATCCATTATTAGACCTACAGAAACAACACTCATAGAAGGACTAGATTAATAAACCGAAGCTTTATCTGCTCTCTTGATCATTTCTTCCATCACATGTTTTCTTTCTTCAACTTGCTGCTCTTGAGTTTTTTCTTGAACCTTTGGATTCTTGATCTCTTGGATTGTTTTTATCCATCTTCCATGATTGTCATTCTCTTGTTGAAATTCTAATTACTCCTTAGCATTATCTTGCTTTGAATTTTTCTCCTCCTTACTTGGTTCTTTTGCTCCTAATTGATCACATTTGTATTTTTATCTTACAAGATATGTAGATCCACTTGTCACATATTCCTTTCTCTTTCTGATTTGAGGACTTTCTTAGTATTCTTCCTCTCCACTCATCCATTTCCAAAATTTCTTAATTGTACTAGGTTTATTTTCCACCTTATCACACTCCTTTTTCAGTTGTAATTCTTGTAGATTTAAGTCCAACTTCCTTCTTCTACTGTAATTAGACCTTCATGCTTATTAACATGACTATTGGATGGTTCTTATTCTATGCATAGATTTCCTTAAGAGGATTCAATGTGTGCTTAACCCCATTATTCAAAAGAGTGTAAGTGTTTTCCTAACCATCATGAATAACTATTCTATCAAACTTCTAAGACCTTCCTAGTAAGAGATGAAAGACATCAATAGGCATCACATCACAAAGGAATTAATCCTTATACATACCAATCTAAAAATTAACAAGACACTACTCACTAACCAATACTTGATGATTCCTTTGAACCCAATACACCTTGTATGGTTTAAGATGCACCAAAATTTTCAATTTGAGCTTTTCAACTATCTCAGAAGACACTAAATTATCTATGTTACCATTATCAACAATAAGCTTACAACTATTACCTTTATACTTTCACATTGTCCTTAATAACATTATTATTTAATCTGATTATTAAATTTATTTTCTTTAGTTCAACAACACTCTTCTCATCATGAGAACCTCTCCTGTTTCAAGTTTCTCTATCTGTGTTGTTGAACCCACACTTCCCTATTTATCACCTTCCACAATATAATTTATTGCTTCTCTTGTTCTACTGCTACTTTCTTGAGAATTATCTAGAAATTCATATGCTCTATGACCAACATACTTGTTGCACTAAAAATACCTTCCTGGAAACTCACCTCTTCTTCTTGAATATCCTCCTCTTGTAGAACCTTGTGCTTGTGAACTAGTTTATCCTTCTGCTTGTCATTTTTCTTCTTGTTTCTATTATCTACTTGCATGTCACCCTTTACCTCTAAAATTTTGCATTCTCCTTCTATTCATCTTGTCTTTAACCTTTAAGGCCAACTGATAACACTCTTCAAGTGCCTAAGACTAGAAAGACTCAACTCATCATGTAAATTAAACCTCAAAGCATTAAGGTATATAGACACTTTGTTTGGTATCATCCTCCATATTACCTGACCTAATACTCAGCTTGTAAAACTCCTTACTATATTCCTTTACACTCATCTCTTTTTATTATAAATTTTGAATTTTTCTACACAAACTTGTCATATAATTAGTAGGAAATATTTTACCTTTAAATTTGGCTACCATTTTGTTCCAAGATATGATATTGGCCTTTTTTTTCTTCACCCTCTCTTCCTATATATAATCTTACCATAGGTATGCATGTCCTTTTAGCTTGGGCTCTAGAAAAAATTAACTAATTCTCTTTATGTACATTTTTGAAATAAAAATACTTGTCTAGTTTGTATATCCAATCAAGAAGCTCTTCATCGTTTAGGATGCATGCATACACTAGAAGTTATATATTAGGATTTAATACTTAACCTTCTATTTCATTTAAATGTTTTTCAAAATTGACTCTAAGGTTCCTCAATTCTTGAAAAATAACTTTTCCCATGTTTAAGGATGTTTCCCTCTCTCTTTCCACATTTCTTCTAGGTGGCACATTGTCTCTCCTTGATAATCACAACTGTACCTTCTCTCTTTTGTAATAAATTCACTTTTTCCAAGTTCCTCAGGTATCTTAGTCTACTCTTATACCAAATTATGTCGAGAACAAACAATTAATTTTCCAATCCAAAAAGTTATTACAAATAAATATCAGAAATTTTTCTGAGTGTATCCTGAAAAATGAGTCACTTCCTCAAACCTAGATAGGTTATAAACATGCAAATTTTGACTCTTGCGACCTTCAATAAGTTATGGAATTTAAAATTGTTGGAAGCACAAATAATGGGGGGGTGATTTATTGTGCCATTAAAAATTTCATTCCATTAAAATTTACATCCATAAATTATTAAATGCATTAATAAACCATACATTAACATATAGATTAGGAAATGATAAACCAAACACATGAGAATACACCATGAGAGCACAAGAACACAATATTTAAGTGAGAAACCCTCAAGGGGAAAAAAACCCATTGAACATATACATATATTAATCAATACAAAGGAATCATGTGAATATTATACATCATAAGAGATGTATTTGGTGAGGAAATAACTCAACAAGGAGCACTAACCCCTTTCTTAGTAGAGCACCAACCTTATAAGGAACACCAACCCCTATTTTAGTATAGCACAAACCATACAAGGAGGTAGCAAACCCCTGGATGACTCAACAATAATTAAATCCATCTAAAATTATTGACATCTCTAAAATTTTTCTCACACAACTAATGATGACTCTATGCAGCTTACTATCCTCTCTATCTTCCTCAAAACATCTATCTAGCCTTCATGCCCAAAACCTATTCCTTTAAGATGATTTCCACATTTTCCCTAGCTCGCCCATAACTACACTCTCTCTATAAAAGCTTCACATAATCATTACCCCCTCAATAAGGTCATAAGGACATCCATCATATTCCTCAAACAATCCCTAGGTCACAATTTTTCTCCTCTATCACAACTAGCTCAAGTGAGCCTTCTAAAATTCTTTTATACTTGTTTCTTTATCAAAAATCACTTGGGTCAGACATCATAGTGTAAAAAAACTCCCCAAAAAATAATAACATGATAAAAACATCATAAAAAGGATGATGTTAGTGGCTTCCATCACCTAGAGCCTTTTAGACCTCCATTAGGACTCAACAAGCCCTAAAACACCAAATCAAAAAGTTCACCACCAAGGGAAAGTTCTAGACCAAAAATAATATTTACAAAATCATGGAAAACACTTAGACATGATTTATAAGCATTCAAAAACCTCCAAAAACCATGAAACCATTATAAGAGAATGTTCAAGCAAGCACCCTCAAAATTAGCCTTCAGAGAACAGGCCATAAGTTCCTCAATTATCAATAAAAACTAAAGTGTGATATACCATTGGAAAAATATTGATATCAAAATAATTATGGAAAAATAAGACAAATCCATGAATCTAATTATAGCACCTCAAAAACTACTCCACACGTAGACTTCTCCAAACTGCCCAAAAAGTAGTCTTCAAAGATAGGGCACACTTGACCATATAAATGCTCAAACATGATCTAAAACCATCATGGACATGAATAAAAACTCACATTATTCCATAAATGCTAAATTAATCAATAGGTCTAACGGAAAGCTTTTTCACAAACATACTTTTCCAAAAAAATTTCTTTTCGGGTGGGTCTCATATACAGCCAAGACCTCTAAATAAAACTTGGAGAAAAATGGAGGAGTCATATACAAAATAGAATAATAAAATTTGTAAAAAAAATCCATTATGGGCCACTAAAATCATTTTCTCCCAAGTCACTATACACCTAGGGTTTTGAGAGGGTTAATAATTTATTTGGCTTCTTAATGATTGTTCATAAAAAAACGTGATGATAACACAACCTAATTCCACTTGGAAAATATTAATAGCTAACCTATAAAACTATCCCAGGAGATCATGTCCCCATGCAAATCATGCACTCTCTAACAAGCATCAAAAACTCAACTTTTAGCTAAAAATCTCACCTTTGGGAACTTTGTTTTAGTTAAAGTGCAATATCTCAAAAAATCCTCATCACCTGAACTTGAAATTCGGTCCAAAAGTTCATGTCAATATGGAAACAAACCTTCAATACTCACTATGCCACATTAGGATCAACTTTTACAAGGGTTAGGTCTAGGATCAGACCTAAAAAACATTGTCCAATATATGAAGAAACACTATATGACACTTCTAAGTGTCCCAAAACATCATCCTCATGATTCCCATTCTCTTACAATGCTCACATAGTTTCTAGATTCTTCACTTAATCATGTCATGCCTCATACTACTCACTAGGATTCACAAACAAGCACCTAAAACATGCTTGTATCAATGAATATGACCACCTCATCACCTTGTCTACCTTAAACACTTGAAATAACCTTAAAAAACTCTATGAAATCATCACAACATATCAAATTCACTTCAACACCTTTGCAATCCCTCATACCAACTCAATACAGTATGCACCATGACTATGTTCAAGAAATCTCAATAAGAAACTCATGTTTCT
Organism: Taxus chinensis; assembly: GCA_019776745.2. Lineage (NCBI taxonomy): Eukaryota > Viridiplantae > Streptophyta > Pinopsida > Cupressales > Taxaceae > Taxus > Taxus chinensis. The sequence goes on along the minus strand of CM034155.1, from coordinate 83,065,952 downwards.
CTCTCTTTTTGACATCAATGACCTTAGAAAATACTAAAAACAACATAATTTGACATAAATGAAAACACATGGCCAAAGATACCTCCCTTTTTCATTGATGACAAACCTATTTATTGTTAGGATTTATAAGGAATGAGAAATACACTAATTATAAATGCATAATAAATGCCAAAGATTATATATTATTTTATGCAGATTACAAAAAGTAATAACGAGAGATGAAAGAAAATAACAAATAAAAATATAGAGAACACCATATTTAAGTTGGGAAACCCAAAGTAAAAAACCCACTATAATAAAACATTGTTTGTATTAAGAATTCTCAAGACTTTAACCCAACACTTCCACTTCACTCATTTTTACAGTATATTGTAGAGCTATTTTCACAATAGTTAAATGCTCTGAAATATAGTCCCATTCTATGATCATGAAGAATGATATTTCCAATCTAATTTCTATCTTGATATCAGTCTGTACAAATGTGATCGTTGCTAATAGCCAATCCTAAGAGGGATCACCCAAATAAATATGGGTGGGTGAATTGGTCGAGCCACTTCACTCTTAAATGTGGAAGACTATCATAGAAATTTTTTATGGAAAATATTTCAAAATATTATGGGGTGTACCTCAGTAGTAGATATCCCAATTGACATTATCACCCCAACACTCCCCTTAATGTTAAGTGGGAAGAAAACAAAACATGCCAAATCATTTTTTTCTGTAAAAGGATTTAAAGATCCATAAATAATCAACGATGATTCAGGATAACATGTAAACAAGGGAAATCATATCAATCCTCCCCTACATAAATTCTTAGGACCAATCCTTTATATATGAAGACTTATATCAGGTTATGGAGCCTTTTATAAACCAAGGCATTCCCATAACTAATGCTTCGCTAGGATTTACAAGTAAACTCACATACTCTAATTATTTACTTATTATAAAATGGAGGAAGTATAGGAAGTTTATAATAGACTGTTAAGAGGTGGAATTATCATGCACACTCCCCCTCAATGGAAATTATGATATGCTCAACAAGGCACAAAAGTATAACTTAACATAACATAGCGGCTTTGTAAAGATATCTGCAACTTGATCTTCAGTTGAACAGAACTTGAGATCAATATCACCATTCAAGATTTTTTCTCTAATAAAGTGATTATGAATTTCAATATGCTTGGTCCTTTGATGGTGAACAATATTATTTTCAACATAAATTCAGCTTTGGCTAACACATATAAGAGTAGTGCTCTATTTGATGCCCATGTGGAGTTCATATAATAGTCTTTTCAGCCACATAACTTCCTTTGCAACTTCCATAACACTTCTATACTCTACCTCAATAAAAGATATAAAAACTTTTGGTTACTTATTGACCATCCAAGTGATGGTACTTGCACCTAACTTGAAAATATATCTAGAAGTAAAATTTCTATCTACATCATCACCAACATGGTCAGAATCAAAATAGCCAAATAATTGTGCATGACTAGAAGAAGAATAAATCAGACCATATTTAACTGTTCCTTTAATATATTTAAAAATTCTTTTTTTTCCCATTTTCCTATGATCCTCATAGGGATCTTGTATAAATCTTAAAATCAACTCCTACTACATATGAGATGTCAGGTCTAGTAATAGTCAAATCAATTAGACTACTAACTAACTGTCTATATAGAGTAGGATCAAATTTAACACCAACTTCAATAGGAATGGTAACATGCTTACAGTCAATCATGTTAAATATTCTAAGTAAATTCACAACATACTAATATTGAGATGCAATAATGGACTTATGATCTTGAAATATAACCATGCCTAGAAAATGATTTAGAAATCCTAAATCAGTCATTTAAAAATGTTGTTTTAGCCTTTCTTTGATTATCAATTAAATTTTTATCACTACTAGTAATCAAAAGATCATCAACATAAAGAATAATAATGATAATATTCTTATCTTAAAACTTAATAAATAAATCATTATCAGAACAATAGTTAGAGAAATCAAGATCCTGATTTTTTTAGCATACCAAGCTCTAGGAGCTCGTTTAAGACCATATAAAGACTTTTTCAGCTTGTAGACATAAATTTCCTTACCAAGTTATTCAAAACATTTAGGATGATGCATTCATATTTCTTCTTTTAAGTCACCATTTAAAAAATCATTTTTAACATCCATTTGGTGAATCTCCTAGCCATATTGGGCAGCCAAAGCAAGAAAAATTATAACTATGCTCATTTTAGCTATAGGATCAAAAGTCTCAACAAATTCAAGACCACGTTTATGATTGAAACCAAGAGCTACTAGCCTTGCCTTGAATTTATCAATTTTTCTTATAGAGTTATACTTAATCATATACAACCACTTGGATCCTACAATGCTTCACTTAGAAGGAGGAGGGACTAGTTCCCAAGTATTATTTTTAATCAAAGATTTGTATTCATATTTCATAGCCTGAATACATCTATCATATTGAAATGATTATTCAAAATATTTTGGTTTAACCTCATATAGGGTAATCAAGGCATGATAAAAATGTTGACTACAAGTAACCTTTTTAAGAGTAGCAGGATGCAAGTCTTAGATAATACTTTGAGCCCATTTAGGAACATTATGATGAAAGACATTTTGAGATAATCTTATATAATGATAGGAGAAGTATTATCTGGATCTATCTAAGGAGAGGTAAATGATGGTTAATGAGAAGCATCACAAAATGTCTTTTCTAAGACAAGAATTTTTTTGTTTTTAACAATGTCATGCTTGAAAGGATCATAGACTCTTAAAAATTAGTTTAAAAACCATAACTAACAAAAAAGAGAGTAAAATTTCGGGTCAAGATTCTTCCTTTTGAATTTTGGAATGAAGATGGAAGTAGGACTACTAAATATTCTTAAGTGAGATATATCTAGTTTTTACTTTGTCCATACTTCATTAGGAGTAGTTTGATGAAGGGATTTTGTAGGAACTCTATTAAGAATATACAAAAATATTCATATCTTTTTCCCATAAAACTGAGGCACATTAGATGCATGAATCATAGTCCTATAAATTTCCAAAAAAATCATATCTTTCCTTTCTTCAATGCCATTTTTCTGTGGAGAATAGGGAGTTGTCAATTCTTTTTGAATCCCACATGATACACAAAAATCATCAAAATTTTTGCTGACATATTCTCTTCCACTATTAGTTTTAATTCTTTTAATTTTCATATTAGAAGCATTCTCAACTAAAGATTCAAATTCTTGAAATTTAGATAAGACATAAAACTTTTTCTTAATGAATTAAGACCAGGTCATCCGAGAGTAATCATCAATAAAGAAAACAACATATAAAACACCACTAAGAGAAGGAACTTTAAGTGAACCTCTCACATCACTATGGATCATTTCTAATGACTAAGAATAATTGGGATAATGATGTTTGTGGAATGTTTCAGTATGTTTCTTACCACGCAAGAAACTCTCACATGTCTTATGATCAAATTTTAATTTAGGGAGACCAACAACAAGATTAAGTCTAGACATTTCATACAGACTTTTGAAATTCACATGACCTAATCTTTCATGCCAAAGCTGAATATAATTTTTAGAAGAGGAAGAAAAGAAATACTCAGACACAAATCCATCGATGATATACAAGCCATTTTTCTAAATGTCAGAAAAAATAAAATTACTAAATTTATCTTTTACATACCACTTATATTACAACAAAACAATTTTACAATTGTATTTAGTTAGGTGAGAGTAAGAGAACAAATTATTTTTGAGATGAGTAACAAACAAGACATTCCTAATTACACCATTTGATAACTTAACATTTCCACAACTTTACGATTTAATGGAGATATCTCCTAGATAGATATTCTCCTCACATTTAAATATATCTGAGAGGATACAAGGAGTGTAATTTATTTTCCTAGAGGCACCAATATTAAGAATCCATTCATTTTCATTTGAATATGAAAGGGTAGTATACAAGGAAATAGACTTCTCAACATTATTTTTATGATTTTTCTTCTGGTTTTGATATTTCTTTTGATTGTTAAGTTTACTAGTTTTAGTATTTTTAAAAATTTGATAGGTTTTACTCTACAATCAAACTCTTTATGCCCACATTTTCCACATTTGTTACATGTTCCATTAAATTTGACTTTAAAATTCTGACTATTTTTAGGAGAATTAGACTTAGGATTGGATTTAAATCTTGATTTGATATTAGGATTTTGATTAGGATTACTATTTGTCTTATAATGAGTAGAATTATGATTATGAGAGAACAATGATTGAGAAGTAGTCTCTTTTGAATCAAAATTATCCATTACACACTATTCTTGAATTAATAGAAAATGTAGAGTGTCTAAATTGGGTAGATCATTCTCATTTTAATACTTAGAGTTAAGAATTGAGATATAATTCCTAAAAAAATTCATGAATATTTATCTGAATAATGAAGTATAGAAGTTTGTATTGAAACAATTCACAATTCCAACCATATAATTGTGCTTTATTGTTCTTACTTTTAGTTAAATAATTAACTATTTTCTCATCCCCCTTCATGGGAGTTGTAAAAAAATCTAAAACTAGCTTAATTATCTTAGACAAACAAATTAATTCAAGCATAGTCTCTAGTTGTTTCCAGAAATCAACAGGGGAGTCCATTTGACCTATATGCATAAAAAATTCATCTCTTATGCTTTGCAATAGGACGGACAGAGTTTTCTGAGATCTTTGGGAGAAGGAGATAATTTTTTCAGGGTTTTATTGTCTTCCAGTGGGTCATGTCTCTATACCAGTTACAAGATCCCATAGCTTCCTAGCCATACAAAAATATTTTAAATGGAATCTCTAAATGATATAATTCGTTCCATTTAATAACCGAGAATTATCCAGCAAAAAACTAGAAGAGATCCATTTTAATGCTTAGATGACACTGACCGTGAATACAACTAAAAAATGAATCAAGGAAGCCAAACAGAGGAAAAAATTAAGCTACAAATAATTTTAGTAGAAATACACATGAAAAGCTAGCTAAAACTAACACAGAGAAGCTGTGTAAGGAAAAAGAGAAAATATCTAAACTTTTCAAATTTTAGAATCCACGAGATGAAGAACTTAGAAAACCCATAGAACAAAAACTTTGAAAACCTGTGGAATGAAGAAAATTAGAAAACCCATGGTATAAAGAAACTTCACAATTTGCAATACACATAAACTAGATACCCATAGAATGAAGAAAATTTAAAATCTACAACACAAACAAATGAAGCACACAACACAAGAAAAAAATGACAGTGCAAAAAACTAATAACATGTGTCACTTTTCAATTAGCTCACACTTCGTATTGCAACTAACAAGTCATAAGATAATTAATAGAAAAACATATAGTAGAACTGTATACACATGTAGTTAATTAATTGGTTTTATTTTTCACTCTTTGACACGATTAAAACAAAGGAAAATCAAAATGTGAAGCAACATGGGCATGTTCAATTGGTTTGAAACTGATAGAGAATGAAAAATTCTTAGTCAAACAATGCCACTTGTCAACAATCTAGCAACTGACAAAAGACACTTGGCAGTTTTTGATAAAATTTAAATAGATTAATTTAAGCAAACTTAAATTACCCAGAATAAGATAAACTTTAAAATAAAGTTTGGGACCAAAATCTAAAGACAAATGTCACAATATAAGTGGCTAAGAAGAGAAAATACTGACACAACATAATATTAATACATGTGTCCAAATGCAATTGGTCCGCAACTCACAATGCTACAAAAATTACTAAAGAAAAACTAAACACACATGGAGCCTTTTAAATGGCTTGCTCTTCACAAGTCTAACAAATAATGAAAAATGCAAAAAGGTGGCTAATTCGTATTGGATAAGCCACTACCACAAAAAGAAAACTGACAAATGGAAACAGGTGGAAAAATCTAATTAGATAACCCACTGGAAAACTTAGAAAAAAATTGACAAATGTGAAATGCAAAGATACTTGGAGCTATTATATTAGCTAAAACTTTGCAAATGAGATAAAAATATATCAAAAGACTCACAATGTGATAAAGCCTCAAAACATGAAATATAAAGCGACTTAGAGCTTTCTTATTAGATAATATTTCACAAATAATAGAGGAAAGCTTAACCTAAGTCTGAAAATAGAAATAAATGTGTAAAGCCCTTATTGGCTAGCATTTCACAATTGAAAATTAGACAAACAATAAAACTGACACTGCAAAGAAAAGTAGAGCCTTCGGATTGGCTCAGGGTTTGCAAAAACAAAAATATATAAAATATTTAAAATACAAAGCCAAATGGATAAAAATGATTAGCTCAAGCTTCGAAGTCAACAGAACTTTGCGGAAAATGAAAAATCTAATAAAAACTGACATAGCAAAGCCACTTGAAAATAAATGATTAGATTGGGTTTTGCAAAAGTAGATATAGAAAAAAAACAAATAATTATATAGTCAAGGATGATTTAAACGCTTAGAACTAACTGGATCGAAGGATATCCTTTTTCAACCACAGAAAAAATAGTCCAAACTGCTATAGATGGTGTGAAAACATAAAATAATATCGCAACTAACATTTTTAAACCAAAAATGACTAAAATGAGATGCAAAAACACAGATCTAAGCATACACTTTCTCAAGCATGATCTAAACATCCATTTAAGCAATATTTTCAAAAAATTTAGCCAGGAATTAGAATTTAAAACCTAGTTAGCTTGAAGATTACTTTGGAGCAACTAGGGCTTCAGAGATTCATAAATAGACTTTAAGCTTCTTCACTCCAACAAATTAAAACCTTTCAGATCTATCATACACACACTGTAACGACCCATAAATTCACACATGGACAACACAGTAAAAGAAAGGATATATATATTTTTTTGACTTGCTTCCACACATAACACGACACAACATGTCATCACAAAGTTACAACCAACTCTAGGAACCACTTGTTACAGGGATGACCACAAGGTCAACACAGAAATGTTCACACCCAAAAGAATAATAAACTAATTCTTTTTGACATGACAACATAGAGGTCCAACCACAGAACACACTTACAGTTAGGGCCAACCACAATGAGATAATCTTGAGGGTTATTTATTTTAATAAGACATCTTGCAATTCATAGCTTACGTTTCCAAGGAGACTCAAGATATGATTCATACAATTCATCTTACCAAGCTAAGTTTATTCTTTTTACACTGAGTAATCATCTTTAAATCTTCTCTATTATGACATTTATTTGTTTAATTCAATTATTTAATAAAGGAGGTAAATTAATTCCACAAGGCCATCTATCCACATTTACGCTACTAAAACTCGCTCCTACCCTTATTACAATATGGATTCACTTTCAACATACTTAAGAGAACAATTACCAAGCCCCTTGGAAAAAGGTTAGAGGGAGAAGGTTGAGTTGAAATCATATTTAAGACCTCATTTGTTATTACCAAGATTTAATTGAAACTTGAGAACTTAACCAGAATTATTAAAGATTTTACTTAGGCTTTACTAAATGAGTCTTATAAAATAAAACAATTTACCTTCCAATGGCTGAGAGATAGATTGTGTGGTTACCAAATTTGTTTTCTCCTGCTTATTAAATCTTATTATCTTCCAGATCTAACCATAGATTTCCCTTAAGTTCGTTTAAGAATTTCTCCATGAAAGGGATAGTGTTCACTAGTGTAGCTAGGGATATCAAGTTATATAATGTTACTTAACCAAGGTTAGTTTCGTCTTCGATCACTTATGGATTTACATGCTCTCAAGTTGGTCACCTCTACACTAATTTATTTGCAATATAAATTTTAGTTTAACTTCTATAAGTATTAAAAAACCCATTTTATATTACTTATGACAGACTATTACTAAGTCTTAGAAATATATAACTCAACCTTTAACCACAGGGGGGGGGTAAATCTTAACAATACTCATTTACGAAAACAAAACAAGGTTACATCAATTCTTAGAATACCAATAATCCATTAAGGTCACTCAACAAGCGGTAAACCAATTTTCTTAAAATTTCAATGATAGTCAACGATCCAAGGTTTCCAAAGTTAAGATGACAAGGTCCACAATACAATATACTAAGACATTGACCTTCTTCTAAAAAATTCCACTGGACGTTACAGTAGTTGAACCATAAAAACAACGTACAAGCATCCTAATGATTAACATATATACAAATACAATAGCCACTTCTTTCATACTTAAGCTCAGAAAATCATCCTGCAAAAACATGTTAGCTTTTGTCAGTTCAAAAGAACTGGCATGAGCATGCATTCCCCTTTCCTAGATATTTCATCAAAATTAATTGAACGACTAGAGCATGATTTCCATTCCAAGACATAAGCAAAAGTAATTTGAATGAATGTAAACAAAATAGATATCTAGTTAACAAAAGGCACACTGCAGGACATATGAAGGCCAAAATTGTGCATTTTCTATCCAAGGTTACTCTTACACCATACATTCTAAATTACTCTCTAGGCCATCGACCTTTCTGATCATCGATTGACCCCACCCAGGTAAGTATATAATATAAACATCAAAATGACATGTGTATTCAAAATTCAACCATCATATATATATATATATATATATATATATATATATATATATATATATATATAGCACACATACACTACATATTATAAATTTGTTAGATTCATGACAATTATAACATAAATGAAAATGAAAAAAATTTGGAATGTAAATAAATAATAATAAATGGACCAATATATTATCCAACTCCATCCATATAAAATTTAAACATAATTTATACGTTTTGTAATTTGGTATAAAAACAAATTTGAAGTACATATTAAATTTTGAATGCCGAATGACATCCATATACTTTTTTAGACCATCAAATAATTTTACTGCGACATGTAACATTGAACGTCAAAATCTAGCACTGCATGCATCTATGAAACATGTTACAGGATTGAAAAGATTTAATTATCAGGTTTAGACAATCAATGTACAATTAATATATTTTCTGATGTCCTCCTTCCATATTTTGAGGTTAATTGAATGTCAGTAGGTCATTTTCCATCTATAAATAAGGTTGTTCCTTAATCCCATAGCGTTTAAACAAGTCCTTTGTGTTTTAGAATTTAAATAAACCATTGGTTTTTCATCTGCATTTTTTATTATTTATTTATCTAATTAACAATTGGGAAGTCCCAGAGGAGATTATTCGAACCCAAACCATAGGTTCCATGTCAAAAACCAAGTGATGAGGTGGAAAATAGTTCAGAAACTTTCATTGAAAAGTCTGTAACATAGAACAATTCAGGCATTCCAAAGGAAGAGCCCTAACCATTAAAGCGCTGTGTAGAAAACACAAGGCTAAGGTACAGATTTATGTAAAGTACGTATAAGTGATATCCGGCATACACAATCTACATGATTAGATCTTGAAAAGATTAATATAGCAAAAAATATGGAGCACACTCTGATTGGAAAGAAGGACATTTTGGATGTCGGATGGATTCAAGGAGGAGAACGAGGTCAAAGAGGGGAAAGGCATGTACTCTTTCTGCCGTAACCCCACAGAATCGATGCCATTCGACTGAGGGAGCATGTCAAATGTTTGAAAAAAAAAGACAAAATACAAAACAGGGCAGAAAGGAAGACTGGGAGCCATCCTGATAGGAACGAGGAGTTCAAGGATGAGGATGATTAGGAGAACTTATATTTAGAGGAACAAACTTTTGTATATTTGCACTTTGTTGGAGTAGATACTTACCTAAATTACAGACATATATAGTATGCGGTAACTTTATGCATTTTGCTTGATAATTAAGCAAAACTTAGTTTACAATCTAAGTGACAACCCGAAAAGAAATAGTTACAAAAAAAAAAGAAATCCTCCTACAGGCATAATACAGATGTGTCTAGTAAGACCCCACGCACATCTAGCAAAAGCAAAAAAAAAAACAATCTTGGTGGGGAAGGCGTGCAAAAGCCACACAACATTTCAAATGATATTTTAACACGTAGAGCTATCCCAAAATAAATACATCACACATTCACCAGGAGAACAAGCAATAATCATGCAATCAATATAAAAGAAATAGCTAGAAAAGGAAAAGAAACAGCTCATGCCTGTTCCTCCTGGTTCAACATCGCCCCTCCTGCCTCTTCCATGAGTTACATCGTAAAACAAGTAAGGTCTCTAAGAGAATCTTTGTAATAAATTTCATCAGATCTCCTGGTAACACTCTCACTGTCACTTAATCGATTTTGATAAAAATATCTTGAAGGAGAATCCCAAATTTTAGGATGCATTCGATACAGAACAGATAACAATATAGTTGGAAAACCTTCTTGATGGAAGTGCTAAAAAAGGCTTCTACTAAACTGCAACATGCCTGTTGTATGGCTAAATCCTGTTGCAGGTCATTGCCGTGGATCCCTGACAAGAACACATCTCGCAGCACCCAATGAAAGAGGAGGTAACATGCCTGCTTCTCTAGCTTGAAGCTCCATCTAGCCATCATGTCAAACCCATACTGCGCCCATACGCATCGAACAAAAGAATAAAAAAAAATCCAGGTGAAGAAAAACAGGACTCCACCGACTCCCATCTCCCTCACGCAAGGTAGAAACATAATGGCCATTACGGTCTGCAGGGTAGGTGGTTGGGAGGAGACTAAATCCTATTCACAAACACAATCAGCATTCACTTATTCAAATTCTATCCTTCCAACCAAATATGAGAGAGACTAAGTTTCTATCTACAAACACCCCCTAGATTTACTCGTTCCACACCCATGAGTAGCCCTAAATTTATATTTAAAGATAGGCTATCGCCACCACTCTTTATTGTGCTCTAACACAATGCAATTCATTTGAGAGCATCCCGGTGACAACTTCAATGTTGGTTGAATTTGCTTTTAAGATCCCAGAAAATTTGCATTGGATGAAGCTTCTCCTATACTCAGTTGCCAGCTACTTGGTCCATCCTTGCTTTTCCATCGATACCCACTCTAACCACAATAAACTGCCAAAAAGTCCTTCTGTAGTTTGTAATTAAAATATTTGACCAAAGGTCAATAACCACTTCGATCTTTACAAGGAAAACATTTGAGGATTTTTCAGTACACACATAGGAATGAACCTCTGAGAGCTCAACAAAAAAAGATTCAGAACCATGATTTCATCTTTCAATAGTCTTGGTCAATCATCGATATCAATGAAGGAAATAATAAGAATAATAAATTAACTTTGTGTTATATAACTTGGAGAGGTTAAAGTATGTGACATTATTACAGTGGATAAAAGGTTATAAGAATGGGATATAAAACAAATGGGCCTCAATATATTTACTCTAAGCCCACTGATAATGATACTTTTGTATATTCTATTTGAAACTTATGAATATACATTCTCAAGTAAGGGACAAATAATAAATAGCTTTTGCCCAGAATCCTTGTCACCACTTCTTTTGTTAAACGCTTTGACCATTATACTAACAAAATGTTGGCTTAGAACAAATGCACCCTAGCTCAGAGAAAAATCCTTTAGCAAAACCTTAGTTTGTAGAAGTCTTCCATAACATTTGGCTATTCATTCTCTATTAAATAAGCATATCACAAGGAATAGCTATCATAGGTAACAACCAAAAAGGGAAAAGAGAAACAATTTCTCATGTTCTACAAATTTAGACGTGTAGAATGAATAGAGAAAAGTAAAAGGAGAATATTACTTACAATGATTAAAACAACATGTGAACAGGCCTAAGCAACCAAGGGGATAAACTAGATGTTAACGTTCGAAGGCGAACACGAAGCAAAGACCGACCATGGAGCCAAGACATTAGAATTACACACAGCCGTTCGACGCTCCACAAGAGGGTCATTGCGACAAGAACTAGGGTAACCGCCGAATGGGGCATTACACACACACAATCACCAGATCTGATACCATGTCAATATTTGTAAGGAATGAGTAATACACTGATTATAAATCCATAATAAATGTCAAATATTATATATTATGTTGTGCAAATTATAGAATGTAATGATGAGAGATAAAATAAAATAACAAATAAAAAGACCAAGAACACCAAATTTAAGTGTGGAAACTAAAAGGAAAAACCCCACTGTAATAAAACATTGTTTGTATCAAGAATTTTCAATACTTAACCCAAAAATTCCACTTCCCTCCTTGTTATTACAATATATTGCAGGGCTATTTTCATAGTCGTTCAATGATATGCAATACAGTCTCATTATATGATCATGAAGAATGATATTTCCAATTTAATGTCTTTCTTGATATCAGTTTATACAAATGTAATCATTGTTAATAGCCAATCCTGAGAGGGATCACCCAAATCAATATGGGTGGATGAACTGGTTGATTCACTTCACTTTTAAATGTGGAAAACCATCATAATAAATTTTGATGGAATTTTTAAAAAATAATATGGGGTGTACCTCAGTTATAGATATCCCGCTTGACATTATCAACCCAACATTTATGGAAAAATCACATAAAAATACATTCTCCCCCTAAGGAATGACATTAATAACAAAACAATGCATAACTAGAACAATCACTTTTGACAAAACTAAGTGATAATCCAATCTTCATCTCAATCTGAATTTGAATTCTTTGAGAAAATTTTCTCCCCCTCAAAAAACGAATGAATTTAACTCTAACTCTTACCTTGACCATCTCTTCAACACACAACTGATTGTAAAAATCCTAAAATACAATGCTCAATAACCATCATGCTTACCTTACAAGATTTCAACAATGCATCTCAACTCTGATAAAGCCCTTCTCATCACCCCCTTCCTTTTATAAATTTGTATACATTGACTCTTTTAATCACTATCACACTAACATAACAAACCCTGCTCAACTCCTCAAGTAATCAAACACCTTACTTTTCATGATAATACATAAATTTTTCCTTCTTCATCTATGGAATGAAAATGTACATTAATGCTTTGGACAAGATATATTCACTACTTGTAAGAAAAAATTTCACCCCAATAAAATATACCTTAAACCTATTGATGCAACTCATACTCCCCATGTCAAATTCACACTTGTACCATCTTTCTTGTATCATACATGCAAGACTCCCCCGGACTCGATGCACTTATTACTTCACAAATTTCAATGCTTTTTACCCTACATTTTAGGTGACACAAACCTTCAACTAACTTAGACAATACATTTAAGACAATGATTTCACAAACATACCTCTAACCAAGACCTTCTTAAATGAAAAACAATAACATATCCACACTTAACATACACTTTTTCTATATGGCTGTCCTTTTACAACTAACCCAAACCATGATGCATGAATTCAACACTTCATACTATTCTCAAAGCATACCAATACTATGATCATACCTCATAGATTCATGAATCATGAGCTCATTAACATACCTATTCATAACTTCAACCTTGTCATCACAACTTCTTCATCCTATTTTCATGCCATCCTGCCCTGTTTTCAAGTCTTCAAACATTGTAAACTCACATTTTTTCCATCAAAATCAAAGTGCCCTATCACTAGATACTTGACTATGACTTCATTATCACAAAAATTCTTGATGCACCCATTTTGAAATATTTCATTATGACTATAGCTTCTCAACAACTCTGGATTTCATACATTTGGCTAAAATATATAATGCTTCAACCTTGAGACACTACTTCACTTTATCAAACACAATTCCAAGAATAATTATTCATCATAATGAATAGATCTTATTGAAACATATCAATTATGTCATATTAACACATACCTCTGCATGTTCTTCTTGGCACTTTTCTTAAGAATTTTCTATCTCCCCTTGAGTTATTCATTCTTCATGAATTATACAATAACTTTTACATACCACGTCATATGATTACATACCTCTTTGATACTCCTTGATGACTAATTATGCTTTCCTCAGACCATGCTCACTGTCACTTTATAGATCAATAAACTCAAACAAATTATTGCTCCTCAAGACTTGTCGCTTAATGCATTACAACCTATAAATTTGAAACATATCTTTGATCCTCATCTTTAGAGTTTATAATTACTTGACCTGATGTCTTCCTTCAATCAATCTAGCTCATGGTACACTTGAATTATCTCTTTAGAATGATCTTCATGTCATCTTAGCACCAAACACCTTCAAACTTCATAAGTTATTATTATAATCCTATACATGTACCTTCCACAAACCACTTTGTTTTTTACACCATACATGCCCAATTTTGATCATACTCTGACCAGGTCAAACATACTCCAAACTAACCTCAAACTTGAGTTACTCCCTTGTATAATTCCATCAAGATTACACATACCTCTTGTATCCTTCTAATGCATCATACTTCCATGAATGTGATGAGTTAACCCTATGATCTCTGTCAAGCCTTTAATGACCATAGATCCTCAAGGAACATCTTATGCATTAAAACCTTAAGCTGAAACATATTCACATAACAAAAACAAAATTCCCAACTCAAACAAGAAAAAATTCTTGATGACAGTCCTTGTGACCATATTCTTACAGTGAAACATGACCTTTTTATGAAACTTTATTCTATATACCCAGTTTTAAGATTCTTAAGGGATTCTTAGACCATGATACAACCTCCTTAGGTCATGTCAATTTGATATGTACACTTAAGGGGAACTAACAACACTGTAGAAACCTAAATTCCACTTTTACAATCTTATTGCCAAACGCATGCAAATCACTCTCATTCTTTCCAATTCCATTATAATTAGTGATCTTTGCTAATTAACTAAGGTTTCTTACCACTTTAGCCAATTAACAGTCTTTTTTCGATTGTGTAACCCCTTTCAAATTCAAGATGCCACTTTACGGTGAATCGTAAGTCAAAATCCTCTTCAAAACAGAGAATCAACATTTATTAGTTAATTAAGCCTATTTTGCCTTTGATTTGGTCAATATACCCTAGTATTGACTCAAACCCCTCTTCCAACTACTCAAAATCACCCCCATTCACCTCTACAACGTCTCAACAAGCTTCAAAAGCTTATCCTAGCCTCCTAGTTGACCCTAAGCAGTTGATTAAGGCTTCACACCTCTTAATCATTTGGTAATTCATTAATTGTGATTAGAAAATCCTAATCATGATTAACGATTTTAATCTAATTTGGGGCTTTTAGTCCCACATGAAACAAAAGGCAAGTTTCTCCTAAACAAAAAACTATAAAAAAGGGTGCACCTCATTCGTTATACTTTACACCATGCTTTGATTTACATCTCATATAATAAATATGATATATAACCAAGTTCAATCCTTGTTTAAAGCCTTCAATGAGGTTAGTAGTTGGATATTGTTAATCAGAGAATAATTGTTAGAGAACACACAAGGAGTCCGCATGGGAGAGAAGGCTAGGATCAAGGGCACAGAGGGACAGAAAGGAACCTCACGCGGAAGACAAGTTCAACATTTAGGACTTAGTTGATTTTGAGCATGATAACCTATTTTTAGAAGATGGCGTGCGAAACACACCAAAGATGCAGAGATGTGCATGCCATGCATTTTCTATCTTTAGAGGATCAGATCAAAGCATTTTACATGGAGACAAGATAGGAATATGATTGACACTTCAGTTAACCTTAAGAGGTCCATAGATAACACACTTGCATGTGTGGCTATGTCTGTGAACGACGTGTGGCTATTAATAGCATGTAACCTATTTCTAGAATAGATAAGTGGTGAAGGGAAAGTCTCCACCCTATATATATGATGTGAGGTACATAGTGGTAATATATTAGTGTGAGGGATGTATGGAGGTATATAGATATACACATATGACTGGATTACTGTATCAGATCCATACACACATTAGTATAGATTAACATTTTTGTAAGGAGCTTCTGTGTTTATTAATAGATGGATGATATTGAATGAACCTAAGTGTCATTCCTATGTGGAATTGAGTAGTACATGTTATTGATTCAATCATGATTACTATTTAAAGCTTGTTCTTTCATAGATATGAATGTAGCATACATTGTAGAATGATAGATTAGTTATGAATCTATATGTTTCTTCATTCATCACGCTAACATCCTACTACAACAACCCTAAAGAGGGACTTGGTACCTTTGTGCACTTTGGGTGAGTGCTCAGTCAAGGTTGAGTGATGTGCCAGCATGATTAGGGTGTTATCTGGTAAATTCTAGGCTGCATCATTGGTTCCATTGCCGGGACCTCTTTTTCAGTTTTTTTAGGATGGTTCGCAATGAAGACGTACTGGTTAACTCTAGAAAGTATTGAGGAATGGATACATGATCTGGAGGAAGAATATACACCACGGTTCAACAGTGGATCTAAGTTTAATGCATACACTTGGTAGAATAGAATCTATATGACAACTTATATGAGATATTTTTTGCCATCTTTCTAGTAGAACTATACGAGTGGCTCACTACTTATGCATCTCAGTGGAATCGGAGGTATCACACACTTTTCTAGACACTAGAAGAATCTCATGCACTTTATGATGCTGATATGATTTGGAATTGTGCCGTGGATACATGATTTCATGGTATTCTAAACATTTATATTCTGGAATATTCAATTTTGACGTACTCTTTTCCAGAGGTAGCTGAATTCTAGTTTTTATGGTATCCAAGAGGAGCATATTTGTGAGGTATTCTACTGGAGATCAAGATATTCATGGTAAATTTGAACCTGGAGAGTAAACCGATGGCTAACTAAACTTTATCATGCGTGAGGGCGGGAACTGGTTTGGTGAAAGATGGCAGACCTAACAGCACAGAGATAGAGAGAGGAAAGACGGGTTAAGTATAATGAGGCATACGAGAGGGAGATAGAGAAGCAACGTTCCATTGCAGAAAGTATGGCATTGAGGAAAGAGATATTGGAACGTAATGATTAAGTGGTCTGGCCAACCCTTAATGTATATGGGCTCATCACTAATATATAGGTTAATATTTAATAATATGAAATATTTCTATTTCTATTATTAAATATGCTAACCTAGGTGTATATTTTAGGTTAAATATTTAATATCATGAAATGATTATATTTATAATATTAAATATTATAAACCTAGGTGTATGTGTCAACCATTTTAGGTTGAAAAGGTGGGTCAGGAGACATACCCGATCACCTTATATGAAAAGGACTTTAGGTCCTCATTTGATATATTTGAAAAATATATCAAAGGTGTACAAATGAAGTGATTTGGTTTTACCCTTGGTAAATAGGGTTTCAAAGGAGGAGGTGATCTTACTAGATGTAAAATAAGTTCTCTGAAGTAAAAGTTTATTTTCAAAGTGGTTTTTACCCTATTGGAGTTTTCCACTATAAATATTGTGTCACCTGTGTTATTTATTTCCTATAAGTATTTCTTTATTTACTTATGTTATGATGTAATCTTTATTTAAATATTTATTGTAACATTATGTAATATGTAAGTTGATTAAATTTATATTTATTAGATTCCTCAAATTCTAACATGGTAACAGAGTGAGGTAAATTAAATAAATTAAGATAAAATGTTTTACATTTTATTTATTTAATTTGTACAGGTTTTTTCAACCAACCCAAAAGAGTATTTAAAAGTATCCATTCCCTCTTTTTTTCCCCAATTTATTTTGGCATTACATTTATGTAATTAAACTCTCGGTAAAAATTTAGGGTTTTTCAATTTTAAATCCCTATTTTTTTGGGGGGGGGGAGATTTAATATGATATGATTCTTAATTTCCTTTAAATTTTGTAAATTATATGGAATTAATGTTTGTTTGGAGACTGATGTGTGCACAGGTGAAAGGGGCTTCAAATATTTACCTGTGTGAAAGTCACATACAGAAAAAGAAAGGATTTATTACTATATGAAATACTTTTCATGTTTTCTATAATTTCAAATGTTTGCACGTTAAATATTTCGAAAGGTAAATTCATACTCATGTTCTTTGGTCCTAAAAGGATTTGATTTGAAAAATTATAGTTTATAGTTAATCTATAACTATATCTTATATAATTTGAAAACCATATTATTATTTTTAAATAAAAATATATATAATACAGAATAAGGTTTATATAATAATTTATATAAACATCATATTAAAATTTATATAGTTTTGAAAAAAAAAACTATATATTAAAAGCCTTAAATCATATTAAAATTACATGAGATTGAGTGAAGAGTCAACGGATCATATTCTAAGCCTAAGTTTAAATCATATTTAAACTTAACTTATAAATATAGGCATATATAGTTTTTTAAAAAAAGAAACAAACCTAAGTTTGAATCATATTTTATATATATGGTTATTTTAAACCGCTTAAAATATAATTTTTATTAGATTTGATTTATATATGTTTTAAAAAAAACTAAAGTGCTTACTTTTTTTAGTAAGGGGGCCCATGTTTATTTCTTGGCCACAAAGGGATTACTTTTTAAAGCTTGATACTTATTAAATAAAACCTAACATGTGTCCCTAACCATTGATATTATCCATGTAAGGGGGCGGCCCCATTCATTTCGATCTTATAGTTTATAAAAACTATATAAATAAACCTATTTAAATGTTTTCTTTTATATAAGAGTGAGAATGGAGAATAAAATGAGATAATATCTCAAGTATAAATGTGGAACTCTCAAGTATAAATGAAGAATTAAAAAAAGGGGGCTAGTTTATTGGTGGCCCACGTGAAGTGTGGTAAATATTTATTAAAATATTGGTAGTTATAGCCACATAAAAGTTTTAAAGTTTTTAGCTTGCAAGAATTATATAAAATATTTTGTAATATTTCCATACTTTTAAATGTGTGCGGGGTAAAATTAAGAGTAAATGAAAGGAGGAGACAAGGTTCACGAAAATAGGGATTTCAATTTATTTCATTGGTCAGGTGAAATTACTTGTCCCCTCTATAAAATATGCAGATTAATCTATACTCTCATAAATCTACTTGCACCTGGTCTATGTCCTTTAAACCCATTTAATAAGGGTTATGTGTTTTTTAATATAAAAACAATATACTATAATTTATAATTTTTATGAACTATATGTTGTTTTTTATTTTCATTCTATAAATTTTATATATATATATATATATATATATATATATATATATATATATATATTTATAAAAAAATGTATATATTTTTACATTATAAATTATAATAGGTTATATAACCTGTAAAAATTAACCTCCCTGATATTATACAGAAGAAGAAATTCTGGAATTTCACATTCTGGAAATACACAAGTTTTGACTTCATTAAATTTGACGGTCAAATGACCGTCATGGTAGACAAAACATAAGACAATATGACGGTCATTTAGACATAAAATTTAAGCTCATAGGTTCCAGGAAACTTTAACTGTGTTAAAATTGAAGATCAAATGACCGTCATGATAGACCAAAAAATAAGCCATTATGACAGTCATTTAGACTTCAAATTTAAACTGGCCTTCAGAAATTTGAAGTTATGCATTCTTAGGGGTCTATTTTTCATTTCTATATGGTCGAAAATATTTTTTATATAAATATGAGGTATAATGCAAAGCCCTTTATAATGCGGGTTATTATTTTGATCATGGGAGGTTAATTAGTACGCATTGTAATGACAGAATTAGTTATGATTAAATAGTTTCTTTAGGTATGTAAAATTTAGATCTGATTCTATTAAAAGTGTTGTTTTTATCAGTAAATATGTATCTAACACTATGGTACATTGTATATTATAATGGGGTGTGTTTTATAGGTTTAGGAAAATAATGACGTCCAACTATTTCTGTCTTGACAAAACCAATATCCTAAATGAAACCAACTACAACATTTGGGTCAAAATAGAATTTATGGCGAGGAAACTGTAGATAATTATTTTTGGATCTGAGATTGTTCCCATTGGTTGTCAAGCAACTGTAGATAACATGAATGCATTCTTGCAACGAATGTAAGATGCTCTTTCTATGCAATGTGAATAATGAGTAACTTCTACACATTGATAATATCAAATATATGAAAGAGGTATGAACACAACTAGAACCCATGCATGAAGGATACTTGGTATATAAAGAATAGTAATGAGAGTATAATAGTTGAAGGAATTCAAAGAAATGATCTATATTTTTTTATGATTTCTCTTCTGCATCTTGTTTTATATCTCAGAGTTTGAATAATTCAAAACTATGGCATGAAAGGTTAGGACATGTTAATTATCAAAGCTTATATGAAATGTATAGATATGGTCCAGTGAAAGGTTTACATGTGTTGTCTTCTTCTCTTTAAGTTACTTCATTAAATGTTTCTAAATGATAGTTTTGATTTTGATTTAGTAAATGGTCATGATGATGCTTTGATGCTATCGATGTTTCTAAAACTCCTATCTTCCTAGATAAGAAATTAAATTGAGCTCAGTCTATGTTAGAAAACTCAAATCCTATTAACCTTAGGAAAATGACCAGAAGCCATCATATGTACCATGCATTAATTAACTTGTATGAACCTGATCCGTGAAGTATTATAGGGTCTAGGTGGATATATAAAGGAAAATATAATGGTGATGGTAGTATTAACAAACATAAAGCTAGACTTTTTGCTAGAGGTTTCACTCAGAAACTTGGTATTGATTACGTTGAGACATTTCCTATAGCTAAAATGAGTACTGTTAGGGCCTTATTTGTAATTTCCGCTCAATTTGGGTGGGAAATCCACCAAATGGATAAGAAAAATATTTTTCTGAATTACAATTTAAAATAAGAATTTTATATGTTTTAACCTAAAGGATTTGAAGAAACTGGTAAAGAAAACTATGTTTGTAAGTTGAGAAATCCTTGTATGGTTTAAAATAAGCTCTTAAAGCTCGGTATACGAAAATTGTTTCCTTCTTTAAACTTTTAGGTTTTGTTAATTGTTCTTCTAATAATGATATATTCATTAAGCAATAAGGCTCGCATATCATCATTAGATGTATATATGTTGATGATTTTCTTATGTCTGGTGATAATTTTGATTTAATTCATAGGATTAAAGAGAAATTGAAGCAGTACTTTGAAATGAATGAGTTAGGTCTCTCACATCATGTTATTTGTATGTTTGTATTTCATTCTATTGTTATTTTTCAAAACACAATATGTAACCATTGTATTGAATTTTTTTTTTAAGATTGATTGTAAACCATTTTCTACTTCAATGGAAGTTAGAATAAATATTGATCATAAATCTACATATGAAAAAGGCTGATCCTATTTTATATACATTTTTAGTTGATAGTTTGATTTATCTAACTATAACTAGATCAGATATTTCATATACAAAAGAAATTACTTCAAGGTTTATGCAGGAACCTTTTTTAGAGATCATTAGAATCTTGTAAAAAGAATTTTTAGATATTTGAAAGGAACAATCAATTTTGGGTTGCATTATAATAAGTGTAACATTCCCATTTTAAGACTTTAGAAACAAGGATTTTTTTTTTGCATGAGTAATGTTCTCTATTCTAAATACTTAATTTAGAACACACATTTCATAACAATCATTCTTATAAAAAATAACCATATGCAACTGTAATGAATCGGTGTACAACCAATCTATTCATTCCATGGCTCGGTTAACTACTGATCCATTCATGTGTAACATTGAGTTTGAATTATTCTACTGAATAATTCATATTCTTGGTTCTCTCACCCTATACTAGGTTCTGAGTGACCTGTCTAAGCAACCTAACTGAATAATTGTTACCAATATTCATCGACATCATGAACCTTAGATTGGTGACATAGGACAACGCAATCAACAACTTGCGATACTTTGGCCAGAGATTTATAACATACTATTCGTATTACTTAGTCCTTGATGACATACTTGTCAATATGGAATACGTCCTTCACCCCCACTCCATTTTTATCTCGAATGTATTACACTAACTTTTGTCAGTCCCCTTGCCCAAGGTTTAACTCTAGCTCAGGTTAACAACATAGGTCATGATATGACGAGGCTCTTGAAAACTTAGGGTAAATTGGCATACTGGGTCAACCTAGGTTAACCCCGTGTGCCAAGGTACTTGTACATACCCAAAATTATAGGGTACTGTACCACTGGAATGATCTTACACATGCCCCAATGATGATGCAAGTCACCTCGCAAGGTGTTTGGATCCAGAGAAGCTCATGAAGTATATGTTAGCATCCCAAATGCTTTATCCATGTTCCTTGTGCTTTGTTTTATTCCTCTTCCTTTCTTTTCTTAGCGTTTTGAAATTTAGTGATGAAATTACCGCCCTGACAGGGTGGCAGTCATGTAACCGCCACCCTAATCAGGGTGGTGGTTCTGTAACCACCACCTTGCATAGGGCGGCGGTCCTTCACATGTTTCCAGCACATTCTTTTGATCACAACTTGCGTAATTTTCAACTTTTACCAGCTTTTCTCCACCACCTTGGCTCGTATTAATGTTTTGTGTCCCATGGAATAGTATTTCTCCATTGTTTAATGGTAAAAGAGTTCCATTCCAAGTTACCCTTTGGTGAATGGGAATTCTATAAATAGCTGGTTTGTTTTCAAACAAATGGCCCCTCAACTTCTCATTTTTCATTGTTTAAGTCTGTCAATTTCTTGTTTAGAAGCTCATTTTGTTTTCATGTTTGCATCCATGCTAGTTTTCCTTTGCTATTGGAAGCCATTTGATCTTCTTGCTTCAGTCTTGTTCATTGCTGTCCATACAAATTAGTCTAGAGCAGAGTAGTGTCAGTTATAGATTGAATTCATTAGAGTTGCAGGTTTTGTTCTTCACAGAAGGTAGATTCTAGAATCTCTCGGTACCCTTGTGTTGTATTCCCGCAATAAATCCCACTAGGAATTACATATGCCAAGCTCTATCACTTGCGCTATCCCTCTCCTAATCACATTGTATTCGGTTTATATTTAAAGTTTCCATTGTTCAAATACCTTCTTCTGTTGATGCTAGCATATACATGCTCTTATGGATTCACGTGAACACAAAAGAATGAGGAGATCATTCTGAGGGGACAAAGTCATACACTACTGGATTCACCACTGTTATGTAAATTCCTTGGTTTTATCTTTCAAAGTTCTAGTTAAAATATATCAAATAGAGTAGTGAAATATTTCATTTTAATTAAATTTCATTCTCGATATTTCCAGGGAAGCTATGGGGATTGATATTTTCCGAGAAACTATGATTCATTCCTCACTTCTGAGGTAGGATCGAGAATCTTTCAATTAAGTTAATCAGCTATCTAGTTATTTAGGATAAAACTCACAACTGCATAGGCAAGTAGCTACACCAGGCTACCTTGTTTGTTTTAATTTTGTTATTAGATTAGTTGTCATTTTCTAAATATATTAGATTAGTTTCTCTTTCATTTCCATTTAAAATCTTATCAAAAATACAAAAATAGAGGAATATATATGTTGTAGATATATCTCACATAGTTAGTTTATTTCATTTCAGTTAGGCTTATATTGATCTTGTATGACAATCATGGGACCTAGGGAGCCTAGGGAGCCTAGGGAATACGTTTTTGAGCCAATCATGCCTCAACCAAATATTGTTGCAGAAATAACTAACATAGACCAAAATCTCATAATTCAGGTCTTCCAAACAACAACAAACCTACAAGAAATCAGCTCACAGTTAAGGGGATTAAAAATAGAAGATGACAAAGAACACACGTTCTGGTCAAATCAGACAAATTATATATTGCCTTGATAGACATCCATATGACTGTAGAAGGACTGTGAAAGAGAACAAACATTCAGTTGTGATCCACTAGTCCCACAGCAAGATGCAAGAGACCTCCTCATTGATATAGACACTAGCTTACGTATCCAAGTTTCCAGAACACCTGTTAGGTACTCCGAGAAAATCATGTAACTTCTAGTTCTAAACGTAGAGGCCGAAAAGGCATACGACTACTAGATACTCAGAATTAGGAATTGATTCTTCACATGACCATAGGAGGTCCACAACAACCACAAACTTACAGTTGTGATCCACAGGTCCCACAACCCAACGGGCCTAAAAATCAATCCAACATTGACACTGGTTTGCAAACATTAGTGTTTAGATCCTCTCCACTCCCACCAAGACATTATCACACAACTATCATTATTAAACAAAGTTGCTAATCAAGCTAAAGATTTCTGGACTAGACCAGAGAATCATCCATAAGGCACCAAAAGGATCCACTACATATTTAGCCATTCCATTTTCATGACCTTGTTGGGAGACATATATGAAGCACCCACAGGTTATCTTCCATGTATTCCATAACCCATAGATCGGATCATGGTAGAGCTCAATATTGATTGGAGCCTTCGAGCAGCTATCCTCACCAAACGATCTATCACACCGGTTCAGGTTAGGAGGGCCTTCTTTTCCTTAGATTCATAGATCCTGTCATTACGTGTTGAAGACATAAGATTACCTAACTAGCTTATCTACATCCCGCGTGTTTTCCATCCCCACCGGCTGTCTCGGCATGACCTCGGGAGGTCGGGTGCGAGGAAGAGTCACTTGTAGATTCCCATGCTCACATGTCACTTTTCCATCGTACAAAATTGGTGAACCCAACGTGAAACTTTCTACCTTCTGGTTCAGAGTCTTATTTCTACTTGTTCTTCTAATTAGTATACTTTTCATCTTTTCCGCCGCATTAGCCTTCACATCAGCTTTACCAATAAAATTAGTGAAAATTACATAAAAGGAACAATTGTTTCACTTTCACACTCTTCTTTTAATTTTATCCACCTTCACTCTTTCCCATTATTTTGTGGGTATTCATATACCCCCCGAATATGTCAGGATACGATGCATATGGCAAACCTCTCCTAGGTCTTGAAGCATACTATGATCAACTAAATAGACAACCATCACCCTCGCTCTCAGCATGGGGTGATAACTATTCAACTAACTGATTTTCAACGCAAAATCTACATTAAAGGACTAGATATAGTTCTTCTTTCCAAATAGAGGAGTTGGATCAGCTCACTCAAATGCAACAAATAGAGCCTTCAAGCTCAAACAATATGATGCTCACTAGAGAATCTGGTTCATCTCCTCAGGTGTTTCTTAGACCACAAATTAGTAGACAGTCAGATCCATATCTGTTGTTAGATGACGAATACTTAGCACGTTATGCTAGGAGTGAACAACACTCTCAAAATATGTACCCGTCTATAGGAGGTTTGTAAACACAACCTGAGGTCTCATTCCAAGAAAACACCCCCATCCCTCCACCTATAGGAAATGCCCTCGGTGAAACTTGGCAGGGCACCGATCAATTCATAGCTGGGTACCATATGCCTATACAACCTCAAGGTATACAACAAACACCACTAAGGAAAAATACCATGTCTTCACCAAACGAGGTCATCTCAGCCTTAGTTGAGAAAGTTAGAGGGTTGGAACTTGCTCAAGCAAGTCAAAATTCACAATTCATCCAGGCAGGAAATTCCAATCCTCCAGATCATCCTAGCTAAGTAGACCTCCTCACAGGAATAGGCACGTTGGGCATGCCTCCTCAGTATTCACAAAAAATGCCAACTAGAACTGTGTTTTCTAATGCCACTCTAGTGGAAAATATGATACCTCCCAGTTTAGTACAAAACAATCCATTCCTGAGCAATGCTCCTCCATACTTAAACATGTATTCCAAATCACCACAGGGAGATATGTTCTCTTCTCCTGGCATATTCACTCAACCATAGGGATTCCCTTATGCCCCTGCAAATACATATGCTACGCCATATCAACAACCCATTCCACCTCCACCCCCTCAACAAACACCATCAATGGTCGAAACCTATGCAATAGGAACTTATTCAGAATATTTGAAAGAACCTTTGGACTTCACTATACAAAGCATCATGCTTCCAAGACCTCTCCCTGATCTACCCAAGTACAAAGGAGAGGGAGACCCAAATGCACATATTAAGGCCTACGCCACAGCCATTCGAGAACTGCTCCCTTGGGATGGAGTTGTTGCTAAAATATTCCCCAAAAATTTATAGGGTATCACCCTCGATTGGTATTACAGAATACCTGAAGCCTCAATACATTCATTTAAACAACTTATTTCAGAGTTCATCAAGGCGTTCAACATGAACAAATTGTTGAGAACAAGAATCAGGGAATTCTTGCATATTAAACAAGAACACAATGAATCTGTTTCTCATTTCATCCAAAGATGGCATACAGTCCTCTATTCTTTAGCAAGTGCTCCAAACATGGATCAGATGGAACTACGTGATTTATTCCTTCATTCTCTCAGCAGAGAGATAAAGGAAGAATTCCAGAAGTTCCCACTAAGAACTTATGATGAAGTACTTGAGAGCGCTCTCCGAATAGATCAAGCTGCAATAGATAGCGGTCGCAAGACATATGGAACAAATGGGAGGTTAATCATCCCCAACCTAAACACTACGACTTATCCTACTACCACAAACGCCAATCAAGGACCTAAAATCCTTAACAAAAAATGTGGAGTGATAACAGATGGAGTGACTGACCAAACTAAAAAAGAAAACGTTGTAAATGTTCCACCACCAGTTAACAACCAACGAAACAACAATTTCACCCCAATAATCAATGTGGTGGATTTTAATCGTCCCCAATGACAAAGAAAACAACAAAAAAAACAACAACAACAACAACGGTAGATCCAGACACAGGGTCCAAGTCAAAAATCAACTGGATATCAAAACCAAAGACAACAAACACAAAACTTTAATCCTAATAGTCAATAGTTCAATCAGAATTTTGGACCACAACACGTGCCAAACCAACAACCTAGGAGTTATAATCCCAACTCATATTGTGGTTTCCACAAAATTCGAGGCCATGACACTAGGACTTGCCATGATTACAATAAGTTCATGCAATGTTTTCCAGAAGAACAAAGACAACTCTTCATAGATATGTTCTTAACAGATTCTGTGACACCGATGCCAAATACTTTCACAGGGGTAGTTTCCCCTCAAAACGCACCTCTTAAGATCTTCAATGATCCACTTCCAAATCACAATAGAAATAATAAATTAAATCCAAATGGGACAAACAAAGGTGTAATGATAGGAAATAATGATCATGAAGCCTCAACTTCACTAAATCCACCTGTCGCACCGCAATTAGGAAATCAACCACGAACCAAGATAGTTGGTCTAGTAGAGTTAGATACTGAGCTGCACGTAGAAGCCATAACAAGAACATGAGAATATTCCTCTCAACCAAATCCAATCTATCCACCAGAACCATATAACATTCAAAAAACATTGGTAAAACCCGTGGGTGCTTATGATTTAATTAATGACTTAATAAAGACCTTCTCTCACATATCCTTTTTAGACTTATTGAAAAATTCTCTTGTCCATAGGGCTGCTCTTTTAGAAGCACTAGGTCTGGGTCATTTAATTAACATCACTCCACCTCTCGAAACACAAGTAAACCATATAGACTTTGATATCCACCCTCCAGGGCAGCTAGATAGGGATACCGAGTTTATATTCGACATAAACAAAATGCCAACAGATGCTGAAATTACATGTAGAGGTGATCCGGCCTTGCATTTACATGTGTGGGTTTACAATAATTATGTTAAACACGCAATGGTGGATGATGGGGCAGCAATTAACATTGTCCCCTTCTCTTTCCTTCAAAAGCTAGGATATGGAGAAACAAACTATTCCACAACAAGAAATACGCTAAGAGGTTATGATAGCCTTAAAGCTACTTCAATTGGGACTATAATATTACCAGTCACCTTAGGACCCAAGAAAATCCTCACTAAGTTTTATATCATAGATCGGGAAACCAACTATAATATGATCCTCGGTCGACCATGGATACATCGCATGAAAGCAATCCCCTCTACGTTATTCCAGGAAATAAGATTCTTACACCTAGGAAAGATATTCATAGCAAAAGGTGACCCAAAACCATTCAACATACACCTAGCAGACCTGAAGAAAAGACCAGGTGTTCACTCTGAGTTTGAACTCCCAACAAACCAACTTAACAAACCAATTGACTCAAAACCAGAAGAAAAATTAATACCTACAATAGAACTAGAAATTATGAACCTAGTCAAGGGCATCCTAGCCCTCAAGGATGAAGCTAACATTGTAGAAACAGTGTCATTAGGAACTACTACAAAAAATGTCAAGTTACTAGAACAAGATCTACCAATTTTCCTACCATTTGATTCCGTAGGTATGGGACGTACCCTAGGAGTTGGTTCTCTTCCAGCAAAGGAACTTTGCATGGTAGAAGTAACTGAAATAGAATAAATAGATGCAAAGAATGTCCCAGCATCCATCTTTCCTAGTAAGTATTGGACTCTCCATTTCAATGGAGCTAGATGTCGCTATGGAGCCGGGGTAGGTGTGATCTTTACTTCTCCTGAGGGAAAGATCCTACCTTTTTATTTTAAGTTGAACTTTGAATGTACAAACAATGGCACTGAGTACGAAGCCCTCCTCCTTGGCCTCATCATAGCCAAAAGGATCAGTGTCAATAACATCAGAGTATTAGGAGACTTGCAGTTAGTTATAAACCAAGTCTCTGAAGTATATGAGACTAAAGCTGAGCACTTACAGCTCTATAAAATAGTGGTATTAGATCTAAGAAAAAGATTTGACTTCATATCCATTGAGGCAATCCCATGAGAACAGAACCTTCTCACAGATTCAATAGCAACCTCAGCTTTGTGTTTTACCCCAAGTAATGAGTTGGAAGATACAAGTTTCAAGGTATCACTTCATACTGAACCATTGGTGAAGAAAATGTCAACAAACCCTCTTCTAACACATACAACTGAGAATGAATCTCCTATCTTACATCATGTTGATAGTGATAAAGTCACTCTCAAATATCTAAACACCTATGCGGAGCTACACCTTGCTCACCCTATAGTTGATCTTTCCCTAATACCACACTTCTCTTCCTACTTTGGAAATCCCACAGTAGAGTCTCCTCCATAGAAGGATCTCGATATCTACAAGATAGAAAATGGAGAAAGCTTGGAACTACCTCCGGCCCCACCTGAATTTGAAGAAGGTAACACTTCTTTGATAGAAGAAACCATTGACGTAAACATTGGAATGGAGGAAGAACCAAGAATTTTAAAGTTGGGATCTTCGCTAACTCCAGAAGAAATAGAAACACACACCCAAATCCTAAAATAACATCAAAAGGATTTTGCATTTAATTATAAAGAAATGACAGGTATCGCACCACAAGTTGCGGCACATAATCTTGTCACTAAACCAGATGCGAAGCCAATTAAACAGAAGTCAAGACCAATGAAGCCAAAAGTGGCTCTCATGGTAAAAGAGGAAGTAATAAAACTTCTCCAAGTAGGATTCATCAAACTAGTCGATTATTCACAATGGGTATCTAATATTGTCCCCGTTCTAAAAAAGAATGGGAAGATACGCATTTGCATAGATTTTTGGGATATTAACAAAGCTTGTCCCAAGGATGATTTCCCATTACCATCCATTGACGTCATCGTTGACGCAATAGCTGGATTTGAAGATTTTGTCTCTCATGGATAGGTTCTCGGGATATAATCAAATCAAAATATCTGAACAAGACCAAGCCAAAACCACGTTTATAACTCCCTGGGGAACTTATTGTTATGTTGTCATGCCATTTGGTCTTAAGAACGTTGGCACTACATATCAGCGGGCAATGATGTACATATTCCATGATCTTATCCATAAAATTGTGGAATCATATGTGGATGACTTGTTGGCCAAGGCCAAGAAGCGCTGTGATCACCTGGAGGTGCTCCGTATCATCCTCTCACTGACTAATTGAGTATGGTGTCACATTAAACCCAGAAAAGTGCATTTTCGGTGTAACAGGAGGCAAACTTCTAGGATACATTATATCTTCATGAGGGATTGATGTTGATCTGGCCAAAATACAGGCTATTCTCAAAATGATCCCACCTTCAGATGAAGTCTGGAATCAGGTCATTTCTTGGGAAACTCGGTGCAATCTAAAGGTTCATCCTAGATTTAAGCTTTTCCATTCATCCAATCAACAATCTACTCAAGAAAGATTATAGTATCGATTGGACTGAAGACTGCAATGAGGCTTTTGAAGTAGTTAAGTGCTTCTTGTTGTCACCACCCACGCTAATGCCTCCCAAGCCAGACCACCCTTTGATCCTATACTCACGAGCCACTCATGTCTCATTGGCCTGCATGCTGGCTCAAGAAGATGATGATAAACAAGAACACGCGATCTATTTCATTAGCCGAACATTACTCAATTATGAAACACATTATACATAGGTAGAAAGAGAATGCCTTGCCATAGTCTTCACCACAAAATGTTTAAGACATTACATGTTAAATCAAGAAACAAGGGTCATTGTGAAGACAAACCATTTACAGACATTCCTCACGCAAGGGTCCTTGTCTAAGAAGGTTGGACGTTTCATAACCCTAATGGGAGAATTTGAGTTAACATTCATAAACCAAAAATCTGCCAAAGGACAAATCATTACAGACTGGTTAGCTGACAATCCACTAGATGGAGGTGAACTGGTAGATCTAGACTTTCCCAATGAATGTGTATTCTTTGTCAAAACCAGACCCCCCATCTCTACATGTCCCTGGTATACTGATATCATCAATTTTATCATGGACCATACATACCTGAAAGTGCCACATCACAACAAAGAAGGCGGTTACACATTATTGCCACTAAATATGTTGTTTTAGACCAAGTGCTCTATTGTAGAGCCTTCGACGACATGCTTCTAAGATGCATCGACATAGAAGAATCCAAGAGGATCCTTCATGAATCCCACAGTGGGATATGTGGGGGCCACTTCGGTGGTCATGCCACCACTCACAAAATACATCAGATGGGCTATTTTTGGCCCACTCTCGAACATGATGCAGTGGAATTTGTACGTAAGTGCCACAAATGTCAAGAATTCTCTCATGAGATTCACATGCCAACACAATCCCTGCAACCAATAGTGACTCCGTGGCCCTTCTCCACTTGGGGTCTGGACTTAATAGGGAAATTATCTCCCTCATCAACCGATGGCCATAATTTTATAATCACAGCCACTAAATATTTTACCAAATGGGTAGAGGCCATGCCTCTCACCACTGTACCAGGTTTGGTGATTGCCAAATTCATTTTGAACCAAATTATCTGTAGGTATGGTGTCCCACAAATCATTATCTCAGATAATGGCACGTCCTTTAATAATAATGAGGTTTGTGAGCTATGTAGCAAGTTCAAAATAAACCATCACACGACCTCTCCTTACTACCCTCAAGCCAACAGGCAGGTTAAAGTGATAAAAAAAACATTGAAAGCTATTCTCCTTAAAATGGTAAAAGAAAAAAAAACGAGATTGGCATTTAAAATTATATCCAGCCTTGTGGGCCCACCAAACCTCAATAAGAACACCAACAGGAGCAACTCCTTTCTCACTGGTATTCGGGGCAGAAGTAGTTCTCCTGCTTGAGGTTGAAATACCTAGTCTCCGCATCTCACTACAAGGGATTCTAGATGAAGAAGCTTATAGAGAGGCACACCTCTCCCAACTAGAAAGCCTAGATGAGGCCAGGTTAAAAGTTGAACAATGACATAGAGCCTATGCTGACTGGATGTGCTGGCAGTATAACAAAAAGGTCTATGAGTGAGAAATATATGAAGGAGATCTAGTTTTAAGACTAGACAGCCGGATCGATAAGAAAACCGGCAAAGGAAGAAAGTTCCGGCCCAAATGGTTGGGCCCATATCGAGTCATGAAGGACTACGGTAATGGTGCGTATCTCTTGTGCACACTAGAGGGTGAGGAATTTAGTGAATCAGTCAATTCCTTGCATCTTAAACAATTTTACGCATGAAGCATTGGCACTATTTGTATAATTATATCTACATTACATATTCATTTAGATAGGTTCATTTTTTTCACTCGTTTCGTAAAATTTGGTGATCAAGGGACTTATCCTTAAGCAATTCATTACAAACTTCTGATAGTATTGGCAGGAGCTTTCAAATCATACTTCTTCATTTTCATAACATCATCAACTATTTCAGAATCATTTCATCAATTAAAGCTAGATATGACAAAGTCTTAACGGTAGCCATACCAAGGCCTGCATGCTTGTTCTCACTTTTGGTTTCTTCCTAGGGTAGGTGTCTTGCCTATGGTCTATTCTAGAAGCTTCATGGTGTCACATCTATCCTGCGTATATATCTCTTTGGAAATAAGAACATACTGACATTTTGCTCAAGTAAGTAAGTCAAATATAGATCAAACAGAAAATTTTACTTTTACACATTTCCTTGCCCTACCAACCTTCGGTGATGAGCTTGCATCTCTTACTAGTGACGTAGGGTTGGGAAAGGATGGGAATGCCTTTACTCACCTATGCCTTGTCCATGGTGATAAGCCCATGCTTCCTACTAGTAGCATGGGGCAAGGTGTAGGGGGTCCGCTTGACAGAAAATGTTAAAAGTCATAAGCAAATAGTTCAAACAAAATTTTGAAATCTTGAGTCAAAACAAATGAATCAGATGTCCAAAATTCCAAGAGAGTTCAAAACCCTGAAAACCAGATTTTGTCAACCAAGTGGCCATCTACGGATCTAAGTCTAGATAAACTACAAAGCAAGTTACATTCTAAACTATGGAGTCACTTGAGTAAGATAGGTTTGTAGCATCCTAATTTGGTTCCACCAACTCTTTGTCTATCTCCCATCATTACCATTTCAACACACCTCATAGCTTGTGCCCTTTCTAGCTCTCGGTGGTGAGCCCTCGCATCTTACTGGTTGGGTGGAGTCAGGAGTGGGGCAAGTTCATTTGGTCAGCATACCAGCTCATCATCACATTTTATCAAAACAATATGAAGTACCAAAAAATTGCTTATAGAAACTAAAGTTCAAGATCACATAGTGTCCACATCATCATACATCAGCATCATGAAATACAAAAAAGAAAACATTTGTGATATTTGTTCTCCATTGCATACATTCTGAAAAGCATATAAAAACAAAATTTTTACAAACATCTAATATACATGTGAAAATGAATCACAAAACTCTAGGTACAAAGAAATCTAGATCCAAAAAGAGATGTATATATATATAATCACGTTTTATGTACAATGTCATCATGCTCTAGGCATGGTGAAAATGCTCAATGAGCCCAAAAATACAGAATGGTCATATAAACAATCTAGCAAGAGTCACTACAAAAAGAGCCAAGTGGCCTCTCAATCCCTATGGGATCCCTCAGAAGGCACACGATCACATCTAGGACTCCGGCTACCCGGCGCTCTAAGTGCACTGAGGGCTTCACGATCCTGAATAGTAGCTGTAGCCTTACTATGAGAGCGGCTCCTCCTCATCAAGCACTCTGCAGTCCTATACCTAGCTACCTTGGCATGGAGGGAAGTCACCATCTTGGCCACATGCCAGATGGGGGAAAAAACATCGGTATGCCTACCAGCTGCTGAAGGCTCCCCTACATCCGTGGATAGCTCAACATGAGTCTTCTCCATGGGGAGCATCAGGGTATCAGTACATACCTGGTGAATCAAGTCTCGCCACTCATCAGCAGTCTCTACAAGAAAAGGAGAAAAACAAATTAGAAAGTGATCAAAAGGTAAAACCAAGGATGAACAAAAAGAGAGGTAGCAACTAAGGAAATTCTAGCTAAAATAAATATCAAAAGAAGAGTGACAACTCACTCAGATCTCCGGGCCTCCAAGAAGGATCTCTAGGATCCACACCTACCACAGACACCGCTGCTAACTGATGTCCTCCTCCCACATCTGGGACAACATGGCATCCTACCATGGACTCATCCTCTCCACCTAGGTCCTGAGAAAGTAACTCCTCTGAGACTAGATTCACCCTCTCCACACTCTACTCTGCCCTCTCGGCCTGTAAAATCTCCTAAGTGTCATGCCACTCAGGATCGCTATCCTCTATCCCACCCGACTCGTTGACCTCCATGTCCTTGGTCTCCTCCTCTGTCTCTCCCCCTGTGAACTCCTCAGACTCAGAGTCTATATCAATGGGGTCATCACTGTTATGGGTAGGACCGGTGGCAATCCGAAGTAAAGGTGCCTGAGGAGCACCGACTCTCGCTCAGGCACGTACCACCCTCCTGGCTGCAATAGGGATGCTCAGGAGTAACAACTGTCCAACCCTAGCCTCTAGGACCTCCCCTAGCCTCCCGAACTGATCTGAACATTGGCACCACTAGGGGAAGCATGTCAATATAAGCAAGGCTGAACTGCTGAGGCACTCGATCAAAGGGGTGTGTCTCTACCTTCCCCGTCCTATCCACAAGTTACCCTGTAGTAGAGTAGGAAATCAAAGTGAAGGTCTCCTCACCCCACAACCCTGTCATGGCCTGATAAGGTGTGGCCTCCATATCCTCAGTAGTCAGGGAAGCAACTGGCTGGTGGGGTGCTCTAAGCACCGTCATCTCTATCCATCTAGCTACCCTCACGGCTCCGGGATCTGCCACCTCTATGCCTCTCCCATAAGGGATGATGCGCTCATAGACCCAGCTCATAACTAAGGTCAGATGGCTCAGTGAATGTCCCTATAATAAAACCACCCTATATAAGTCGTGATAGGTGGTCCCAAGTATATCGGCTCCCTAGGCATAAATCTGACCATGTGCCTCAATTTGTGTGATGATGGGGGCCCAACAGTAGAGTAAAGTATCCCCTCCCTTGTCTCTAATCAATCTCAAAGCAAGGATGCCCATAATGGCCTGATGGATCAGAGGGATGGGAAAGCCAGGAATAGAACAGACCTTCACCCCCTTCTTCGAACCAGTGGAGACAACTACGTCTCCCATATAGGTGGCCCACTGAGTCACCTGAGCTCTAGATACTGCTGTATCAAATGAAAGTCTCCTCCCAATAATCGGGACTCCCAAAATGTAGTAGACATCCTCTAGGGTGATAGTCCACTCACCCCTAACACCTAGAAATTGGAAGGTGTTCCGATCTGCATCCCAGTAAGAGAATAAGTCACATAGTATGTAACTAGTAGGTGTAATGTGGGGAACCCGTGTGATCCTCAGTATACCTACCCTCTGAAGTGTATCCTGCTCATCCTGAGAAAGTGCATCTAGCACTGTTGGAAGCCAATCACTCTCTCTCTCTCTCTCTCTCTCTCTCTCTCTCTCTCTCTCTCTCTCTCTCTCTCTCTCTCTCTCTCTCTCTCTCTCGCTCCATCTGATGTACTCTTCCTTATTCTGTAAAACACACAAAAACATGCAAAAAGGAGCAAGTTAGTATCAAGATTGCAATAAAAAAATCATTAAAGTAAATGAGAATACTAAAAATGCAAAAATAAACTCAAATTACTGTTGTTTTAACATTTTGAAGAGAACAGCCACCCTGAGCAGGGTGGTGGTTCCTCAACTGCCACCTTAAAAGGTGGTGGTCCTATAACCACCACCCTGCTCAGGGTAGCGGTCCTATCCCGCGTTTAAAAATGGGTTGCATGCCCTAAAATGCTTAAAAAATACAAAAATTTGACCGTTTTAGCTAAAACAAAAGCCTACCCATTAGGCGCCCCCCCCTAAGAGACACATTTAAAACTGACATTTCTAAAAATGACCCCCCCAAGACAAAGATTTCAACATTTTAAACATTTTTAGTGCAAAAAACGTTAAAATAGGAAGAACTAACATGAGATCTTGCAGGTCGATGTTCTGCTCGTGGAGGCATGATCGCTATCTCACTACAAATGTTTCAACTATACTCTTGTCAGAAACTGTCACCGTGGGTCCCAGAGCTCAAAAACTATCAAATCGACACACACAAATGAATAGGAAAATGGTCCCATTATATATATATATATATATATATATATATATATATATAGTGTTTTGACTCATTTTGAATGCCCCTTTCACAGGTTTAGAGCACCAACGGAGGTAAGTTCTCATCCCCGCGCAAATGGTAAGTCCTCATTTCATACTAATTTAATATTTATTTTTCGATTTGTTTTGTCTATCTGCACTAGAGTCTTCTTTCCATTTTGTAGGTAGTGGGAACTTGGTTGGCAACATTTCGACACACGAGTGTGTCGAGTATAATTTCTAACTTCCCATTTTGGGACCGCCATAACTCAGACCCACCGTTTTATGCCTCTTCATGGTTAAAACACTTCTCCAAGAGGGGGCAATATGTACATACCCAAAATTATAGGGTACTGTACCACCGGAACAATGTTACACATGCCCCAATGATGATACAGGTCACCTCGCAAGGTGTTCAGATCTAGAGAAGCTCACGAAGTATATGTTAGCATCCCAAATGCTTTATCCATGTTCCTTGTGCTTTGTTTTATTCCTTTGCCTTTCTTTTCTTAGCGTTTTGATCTTTAGTGATGAAACCTCCGCCCTGGCAGGGTGGCAGTCCTATAACCGCCACCCTGCTCAGGGTAGTGAAGTCCTTCACGCATTTTCCAGCACGTTTTTTTGATCATGACTTGCGTAATTTTCAACTTTTACCAGCTTTTCTCCACCGCCTTAGCTCGTATTAATGTTTTGTGTCCCCTGGAATAGTGTTTCTCCATTGTTTAATGGTAAAAGAGTTCCATTCCAAGTTACCCTTTGGTGAATGGGGATTCTATAAATAGCTTTTTTTTTTTCAAACAAATGGCCCCTCAACTTCTTATGTTCCATTGTTTAAGTCTGTCAATTTCTTGTTTATAAGCTCATTTTTTTTTCATGTTTGCATCCATGCTAGTTTTCCTTTGCTATTGGAAGCCATTCGATCTTCTTGCTTCAGTCTTGTTCATTGTTGTCCATACAAATTAGTCTAGAGCAGAGTAGTGTCAGTTTTAGATTGAATTCATTAGAGTTGCAGGTTGTGTTCTTCACAGAAGGTAGATTCTAGAATCTCTCGGTACCCTTGTGTTGTATTCCCACAATAAATCCCGCTAGGAATTACATACGCCAAGCTCTGTCACTTGCATTATCCCTCTCCTACTCACATTGTATTCGGTCTATATCCAAAGCTGCCATTGTTCAAATACCTTCTTCTATTGATGCTAGCATATACACACTCTTCTGGATTCACGTGAACATGAAAGAACAAGGAGATCATTCTGAGGGGACAAAGTCATACATTACTAGATTCACCACTATTCTGCAAATTCCAGGTTTTATCTATCAAAGTTCTAGTGAAAATATATCAAATAGAGTAGTGAAATATTTCATTTTAGTTAAATTTCATTCTCGATATTACTAGGGAAGCTGTGGGGATTGATAGTTTCTAAGAAACTATGATTCATTCCTCACTTCTGAGGTAGGATCGAGAATCTTTCAATTAAGTTAATCAACTATCTAGTTATTTAGGATAAAACTCACAACTACACAGGCAAGTAGCTACACTGGGCTACTTTGTTTGTTTTAATTTTGTTATTAGATTAGTTTTCATTTTCTAAATATATTAGATTAGTTGCTCTTTCATTTCCATTCAAAATCTTATCAAAAATACAAAAATAGAGGAATATATATATATATATATATATATATATATATGTTGTAGATATATCTCGCATAGTTAGTTTATTTCATTTCAGTTAGGCTTATATTGATCTTTTATGACAATCACGGGACCTAGGGAGCCCAGGGAATATGTTTTTGAGCCAATCGTGCCTCAACCAAATACTGTTGCAGCAATAATTGACATAGACCAAAATCTCATAATTCAAGTCTTCCGAACAACAACAGACCTACAAGAAATCAGCTCACAGTTAAGGGGATTAAACATAGAAGATGACAAAGCACACACGTTCTGGTCAAATCAGAAAAATTATAGATTGTATTGATAGACATCCGTATGAATATAGAAGGACCTAAAAGAGAACAAACATTCGGTTGTGATCCACTAGTCCCACAGCTAGACACAGGAGACCTCCTCATTGATATAGACACCAGCTTACGTATCCAAGTTGCCAGAACACCTGTTAGGTACTCTGAGAAAATCATGCAACTTCTAGTTCTAAACGTAGAGGCCGAAAAGGCATATGACTACTAGATACTCGGAATTAGGAATTGATTCTTCACATGACCATAGGAGGTCCACAACAACCACAAACTTATGGTTGTGATCCAAAGGTCCCACAACCCAACGGGCCTACAAATCAACCCAACATTGACGCTAGTTTACGAACATTAGTGTTTAGATCCTCTCCACTCCCACCAAACATTATCACACAACTATCATTATTAAACATAACAGCTAATCAAGCTAAATATTTATGGACTAGACCAGAGAATCGTCCATAAGGCACTAAAAGGATCCACTACATATTTAGCCTTTCCATTTTCATGACCTTGTCGGGAGACATATACGAAGCACCCACATGTTATCTTCCATGTATTCCACAACCCATAGATTGGATCACAGTAGAGCTTGATATTGATTGGAGCCTTCGAGCAGCTATCCTCACCGAATGATCTATCACACCGGTTCAGGTTAGGAGGGCCTTCTTTGCCTTAGATTTGTAGATCCCGCCATTGCATGTTGAAGACATAAGATTACCTAACTAGCTTATCTACATCCCGTGTGTTTTCCATCCCCACTGGCTGTCTCGGCACGACCTCGGGAGGTTGGGTGTGAGGAAGAGTCACTTATAGATTCCCATGCTTGCATGTCACTTTTCCATCGTACAGTACCCTGAGTCCTAAAGGGCTACTTCATATCCTGATTATGGTACTAACCGGTCCTGGAGAGGAATCTTGAACAAGTTCAAAAGTGTGTAGATCTCAACAATCAATGTGTAAGGGTGTTGCCACATGTCATCTGCACTGTTGTATCCTCGAGAAGATCCTAATATTCTCAAAGGTATAACCTTGTAGTTGCCGTGTGTCAATATCCTACGGCACAACCTCGTAAAGATGTACATACCTCTAAGAGTTTACTTACATTAAGTTAAATTTGGGTTTAAAGACTACCTATATCGGCAGCCCATCAAACCCCGAGTCCAACATTCCTTTAAGTTCCCTTTTTAAAGTTGAGATTAATTTAATTCAAGAACTTTATTAACTTAGGATTACTTCCTGAATTGATAGTTTTGACCTATCATCTCGTTACCCGAGAGCAGGACAACAACAACTTATATTCCCTTAAATTAAATAACTTAACCATTTAAGGAAGTGTAAACAAACCCATTAGGCTGAAACATATCAGACTTATTGTAATTAAGTCTTAATGACTCACAATCATATCTTCCTTTTTATTTAATGCCTTACTAGAGAGGAAGGGTCTTCCTCTTCATAGTTGCATTTTTAGGGCTTGCCACACCCTACCATGTCATTTAAAGTTACAATAATATTTATTATAGTTTTATTTCACATCACAAGATATAATGAAAAACTTAGATAAGAA
This sequence comes from Taxus chinensis, assembly GCA_019776745.2. NCBI lineage: Eukaryota > Viridiplantae > Streptophyta > Pinopsida > Cupressales > Taxaceae > Taxus > Taxus chinensis. Next base: position 83,026,495 of record CM034155.1, on the reverse strand, counting down.
TGTTGTATTCAGCCACCTATTTAATTTCAATTTTCTTAGGGAATTTATCTAAGTTCCCTTTTTAAATCACTCTTTAAGAATACACATCCAATCATATAGATAACAAGAATATTATCCTCAACAAGATAATTTACAAAATCTATATATGTAAATTCTCACTCTTCAATTCATTTCCAAACTTATACAATGACAACTTATGCTTTTTAGGCATGCTTTAAGACATCAGCCTTCATTTAGAAATCAAATCAGAATTCTTCACTAGAATCAACTTAGAGCAGTCAATGCATCATTTAAGTTTTTGCCTTCTTTTACCACTTATGAAGTCCATCTAAAAAAATTGCTAGCATGGGTCAGTTCAATGAACTGAGCATGATAAGCACTAATCCTTAAAACAAGTGCATTCCAGTAATTGCTTCAATAAAACAACCCTGTTATAATGACAACAATTACTTCATACTCTCTAAGCTTTAAGTAATATCAATATAAGAAGAGTCATAGTACATTGTTTAAACAAAGTGGACAGGATATATTCTATATTACTTGCCCTAAAATTTTAAAGTATAATTGATTCCAGCAATTACATTCACGATCAATAACATAATATAACACTGATTTTTCTTCCTAACAATTATAATACCACTCATATCATAACCTAAGTTACATAAGTAATTTCAACATAATCTTTTTCGGATGATTCATCTCACTTTTATGTAAGGAAAGAAGAAATATTCTATTTACCAAGTACATATCCATCCAAAAAGTTGAAATAGTTTATATCATGATTTAAAAAGATTCTTAAAAAATCTTCTATTTAAAAACTAGACCATTTAAGGTATTCATCCAAAACAAGATCATACAAAATAAATTCAAACAGAAGTGATGGATTAACTGCCACCTTCAATTTCTTATGCCAACCTATCTTCTACCTTAGTCTTCTTAATTTTCAATCAATGAAAAGCATACAAGACAAATAAACACTGATTTCCTTTTTATAATAAGAATAAAAATCAGGAGGTTTAAAAACAAAGACCTTATCCCAGCTATACGATGAAAGGAGTCTTACCAGATTAGGATCCCCCATCCCAATTATTTCTTTCAATTATTAAGATAGTTCTACCTTCTCATAACCATATAGTTTGAGTTCATTATAAAGTTCTAAGGAATGAGCACAATAACCATTCAAGCAAAAGAGTATTAAAAATAACAGACTTCCTTTTAAACCCTTTTACTTCTTTCCCTTTTTTCTCTGAGAGAAACTGTGACAATCAAAACACTATTGCAATCAAGTTTAGAATGAAATAAAGCTTCCAAGACATAATAAACGTTCATTAGACCAACAAGGAATGAGAAGCTGAGTAGTTCTAGCACTTAAGTTCACCCAATAGTTTGGGCAAGGTAGATCTATCTCATTGGTTTACCATTATATCCCTACAGGATCTACAAATTGTGCATCCAATAAAATTCAAGATCAATATTTAACATAAATCATTACGAACCGATCAAGACTTAGAATATAATCCTGATCCAAATGAAATAGACTACATTTCCTCAAATACTCGAACCATTCAAGTTTAAAAATCAAGTTAGGGTAACTTCACATTTCCCTTAATTACAAAGTAATCAAAGACTAAATTAGTTGAACCGATACATCATTCGGTTGCTATTTTAATATGAAACACTAAATCCAAATTGAATATACAGTATGGATTTACCGTATTCGAATCACAATTTCAAAAATACCCAAAAGCTATAATATTCAAACCATTGTAATGAATTACACATTAATAACCCAGAATAAAAATAGGTCTTCCATTTGCATCCAAAACATTTCAACCCTATTTCTAACTTCAAAAAAAATGTATTAAATTGGACATCGTTAAAACTTGTCAACTTTTAAGTCGGGTTCGAAAAGATTTTCCACCACTGTTAACATGGTCATAAGAACTAGATTTCACAATCCATGTCAAAAAGACTACAAGTTACAGTCTTGTTTTCCCAAAATAATAGACACAATTTTCTTTTAATACTTTTCCAAAAGCAACCAAGATTTTACAGGTAGAACACAAACTCATCCATATACTATTCCTCCTGTGCATGCCAGTGTTACTAACATTCAAGGTTTCATGCAATAATAAAGCAACTAGCCATATACTGACTTATCCATAGTGCCCGCGAACTTAAAAATACTCAATCCCTTTTCACAAGAGAAGTGCAGACTAAGCCATATACAATGTTTCCAAAATACACAACTTTATAACAGTCAAAGTTTCATAGGGTGATACCAAACAAACCATCCACAAAGTTATTCACAGACCAAATAACCACGAGATAAAACGTGAATATCATAAGCAAGTAAACATAAAAAAAACACTATTCCATCCACCAAAACAAGTTTTTAACTAATGAGATTCAACCCAGTTTAAGTGTTTCCAGAGGTTAAAAATCACAACATTTCGCAACTCCAAACTTAACGAATACAGGCGGATCTATTGCAACAATAAATACTTCTAAAGAAGTCGAAATCAATAAAAAATTTCAACCACTAAGATCCCTATAAAGTTACCAGTATTGCTCATATGTTCACAAATCCATTGTGAAAGAAAAGTAATGCAAACAAGTTCCAAAAGAATCAAGCAAACTCCCGATTCAACCCAGAAACACAAGTTTACACAAAACCCATAAAATCAATTTTTTACCAGACAAGAATAAATACACAGGGCTCATCAGAAAAGAGTTATTTTAATAAAACACTTAGATGAAAGCAAATATTTTAGTAGTTAGGGCCTATCATGCCTGATATTGTCACTGTAAAATCTAAGAAGACCTCTGGCTGAGCCTGCTCTTTCTCTTCTTCTCCACGAAAGTTCAAACAACAAAATACTACTTCCACCATGCCTCATATATTCTCCATGAAACATAAATAGATTTGAAACCATTAAAATAGCCATGTAATGAAGTATAAACTACTGGTTCGAAAGACCAGTGTACATGCAAAGAGAAAAACAGAGTGCATGAAAATGAAACAACCAAACAAAAATCTACTTACATGCCTCCTAAAATGATCTTGTTTCATGAAACCATGCACATTAATTACACTAATTCCATATCTCCCACCCAATTTTCCTTGCCACCACCTGTCAAATCTGGCAAGTTCTAAATCAAAATAAACAAGTGTTTCCATTTCTATAGGTACTGCCACCTAGGCCTCTTCTAGCCAAATTAACCTCCACCAAAGTTGGCAGTACCCAATGTCCTTACAACCTTATCACCATCTTAAATGCCATAGAAAGCGCCGCCCAACACTTGTGACCCTTAGGTTCCCATTCATAGCAATTAGTTTAGGATAGGTTAATGACTTAGGTTAGATCTTAGGTAATTTAAATTTAACACCTTAGGATATAACACTAGTCACTTACCTTAGCAATAGGTTAGATAAACCCTTAGGTAATATCCAAAAATACATAGTTTAGGAACTAGGTTAGATTGATCATAGCCTTGTAGTAATAGGTTCTAGTTTAGATTAATTTCTAGTAATCCCTTTCCAGATTTTGTTCGAATCAAGCTTAGGTTAGATTGAAATCACATTTCAACAAATCAATCATACTTAGACATTTCAGGATGGATTCTGAATTTACATTAAGTATAAAAGCTTAGATAGAAAACCTCACATTTCTTACTTGGCTTAAGGTCCAGGTTCTCTCCAATGCCATAAATGGTTGAAAACCAAATTGTGAGTGTAATGACCTACCGGGGAAAATTTCCAGAATCCAACGAAACTTTCCACAGAATGGAAATATTTTCATATGAAGGAGAATTAAAGAACATATATATTCTAAGTTCATTCCAGAACTAATAATTCATAGAATGCCAATTCATGGTTATTCATCCTGAATATATTTAAAAAATTCCTTGGATCACTGTAATTGATCTAAGGATGAGTCATAGAGATAGATAAGCTTACAATCCTCCTAAAATTAGATTGCACTCATCCACAAGAAATGAAAGAAAATGAATCCAGGCATATTCCAATTCAATCAAAGATCTCAAGAGTAGAAAAGAAATAACCATATCAAGCATGATTTCCCATAATCAAAAGGACATATCCTCATAAGGAAAATCACATAACAACACTTGAACACAAAGGAGGAAAATAACAATAGTTAATGGTGTTACAATAAGAATGAAAATGCTATCTTATATGGATTTTGTGATTCTAACCATATTGATGTTGTGTTATAAAATATATTGGATATGTGTTCATGTTTTTTGGCGTAGGAACCATTACTTGGAATGTAGTCATTTTTACCCCTATCATAAAAGAAAGGAACCCCATGCATGTTGGCCTATCACCCAGCAGATGCTGAGCACTCACCTGAGGCACGCACAGGTACTGAGTCTCTCTTTTATGTGAGTTAAGTGGGAAACATCATCTATGATTTGTGTCTAAGAGATTCAAAGAGGATTCATGACATACAAGAACCATAGAGCCCAAAATGGCCTCTAGATCCTTGCAACCATTCCAGACAGATAGTACTTAACAGACTATATGACTTGTATCATAATAGAAAGAAGTATACAAACATCCATACCTAGTATAAACATAAATGAAGAGAACTTATGAAAAAAATGTATGCATCAGAATCATTGATATTCATATATATATATATATATATATAAACTGGTAACCTCATTACATCCATGGAGCCATTTACAGAATGTCACAGAGAAGCAGACCACAGTCATGCATTACAACTAGACTAATGTAGCTAGGCTAACAAAAAGAAAATTTACAATCCCCATACCCAATACATCCTTTCCCAAGTGTAATTACCCACTAACAGAGTTCTTGCAGTATTTCTGCAGAGCTCCACTCGTTCCCTTGTTCTCTCCTCCTCTTCTTTTTACTCTACAGGTGCTTGCATTTATAGCGTTTCTGGACTACCAACTCATCCTCCAGTGCCCTCAGATTCGATGCCAAATTTCTGAATGTGGTCCTCCATGTGAGTATGCTCCTCTAGGCCTGAGATTTCTACTTTATATCATGATGTGCTTCTATAATCTTCTACCGCAGGCATGATCCTTCTCAAGAAAACCTGTCACTAGGCTAGCAGCTTATCCATGCACAGTAGGGTCATTCTTTTCACGTGTTCTACCCCGAACATCCAATCTGACTAAGTCCTGAACCCTTGGTTCTATCCGTGTGTGTCATGTGCGCCACGGGATTCCTTAAACCCTTCTCTATGCACTTTGTCCTTGTATGCCTATGTTCCTTTTGTAATTAGTCAATATTTTAGGGGCCCAACATCACCCCACACTACACCTGTTCTTTGTCCACGAGAACACTTCTCTTAGTGAGAGAAAGAATACAATAGGCTTACACCTAGGAAAAAGAATAAGGGGATGAAAGAATGGGGAAAGAAGAAAGAATGGGAGAGTGAAAGAATCACTGCAATAGACTCAAAAAATCCTTTTACAAGTCGGCCTCCAATTTATTCCAGGCATCAACTTTGTCCTATGCTCTTTGAGAGATGTCGCCGACCAGAGTGCTCACCCCCTCAAATTTTAATCCATCTCCTTCTACACTCATGGTATCAATGATCTTCTCCAATTCCTTACATATATCCTCCAGTGGGTCCATTCTTCATGTAATGCACAGATATAGCTCCTTCAACCGGTTTTTGATTGAAACCCTTAAGGTTTCAATGGCCTCTGATTTCTTCTCAACCTTGACAAGGATTTTGTCTCTTTCCGCCCTATTCCCCTTGTTTTTCTCCTAGAAATCCTTGAGTTCCACTTCATGAGTGGCGATTAGGGTGCCTGCCACTTTGTCCCTATTTGCATAATTTTTGTACGTGGCCTCAACAGTCCAAGAAGTAGCCCTTACATTAGAAAGAACTTTTTTTTACTCTGTGATGAGTGCTACGATCTTTAACTTATCTTCCTTCTCCAGGCGCATGGAAAATTCTTCTATAGTTTCCAAGGCTAGCAACTGCCCTTCCATGGTGAGCACCCTTATTAAATCCTCTAGGCATCCTAAGGCAGATCCAAACTTCTGCGCAGGAGATGCTAGGTCTGGATTATTTGATAGTATAGTCTCATTGATGGATTTTACTTTCTTGTACACAACGCTCACCTTGGTTTTTTCATCCTTCAATCCAAGTTGCCACTGGGTGCTGATTAACTTTTCCTAGCTTAGCTCCTTGGTCGATGTAGTTAGCTCTTCCTCTTTCTTCTTTAGCTCCCCTTCCAAGTCTTTAACCCTATCATTCCTCCTAAAGAGTATAGCCTCTATCTTAATGGAGAATTCGCTAAGCGCGTTGTACATTGTTCATCTTAGAGCTGTTGGGTATCCACCACTCAGTTATCTTCTCCTGGTCCTAGCACTGTTATTATTTCCCCATGGCTTACCTCAAACTCCAGCTCATCAAGGTGGGACTTAATTTCCCATGAGATCATCTTCCTTGTCCATGGATAGGTAGCCTCCTTATCAAAAGATGACATGCCTACAAGCTCCTCCACCGAAAGTGTACTCTGGAATCGCACGCAAAACACTTTCTTGGGGTCATCAATATAACCCATCTCTAGCCTCCCCCCCTCTACGTGACTTCCTCCCGTGTGCTTACCCTTGGGTATACAAGTTACAATTAAAACAAGGCCTCTAGTGTTGCTGCGTTCCTCTCCTGCACTCTCCTCCTTCTCCTTATTCAATATTGGCTCAGCGCCACATTCCACTTTATCCTCCACAAGGGTCTCAATGTCCCTTGTCTCCTCTTCTTTTGCCACCTTGGTTGTCTAATCCTGCGTAGTTCTTGGAGCCTCTTGCTTCTACATGCTAGCCTCCTAATATTTTCCCATGTACCTGGGTGCTTCCTCCTACCTGGCTATCCTTACGCATCACACAAAAAGGAAACCTTGTTCTTCTTCTCCGCATGCCTCTGAATCATGTACATTGAAAATAGGTGGCCCTTGATCTTTCCTGGGGTCCTCTTCCCCACTTAATTCTTCTTCACTACCATCCTTTTCTCCTATGCACTTGTCCAAACTTCCAACTTCTTCCAAGGTGGTCTCCTCTTCTACCCTCTGCTTCTTCCTAACTAGAGATTCCAGTGTAGGTGACTTTATTTCTTCTTCTTCTGATGACTCCTTATCTGATGGATTTTTTAGCTCTGGAGTCTTCTCTTTTACTATGGGATTTTTCTTGCACACGTACATACTAGTTCTGGTTCTTTTCCCAAGGGAACCTATTGCTTGTGTCTCCACCACACCTGGTAATTTGTTTTCTAGTTCTTTATCCTCCCATTTGGGCATGGGTCTTTTCCTCCTAGTTGGATCCTGAGGTATAGATACCTCATTTTCTAGATATGTTCCCTTCTCTGATTTAGGTCTTATTTGAATGTACATATGCGCTACGGATCCTTCTGCAATGGGCAGAGTCATGGGCCTTATCATTTGAACTTCATGTGATACTTACCGCTCCACGTACACATGCTTTCCAACGTAAACCAACCCTTTGTGCATTTCCCTATGGTCCTGGTCTAGATTACCAAGGTCTAACTTAAAATTTTTGGACTCCCTAAACCTATTTACTCCTGCTTGGAAGTATTGAGTTGTGAAGGCAAAGGGGAGCTTGCACCATGGGCTCCATGTCCCATCTGACTATTTGAATCTTCCCAAATAGAAATCCTAGTACATAACAAATTCTGCTTCTCCCATGGTGGCTACTAGTAGTTGTTTGGGGATTCTCCATTGTGCCCCGCATGCATTCCTTAGGCATGTGTACCACTTTTCCAAATGCACCTTGTGCACTGTTGTCATAGTTTCACAAGCATATTTCTCAAACCTTTTTATGGGTGAGGGGTTTTCATTGGGGTACTCCCATACGAACTTATTTGATGCATCTAGTACTCTGATCTCTGAGAACACGATGATTAGTAGAAAATTTCCAAAAATTATCCTATCACCTTTGCGCAGTTGATAATTTCATCAGTGATGAATGTGGACAAGTTATAGATGGTGCCCTCTAAAATCTTTCTGTAAACATTCAACCATGGCTTATTGACCTGGGTCCATCTCTCCTGGCCATTTATCTCTAACACTAGGTGTGCGGCCATCTTCATCACCAGATCCTTAATGTTTGTGACATCATAATACCTTGACCCCTTCTTGCATGCTAAAGCAATGATAGCTTCCTTAATCACTTCTTTCTCAGTCAAGTCATCCTCTAACCCATCTCCTTCATAGTTGAGGCCTGTGAAATGTGAAATTAGCTAAGGATTTATGCACATCTTGCACCCTGCAAAGTGGAAATAGTCCTAATGCACATGCAACCTCAGCCACTGATATATTCACTCAGGTTTCCCAAAGTAGGACAACTCAAAGAGTTGTAATAACCCTACCTTCTCCAACTTGACCTTCACATCATCATTATAAATGGGAAAACCCTCTCGTGTCCTCTTGATTATTGGGTGCACTAACTCCAGCACCAACTCCTTTTTGATTGTGCTTGTCTGATGATTATAATCATTTACAGAGATGTCCCTAAGATGGGAATCCCACTCCTTCCTCAACAACACTCCATCTACGTACTACATTTCTGCATACCACTCTTCATTTTTGTGTGCTTCAATTTCTTACTGCTTGCCCTTGCCCTTTCCCTTGCCCTTCTTGGGTGTACTAGTTGGTTTCTTGGGTGCCATTATCTAGGCCTTCTTCCCACTTCAATCACTTCATGTTACTCTGTTCTTCTGCTCTCTCCAACCTTAGATCTCAAACTTGTGAAGAAAATTACTTAAACACATACCCTAGTTCTTCAAACCCTAACTGGGATACTCCCTTCACAAGATGGTGCCTTCTCACAAATTATCCTATGCCCATGAAATCCCTTCCTCCTAGTTTGTAAACCCGAACTGGTTACCCACAATTCAATCTCTCCAAATTTTTATTCACACGGATCATTTTTTTGGAAGCCCTAGTTTGCAAAGGTGCAAAAAATGCTCCATTCTCCTTATACACAAAGTGAAAAAATGAAGTGCCTCGACCCCTTTATTTATAGTTTTTCCCTTTTTGAGCATTAAGTGCTACTTCACCTACCACTGTAATTTTTTCATTTAATGTGGATTTTTCAAACAAATCCTGACTTGAGTGCTTTCCCTCACGCACCTAACCTATGCGGAAAATGCTCTAGCCTTATGGCGTACAACCAATCCAACATGACAGGAGACTCTTGCGTGCACGTAAACATCTCCGAAGGCACTTCTTCTATCCTAATTTTTGCTTTCACCTACCTTGTGTTACTTAATGTGCTTTCTCCTCCTTTGTATGTGGGATCTATAAGTAGCTTTATCTTGGCACCAACCATCCTTTTTCCATCTTTTCACTCCAGACACCTCTTTCAATAGGGCCATTCAACTAGGATTTTTAACACGAACCACCTTGGCACTTTAACCATGTGCTCCTTCACATTACTCCACCCCACACTAAAATGATACATGGTCCTCTGCACGCTCACATATTCTCAAAAAGTAGTAATAAGGATATTGGTTCCCAAGGTGCAAAAAAAAACAACAATGTGAAAGGGAAACACAAGAAAAGAAATGCATAAAGGAAAATTCTAAACTAACTGGCAAAACAACCTTATTTACAAACACTGAGAAAACTTATTTATAGTAGGGCTTCAGCCTACTCCAATTGAAGTGTCCAGGTAACTTCGTCTCATCCAGCGCTTGTAAATGGCATGCACCTGAGTCAAGGATGTATGAGATTGTGCAAGGACCCAACCAATGGACTTTCAACTTCCCATGATGGTGTAAAAATTTAGAATCATAAAGTAAGACCGTCTGCCCAACCTTAAACTTCTTGTTTCTTATATGGTGATCATGCCAAGCCTTCTACTTTGCTTTCTCTATTATTTGGCTCCACATGACGAGTGATCATCTCTCATCTAGCCTCATTAACTAATCCTTGCTCATCATCCAACCCTCCTACGCGTGCTATTAATAGAGAAGGTAACATGAATTCAACCGGAAGAATAGCTTCTGTGCCAAACACCAACTGAAATGGTGTGGCTTTGTTCAGCCTTTTATAAGTCATCCTGTAAGCCCATAATACTACTGATACTTTGTCATCCCAATCTTGTCTTCCGACATCACAAATTTTGGTCAGGGTATGACTCAGTATTTTGTTAAATGCCTCCATGGTTCCATTTTCTTGTGGGTGATAGGGTGTAGTCTTGTGATGAGCCACCATGAACTCTACTAACGGATCCTCATGGTCTCATTCAAGAAATGTGTACCCCTATCACTAGTTAAACTCAAAGGACATCCATACCTCGTGATAATGTTCTCCCACAAGAATCTTGCCACTATGGTTGTTGTGCAATCTTTAGTTGGGGCTACCTTTGCCCACCTTGTCAGATAATCCATGCAAGTGATGACATAGCGTGACCCAGTCCTACACGTCGCTAGTGCAATAGGGCCTACAAAGTCTATTGCCCACTTCTCAAAAGGTTCCACGCTAGGGATAGGGTGCAAAGGCATTTCATCTCTCTTTCCTGGCTTGCCAATGCACTGATAATGGTCACACACTTTACAATAGTCTTTACAATCCTTATACAGGGTTTCCCACTATAAACCTACCATTAATATCTTACACATGGTGGCATCACCTGTATAATGTCCACCCGCACTTCCTCCGTGTGCTTCCTCCATGATGGCAAGGTGCTCATGCTCTAATACACACCTACACAAAACTTCATCACGTCCCAACTTGTATAAGTCTCCACTGATCAACATGTAGGGTGTGAGGCGTATGGCTAGTTGCTTCTTCTCTAATGCCTTCATTCCTTCTGGTGCCACACCTTCCTTTAAAAATACCACAATTTCCTCCAAATCCAAGGGCACGTGTCACAACCTAAACAATTACGCATCTAGCATTGTCTCCTCAATACTCTGCACATCCTCCCTTGAATCAATTCTTGACAGATGATCAAGTCCACAATTTCTTTTCCCAGGCTTCACTACAATGGTGAACTCAAACTCTTGAAACAACAACACCCACCGACATATGCGCCCCTGTAGAATGGGTTTATTCACCAAATACTTTAATGTCATGTGGTCGGTGTAAAACACAAAGGGTGTTGCCAGCAGATACTATCTAAACTTGAAAAGCGTGTAGATCATTGACAATGCCTCGTGCTCAGTCATGGTGTAATTCTACTCTGCTGGTGTCAACTTCCTACTTGCAAAACACAAAGGATGATCAATAATTCCTTCACCTGGATATGCAAGAACTACTCCAATAGTGGTTCCTGAGGCATCTACATGGACATGGAAGGGCTTGTCCCAAGAGGGAAAACGTAATATAGGCGCAGTGATAAGCCTATCCTTTAATGTATCAAATGCCCTCTGTTGTGCCTCTCCCCAATGGAAGGCACTTTTATGTCTGAGTAGCTCCTCTAAAGGTGCAACGATCTTGGCATACCCCTTGATGAATTTCCTATAATAACCTATATGCCCAAGGAATCCACACACTACGCTCTGGCTAGTAGGATCCCCTAACCCCACAATAACTGTAACTTTAGCGGGATCTATTAGCAAGCCCTCCTGACATATGATATGCCCCAATAAAGTCCTAAAGGGTGTAGCAAATACACACTTCTTAATATTGAGGGATATCCTCAACTACCTACACCTCTCAAACATTAACCTCAAATTGTCACAATGGTCTTTGACTAGACCATACACTGTCCAATCATCCAAATAGACCTGAAGAAACTTATGGATGAAGTCCTAGAATGCTTGCACCACTATGCGCAAAAAAATAGTAGGCGCATTCTTCAACACAAAGGGCATGACCATATATGCAAAATTTCCCCACTCAGTGGTGAAAGTTGTCTTCTCCTAGTCTTCCTTTACAATTCAGACTTGGTGGTACCCCAAAAATCCATCCGTAAAGGAATAGATTTCGTGCCCAGTGACTCCTTCCAAAATTTCTTCAGTGAAGGGGGTTGGGAAAGGATGAATGAAACAAACCACATTCAACTCCCTATAATCCATGTAGATCCTAATCCGCCCATCCTTCTTGATGTTGATTACCATCAGACTTATCCATTCTGATTCCTCCACTACTTCAATGATCCCAGAAGCTATCATTTTGTCTATCTCCTCCTTAACCTTTACGCAAAAATTGGGATTCATCCGATAGGGTATTTTCCTAACCGGGTGCACACCATCCTTTAGCTTTATCTTCATCTCCCCTAAGGAATGGTGAACGCCTTTGAGTTCATGGTACTTGCACGGGAATAAATCCTCAAATTCACATGACAGATCAATGATCTTAGAGACTTCCTTCTCTGACCAGTAATCTCCAATAATAGCTTCATTAGGTTCTTATCCTAAACTGATGTTAACCTTGTTTGTCTTTAAGGGCTCATGGTAGGCATGCACGCAAGTATCAGCACTGTCCACTACCTCACACATCCCTACAGAATGGCTAGCATCCAAATTTTCTGCTTCCTCCCCATCAATTACATACACTAACTTCCATTTCTTCTTTTCTAAACTCGCATGCTCAAGTTGTAACTCTTCTGTTTCCTCTACTTTCTCTTCAAAGCATGCCTCCAAACCTGTTCCACCTAGTAACTCCAATAGCTTATCCTTTGCCATGGCACTATCCCCCAGGGTAAGGTGTTTGATACCCTACAAGGCCTTATCAACTGATGGCTTGGTACTCTGATACTCAAAGGTTTGAATGAGGTCAGCTGTGAGCTCTTGCTAATTCCCTGTCTAGCGGCATGTCTCTGAATGAATGTATCACAGTGCACACATAACCCTGCAGTGTAGAATACAACTTGTGCACCCAGAGGGATGGTGGAAAAGATTTCACACCTTCCCTCCAGATCCTTTCACACTCTTGGATATGGAAAGAGGTGGGCTCCTTCCCATGGTAGTCCTTAATGGTGGTGGGCACATTGTTCCTAGAGAATCTGACAGAGAGAGAAATTCTTACCTTGTGCCATTCCAAAAGGCTCTCTTGATGGGTAGCCCACCACTATGCCACTAGCTGCTGAGAAGGACATAACTTAACATCCCTCTCCGTTCCTTCTCATTCTTCCACTGAGATTCCATCTTCTATACAAAAATATCTCAAGGAAAGGCTCTTCTTGAATACGTAGGTAGCTCCTTTCCTCCTAGGCATTAGACTATGCACGCCTTTGTCACCTTCGTTACCGACCCTCTCAATTGTCATCCCATTAATTCATAAGTTCCATGCACCCAATTGTCATATGCTAGACTGTTGGTATCACTTTCTGACTGAGCATCTTCAAACTGGATAACTCGGTTAGTAGGATGTATTATCTATGGGTCCCTGATTGAGTGCACATATATCCTATCCATAAACTTCTTCTCCCAAAGGTTCATTATAGGGCATCGAATTCCCATTAGCCAGGGGAATAATGAACCACTCCTCCTTATTTTCAAATCTGATGTACCCTTTGTTGAACTAAAGGTCCACATTGTTCTTATAACACCATGGGCACCCAAAGAAGTGCTGGAAATTTTTCTGCCTCGGCAAGTGCCAAGAATTCGAAGTCTCCAGTAAACTTAGCTCCCTGGATAGTGATAGCAGCATCCTTTAAGACACCGATGGGCATTGCCTTAGTCTTTTTTGCCATATACAACACATTCAAAGATGGCTATAATGTAGGTCTTCCCATCTGATGCCATACATCCAAAGTTAGAACATTAACCTCTGTGCCAGTGTCAATGAGGATATTACTAAGGAGCCATCCATCCACAATGACATTCAATGTGATCTCCTTGTCATAGTCAAGGCTATGAGGGGGAAGGTTTGTGTACAAGACTTGCCTCTCACACTCTCCTCTAGAGCATGGTACCTTCTCTCTCAACTATGATCCTAGCAAGGGATTGACATTCTCTTGCCTTAGCATTTTACACACCTCCTTGACCTCATCCAAGTCATCCTTTGGCACCTTGACTCTCCTTCCCTTGTTCCTCCCTCCTAGATTTCTCCTTTAGACATTGGATTTCCCCTTGTAAACTCCGAATGACATCCATGGTGTCTTGATATACCTCCTTTTGACATGTAACATCTAGGTACTTTCCATGAACTACTTCCTCCCTTGAAACTCAGGTTCCTTCTGCCTTGGTATCTCTTTTACATGTGTGGCTTCTGCCCTTGTTGTTACCAAGATAGACTCCAAACCCATGCATCTCTGTGTTACCTGAGGCATCCACTATGTGTCTTCCTTCTTAATAATGACCATTGCAGCACCCTTATCTTTCTGGTGCTGCTGATTCATGTGCTCAAACAACTCCGAGCACTCCTCTTACTTATGCTTCTTTTCACACCATGAGCACTGCAATAGGTCTGGGCACTCTCATTTGTAATGCTCTGTAGACCCACAATTGAAATAAGTTCCACACGGGAACTCACTGCTTCCTCCTCCGCAGTTACCATGACCACAAAATCCTCCATGAAAACCTCCTTCCTTGCATGCCTCCATCTACGCGCTCCTCATAACAATGATCATCACCCTTGGAACTACTGACAATGCTGGTCTAGACGCACCCCATGATCAATGGCTTCATGGATCTGATCAATGATCCTATAGTCCTTAGTATCATGGGTTGTATAGGTATAAATATTATGATAACAAGACACATTCTTCCATATTACACATTGTAGCAAGGGGCATCTACTTGCATTGTGGTCCCCATGAAAAATTTCACAATATACTGCCATAACGTGAACTATCTCTGCGGGAGAAATTATCCTTAACATGCCCCTCTACTTCACAATCTGTGCACCACAAACCACTGTGAGTCTCATGGGCTGAGTTTGCAGAAAATTTTTCTAGCTGCTTGGCCATAGTGGTAATCTGAGCCTCCAGGAATGTACTAACACCAGTATCAACACTACCAACATCCTCGGCATGCAGATCAGCTTCCAATGCCTCGCACGGTTCTATAAAATATTTATGAGATAAGGCCCTTCTAAAGGGTGTGATCGATCCTCTAAAAAACCACTGAGCATGATTTGAAGGGTGAATATCATATGATAATTTAGACAAGAGAGTTTTAAAGCATGTATCATACTCCCGCACAGTCTTTGCCATTCCTTGCTGAATCTCCTTCAAAGCACTGATGCTCTTTTGTTCAAACTTAGGAATGTGGAATTATGCCAAGAATGCATTCTTTAAATTAGTATAGTCCACCATTGTTTGATGAGGGTCATATTTCATACACCAACTATGCGTGCACCCTTGCAACGTGGTTACAAACTGACTAGCCTTCCGTTCTGGGGTTGTGATACCCTTTGCGTGCCATAGTAGTTCACACTTTTGAATATGTTCCACAGCATCCTCAATACCTCTATAATTAGGAAAATGTAGAGATATTTCAAAGAAAACTTGTCAGGGTGGTTGGGGCCCGAATCCTCCTGAGCTAGAGCTTTGGATTCTACCTGTGTTTCCTTCGTCACCTGATCCACCAGGTCCACCAGGCCCACTAGCTCCTACTTCTCCTGACCCACCAAGTCCACCAGGTCTTATTCCTCTTAACCCCCTAGATCCACCAGATCCTATAGTGGTCGTGCCAAGGGTCCCCACAGTTCCACTGAACTACGCGCCTATGGTCTGTGATAATTCCCCACTACCAATAGTATACCTCATGCCACTCCCAGATGTGAGACCAAAAGCTTGTGTGTCTATACCTTGCCCAAAAATTCCTAACACTGGGTTGGTGTTTGCAGCCATAGAAGGCCTGAACGAGAAATTATATCTCTTGGGTGTAGACTGATCACTTCTAATGTAACCAACTAGACTAGCAATATTTTCCCCCTGATCTAGAAAACCAAGTGCCAGGTTTCAGTCACTAGGTGGGCTTAGATGTGTGCCAATGGTTCTTCTTTCTCCACATGATGAAATCTCATCAAAATTTGAAGGGGTATCTCTTATGCACTTTCCAAGATGGGGTTGCACAAATTGCTCAGGTTCCATGTCCTCTACATGAACCTCAAATCCCTCTCATAACATTTGTCACCATACATCCATCACACCTGTAACCTCACATTTTCTAGTAATCTCCCTTTCACGTGCTTCACCATACTTGAGTTGTATCTCCTCCCTTTCTTTCTCCATCATAACATCTGCCATCTTCCTCCACTCTAGCTTCCTCACCCAGTGCTCATAATGGTTTAGCCGGCCATTGGGAATGCCTCTAAACTCATGGTAACCATCAAGATCTTCATAGCTAGAGGGAAAACACATAGAAATTATCCCCAGGGCTCCCTTAGAAAATCAAACTCAACAACCTCTGGATAAGAATATGTGGAAATGGCATACTCCAGAGTGTAGCTAGCCAATACTCCTTTCCACCAATGATCCACAACATGGGTCCACATTAGACCTACATCCTGTAGCGTCTGGTATTGTTCTTGGGTCCACACATGTGATCCATAATGTGAACTTGATCTAGACACATAGGCTGAGAGCCATTCATACAGTTCCACTGGGAAGCAATAGAAAAAAGTTTCATATAGTTCATGGTAGAGGTTCTCTTCTACCCATCTACGTGCATCAAATTCAAGTCCAGTGTCGAATCTCTAAGAAAATTCATCCTCTTTACTCTTGAACCATGATTCAACACTTTCCAACGTTAACCACTCTGTCATTACTCACTACATAGATCATGATGTATGTTATTTCCCACTACAACTTCGAAAAGAGGTCCCAAAAATGAAACCAAGATGTAGTCATTTTTTACCCCTATCACAAAAGAAAGGAACCCCATGCACACTGGCCTATCACCCAATGGATGATGGGTGCTCGCCTAAGGCACACGTGGGTACCGAGTCTCTCTTTTATGTGAGTTAAGTGGGAAACATCATCTATGATTTGTTTCTAAGAGATTTAAAGAGGATTTATGACATACAAGAACCATAGAGCTCAAAATGGCCTCTAGATCCTTGCAGCCATTCCAGATAGATAGTACTTAACAGACTATATGACTTGTATCATAATAGAAAGAAGTATACAAGAATCTATACCTAGTATAAACATAAATGAAGAGAAATTATGAAAAAGATGTATGCATCAGAATCATATATATATATATATATATATATATATATATATAAACTAGTAACCTCATTACATCCATGGAGCCATTTACAAAATGTCACAGAGAAGCAGACCACACTTATGCATTACAACTGGACTAATGTAGCTAGGTTAACAAAAAGAAAATTTACAATCCCCATACCCAGTACATCCTTTCCCAAGTGTAATTACCCACTAACAGAGTTCTTGCAGTATTTCTGCAAAGCTCCACTCGTTCCCTTGTTCTCTCCTCTTCTTTTTACTCTGTAGGTGCTTGCATTTATAGCCTTTCTGGACTACCAACTCATCCTCCAACACCCTCAGATTCGATGCCAAGTGTCTGAATGTGGTCCTCCATGTGAGCATGCTCCTCCAGGCCTAAGCTTTCCACTTTATACCATGATGTGCTTCTAGAAGCTTCTACCACAGGCATGCTCCTTCTTGGGCCAACCTTTCGCTAGGCTGGCACCTTATCCACACAAATTTGGGTCATGATTTTCATGTTTTCTCCCTCGAATGTCTAATCTAACTAAGTCCCGAACACTTGGTTCTGTCCATGCACATCACGCGTGCCATGGGATTCCCTAAACCCTTCTCTACACGCTTTGTCCTTGCACACCTACGTGCCTTTTGTACTTAGTCAATATTTTAAGGGCCCAACATGGAACAACAAATACAATCAACAGTCTCCATTTTTTCTATTGAGACAAAGAAGTACAATTGAAGACGTAAAGAAGCCATGTGGCTGCAACAGTTGTTGGTAGAGATACACATGGAAGCTAAAGGAAGTATTTATCTTCTATGTGGTGGTCAAATTTTTATTACTCTTGATTAAGAATCTAGTTTAACATCAGAGGACAAAGAACATTAAGATACATATATGCTTCACCCGTGAGAAGGTGCTAAGTAATGACATAAATCTCAAGTTCATGTTGACTAAAGAGCATGTTGCTGACATCTTCACAAAGTCCCTGAGTACTACAAAGTTTTCTCACTTTTGTGAAAAAATTGGATTGTTAGAGGTTCCATTAAGGGGGGGTCTGCATGACAATCTCACCTCCTAATTGAACTTGGTTTTTGTAAAAATACCTTCGAGCATTTGTAAAATACCTTCGGGAAAGTGTAAAAAGACCTTCGGGCATGTATACCTCCTCAACTTCTTTTTTAGAAATAAGTGTAGAAAAATCTTAAAGGTGGTCTTTAGTAAACTCTTTAGTGTTATTGAGTTTACTAGTAAACATCCAGTACAAGCATATTGTTAAGGAGGTCCTTGGTTGTAAAAGGCTCCTATATGCTTGGGTTCAATAACCTTTTATGAGAACCTGTGAGAACATGTAAAACTCATAAATCATACTTAGCCACTGATCATGGGATGATCTTTGGGATTCCAAATCCTTTTGTACCAAAAGGTAAATTGAGTATGATGAAGGTGTTATAACTCCTTCAACCGATATGCTAGCCTAAAAACTTTATGGTTTAAGGATTGTAAATCCTGTAGTGTACCACAAATAGGTAATCTATTAGCATATGCTATGTTATCCCACTTAACATTAAGGGGGAGTGTTGGAACATAATGATTAAGTGGTATGGCCAACCCTTAATGTATATGGGTCCATCACTAATATATAGGTTAAGATTTAATAATATGAAATATTTATATTTCTATTATTAAATATGCTAACCTAGGTATATACTTTAGGTTAAATATTTAATATCAAGAAATGATTATATTTCTAATATTAAATATTATAAACCTAGGTTTATGTGTCAACCATTTTATGTTGAAAAGGTGGGTTGGGAGACATACTCGATCACCTTATATGAAAAGGACTTTAGGTCCTCATTTGATATATTTGAGAAATATATCAGAGGTGTGGAAATGAAATGATTTGGTTTTACCCTTGGTAAAT
Organism: Taxus chinensis; assembly: GCA_019776745.2. Taxonomy (NCBI): domain Eukaryota; kingdom Viridiplantae; phylum Streptophyta; class Pinopsida; order Cupressales; family Taxaceae; genus Taxus; species Taxus chinensis. Next base: position 83,007,466 of record CM034155.1, on the reverse strand, counting down.
AGGGTTTCAAAGGAGGAGGTGATCTTACTAGATGTAAAATAAGTTCTCTGAAGTAAAAGGTTATTGTCAAAGTTATTTTTACCCTATTGGGGTTTTCCACTATAGATATTGTGTCACATTTGTTATTTATTTCGTGTAAGTATTTATTTATGTACTTAGGTTATGATGTAATCTTTATTTAAATATTTATTGTAACATTATGTACTATGTAAGTTGATTAAATCTGTATTTGTTAGAATCCTCAAATTCTAACAAGAGATGGGTCGTGAAGGATGTATAGCTCACGTAGAAGACGTGGAGCCAGAGCATCAGGAACTCCCCCATCTTGGAAAACATGACGTAGATCCCCCCTCGACCTCACACAAAAGTGTGCCAGTAGAGACTACTCGGACCACATTTGCGCATCTTAATCCACCTAGTGACCTAGTCGTTCCGCTTGGTTTTCCAGTATCTAGTACGATAAGTAACCAGTAAGATAACTTGGGAAGTAGGAGAGTAGGAGTAATTCAGGGAGAAAGTACATTGATGCAGAACAAACAACTTCAATGATATTTGGAGGAACTTCCTTAGGTGCATCATCCATACAGAATGTGAGCATGCAGAATGTTGGATTCACCACTAGAAGTGGAACTACCTCATAGACTGTAGGGGTCCAATATAGTACTACTGTCAAAACACAGTGGATTACTTCTATGGGTCATATTCCCACTATAGGTGGAGGATTAGGAGGTATAGGTGGTTTTATTTCTAATGGATCTGGTGGTTCTAGAGGTAGAGGGAACACAGGAGGTTCTGAATCAAGTGGTCAAGGTCTGCAACAACCACAAAATATTTATATGGAGATGTCTCTTTGTCTTCTAGAGTATAGAGGTATAGAGGATGTTGCTAAAAATGTGCATATGTGTGAAATCTTGTGGTGTGCTAAAGGGATCATGGCTTCTAACCGTAAGGCAAGTCAATTTGATACTACATTACAGGGACGTGCACACAACTAGTATAGGAAGTTTGACCATGATCAAACTTGTGTGGATTATGCAGCATTAAAAGATGATTTTTTGAAAGAGTTCCATATCCTCGAGTTTGAGCAAAAGAGTATAAGTGCGCTCAAGGATATCAAGCAAGGCACTATTGAGAGTGTACATGAGTATGATGCTCATTTTAAGACACTTCTATCTAAGCTATCTTATGATATTCACACTAGCCAACATGCACAATGGTTCGTTGGAGGATTTATTACACCATTTAGAAGGGTGTTGTCACATAAGACATACAGTGATCCACATGAAGCACTGGAAGCAACTTTGCATGCTGAGGTAGTTAGGAGCATTGACACTGGCATTAGTCCATTCTTAGAGGCACATATTATAGTTATGGAAAATTAGTTAGAGAAGCTATCAGAAAATTCATCCCATGAAACACGCTCAGCAATTTGGTGTACAGATTGTGAAGTGGAAGGTCACACCAAGGATAGTTTCCCTCACAGATCTGTACACTCATTACTATTGGATTGTGAGATCTGCCATTTGAATCATGATGTTAGTCATTGTCCTTTATTACAACACATGATAAGGAAGAATGTATCTTTCTTTTGCAAGATTTTAAAGTCTATGAACCATGATACTGAGGATTTTTAGTTGATTGGTCAGATCCAATATGTTATAGATGTTGGGGTACGATAGACAAGTGTAATAGATAATTCTAAGGGTAAGAATGAGCACCAAGATTGGGATCATAATCAAACGCGCTATGACAGGAATGAGGGCATTTTAAAGGAGGTCATGGAAGGGGATGTGGATATCGTGGTGGATATGGATGATGCGGCTATGGTGGAGGAAGAGGTGATTTCCCTCATGGAACATGTTACATATGTGGATATCCTAATCACTATAGGTGAAAATGTCCTCAGAATACTTCATGTTCTTTTTGCGGGAAGAACCATAGCTATGAAGAGTGCCCAGACTTATATGAGCATCTGAGTAAGTAGCATAAGCAACAAAACAAAGGCGTCATGATGGTTAGAATCTAGTGGGTGGTAGAATATTAGTGGATGCCCAAGATAGCAGAAGGACTTGAGGCATTGATAGTGAAGATTACTACATGTGCTTAAGTGGCACACACAAGAGAAGAATTGCACCAGAAGTCTATGATCACCAAGGATGAGGTTTTACATGCAAGGTATCCAAATATTGCTCATCAGAAGGAGGTTTACCAGGATACCATGGAAGTGCTAAGGAATATTTAGGGTGAGATATAGTACTTAAAGGAGAAGAAGAAAGCATCAGAGACAATCCAAACTGATATCGATGATTTGTGATAAGTGTGCAGAATGTTGCGGCAGTAGAACATTATCCCAATATTAGGAAGTTGGTTAAAGGGGAACACTTCATGTGTAAGTCTTGAGACCAGATGACAGATCCTGCATGTAAATCTTCCCCCTGATAGCATTGACTATGACAAGGAAATTACTCTAAATGTTGTTGTGGATGGGTGGCTATTAAACAACATATTGATTGATACATGTGCGGAAGTAAATGTTCTTACATTAGATGCATGGGTATAAATGGGGAAACGTCCATTGTATTCATCATCTAATGTGTTGTTTATGGAAAACTAGACTAAGGCCACTCCCATAAGAGTTTTGAAGGATGAATCTATAACCATACAAGGGGCCAAGTTCACTGGGGATTTCGAGGTATTAGTAATTGTAGAAGAAGACAATTTTCCATCCTTGCTTGGATTCCCTTGGTGTTATGTGAATAATGTTGACTTGAGATTCAATAAGGGGTATATCAGCTTTGAGAACAAAGGGGAAAGGGTTGTGATACCATTAATAGATGGGAAGTCTACACCATATGTTGAGCCTCTAAGTGAGGAGGAATTAAACTAAATTTATGTACGTGCTATTCAGGACCCAGAGGTCAATGAGCCATCAAAATAAGGCATCGTATAGTGGGAGGATTCTCATTCTATTCTATTAGTGATATTATGAGCATTGCTTTTGAAAATTTGTCTCATGGTACATATGAATTAGTAGGGCGCAAAGTAAAAAGTGCGGTTGCACACAAGAATGGACTTCATTCGGTCCAATGGATAGGTAGCATAGTACCTTGGTATACAGGGGCAGAAGATCTTCTTGAATTTTTTAAAGCCATGGAAACATAGTGGATAGATCAAACTAAGAGAATAGATATGTTAGTATATACCTTGTGTTGGACAGCAACGCACTAGCGGGTAGTTCATAGAGATAATCTTATAGAATGGGAAGAGATTGGAATCACCCTATATATTAGGTTTGTAAGGAACAATGCACATATGTAGATCTAAACTTATCATGGTCATCAACTTGTTCAGCATCACATTCAACAATGTGAGAGATTCTGGATAGTAAGATAGGAAGCATTACCACCTTCACTCTGGGTGCATAGATTTTACTCTACGTTACAAGGATGCACACGCACCTGGTATGTATATGAAGAACTACATTGAGAGACTAGAAACTAGAAAAATTTGACTACAGGGATGATCCAGACCTTTGACTACTTTTCTTCTCAACCTCCAATCGAAGAGGCATTAAAATTTATCAAGCACTTAACCATGGGAGATAGTGCAAAAGCAAAAGATAATATTCAGGAATTATTCGGTGAGACAGAGTCCGGAGCACATTTTGAAAATGAAGTAGAAATGGACTTCATACTACTTGAATGTGCTTGCTTTAAGAAAGAGAAGGGAAAGATGGTTTACATTGTGGATGATGAGGAAGTTGATAACTTTGATATTGAACATTCACAAGGGGTGCATGAGGTCTTGGAAAGTACAGAAAATGATACATGTGCCTATCATGAACCCATGAAGACAAAGAAGGTTAATATAGGTTCAGAGGATGAGTCTAAGGAGGCCATAATTGGAGACTACTGGTCAGACTCGGATGTAACAAAGATCATTGAGCTACTCAGGGATTATCAGGAAATATTCCCTCAAGGGTATCATGAACTTAAAGTCATGCATAAATCACTATGGGAAATGAAGATAAAAATTAAGCACGGTGCATGCCCAGTTAGAAAGAGGCCTTATAGAATGAATCCTAATTTGCGTGAAAAGGTAAAAGAAGAAATTGATAAAATGTTGAAATCTAGAATTATCAAACCCCTTGATGAGTCAGAATGGGCTATCCCAATGGTGATCAGTATCAAGAAGGATGAATGAATTAGAATATGTGTGGACTATAGGGATTTGAATGCTACATGTATTACTAATCCATTCCCTATGCCATTTACTGAGTTAATACTAGAAGGCATTTCTGGGTGCAAAATATACTCCTTTATAGATGGGTTTTTTGGGTATCATTAGGTTATGATTACTCAGGAGGATCAATACAAGACAACATTTACTACTAAATGGGGTAGTTTTTCCTATACTATAATGCCTTTTGGATTGAAAAATGAGCCTGCTATATTCTTGTGCATAATTGTTCAGGCATTCAAATATTTTATTCATAACTTCTTACAGGTCTACCTAGATGATTGGACAATATATGGGTTTGTGAAAGATCATTATGACAATCTGCGCATAATGTTTGAATGGTGCAGATAGTTGAGTATCTCTTTGAACATCAAGAAGTGCATATTTACTACACCATTTGGAATACCGTTAGGACATATAATCTGCAAGGAAGGTTTTCTCATTGATCCAGTTAAGGTTGTAGTCATTTTAGGCCTGTAGCACCTACTAGTCAAAGCGAGGTGCATGGATTTTTAGGTCATACAGGATATTATAGGAAATTCATCAAAGGGTATGCCAAAATTGTTGCACCCTTGGAGGAGTTACTGAAGGGGAAAGGTACATTTTATTGGGGAGAACCATAGTATCGTGCATTTGAGATATTAAAAGAGAAACTTACTACCATACCCATTATACACTTTACCTTATGGGATAAACCATTTCATGTGCATCTGGATGCCTCTGGCATGGCCATTGGTGCTGTGTTATCTCAACCTAGAGAAGGTATTGTCAATCATCCAAATTATTTTTCTAGTAGGAAGATGAGTCCTACTGAATAGAATTATACAACTACAAAGCGTGAAGCTTTGTCCATGATCTATGCATTGCACAAGTTTTGACAGTACTTGTTAATAACACCATTTTTGTTTTATACATATCACATGGAATTGAAGTACTTGGTAAACAAGCTCATCTTATACTCCTATTTCAAGAGTTTGATTTCACAGTTGTGGTGAAGCCAGGGAAAAGAAATTTTGGACCAAACCATTTATCTAGAATCAAATCAAGAGAGGAAGCACAGAAAACTATAGAAACCATGCCAGATGCACAGTTATATAGGTTACAATGTGTTTCATTAGAATTAAAATACATTTTTTCCTTTCTGTGGACTGGTAAAACACCAAAAGGAATGAAGGCATTAGAAAAGAAACAACTTGCTATACACGCAGCACCATTTATGTTAATCATTGGTGACCTCTACAAGTTAGGTAGAGATGAAGTATTACACTGTTGTGTATTAGAGCATGAGCACAAGGATATTATGGAAGAATCTCATAACGGTATTGTAGGAGGCCATTATGCAGGTGATGCGAGTGCCTGAAAGATCATATTTGTTGGATTATGGTGGGAGACATTGTATAAAGACTGTAAAGAATATTGTAAGGTGTGTGATCATTGTTAGTGCCTAGTAAAACCAAGGCAAAGAGATGAGATGCATTTGAGACCAATTACTAGTGCCAAACCATTTGAGCAATGGGCCATTGACTTTGTAGGACCTATTTTGCCATCTGGGTGCAGGACTAGATCATGCTATATCATTACTTACACATATTATCTCACATGGTGGGTAGAAGAAACACCTACAAAGTACTATACAGTAGCTACATTGGCTAGGTTTCTATGGGAGAATGTTCTTACAAGATATGGATGTCCTTTAAGCTTGACAAGTGACAGGGGTACAGACTTTTAGAATGAGGCAATCTGGATCCTAGTAGATGAGTTTATGGTTGCACACCATAAAACTACACCTTACCATCCTTAGGAAAATGGAACTTCCAAGGCTTTCAACAAGATTTTGAGCCAGACTTTGAAAAAAAATTGTGATGTTGGAAGAAAGGATTGAGATGAAAAAGTTTTAGCTGTTCTTTGGGCATATATAATAACTTACAAGTGATTGAACAAAGCCACACCATTTCAACTATTTTTTGGCACGGAATTTATTCTCCCTATAGAATTTATGTTACCTTCTTTGTGAATTACGTGCACTAGAGGTCTAGCTGATGAATAGGCTTTAGAAGAGTGTATCGAGAAGATGATTCAGCTGGATGAGCGATGAGTCATAGCACGATGGAGTTAGAAGCAGGAAAAGGCCAGGAACAAGGCATGGCATGATAGAAACATAAGGGATAAAAATTTTGAGATTGGACAAATGGTACTTCTTTATGACTTTAAGTTCTTGCACCATCTAGGTAAGCTCAAACTACATTGGTTGGGGTTGTATGTCATCACTTACATACTTGATTCAGGTGCTTGCCAGTTAGAAGCACTTGATGGATCATAACTACCTGGTTACTTTAATGGGATTAGGTTAAAGCCCTATTATAAATTGGACTTCTTGGCATTTGTAATAAGGTAGTATTGCCATTTAGATTAGGTTTCTCTTATGTATTTCCTTAATGTATTTCCTTCATTTTCACTATGCTTTGTCAAATTAGTTGTTGTTCTTGTGTAAAACGTGCTTACATGCATGAAGCTAATTACTATTTGAAGAATGTTTATGCGCAGAGGACTAAAAATACCTTTAGTGTGGGGTGGTGGTAGTTATCCAAGTAAAATATTGTGGGAATTGAAAGGTGAAAGGAATATGCTACTACAGGTGTGCTTTAAGTCAAAAGAATATTGCTTCTCAAAAGTGACCAAGGATGGAGATGAATGAAAGGACAGTATAACGTGAGGTAAGCGGAGGCCATGAAAACTACCAAGAGAAGGTACAGTGATGAGGTACTCAGGTGCAAGGGCACACGCTGAAGAGAAGTTTGTGACCAAAGGATAGGAAGGTGTGTTATAATGTTATAGCTGGGGTGTGAAGATGTACTGTGCGGAATGAATAAATTTGGTCAGTAAATGAGAGGATATTTGGTAGGTAAAGGAGTAATAAATTCATCAAAACTTGAAAAAAATTATATAAGGATGGGATGCAGATTCATTTTTACCATTATGACTAAGAGAATTTGAGAAAAGAGCCAATTGAAAAGAGTTGAGTGATCAAGTTAAGGTGTGAAGGGTGTGAAACCAAGCGTGATAAATAGATCTGTGTGAAAAGAAGCTTACGTCCCTGGTGGTGAAGGGTTTGAGTGAAGCAAGGAGGAAGAGAGGAGTTAGGGCATGAAGTTTCCACCTAGGGCACGATTGAATCAAGCTAGGGTTTGATTCACAAAGTTACAAAGTTAAAGAGGAGATGTTTACAAGGGAAAAATGGTACCTAAGAAGGCATCTGCAGTAGTAGAAAAAGGAAAGAAGAAGGTGGTTATCGAGGAAGAAGAGATGGCACCTGAAAGTGAATTTTGAGAAATTCAATATCCAGAAGGAGTCATCATTGGCCAAGAGTGGGATTTACCCATCAGAAAGAGAAAAGTGAGCAAATACAATCACAAGTTCACGAAGAACAAGAAGGAGCTTGATTCCTTGCTCACTGCTAGGATGAATAAGCTTATGGAGGATGACATGTCAGTTTATGATGATGCTTGCAAGAAGCTTCTAAAGAGAATTGGGGTCTACTAATTATATGAGCTTCCATATTTCAGGAAGTATGAGCCCTTGTATCATTGGCTCATGAGCAGAGTGTATGAGGACTTCTTCTACTTTGTAGGACGTAGAGTTAGAATCTCATATGTGCTTATCTCATCAGTTATAGGTTTGAAGGCCACAAGAGAGGACATAAAGAATGAGCTCACAAATAAATCCATGATTTTAAACACCAAACAGGAGTTTGGGTACCTAAAGGATTAATGCGGTATGGATATAGACAAATTGAAGAATTATCTGGTTGTGCAAGTAGCAGCACACCTTGTCAAAAAGTTGAATGATCAGGAGCGATGGTCACATGTAAATACTATGTGGTTACACATTGTGTGTAAGATGTTAGAAGGAGCAATCTACATTATTGCAGGCTATATTGTAGAACAAATAGTCAAGGAAGGATGCACAGGAGGGAAGATCAGCTTTGGGGCTGTTCTACTATTACTAGTATTCATGGAAATTGGAGTACCATATGGGATGAAGGAAAAAGGATGCGAATACCCCATGGAGAATAAGTCACCAGCTGAAAGGTTCAACAAGTATCTATGTAAAGGGGCCATGACAGTGATGTAAATCAAAGGGTGGAGAAATGGTATGACAAGCTCCAAGTGGCATTTGGAGAAGAGTGGCACATCCCAAAGGACCTACCATCAATAGTAGGGAAACAAGTCCAGTTCATTGTATATCATCATTTTTGCATCGTGTGCTTCCCAATGAAAGATGGATTCTGGATCCCTTAGTGTAAATTTACTTATGCATTAACTGCAAGGTATTTCCAAGTATCTATTCACATATTTAAAGACACGTGCCAATTGGTATTCAATATAGATAAGGTATACTATGACTACCACACGTTGAGGATAATTTTAGAGGTGTTGAATATTAAGCCAATAAGTCTAGCTGTAGCAGATGTAGGGGAAGCATTGGTGTATCTTCAGTTGAAGCCAAAGATGGAGAATGAAAAGTATGTGGAAAGTGAGTTTGCACTTCTAGCACCACCAAAGGGATAGCATACAATGGATAACATCCCAGTGCCTAAGCCCATAGAGCCAATTGAAATGGAGGATGAGGAGGAGAAGTGCGAAGATACTGGTGGTTTGTAGCATAGAGGTAGGAGACATCCTACAAATAAGGGTGAAACTGAGTGCACCATTACACCACCTCAGCCACAAGAGGAGGATGATGAGGACTTGAATGTACTCTAAGCAGAGCACATATTTAAGAGGGTATTTAGGAGATCAAGGACCCAAGGTGCTACTCCAACCACAGTGTGCAGATCACTAGACTCTCTCCATAGAAGGAGGTAACCGTGTCAAGAAGGAGGAAACTAAAGTTAAATGAGGAGGTGGAAGAGTCAGAGGAAATCGTACCTAATTCTCCCACACTTCTAGATAACATAGAAGAATAGGGTGAGGAATCAAAGGGAAGAGAAGAGAAAGAGAAGGGACCAGAGGAGACAACTACCAAGAATTTTTAGGACATGGAGACACAAGTCCCAAATTTGGAAGCTAAAGTCCCTTAGAAACAACAGTCTAGAAGAAAAAGTAGAGAGCACATTCCACCAGCCATGGGGTATGCAGGGGACGTAGGTAAAATTTTCCATACCCACTTCCAGAGAACGATAGCACAGAAGCATTTATTCAGCTGGGAGCTAATGGATGATGATATGGTGATAATACACACATGAAAGAAACTGTCATGGTCAATGCACACCCACATGGATGAGCCTAACTTTTATGTATGAGAAGAGTCATGCATTTCAAGATGATTTAAGAAGGTACCCCAAGCTAGACACATGACAGTAAAGCCTACTGTCATGTCAAATGAGTAGGTCAGCAACGCATTGGTGAAGGTTTCTGCCGAAGTGGCTAGAAGAAACATGGACAAAGTTGTAACAATTAGAGTGCTACATAAGGAGCTTAAGACAAAGGATGTGAAACAAAGTTGTACTAAACACTTATTTCAAATATTATCATTTAGTTGTACGTTATGATAATATTTATTTCAAATATTATCATAAGTATTTATACTACTCTTAAGGAACAAAGTTTGGTCTTCAACTGGTCACATTCACCTTATTTTGATCTCAAATTTTTACTCGAAACCTCTAAATAAATTTTGAGATCCTTGATAATTTATCCATACTTATATAAAACGAATATTAACTCTTGAAACTCTCTCCTAAACTACTTAACCATCTTGTGATTCAAAGGATCACCTCAATCTTGTTAAGCTTGCTTCAAAGGCCCTTCTTTGATACCAATTGTTGGAATCACAAAAAATGAGAGGGCTATGAATCAGTGTGCCACTAAATATTTCATTCCATTAACATTTACATCCATAAATTGTTCAATGCATTCATCAATCATACATTAACATATAGATTAGGTAATAAAAAACCAAACATATGGGCATATGTCATAAGAGCACAAGAACACATGAACACAATATTTAAGTGGGAAACCCTCAAGGGGAAGAAAACATACTAAACCTCTACATATATTAATTAATACAAAATAATTCTATGAATATTACATATCACAAGATATTTTTGTAGTAAGGCACCAACCCCACAAGGAGTATTAACCCCTAGTGTAGTAGACCAACCCTACAAGGAGAACCAATAACCAGTTTAGTAGAGAACCAACTCTACAAGGAGGCACCAAACCCCTAGATGACTCAACACAAAAAAAATACATCTAAAAATAATTCTATCTCTGAAATGTTTCTTACACAACTGATGATGACTTTATGAAGCTCACTCTCCTCTCTATCTTCCTCAAAACATCTCTCTAGCCTTCAGCCCACAACCTCTTCCTCCAAGATGATATCCACATCTTCCATAGATATACCATACTTACACTCTCTCTATAAAAAAATAAAATACTACTTTACCTCTAAATAATGTCATAAGTACCTCCATCATCTTCCTCAAATAACCCCTATGTCACACTTTTTATCCTCTATCATCACTAGCTCAAATGAGCCTTCTAAACTACTTTTATACCCTTATATTTATAAAAAATCACATGGGCCAACCATAATAGTGTAAAAAACTTCCCAAAACATAATAACATTATAAAAATATCATACAAAGGACCATGTAGGTTGCCACCATCACCAAGGGCCTTCTATACCCCCATTAGGACTCAACAAGCCCTAAAACACCAAATCAAACAATTCGCCACCAAGAAAATGTTCTAAACCAAAATAATTTTTACCAAATCATGTGGAAAAAACTTATAAAATTTTTATAAGCCTTTATAAACCTCCAAAAACCATGAAATAACTTGGAACGACACCTGACACCATGAAACCCTTATGACAGCATGCTCAACTAAGCACCCTCAGAATTAGCCTTTAGAGAACAAGCCATAACTTCCTCAATTCTAAAAAAAAAACTCAAGTGTAATATACCATTGGAAATGTATTTATCTTAAGATCATGAATAAACTAAAACCAATCCATAAATCCAACTTTAGCATCTCCAAAATGGATCTGCACCTAGACTACTTCAAACTATCCAAAACTACCTAAAACCAATTTTCAAAGATAGGGAACACATGAACATATAAAGGCTCAACCATGATCTGAAAAAATCATGGACATGAATTATAACTCTAATGATTCTATAAATGCTAAATTAGTTAATAGGTCCAATGGATAAATTTATCACAAACTAAACTTTTCCGGAAACTTGCCTTTTTGGGTGAGGCCCACATATAACCAAGACCTATAAGTTACACTTAGAGAAATATGAAGGATTCATCTACAAAATCCAATCATAAAATGTTCAAAACCAATCCATTTTGGGACACTACAACCATTTTCTCCCAAGTCACTATACACCTAGGGTTTCAAGAGGGTTAACAAAATGTTTTTCTTCTTAAAAATTATTCATAAAAACATGACGATAAAAACAACCTAATTCTACTTAGAAAATATTCATAACTGACTTATTCAACTATCCCAAGGATATAAATTCCCCATGCAAATCATACACTCTCCAATGAGCATTATAAAGTTACCTTTTAGCTTAAAATCTCACCTTTGGGAACTCGATTTTGATCAAAGTGCAATATCTAAAAAAAAATTCATCACTCAAACTTGAAATTTTGTCCACACCTTCACGTCAAAATTCCAACAGACATGCAAAATTTCCCTTTACTCAAATTCTCCCAGACATACTCATCCACCACATCAGGATCATCTTCTCCAAGGGTTAGCTATAGGAACAGACCTAAAAACAATATCTAACATTTGACAAGCACTATATGACACTTATGAGAGTACCAGATCATCATAATCATACTTTCCATGCTGACATAACTAATACATGGTTCACTTCATCATGCCATGCCTCATACTGCTCACTCAGCCTCACAAATTAACACCAAAAACATGTTTCCATCACTCAATCCGACCACCTTGTTGGGCCCTGAAATATTGGATAAGTACCAAAGGGCACACACGCCCATGACCAGTGAGAAGAAGGGTGCTCAAGGGAAAACACAAAGGAAAAATGGGTTTAAGAAGGGTTTAAGTGAAACAAGGGCGCGCGTGGGAGGCAAAACATGGGTTTACGGGACTTAGCTATATTTGGCATTCTAGATGCACTTCAGGAAAAATGTGAGGACCCAACTAGGCATGATGATTGGATAAGGTACCATCCTGGAACCTTAGAGGTCAAGAAAAGGATATTCCATGCCAGGAATATTCCTAGAAGACATCATTACAGAGAGTGGAGGGTTTGTCAAAGGGATAAGCATTCACCAATTGAGGACCACATCGACACTTGGCACAATATGTTCAGGAGAGAAGGCATGGCAGTGGTTGTTGATCCTATAAAAGAGATGCTCAGGCTAGAGATAGAGATGAGAGACAAAGAGATACATGAAGATAAGAATGCAAGAGATGAGGGAGACAAAGAGAATGCATAGAGAATAAGAAGAGGAGAGTAACAAAGTGTTGCAGTAATGCTAGGGTTTAGATCACTTAGTGCTACTAGGGGCTAAGGGGATGTCATAAGCCTATGTATGGCATTGGGATCTGTAACAAGGGATAAAATGGGAATAGTATAGTTAGGGTCTCATATCAGAGATGATGATAGGAGTTGAGTCTCTATGTCATTTAATATGTATGGTCTGAGATGACCCTTTTGACTGTAATGTGGCCACCATAACTATGTTAAATCAATATATATATGGGTTCATTCTTTTATATTTTTTTAAAGGGTGTAAACCCTCATGCTATATGACTTATCATTGGCTTAGATCCAGTTTATTATGCTTTTTTAAAGGTTATTTAGATTTTGTGATGCATTAATGTTAGACCTGTTAGTTGCATCTTCTACCTCTTTAAATAAGTGAATGTACTTATACTTCTAAAAATCATCCTCCATTAATGGCAGAACCATCGTAAAAAGCTCACATAAAGGAGGGGCTCAGTGCCCACGCATGCCTCGGGTGAGCACCCAGCACCTGTTGGGTGATAGGCCGGCACACTTGGGGTTAGTAAAGGTATTAAGGGTAAGTAAATGAATACATCTTGGTTCTATTTTTGGGAAATATTTTCAAAGATGTTGTGAGAATGGTGCATGATGACAGAGCACTTGACCTTGGACAATGTTGAAGCATGGCTTAAAAGACAAAGGATGAGTTTTCTCAGAGATTTAGTGATGGAACTAATTTTGATGCACGTAAATGGGTAGAAGAACATCTGTATCATGAGTTATATGAGACCTTTTTTTTTTTTCTAGTGGAGTTGTATGAGTGGATTTCAGCATATGCATCTAGATCAATTTGGTACTATAGACCTCATGTATGGACCCAAGATTAGTATCAGAGGCAGCATGATGTTGATCTGACTTGGACACATGTTTTTGATCATTGGTGGAGTAGATTGTTGATGAATTACACCTTAGAGTACATGATTTCTATGTATTCATGTCCATAGATTGTTGAGTTTGAGTTTTTGAGGGAGACAAGAGGATCATTCTTTCATGCTATACCTTTAGCTATAAAGATCCTAATCATTACATCGAGTTTGGAAGCATTTCCTATTATCGAATAAGCTTCTTCTAAGTAGTGGGTGAGGAAGCTGGGGTGGAGAAAGATGGTGGACCTTTTTGATGAAAGGAGATAGAAGAGAGATGACTCAAGTATAATTAAGCTCATAGGAGGGAGTTAGATAGACAATGCAAAATTGTAGGAGTGATGGATTTATGGAGCAAAATGTTACAGGAAGGAATTAAGGTTGACATAAAGGACATGGAGCTTGAGTAGTCTATACTACCCCATCTTAGAAAGCATAGAGAGATATCCCTTGAGCTTCTGATGAGAGCTCATCACTTGGAGAAAGGAGAGTCATCGGCAAGCATCCGAATCCACTTGGTGACCAACCCCTGACACTTAGTTTTCCAAATCTACAGATAAGTATTATTAACCCAGTTGGTATTGGTGGAAGTAATTGATCAACACCTAGGAGATATAAATTTTCATTTGGCACATCTATGGTTGCAAAATCATTTCCTTGTGTTTGGAGGTATATTGTCTGGAGCGATCTTTGCAAAAATTGTGGGTACACAAAGCTTGAGTATCACATATGGAAGCATCATGGGACACACATCTGGTAGTGGTGTAATATCACATACTATTGGTGCATAATTTAGTGTGATAGTGGGGACACAAGGTGCAACCACTTCAGGACCCTTTCCAGCCATGGGAGGAGGATCTGGTGGAATATGAACTAGCGGACCTGGTGAACCTGGCAGATTTGGAGGATTTAGTGGATTAGGGAGGAATATGCGCTAGTGGATTTAGTGGATCTTTTGGTAGAGGAAACACCAGAGGAAATCAAGGTTCTGGATTAGGTGGAAAAGGGCCTCAACCACCTCAGCAAGTATTTTTTGAGATGTATTTGCATCTACCAAAATACAAAGGTCTGTAGGATGTTGCAAGACATGTACAAAAATGTGAGCTGTTATGGCGCGTGAAGGGGATAACTACCCTAGAATGGAATTCTGGTCAATTTGTAACAATGTTGCAAGGACACGTGCATATTTGGTATCAGAAGTATGACCCCTACTAGATAGTAGTAGATTACATTACATTGCGTAATGACTTATTAGCTGAATTTCATATTCCTGAGTTTGAAAAAAAGAGCATTAGCGCGCTGAAGGAGATTCAACAAGCTATGGCAGAGAATGTGTAGGAGTGTGATGCATGTTTTAAGACTTTCTTATCAAAATTGTCTTATGATATTCATCCTTCTCATCATGCTCAGTGGTTCATTGTAGGACTCATAACTACTTTCAGGAGAGTGTTGTCATATAAGACTTTCACAAACCTGCGTCATACCTTGGAGGATGCCTTGCACGCTGAGGTTGTAGGAAGTTTGGATACCAATGCTAGCCCTTTTCTTGAAGCTTAGATTTCTGAAATGGAAAAGCAGCTAGAGAAGCTATCTGCAAACTCAGTGCATGAGACTCGCAGTGGCCTATGGTGCAAGAATTGTGAGGTAGAGGGGCATACAAAGGATAATTATCCTCAAAAATTGGTACACACCATGATAGTGGACTGTATAATTTTCCACAGAGATCATGATGCAAGTAGGTGTCTACTACTAAAGTGCATGATCCATAAGAATGTGTCTTTCTATTGTAAGATTTGTACCTCTACTACTCATGACACCAAGGATTGTAGATTGATTGACTAGATACATGATGTCATTGATATTGGTGTGTGCTAGACCAACGTTGCAAAAAATTCCAAGGATGATGGTCATCACTATGAAGGATGCATGGATGGAGGAGCTCGTGGAAGAGGGTTTCATGGAGGATTTAGAGGTTATGGAAATCGAGGAGGTGGAAAAAGTGAGTTCCCACATGGAACTTATTACAATTATGAGTCTACTGAGCACTATAAGCTTGAATGTCCTGACCTACTATAGTTCTCTTGGTGTGGAAATAAGCACAAGTATGAGGATTTACCAGAGCTATTTGAACATATGAGCCAACAACACTAGAAAGACAAGGGTGATGGGTTGGTAAGATTTAAGAAATCAGACTCACAGTGGATGCCAAGAATAACATGTGAGTCAAGAATTATAACCCATTCTAGCGACGACATGAAATGAGGTTGTGCATGCCAGGGAGATACCAAAATAAGAAACCATTTATTACAAGAGAATAGGTGGTGTATGGGAAGTATCCAGACCCTACCCATCAAAAGGAAGTCTATAAAGAGACAATGGACGTAACCAAAAGTATTCAAGGGAAAATTCAATGTTTGAAGGAGAAATCTAGGAAGTTGGGGTAGAAGAAAATCTTTGAAGTTCTTCAGTAAAATATAGATGATGTTAGAGAGGTGTGTAAGATGTTATGCCAAGATTATATCATTCCTCTATTAGGAGAATGGTTGAGGAAATAAGATTCCAAGCACTGGAATAGAGCACGAGAGGTGTTTTGCATGCTAACCTTCCTCCCCACAACCTCAACTACGATAAGGAGATTACCTTAAATGAAGTTGTTGATGGATGGATCCTAAGAAATATTTTGATTGACACAGGCACATAAGTCAATGTTCTCACCCTAGATGCTTGGAATCAAATGGGAAGGCCCCCATTATAGCCATCTTCAAATGTGTTGTATATGGCCAATAAGACAAAGGAAATTCCCATTGGTGTTTTAAAGGATGTTGTTATCACTATCCAAGGGGAAAAATTCACTAGATACTTCGAATTCTTAGCACTTGTTGAGGTAGAAAACTTTCTAGCGTTACTTGGGTGCCCCTGGTGCTATAAGAACAATGCTGACTTATGTTTCAATAAGGGGTATATAAGTTTTGAGAACAAGGAGGAATGAGTTATCATTCCTTTGACAGATGGGAAGTCAACACCCTATATTGAGCCTTTAGGAGAAGAAGACCTAGACAAAATTTACGTGTGCGCACTATCCTAAACCCTCAAGTTATGCAACCAACAAAGGAGGATGTTATTCAATGGGAATATGCTTAATCTATAAGTGATACTACCAATGTGGCATGTAAAACTTGGGTGCACGGGACACATGAGCTAGTCGGGAGGTAGTTAAGAGGCTATGTGACAAGAGTAACAAAGGTGTGCTCAGTCAAGTGCCTAGGAGGAAAGAATTTTCCAAGTTATTCTAGAGGAGCCAACCCTAATGTTTTCCTACGAGAAATGGAGACCCAGTGGAGAAGTGAGATCGAAAGGAGAAGGATGCTCAGCTATACCTTACTCAGGACTGCATCACATTGGTGAGCGACCCATCATGACAACCTTCTAGATTTACGTGAAGTGAGAATCACATTATATGTTAGGTTTTCTTGGAGAAATTACCTTACTATCATATGAGATTATCATGGGAAGGAACCCACCTTGTTTCATGTCCAAGCATGTGAGAAGGCCTAGATGGAAGGCACAAAAGCCTTTCCACCTTCTTTATGGGTACATAAGTTTACTCCACCTTACAAGGTTACACATGTGTATGGTACATTCACTCAGAGATGCGCCGTTAGACAGGAAACTGGCAGGAGTTGATGGCTGACCTCCTTCAAGCTTTCAAATATCAGAGCACCAAGCCATCGGTGGATGAGGCATTGTAGGTTGTTAAGTGCCTAACGATGGGAGATAGTGCCATGGTGGAGGATAGAATACTGGAATTATTGGGTGAACTTGGTTTAGAAGCATGTTTTGATGAGGAAGAATCAGAGGAGATACAACTTGAGTGCACATGCATGGAGAAAGGAAAAAAGGAAAATTGGTCTACATGATAGATGGTGAAGAAGTGGAAAATTTCAATGTTAACCATATTGTAGGTACACGTGAAAAGTTATGGATAGTGTTTATGAGAAAGTGAATGTCTACCATGAACCCCTGAAAACTAAGAAAGTTAACATTGGTTAAAAAATAGATCCTAAGGAGGATATTATTGGGAAGTATTAGTCAGAAAAGGAAGTTTCAAATATCATTGATCTGTTACACAAGTTTCAGGAATTATTTTTGCTTGGGTACCATGAGCTTAAATGCATTCACCACTCCTTGGGGTAATTGAAAATCAAGTTAAAATAAGGTGCACGCACAATTTGGAAGAAACCTTATAGAATGAATTTGAATCTTTGGGTCAAAGTCAAGGAGGAGATTGACAAGATGATCGTATCAGGAATCATTGAGGCCATCAAGGAATCAGAATGCATCAGTCTGATGGTCATTAGCATTAAGAAGGATGTGAGGATAAGTATATGTGTTGATTATAGGGATTTGAATGCGGTATGTGATATTGACCCTTTTCCAACCCCCTTCATTGAGGAGATCCTGAAAGGAGTTTCCAGGCATGAGATCTATTCTTTCACAGAGGGATTCTTAGGATATCATCAGGTTAGAATTACAAAGGAAGACCAAGAAAAGACAACTTTCACCACTAAATGGGGAAGCTTTTCCTACATAGTCATGCCTTTTTAATTGAAGAACAAGCCTATTGTGTTTTCGTGCATTATGGTGCAGGCATTTCAAGACTTCATCCATAAGTTTCTTCAATTCTACCTTGATGATTGGATGGTATATGGATTAGTAAGGGACCATTGTGATAATTTGAGGTTGATGTTTGAAAGATGATAGTTGAGGATATCCCTCAACATTAAGAAATGTGTTTTTGACTACTCCATTTGGCACCCTTTTGGGCATATCATATATAAGGAAGGTTTGTTGGTGGATCCTTCCAAAGTTGTTGTTATTGTGGGATTGGGGAAACCTACCAGCTAGAGTGCAGTGCGTGGATTCCTTGGGCATATGGGGTATTACCATAAATTTATTAAGGGGTATGCCAAGATCACCACACCATTGGAAGAGTTACTAAAACACAAAATTTCATTTCACTAGGGAGAGGCACAACATATGACATTTGATACATTGAAGAATAAGCTTATCACTGCGCCCATATTACACTTTCCTTCTTAGGACAAGCCATTCCATGTACATGTTGATGCTTCAGGGATGGTGATTGGGGAAATCTTAGCACAACCTGGAGAAGGAATTTTTGACCACCCCTTGTGTTTTGCTAGTAGGAAGTTGACACCAGCAGAGCATAACTATACTACTACTGAGTGTGAAGCATTGTCAATGATCTACAATCTACAAAAATTTAGGTAGTATCTACTGGAAAAGCACCCTTTATTTTCTACATGGACCACATGGCATTGAAGTACTTAGTAAACAAGCCCATTTTACAAGGGCACATATGCTGGTGGGTCTTGTTGTTTCAATAATTTGAGTTTACATAGTAGTTGTGAAACTGGTAAGAGTAACTTGGGACCTGACCATTTATCTAAGATTGACAAAGGGGAGGATGTGCAGAGCATTGAGGATATAATTCTAGATGCACAACTATTTATATTATGGCACATGCCCTCTGACTTGGAAGATATTGTTTTTTTTCTCAAAATGGGTGTGGCACCAGAGGGAATGAAGACCTTGGAAAGTTGGAAAGGAATTAGTTAGCCATACATGTCGCACCCTACATGTTAATTAGTGGAGACTTATACAAGCTAGGTCATGATGAGGTTTTACATCGGTGTGTGTTAGAGCATGAGTGTGTTGCAATCATGGAGGAAACACATGGTGGAATTACATGAGGACACTATGCAAGGAATGCAACCATGCGTGCAAGATCCTTCTAGCAGGGATTTGGTGGGAAATCAACTACCAGGATTGTATTGAGTTTTTTAAGGCCTGTGACCATTTCCAATGCCTTGGAAAACTAGGAAGAAGAGATGAGATGCCCTTGAAACCGATAGCTAGTGCAGAACCATTTGAGAAGTGGAGGATTGATTTTTTAAGACTGATTTCACCTATCACATGAAGGGTTGGTTCACACTATATCATTACATGCACAAATTATCTTACAAGGTGGGAAGAAGTGGTGCCTACAAGGGATTGCATAGTAGGAACAACAGTTAGGTTCTTGTGGGAAAATATAATCAACAGATATGGATGTCCGTTGAGTTTAACAAGTGATAGGGGTACTCATTTCTTGAATGAGACAATTAGAATCTTGTTAGCAGAATTCATGGTAGCCCAAAAAAAGACTACCACCTATCACCCACAAGATAATAGAACTATTGAGGAGTTTAACAAGATACTGAGTCACACATTGACCAAAATTTATGATGTAGGAAGAAGAGACTGGATGATAAAGTTTTTGTTGTGTTATGGTCATACTAGACTATTTATAAAATATTGAATAAGGCCAAACCTTTTCAATTGGTGTTTGGTGCAAAAGTGGTGTAACCTATTGAATTCATGTTACTATCAATGTGTATAGTGTATGCTGGAGGATTAGCTTATGAACAAGCACTTGAGGAGAGGATTGATAAGTTAATGTAACTAGATGAGAGGCGGGATATTTCTCATTGGAGTTAGAAAACATAAAAATCTATGAAGAAGGCATTGCATGATAGACACATCAAGAACAAAAAGTTTGAGGTTGGGAAGATGGTTCTATAATATGATTCCAAGTTTTTGCGCCATCCTGGGAAATTCAAATTCCATTGGATGGGCCCATACATTGTATCCTATATACTTGATTCAGGCACTTTCCAGTTACAAGTGTTGGATGGAACACAGTTACCAGGCCATTTCAATGGGAGTAGGTTGAAGCCCTACTATAAATAAGTCTTCCTTGTGTTTGTAAATAAGGCAGTATTTCCATTTAGCCTAGGATTTCCCTTAATGCATTTCCTTTCTTTGTGTTTCCCTTTCTCATTGTTTGTTCCCTTTCTTTTTGTTTGTGTGTGCATTGTGCACTCGTAGCCACTTATTTTTTTTTTAAAATTCTATGTGCATAGGACCACACATCTATATTTGAGTGGAGTAGAGTGATGCGAAAAGTACTGGAAGATGGTAGTGGAAGCTATGTTTTGATATCCCAGGTTGAAGGATCAAAAACACTTAGTTTGGAAGAGCATGCACATAAAAAAGGTGAACATAAGGAGTTTTGTGTCAGGAAAGATTTATAAAAACCATGTACAAGGGTGAGAAGCACAGGAACAACATGAGGTAGGCGATGTCAAAAATTAGAGTAAGCACAAAAAAAGTACCTTCGGTGATATAAGAGCACACATAAGGATATTCGGTCTGTAAGGTGTTTTGCACACTAGAAGGTTATAGAAGTTTTTGCACAGTATTGGGTGTGAGGGTAAAAGCATTGAAGGTTGGCCTTAGAAGAAAAAGTCACCTTTATTGCAAAGGTATGTTGGTAGGTGGCATGGAATTTATTACAGAAAAAGAATCAAAAGCTATAAGTAGAAGGTCAGGGTACATTATTGTTTACCTTGCATTTGTGATATCGAAGATCTCTTGTGAACTAGGGAATCCTTGAAGAAAATTTGTGTGAAAAAAGGTTGTGAAGATTTGAGTGCATACCTAGTTTGATCAGTGAACTAGAGTGGAAAAAGAGTACACAGGTATGAGGGAGAAGGTTGTAGAAGTTTTTGAATCCCATAAGTGAATACACCATCTTATGGAAAGAAGGGTTTTCTAGGTTAGGGTTCCATAGCTAGGGCACATGATTGAAGGGATTTTCATGAAGGGGTAGAGCTGCAGAGTTGAGAAGAGCCAGGATCAAGAGAAATAAAAAACTTTTAGTGACCCGATAGAGAAAAAATACCAAGGAAAGCAACAACCGTTTCACCAAAGAAGAGCAAGGGAAAAGGAAAACAAGTTATTTCCACCAGTTACAATGAAGAATGGTACACGGAGATGCAATACCTGGATGGTGTACTATTTGGAAAATAATTGGTGTCTTGCATTAGAAATATGACCACGAGTGACTAAAACCATCGAATGAGCACCACAGAGAACAAGATTGCATTGGAACTAATTCACCCTATAGACAAAAGGACACCGTATGGAATGCCTATCTATGATGATGAGGTAAAGGTGAAGATGGAGAAGGTTGGGTTATTACAACTCTATGAGTTTCCCTATTTCAAAAAACCTGAGTGACTGTACCAGTGGTTAATGTCATGCGTACATGAAGACCATTTCTACTTCACAGGACATAGGATGTGGATAACTCCCTAACTAATTTCTAAATTTACTGGTCTTACCTACGAGGGAGAATATTTTTATGATGACTTTGATGATAAGGAGGTCATCAAGAATATTGTTGAATCCTATGACTACAAGAAGGGTTCACGATACTTTGACATCTATGTGATTTCTAACCTTGTAATGAGGATGACAATGTTCTTGGTCAAAAAACTAAATGGGCAGGAGTGATGGACCCAAATCAACAAGGCTTTATTGACCGTTTTCCAAAATATCTTTGAGGGGACCATCTATAACCTCTCAGAGTTCATAGTAGAAGAAATCATCAGTGTCACATGCGATGGAGAAAATATCATGTTTGGTAATGTCCTCCTTACCATCATCTTTTCAAGATTTGAGTGCCCAATGGGATAGATAATTTTTTTTGGGAGTACCCAGATGAGAACCATTTCCCTACCAAAAGATTTTAGAAGTACACTTGTGACATCATGATGGCCACCCATAAGGTACGCCTAGAAAAATGGTATAAGTGGATGCGTGACATATTCAGTGCAGAGTGGAGAATACCTGAGAAGTTACCTATTTTACTACAAGGTGAGGCTTAATTCACTGTATACTAACATTTCTATATTTGCAGGTTTACTCTAGCAGATGGTGCCAAGGGTCCCTGGTGCAAATTTCCATTCTGCTTCACAACACAATACTTCCAGGACGGAGTGAATAGAATCAAAGAGGAAAAGAAACTAAAGTTTGATCTCAACATGGTAGACCAGGATTGCCACAAGTTGTACATGACATTGATATATTCGAAGAAGCGCACATATGTGGAGAAGTATGTTGAAGCTCCCATGACATACATATGTTGAAGCCAGTAACATTTCCTATTATTGGGAGGACTGCAAAAATGGTATACCTGTGCATAGGGCAGAATTATGAGAAGGGAAATTATGTTGAAAATTATGTCTCTATCCTAGAAGACCCCACCATAAGGAAGAAGGCCACAATGAGGAAAAGGGAGAGAGAGAGGAGGCCCTTGAGAAAAAGGCACCAAGTACACAGATAATGCAATCTATAGGCAACATGAGTCGGGTGTAAATCCAAACACCTATACATGGAGAAAGAAGTCCCCTGTACAAGGGAAAGAGAAGACACCTGAGGAAGAGGTGTTAGAGAAAGAGAAGGCCCCTGCGAAATAAGAGTCACCAGAAATAAATGAGTCACCTGGGGAAGAAGAAAAAGAAGATTCTCTTATATTGGAATCACCAGTTAGAAAGAAGCAAAGAGTAACAAAAAATGCAAACTTGGAAGAAATAGAGAGCATGGAGGCTGAAAAGGGTGATGAGGATGATGGAGATCACTTAGGACCATCTTGTGTTTAATGTGCATGAGTCTGAGGAGGAGGGGAATGAAGAGAAGGATGAGGATGAAGGAGGTGCTCACGAAAGGGGAGAAGTGAGGAGGTCAACATTAAGGATCAAAGGACTCCAATCCTGACCAAGGAGAAGATAGAGGATGCCATAGAAAGGTAGGTAGAAGGCATCATAAAATACTTGGTGGATCAAGAGGTGGAGTGCAATGCCAAAGAAGTACTCAAGGAGATGAAGGGAAGAAAAAGTGTAGAAAAGGAGTATGGAAGCATGGGTAGAGATCCTAGCATGGTGGTAAGCTTCCCAAAGGCAGCACATATAGGTGTAAAGGGTATGGTAGTCATGCGGGAACAAGAAATGACTGATATCAATGATCCAAATAAGGTATTGCATGTACATTTCCAAATTACTGTGCCTTCAAACCAACTCCTTACATGGTTTTCTTTCAATGAATATGGTGCATACCCACACACAAGGAAGATGTTGTCTTGGGATTTTGAGTCCCATGTTGATGAGCCCGAATTTGAGGTCAACTATGAGGCATTGATGAAGATACCAGATACCAAGGGAGTAAACCCTCTAGTGAATGCTCAACAACTATCAGATGAGCAATTTTATAACGCACTCAACAAAGTGTCGATGGAGGTTGAGGTGAGGATCTTCAGGAGAAATGACAGAGTAAGGGTCCTAGAGGAAGAGATTGAAAATAAAAATGAAGAGATCATTGAAAAGGACAAGGAGTTAAAGTAGGAGGAGATGATAAATGCACAATTAAGGCATGATTTAAGGGAGGAGAAGGAAAAGGTGTGTGAGATCCATAATAAAATAGAGATTATCTCAAACGCCATAATCTTGAAGCACCCATACCTTGCCCCTACGGAGAAAAAATACTTGTCAACCATGCAATGATTGGAAGACTTGACCCGCATCCTTACCATGGAAAGGCGGCCACTTATGTTAGAATCAACATAAGAGGCATTGGTGAGACAGAAGGAGGAATAAAAACTAAATATTAGGGAGAGATGTACTTGGTATTTTGATTTCCTTACCACTGTGAAGACTGCCACGCAAATGGTTGAGGCTGTTTATGAAAATTATGCTAACAAAGATAGGGTAGTAAGCATACTAGTTGTTATGCATGAGGAAGATCTGAAGGAGTTTCAAGAGAAGAACAAAGGAAATAGGGAGGAGTGGGATAAGATCCTAGCCAAGGTTTATAAAAAGTTGGAAGCAGTAAAAACCTTGTGGGTTTCAGTTAAGAATTGGCTTAAGGAACAATATCTCCAGGTCACCCACAGAATAGACGCACTAGATGATCTTAGAAAGATGCTAGAATGAATTGTAGATACGCTGATTGATAAGAGAAATGTATTAGGTTTTGATGAGGTGAGCACTCTAGTAGGTGACCTAATTCAGTAGGCATATGGTGAGGTAGATGCTTGGGAAAATATTGAAGCAATAGTGAAGAAGGAATTCCCACTCCTCCTACAACAGTAGCAAATTATTTTATTCTTTCATTTTTATTCAAATTGTCCATGTTTCACTACTCTTTACTCTTTTAAGAAGCATGATGTTTCCAAGGATGGAGAAGAATTTTAGTATGGGGTGATATTGGGCCATGAAATATTGGCTAAGTACCAAAGCGAGAGCACGTGTAAGACCAATGAGAAGAAGGGAACTCAGGGGAAAGCACACAGGACAAATGGGTTTAAGAAGGATTTAAGTGAAACTAGGGCACGTACGGGAGGAAGAACATGGGTTTAAGGGACTTAATCATATTTGGCATTCTAGAGACACTTGAGAAAAAATGTGAGGACCCGACTAGGTGTGATGAGTTGATAAGGTGCTAGCCTAGAACCTTAGAGGTCAAGAAAAGGATATTCCATGCAGGTAATATTCCTGAAAGACATCATTATAGAGAGTGGAGGGTTTTCATAGGGATAAACACTCACCAATGGAGGACCACATCAACACTTGGCACGCAATCTGTTTAAGAGAGAAGGAATGGTGATGTGTTAGGATTATACCAGTTGTACAGATAAATAAGGATGCAATGAATAATGTAGAAAACATAAAATAGAAAAGAATGCAATAAAATAGACACAAATTTAACTTGGTTAACCCAAAATGGGCTACATCCACCAAAAATAGCCAATCCTTTTATTTAGTCCAGAAAAACTCTCTCTCACAATGTCGTAACTGATATAATGATCCTCATACATAACAACCCTTTAAAGATATTAGGGTTTTATCATTTCAGGGAAACATAGAAAACCACCTGTTAGATCTGTGACCTAATAAGAAATGGTCCATATTTTGCAATGCATAAATACATATAAAATGTGGCTTACAAGGGCACTACTCATAAACCCTCACTAGGGCACATGGCCCTCAGACCCCCTGCTAGGGGCACCATCCCCTTGGACTCTGCAAGGGGGGTGAAGACCCCCTTGTGACCCCCGTCGCTATCAGGCTCCACAACCAACAATCTCCCACTTGGAGACTGAATGTTGTAACTCCACCACTACAAAACCTGCTTGGAATTTTCTTCTTGGCTTGTTTCTTCCACTTCAAGATCAATCTTGAAGACCCACATAAGTTGAATGAAAATCCAACTTCTCCTTTTTCATTGGCTTAAAAAACATATCAACAAGATTATCATCTATATGAATCTTCACTAACTCAAGCTGCCCATCCTCCAACACTTGTCGTATAAAGTGATATCTTAGTTGAATATGTTTGGTTCTTAAATGGAATGCTAAGTTCTTTGCTAGGTGAATTGTAATTTGACTATCACTATGTAAATTACAATCCCCTTGCTCCTTACCCAACTACTCCATTAACCTTCTCATCCATAACATTTCCTTACTTGCCTCAGTCGCTGTAACATATTCTTCCTCTATAGTAAATAGGGAAACTACCTTCTGCAACTTTGAGATCCAACTCACTGCCACACCATCAACTATAAACACGTATCTAGTAGTGCTCCTCCTGCTATCCACATCTCCTACCATATCTGAATCCAAAAATCCTTGTAAAGTATAATCTAATCCTCTGAAGCACAAGTGCCTACTACTGGTCCCTCTCAAGTACATGAGAATCCACTGGACTTCCTTCGAGTGTGATTTACCTGGATTTTCCATATACCTACTCACAACTCCCACTGCTTGGGAAATTTTTGGCCTAGTACAAACCATGGCATACATGAGGCTCCCAACTATTGAAGAATAAGGAACCTATGCCATATAATCTTGTTCCTCTTATGTTGTTGGGCATTTCTCTTTACTTAATCTAAAATGCCCAGCCAATGGTATACTAATTGGTTTTTCATTCTACATAGGAAACCTTTCTAACACCTTTTCTACATAGTCCTCCTGAGACAACACCAATTTCTTACTTTTTTTGTCCCTCTTGATTTACATACCGAGGATTTTCTTTGCTGCACCCAAATCCTTCATTACAAATTTTCGTGCAAGATTTTCCTTAAGATTTGCAATTTCCTGCATATTGGATCTTGCTACAAGCATATCATCTACATGTAACAGAATAATAATGTATCTCTCACTGTCCAACCATTTAAAGTACACACAATGATCTGACTGACATCTAGTAAAACCATGCTCATGCGTAAAACTATCAAATCTTAGATACCATTGTTGAGGAGCTTGCTTGAGCCCACATAGGATCTTCTTCAACTTGCAAACCAATTTCTCCTTACCCTTCACCTCATACCTAAGTGGTTGTTGCTAATAAATATCCTCCTCCAAGTCACCATGGAGAAATGTTGTCTTGACATCAAGTTTCTCTAAGTGTAAATCTTCAACAACAACTAAACTTAATACAGTACGAATGGAAGACATATTTACAATACGAGAGAAAATTTCATCAAAATCCGTACCTTTATTTTGTTCATACCCCTTCACTACAATCCTTTCTTTGTACCTTTTCCATCCACCTTCTTCTTCTTTTGTAACATTCCCATTTTAAGACTTTAGAAACAAGGGATTTTTTTAATTTATTTTTATAATATAATGTTCTCTGTTCTAAATAAAACATTATTTAGAGAAAAAATTCCATGCCAATCGATTTCAAATGGATAACCATATGCAGTTGTAAATGACTCTTTGATCCACTAATCTATTCATTTCATAACTCGGTAATCTACCAATCTATTTATGTTATCTTTAAGTATTGAGTACATATCATATACTTCATATATTTGGTTTTCCTACCCTACACCAGGTATTGAGTGATCTATTTAATGAACATATCTAAATATTTGTTACCAATATTCATCTGATATCACATTATTTTAAACTTAGTGACATAGGACAACACAACCAACAACTTGCAATACTTTGGCCAAAGTTTTACAACATACTGTGTATGTCACTATTCCTAGATGGCATACTCATCATTTTGGAATACGTCCTTCACCTCACTCCTCTATTATCATGATTGGTCTTTACTGACTACCGTCAGTTCACTTGTCCCATGTTTAACCCTAGCCCTAGTTAGAAACATAAATAATTATAGGAAGACACTCATAATGACTCAAGGTAAATGGGCATACTTAGTTGACCTAAGTCAATCGGATGTGCCAAGGTACCCTAATCCATTGGAAGCTACTTACTATCCTAAATATGCCACTAACTTGACCTAGAGAGAAACTAAGTTTAAGTCCAAGTTTGTGTGTAAATCTAGATGATCAATGTGGAAGGGTGTTGCCACATGTCAACTACAACGTTGTATTCTTGAGAAGACCCAAGTCTTCTCAAAAGTACAGCCCTATAGTTGGTGTGTACCAACATCCTACAAAAACTACCTCATTGAGATGTACATACCCCAAGGAGATCATTAATACATTGTTAATTTGGATTAAGTCTTGATTACGGAAACCCTGCTAAACCCTAATCCAACACTCCATAAGTTCTTTCCTAAATTTGTTTCATTTAGTCCATGAAGAGATTCCTTAACTTATGATTGCTTTTTAATGTTTGTTTTCTCAGTTTAACCAATAGTTAACCAAAATAGGACAATGATATCATAAGTTTCATTAAAATGTACTTTAACATTCAAGAAGATTTAACAACCGCATATGTCCAACTAAAGTAGACTTCATACAAAATTAAGTCTAATGATTAATAATCATATCTCCAAAAAAAATTGGTTTATAATTCAATTAAGAGAGAAAAAGTATTCCTCTACATGATTAAGTGTTAGGGTATATCATTCACAATACCCATATTTCTTACTACATGTTCATTACGCATCACATTACTATGTTAAATTGTTTAGGTAAAACACATCATATTATGCAACTCAACATGTTGCATCATTATAAGGGAAATTGAACCAATTCCTTTTATCCATACTATCGAAGATAAAAAGATAAGCATAGTATAATATGAAGAATATAAACAAGATAGAATTTCCATCTCCTTTATAAAATCATGAGATAATTTTACACAACCAATGCAAATAAATCATAACCCACAATTCATCATTACAACTTACAAAATTTACAAGACTATGCACTTTAGGCATACTGCATAACAACAGCCTTCATTTTGTAAAGTATACAACTTTTCTTTTACAATACAACAAAAGAATGAATTAGAATTATTTACTAAGAATTAGACATATATCAGCCAATGCATCATATAATTTTTTGCCTTCTTCTATCACTTACGTCATCCATCTACAAAAATTGTTAACATGGGTCAGTTCAGTGAACTGAGCATGATAAGCATTAAGCATTAAAATGAAGTGCATTCCACTAATTGTTTCATTAAAGCAACATTTCTTTAATGAGATAATTAAAAACATCATACAATAAGTATAAGTGATATCAAATAGAAAGGAAGTACATTACTAAATCTAGATAAATTTTTAAGAGAAGAGTAGAATATAATAAACAATATTTGCCTTAGAACCTAAAGTTCTACTGATCCTATCAATGGCTTGTAAACAAACAATAGATCCTGCCATCCCATTATTTCCTAATGCTATCCTAATAGAATATCATATTTATCTTCTCTATGAGACAAAAAAAGTGTAAACAACATGGTTCAATCTAGGATTATTCATCTATATCCTAAGCAAGAATAAGAAGAACCATTGCGTACCACACTCAAACCTATAACATCTGAAAATAGACTAGATTCATAACATGAATTACCTGTCCCTTTCCGGGATAACAATCTTGTAAATTCATCATTAAGATATACATCTAAATAGAACTTCATAACAATACAATAAGGTATAGAAAACCATAATAGTCTAACTAGAATTCTAATTCCAATTCCGCATGTTAGAAGTTATCAATCAAAGGTCTGAAACCAACGTCCACAATCAAGTAGTTCCATAAATTAGTTAATCTCTACTCAGGTTCATCCCAAAAGATAAAGAGCACAAGAGAAAAACCTACTCCTATCCATTTAAACTAGGCAAGGCTAGTCTACAATAGTCGAACCCATAAGTATGCATTCACTTATCAGCAGAACCCTCTTGGCTACTAACTTTCTACATTATTGCAACAATAATTCAAATAAAGTAGATGGACAGGGCATAATAAATCACCATCTCGAAAGATAATCGAGTATAGAGAAGTTCAAACAATGAGATTATCCAGAGATAGAGAAAGGGTAACTCTACTAAGGAAAGGACCAATAATAAATCATTCCATTTAACTGAAAAAAGAAGTTCCGGTTTTGAATCAAATCAGGATGAAAGCATATTACAAACCCAAAAAAACATATTGATCCCAAGAGAACACTTATATAATTTCTTTCTCAAAAATAAGCCTAAGGATTCATTCATAGAATTAGACAAGCATAAAATCCCAAAACAACAAACTATCAAGTTCAGAATTATCCACAAACCCAAGATTAAAGAATCACACTGCTTCACCACCTAATATGAAATGTATGTAGTTTGTGATTGAAAATAAATAACCATAAAACAATTGAAGGAGAAGGAATCCTTTCTGAATAATTTCAGTGTCCAAGGGTAATAACTCAAATCTTTCACTAAGACCCAAATTTATTTTAAAGATACAGAAGAGAGAGAGAGAGAACAAGAACCCAAAACATCTAATACAGAATATGTCTTAGTCTTAACTCCAAAGAAACAAGAACATAATATCAAAACAAAACTTCACAACCAAAAAATTGTGATAGTGGTGACTTGGTTCTAAACTATACAGTCAGCCCAGAACGTGGAATTCCTCAAACATAGGGAAAAGAACACCCCCCTCCAAAACTCATGCCATTACAATTTCAAAGAAGTCGATACAATAAAAAAATAGAAGTTCTACATTCCTTTAAGCAAGACGTCTCCAGTTCCAAATCTTGAAGAGATTTCAAATGATTCTAATAGGATATCACCCAGTTTTCTGGTGAGTAGTCACTCTATAAAAGAATTATAAGCTTAATAATTTTATTATAAGATAAACCCAACACAAAAATACCATAACAAATTTGAATACATCAAGCCAACTACAAACACATAAAACACAAGTGTTAAACACGAGTACAGTGTCGAACCTGAGCTTCACACCAAGTTTCAGAACCTCACAAGTAAAATATTGCAAGTATAGTGCCACATATGAACTCCAAGCAAGATTTTAGCAATGCATAAGTTTTCCAAACACTGGTTCTGATCAAAATGAATCTCCAACACAAATTTAATCAAAACACAAAGTTCCAACACAAGTCCACTTCCAAAACGTAACCCAGAAGAAAATCAAATAGAACTCAAGTTTCCTCTAAGTTTAGATCCTTATATTTCCACAAAGATTATTTTAAAGCACAACAACTTTGATAAGAAGATCTAGAGTGAAAAAAATAGAGTTACAAAGAAAATTTTCACATACCATTATCACTTGCATGTTGTCATAAAACTTGCACAGAGAAATAGTTTTCAAACAACACTATTTTAGCCATGGACTCCAAATCCAAACAACACAAACATTCACTAAACCCAACAAGAAAATAACCATTCAAACATGAAAACATGAACCTCATGATAGCAAAGTTGTTCTAATGAATCATTTAGAAGAAAGCAAAGAATTTTAATAGTTAGCGCCTATCATTCCTGATAGTGCTTCCACCAAATCGAAGGAGACTTCTAGTCAAGATTCCAACTATTTTTCTCCTCCATGAAAGATCAACAATAAAAATTATTTTCCTCCTATGCCTCATATCTTTATTTCAATCAAAAATAGGCTGAAGAAACCAAAAATAGCTTTGAAGTGAAGGTCAAACTGTTGGTTCAAAGAACCGGTTAGCTCCATGAAGAAAAAAATCTGCCATGCATGCAAAACCAAATAACCTCCTACAAACCTACCTTCTAAGTTTCCAAGATGGTTTACACACAAAGACTGATTCTCATTAATTCCATAAATTCCATTCAATCCAAAATTCTCACTTATCTTTCCCTACCACCGCCTCCTAAATATGACGAATGCCAATTCCATACAAAAATATAATTCCATATTTTAGTGGGGCTTCCACATATGCCTCCACCAAGTCAACTAGCCCCTACCAAATCTAGCAGTAATTCCATCATTTAAACCCTTTCACCTCATTTAAATACCATTAGAACCTTCACCCTTGTGACATGCGACCCCTTAGTTTCCATTTAATAGTTTAGGATGGATCCCAATAGAACTTAGGTTAGTCTAGCAATAACCAACTTAGGTATTTAAAAACATTTGCCAATAGAATTCCCACCTTAGGTTAGGTTCAATTCATAACCCTTTAGTATTAGGTATTAGTTAAAATATCCTAGTATTACTTTAGTAACCCCTTCCCTTATTCATTTAGCACAATGCTTAGGTTAGGACACCCACCCAACAAATGGAATAAGTGGCTTAGGTTAGAATAAAATTTAAATAAGTAAACGTAGCTAGAACATAGGTGTTCTTACCTAGCTTAGGCTACCATTAGGATAATCCTTAGGATTTAGGACTTGGAATTACTCCTCAGAAAATTGAATTTTTTATTATGTCCTTTATCTCCTACCAAGATCAGTCACCAAATACCCGAGCACAACATACAGCTGAACAAAAACATATTCACATAAGCCCATAGAATTTGTATCATACAAAGTTCAGTATTCTATGTCCCTTAAACTAATGAATGTAAATTTATCATTCAGTCTAAGAAGAGGATTTGAAACATTACTTGGATCACTGAAATTGATCCAAGGATGAGTCATAAGAAGGAATAATTCTGCAACTCCTAAAGCCAAATTGCATCTCATCTTTCCAAAGTGAAAATGAATTTGATAATGATATAGTTTTAGTCTAATTATTTTTAAGAACAAAAAAGATTTATCCTTATCAAGCATGATCTTTAACAGTCAAAGAACACATCTTTATCTAGAATATCACATGTCAACACTTGAATGCAAAAGAGGAATATATCAGTTGTCGAGGGTGTTACATATTTCACATGTTAGACCTATTTTTTTAGTAGTACTCTCTTCCCAGACAGAAATTTAACTAATTCCCATGTTTGGTTCTTCTCTAGGGATTCCATCTCCTCATTCATGCCACACTCCCACTCGTTAGTGGATTCCACCTGCATTGCCTCATCAAAGCTCTCTGGTTCACCACTATCTGTTAGTAATAAATAATACAAAGTAGGGGAAAATAATTCTGGAGGTCTACTAATATGTTGTGACCTTCTTACCAAAGATGGGGGTGTCGTGGGATAATTATTTGCTTGCTACTCATTTTCTTGAATTTCTGACAGAGGTGCCAATGCCGACACTGGCTATTGTGCTCAGCCTATAGAACTGTTAACCTCAGTAATTGTAGGTGGATATTTTCCACCTGAGAGTTCATTTTTAGGAGCTATTTCGTCAACCAATTCTTCCTTGGGATTTTTTTCATTCTGTACCTAATCCCTGTACATTTTATTTTCACTCCAAACAACATCACAACTCCTAATTATCTTAGATTTATCTAGATCCCAAAACCAAAATCCATAATCACCATTGGAGCCATAGCCTATGAATGTACAACATTTGGATTTTGAATCCAATTTCTTCCTTTTTTCTTTATTAACATGCAAAAATGCCTCTGAACCAAATAATCTTAAAAAATTAAAGGTATACCTCTTTCCTGGTCTAGGATTATTTTGGAATTCCTCCATGTAGTGCACTCCAAGGCCCACGGTTGATAAGTACACAACAATATCTACAGCCTCTGCCCAAAACTGAAGAGGCAGCCCTACATGAAATCTCATTGACCGTGCACACTTCATTAATTTTCTATTCATCCTCTCACTAACACCATTTTGTTGTGGAGTCCTAGGAACTATTTTCTCTCTATGAATCCCATTCAAGGAACAATAATCATCAAATTTATTACTGCAATACTCACCGCCATTATCAGATCTCAAACATTTCAATTTAAAACCACATTGATTCTTAGCAAGTGCTTTCCATTTCTTAAATGTATCAAAGACATCATACTTACACTTAATGCAGTATACCCATACCTTCCTTGTGGAAGCATCTATGAATGTGACATAATACATAGAACCACCTTGAGATGCAACATGGGCTGGCCCCCACACATATGTATGAACTAGCTCCAACTTTTTCTCTTTCTTGGTATTCCCTTCCTTGAGAAATCTAACTCTTTTCTATTTCCCAAAAGTGCAACACTTACAAAACTCTAAGTCCAATTGCTTCAAACTTGAAATCTTACCTTTTTCCTATAGATTTTTCATGCCCTTCTCACTCATATGTCCCAATCTACTATGCCACATGCTGGCATCCTCATCTGAAGTAGACAATATGGTAGAAAAATTAGATATACAAGTAGACAAATAAAGAGTGCCTACTTTCTTACCCCGTGCTACTACCAGGGCACCCTTGGAAACCTTCCAAGCATTTGAAGTGAATGTGACTTTGAAACCTTCACTACCCAACTGTCCTGCAGAGATGAGATTTCTCCTAAGGCTAGGTACATGCCTCATGTCTCTCAATATCCATTCATTTCCATTCTGTAATTTCAGGTGTACATTTCCCTTCCCGAAAATGTTACATGGCTCATAATCACCCAAATAAACCTATCCAAAATTTCCCTGGACATACTCTTTAAAATATACCTTATCAGGGGTTGTATGGAAAGAGGCACCTGAATCTATTACCCAAGATTCTACTCTAGTATCAAGAGAAAGTATAAGAGCATCCTGAACAATATTACCTATCATATTTTCCTCTTTAATACCTTCAGGATGGTTTTCTTTGTTTCCTTTTAGCCAACAATATTTTTTAGCATGTCCTCTCTTTCAACAATTCCAATAAGTAATGCCTCTACTCCTATATTTAGATCTCCCACTATTCTTACTCTTTGATTTCTCATTGCTCCTCCCTCTACTCTCCATATTCAATGCATTTCCAGAAGAAGAATTTTCCCTTGTACTTTTCTTGCACATTTCCTCATTTAAAATGACACCGACTACATCTTTAAATTTAAGAGAAGTAGATGATGTATTACTAATTTCCATTACTAAGTTGTCCTCATTTTCTAGCAAAGAACATAGGAATAATAATGCTCTAACCTCCTCAACAAATTGGATATGAACTGAATCTAACTAATTTACAATAGTGTGGATTAAAATGGTTAGATATAGATCCACCTTCTTGCATTTGTAGATTAAACAATCTTTTCATCAAATAAACTTTATTAGATGCAGTAGGTGTTTCATATAAATTAGTTAGGGTTTTCATAAACTCTATCGTACTCTTTGCCTGTGAGACATATAAATCTACGGATGATGCCAGACTCAATCAATCACACTGAGATCCTTCCTATCCATAACCTTCCACTCCTCATCATACATGATTGAGGGTTTCACTTCTTCACCTCCCAATAGTATGTATAGATCATTTTGATACAGGTAATCTTCCACCTACATTTTCCATAGCTGGTGATTTCGGCCATCAAAATTCTCAACTCTGAACTTATTCTCCTCTTCCATTGCTACTTCTCCCACTCAAATAGAAATCCCACTATGAATATACTGCCAACAAATAAATATCAAACGTGCTCTTATACTAGTTGTTACAATTATACCAATTGTACAGATAAACAAGCATGTAATGAATAATGCAGAAAACATAAAATAGAAAATAATGCAATAAAAAAAGACACATATTTAACATGGTTCACCCAAAATGGGCTATGTTCACCAGAAACAGCCAATCCTTTTATCCAGTCCAACAAAAATATCTCTCACAGTGCCACCACTGATACAATTAGCCTCATACATAACGACCCTTTAAAGATATAAGGGTTTTTTATCATTTCATGGAAACATAGAAAACCACTCGTTAGATATGTGACCTAACAAGAAATAGTCTAGATTTCATAATGCATAAATACATATAAAATGTGGCTTATGGAGGCACTGCCCCAAAACCCCCACCAAGGCGCATGGCCCTCGAACCCCCTACCTAGGGGGCCATCCCCCTTGGACCTTGCAAGGGGGGAAATCCCCCCTTGCAACCCCCATCTCTATCAAGCTCTAAAACCAACATGATGGGTGATGATCCTATAAAAATAGATGCTTGGGATAGAGATAGATACAGGAGAGACAAAGAGATAAATAAGGACATAATGCAAGAGATGATGGGAGAAAAAGAGAATGCATAGACAATAAGAAGAAGAGTAACGAAGTGTTGTAGTAATGCTAAGGTTTAGAACACTTAGTGTTAAGGGTTATGAGTGATGCCATAAGCCTCTGTATGGCACTAGGATATGTAACGAGGGTTAAAATGGGAAAAGTATAGTTAGGGTCTCATATCAGAGATGTTGATAGGAGTTGATTCTTTGTCATTTAATATATATGGTCTGAGATGACCCTTTTGACTGTAATATGGCTACCAGAACTATTTTAAATCAATATATATATATATATATATATATATATATATGGGTTCATTATGTATATTTTTTAAGGGTGTAAACCCTCATGCTATATGACTTATCATGGATCATATCCAGTCTATAATGTTTATTACAAGGTTATTTAGCTTTTCTGATGCATTAATGTTATACTTGTTAGTTACATCTTCTACATCTTTAAATAAGTGAATGTACTTCTACTTCTACAAGTCATCATCCATTAATGGTAGATCCATCTCACAAAGCTCACACAAAGGAGGGGCTTTGTGTCCATGTGTGCCTCATGTGAGTACCTAGCTCCCGCACATGCCTCAGGTGAATGCCCAATACCCGCTGGGTGATAGGCCAATGCACTTGGGGTTAGTAAAGGTATTAAGTGTAAGCAAATGAATACACACCTCATCACATTGGATACCTTACAAACCTAAAATGAACTTCAAAACACTCCATGAAATCATCAAAACATCACCAATTCAATCCAATACATGTACAAGCCCTCATACCAACTCAAGACACCATGCACCATCACTAGGATCAAGTAATCTCAATAAGACATTCATGTTTATTTCTCTTTTTGACATCAACGACCTTAGAAAATACTGAAAACAACATACTTTGACATAAATTATAACACATGGCTAGTAAAACTCTCTATTTGCATGTTATTTAGATGTTATCTCAATATTTAATTTTATTGGAAATCACAAGAAATTATAAATTTACCTTAACTTCTCTAAATTTCCTTGTTATGTGTCTTGAGAATAATTTATTTCATGGGTTCATGTTGAGAATAAACTCCTAATATTCCTCCTTCATTCACATCTACTCTTACTTGCATAAGCCTTGTTACTTGTAACCCTTCTCCAAGGGATTTTTTGGTCTAAATTTTGTTTGAGGGGTATTTAAAAAAACAAAATGGATTTTAGGATACCCTTTATCATATTTAATCTTCATGTAAAGTTTCAAAACTCAAATTTGTCAGGACAATGGGGTGGAAAATATATTAATCAACTTAATTAAATGTGAAGTTTAATATTATGAATAAATGTTAATGTAACTGTACAAAACATAAATAAAATTAAATAACACATAAAACACAGAGACACCGCATATAACATGAAAAACCCCTAAATGGGTAAAACCACAGAGAATAAATCCACTAAGTGAGAAAATTTTACATCCACTAGTCCAATAACTCCCTCCTCACTTCTATCCCTTGTTTTTACCAGGATTTACCTTCATATTCACATCTGAATATTATTATTTTATCTATGATCGATTGATTTGATATACTGAATATGACCTATGGTTATATTTAAATAATTCGAAGGGTTAAGACCTTCTTAAGTGACGGGACACACCCCGATTTAATTATTTAGTTAATTAAATTAACCAACTACCTAATATAAATTTTATATTTAAATAATAAGAATATAAATTATTCTTTATTATTTAAATATAAACTATATATTATGATACACTTAATATTATAGTTCTAACACTCCCCCTTAATATTAAGTGGTGATCCATATGCCAACATTACTTATTTGTACAACATGATTTACAAATCCATAAACCCTAAAGGTTTAGGCTAGCATATTTATTTTTTAGACTAAATCTCACTATTTCTCGTGGAAATATTCTTATACCACATCTCTATGAGCCTTTTATAACACAAGGAACTCCTTTACAAATATATGCACATTGGACTGTATTTTCCGTAAAATTTATCATTTTACTTGTAAATTCTATCACTTTATATAGATCATACAAGATCTTTTTACAATGCTTTTAAACCATAATAGAAGTATAGAGGAGAAGGAGTCAACAACTAGCCGGTTGTTAGGAGGTGGAATTTCCATGCACACTCCCCCTAAATGGAAACTCTGAAATGCCAAACATTGCACCGAACTTGCAGAACTTCGCACCACACAATGGTTTCGTAAACAAGTCTACAACTTGATCTTCATTCGGGAAGTACTGAGATCTATATCACCGCATAGAACCTTCTCACGAATAAAGTGCATATGTATCTCGATATGCTTCATAATTTTATGTTGAACTAGATTTTTATCAAGAGAAATACAACTCTGGATATCACACAGAAGAGGAGTACTTCCTTTAGCTTCCATGTGCATCTCTTCCAACATTCACTTCAGCCACATGGCTTCTTTCACTGCTTCCATTGCACTTCTATATTCTACCTCAGTAGAAGAAATGGAAATTGTTGGTTGCTTTTTATTGCTCCAAGTAATGACAACTACACCAAACTTGAATATATATCTAGTTGTAGACTTGCGATCTATCACATCACCAGCATGGTCAGAATCACAATATCCATATAAATATGCATTGTTAAAAGAAATATAATGTAAACCAAAATTGATTGTGCCCTTACTATAATGTAAAAATCTTTTTGCTAGCTTCCCTTGATCCTGATAAGGTTCTTGCATAAACCTTGAAGCAATCCCTACTACATAAGCAATGTCAGGTCTAGTAATATTTAGATAAATCAAACTACCTACAAGTTGCCTATACAAAGTAGGAATAGATTTTTCACATGCAGGTTTAGGATCAAGTTTACATACTACTTGTATAAGAATAGCAACCGGTTTACAATCAAGCATATTAAACCTTTTAAGTAAATTAGTTTTATATTGTGATTGAGATACTACAGTAAAAATTTTATCCTTAATTATAGCCATGCCCAAAAAATGATGCAATAATCCTAAGTATGTCATCTCAAAATATTACATTAACTTTGCTTTAATTTTTGTAATTAAACTGTTAGAATTACTAGTGATAAGTAAATCATCAACATATAATACAATGAGAACAATAGCATTTTCTTTAATTTTAATAAATAAATCATTATCAGATGAATAGTTAGAAAAACCAACGTCATTGAAAAAACTGTTAATTTTAGAATACCAAGCTCTAGGAGCTTGTTTTAAACCATATACAGATTTTTTTCAATTTACAAACATACATTTCTTTACCTGGTTCTTCAAAGCCTTTAGGTTGAGTCATATAAAGTTCTTCTTTTAAATCATCATTCAAAAAAGTATTTTTGACATCCATCTGATGGATTTCCAAACCATACTGAGCAACGAAGGAAATCAAAATCCTTATTTTGCTCATTTTTGGAACAGATGCAAATGTTTCAACGTAGTCTATACCGAGTTTTTGAGTAAACCCTCAAGCTACTAGTCTATATTTTGATTTATCTAACTTCCATTTGTTTTATATTTAATCTTGTATAGCCATCTACATCTAACTATACTTCATTTTTTAGGAGGATGGACTAATTCCCAAGTCTGATTTTTAATCAAAGCAGTATATTCATATTTCATAGCATCTATCCATATTTCATCGAAAGAAGCTTCTTCAAAATATTGGGGTTTAGGGTCATACAAATTCATCAAAGCATGATATGTATGATGACTTCTAGTCATTTTCTGAAGGTTTCCTGGATTAGTCTTGAATAATAGACTCAACCCATCTATGTCTTTTAGTTACAAAGGAACTAGGAACAATCTCATTTTCAACTATAGGTTCAACACTAGTTTCTTCATCACATACATTATTTTCACAATTTTCATTTTCAAGTTCATTTTCATTACAATCATCATAAATAACAGACGATGAAGAAGAAGAATAACAAAAAGGTTCTTCCAAGTTTTTAACATTATTGTTTTCTATAACTTCTCTTTTTAATGGATCAAAAATCCTAAGACCTTCATTTTTTACACTGTATCCTACAAAGATACAACTAAAAGAGGTTTGATCAAGCTTCTTCCATTTTGATTTTGGAATGAAGAGGGAAGTAGGGATACCAAATATTCTCAAATGAGATACACTTGGTTTTTTATTTGACCACTTTTCCAAAGGAATTGAATTTACAAATGCTTTAGTGACAACTTTGTTCAAGATATAAACAATAGTGTTCATAGCTTCAGCCCATAAAAAAATTAGGAACTTGATAGAAATGCATCATGGTCCTAGCCATTTCTAGAATGGTGTGGTTTTTCCTTTCTATAATCCCATTCTACTGAGGGGAATAGGGAGTAGTCAGTTCCCTTTGAATGCAACATTCTACACAAAATGAGTCAAATGCTTTAATAACATATTCTCCCCCATTATCATTTCTAAGCCTCTTAATTTAATACGTAGAAGATTTTTCAACTAAAGCTTTAAATTGTTTGGATTTTGAAAAGACATCTTATTTATTTTTAATGAAATATGACCAAATCATACAAGTGAAATCATCAATGAAAGTGACAACATATAGAGAACCATTAAGGGAAGGAATTTTTAGGGGTCCTCTAACATCACTATGGACAATTTCCAAAGGTTCAGAAGAGTTATCATCATGATGACTGTGAAAGGGATTAGCAGATTTCTTACCACGTAAGCATCCTTCACATGTTTAATAATTTTCGGAAATAGGTGGCAGACCAAACACTAGGTTTATTCGAGACATGTCATACATGCTCCTAAAATTGACATGACCTAGTCTCTCATGCCACAATTGCATGTCACTTCTTTGAGATGTTAAACAATAAGTAGAAGGAAAGCCAGAAAACACATACAAACCATCTCTTTGAATTCCTTCAACTATAGTAACATTATGTTCATTTTTAATAAACCATTCATCTTTTAGTAATGTTACACTATAGTTATTTTGAGTCAACTGAGAACAAGAAAGCAAATTCATTTTAAGTTTAGGAATTAATAACACATTGTTAATAAAACCATTTGAAACTTTTTTTTCCCCTGACCCTGAACATCGAGAATGGAATGATGACCTAAATAGATCTGATCATTACATTCACTAAGTTCAGATAGGATATCATATATAAAATTCATGTGCCTAGAGGCACCACTGTCTAATATCCACTCATTTTATTTTGCAGTGACAAAGGCAACATATAAAGCAATTACATTTGATTTTTGGCTATTTTTTTATTCTTGTTTTGGTTTTGATTTTGATTTTGGTCAGATTTGTTACCCTTTTGAAATTTAAAGTTTATTTTATTATTTTTAAATTTTCTATCCTCTTTCTTGTGTCCAAATTTACGATAATAATGACATTTTCCATCAAAGATAACTCTTAGATTTCTAGGTTTCTTATCTTTTCTAGGAGGTTTAAAATTTCACTTTGGGTTTTTGTTTAATCTAGAGGTCTTGCCTTTTGATTTCTGAGTGAGAAGTGCCTAAGTGGCATTCTCCATAGAATCAAAATTTGACATTACTTGTTCTTCCTATACAAGAAGAGAACTAAAGGTTTGAAAATCTAGAATGTCTTCTTCTGTTTGATATTTTGAATTCAAAATTGAAATGAAATTTATAAAATTTTCATTAATATTCAACAAAAAAAAAAAAATTTATCCTGAATCAAATTACTGTCACATCCATCTAATTGTGACTTAATATTTTTTTTTGCTAAATAATTTATCAATTTTTCATCTCCCTTCATGGGAGTTTTCATAAGCTCTAAAATCAATTTAATAATTTTTGACAAATGCTTACCTTCGTGCATCAATTCTAATTGAGCCCAAGCCTCACTCAGACTTTCTTGATTCCCAATATGAAGCAAAAAATCATCCTGTACGCTTTACAAAATAATGGACATCACCTCTTTTACTTTTTCTTGATACACAGGAACATTTTCAATAGTTGTTTGTATTCCGGTAGGAGCTCTCTCAGTTTCATTCACAACTTCCCATAATTTACGAGCCATGAATTCTTCCTTCAATCGAATCTTACAAATGCTATAGTTGTTTCCATTCAACACTTGAGATTTATCAATTGAAAATTTATTAGACCCCATTTTTTGTAAAATAAAAAATAATTAATAAACAAGGATTAAAAAAGAGCTTTAATAGAAGTCCCCCTATCATATTTTAATCCTCGCAATCGAACACTGATTAATTTATGCAAAAAAGGAGATCTTGTTAATTGAACAATCTATACACGGATGTGTTAGAATGATATCAAAAATTAAATTGAAATCTAAGTGAAAAAAAAAAAATTTCTAACAAAATGACGATGAAAAACCTGTCGTCGTATCATATCATTTTTAAATAAAACGATACTATATTACTATTTGACACAAATAATTTTTAAAATTTGTTTATATTTTTTGAAAAAAATAAACAAATAATTTATACATTTTTTTTTAAAAAAAGATTTATTTAAAAATAAAAATTGGAGCTCTTACTCCTTTAGTGAAGTAAAATTTTTTATCAACTCGGCCAAGTTGGCTAACCAACTCGGCGAGTTATTCACCGAGTCACAATTACCATATTTCATTGTAAACTGAATTAACCATATAAGCCACATATACCAATATTTATGCCAACCGAGCCACTATAATACCGTAGTCAAGCCACTCACAAGGAACCTGAACCACATAACGAGTTGTGCCCACAAGGTCCTAAATAAAAATAGGGTGGTGTGACTGTAGTCACACCACCAAACTCCCACGCTCAAGATTATAAATTCTTTACACTCTTGTCGTCATCCCCATGTGGGACTATTTCCTATGCAAAAAAGAGATGGGGGTCTATGACAAGACTGTGGTGAAGAGGGTCTCATGAGGGACACATGGTGGATGTGAGGGAAGGCTTGCAGTGTGTATGCAGGAGGTGCCACTTGGCACATAGTTAGGAAGGGGTGGTTTGGAGGGGGTTGCCCCTAATATATTTGCTATATGTTTTTTATTATATTTGCGGCATAGTTAGCTCTTAGGTAATGTGGATTAGGTTTAGATTTATATAGAATCGGTTTTAGGTAATATAAACCATAGGTTTATTTTTTATAGTTTATATATATATAAAATAAAGAAGATTTTATAAAAAAGAAATACAAATATTATTGTTTATATTAAAATATAGGTGTAAAATAATTCACATAGGCCCTATCCAAGACATGGAATAGAGTTTAGAAATCACAGTGAAATGTAAAATATTATATATTAATAGGGGACAAGAATTTTTACCCAACCAAAGAAAAAAAATTTAAAAGCTATTTTGTCAAATCGTGTCTCCCTCTGTAAATTTGAGTTTCATTTTAATTTTTTACTTTTCCTTTTTTATTTCTAGAATTCCTTGCGCACTATAAAAACTATATAAAATATTTCACAAAATTTTATAACCCTTACCTTAATTTTCAGGGCCTAGGTAATTCCCGAACTTGAGTTTTGTATTCGTAGTTGAAATCTCGAATTCCTTTCCACTTGTGAAACCAACATCCAATCCCACCATATGGGGGGGGCGGGGTTGAATAGAATTCCAAAAAACTTAACCACCTAACTTCCCAGCTATTACAACCTTAGGTTATTATGATTAAATTAATTGATTAATCCCACTCTGGTACCATGTCAGGATGAGGGGTGGAAAATATATTAATCAACTTAATTAAATGTGAAGTTTAACATTATGAATAAATGTTAGTGTAATTGTACACAACATAAATAAAAGTAAATAATGCATAGACACCACATATAACATGGAAAAACTCCTAAATGGGTAAAAATCGTGGAGAATAAATCCACTAAGTGAGAAAATTTTAAGTCCACCAGTTCAGTAACTCCCTCCTCACTTGTATCCCTTGTTTTTACCATGATTTAACTTCATATTCACATTTGAATATTATTATTTGATCTATGATCGATTGATTCGATATCTTGGATTTGACCTATTGTCATAAATAACCTAAAGAGTTATGAACTTATTAAGTGACAGGGCACACCCCAATTTAATTAGTTAGTTAATTAAATTAACCAACCACCTAATATAGAGTTTATATTTAAATAATAAGAATATAGATTATTCTATATTATTTAAATATAAACTATATATTATGATACACTTAATATTATAGTTCTAGCAAAATCCACATCTAACCCCTTTTCCCCTTGATTCACCCTCTCACAATCAAGTCTCTAGAAGTAATCTACTATCTTGATAGTGGGTTGTCAAGTTTTTCCAACAAAATTAGCCCTTTCATGGAATAATTCCTCTTGAATCTTAATGTATGATCAATATAAATTATTTACTCAAGTTTTTGGTTCTTGGTGAGGAGTCTAAGGCCTCCAAAATCCTAACTGAATTCAAACCCTAGGTAGGGTTTTGTGTTAGCCAAACTGGGAATAAAACCTTATAACACAAAAAAAATTCAATTCCAAACCTTTGGAATTATACGGTAGGTATATTTTGACCTAATTCACCTTATTGAATTAACCGTGAGTGTTAAGAACCTCTAAAAATTTACTCAAACCAAACCTTCTCTCTCTTTACATGAGGAAACAGAGTTCATGCTATAGAC
The DNA here is from genome assembly GCA_019776745.2 of Taxus chinensis. Taxonomy (NCBI): domain Eukaryota; kingdom Viridiplantae; phylum Streptophyta; class Pinopsida; order Cupressales; family Taxaceae; genus Taxus; species Taxus chinensis. The sequence continues at coordinate 82,962,979 of CM034155.1, read as the reverse complement.
CTAAGAAAATTTTGTAATCTAACAATTGTTCTTACCTTAACTCAGAGGTTGAAAAAATTGATACAGACTCCTCCTTGTTTCAAATATGACTTTATTCATTATTCAAATAAAAACATTCATTTCATTAAGACTTCTTCGAGAAATCTACTAAAAAGTCTAAAATCAGGAAAAACAAAGAATTTTCTTGAAATTCCTCCTTATTATTCATAAAAATATCCTTTGCACACAATTATATCATGAGATAGTGGGAATTTTAACTAACTATTTGATCTCTCTTTCCCTTTTTACAATTTTCTTCAAAACCTAACTGATTTTGGAGACATAACATTTTTAGAAAACATAACCAAAATGAGTATTTTTCATCTTTTGAACATTTATTCCCCATTCACTCGTCCCATGAGTCATTTAGAAACATAAAAAGACTCTTAACATGATTACTCTAAACACTAAACCCCTTACAAACCTACCACACAAGCCAAAATGGCTTAAACAAATTTAAAACTTAAAATTTATAAAATGCAGGGAAACACAATATTTGAATTTTTGAATTGATAAACTCAACTTAACACCATGAAATGAGTTCAATAGACCTTATAAATACTCCTAGACATTCTACAATAACTTACAAGCCAAAATTTGACATAATGCACCAAAAAATTTGATTAGCAGGGATGCCCCTGCATTATTGTCGCTCAGATGAGGGAAAACAAGTTGACCAAGGAGTAATTGCAAAGCCAAATTCATACCCTAACCTCATATGTTCCAAAATTCCTAGACCTAGATGCCCCTCCTGTCACTCCTTCTGAGTCAATTCTTCCTTTGAGAAAGATTCAATTTCATGCAGTACAAGAGTTAAAAAGGATTGGGTAGAATGGGAAAATGAGAAATTCATGGATTGATTCCATCATCTAAAAGGGGTGTGAACTACTTCCAAATATGGTCAAGATATTCAAGATTGTTACCTTGTTCTCTTCATAGTTAAGAAGGAGGTAGATCAATAGAATAAGCTACTCGTAACTCTTCATAAAATAAGTGTGGTTAATCCTGAAATATTATGCAAGAAGCGAGTGTTCCTAAGTTAAGAATACAAATCTTCTTGTACTTGGGTAAGGACCATTGATTGTAAAATGAGACATTTGGTTAAATTTACTAAATATTTCTCATATCATCAAAATTGAGGTCAAAAAATAAAAAGATCTCAAAAATCATTTGAATAAGATGATATGTCTAGTGTTGTAATTAGGGCCATCATCAATTGATGAACTTCATGAGTATTTCAGATATATTATAAAAGGTGAGTTGTATGATCCTCAATCATACAAATATCATCTTATGGAAACTCTAGCTCAGATTAGATTAGTTATCTATAACACTGATAAGAAGGACCCCAAGTGGTTTAAGCATTGCAAGATAATTCAGAGCACACCTGATCACTAGTTAGACTCCCTCTCCAATACTTTCATTCCTTGCGAGAAAGAAGTGGCAGAAGCAATGTGTAAGTATAAGGAAAATATGGGAATCTATGAAATTTCTTTAGCTTTCTACATAAAAGGATCATCAAAAAAAAAATTTGATTGATGGTTTTCTTCTCTCCTTCTCTTTCTCTTTCACTCCTTATTGTAACAAGAAACTTTTCCATAAATTAGTATGAAGGTTTTCTAATTCTTCATTGGGAGAATCCCTTTTTCAAAATAAAATTAAGTTACCTCTTTTCAAATTTTATAAAAGTACTTTACTTAAAATAAGGAAAACTATCTTATTTTGGAAAGGAAGGTGAACAATCATGTAAGAATGTGAAGAGTCACAAGAGGTGGTATATTTAATGAGGCTCTCACTTCATGGTAAAGGATAATTTTTTTCTCCCCTTTAACAAATTGTATTTCTTCTATTTCTTGCCTAATGTATTCCTCTCCATCTCAACACCTACTCCAATAGAGATTTGTAATGCTACACAACCAGTGAAAGAATACATATTTTCATGAAGATAATACAGTTAAATTTTTTTTCAATTGTGTTGTTTGTCTTAATTTTCATATTGGCATCTTCTCAATGTTAACTTGAAAGTATTCTGGTTTTATGTCAATAAAATCATATTGTCATTTATCGAATAAAAACCCTTCTCACTTTCTCCCATCTCTCCATACAAACACCTTTCCTCCACATCATTTTATAAATAGTTTTAGTGGAGTATTCCTGTGTGATCCATGATCGAAAGGCCACCCCATATGGTTAAATTAGTGTACGTATTCCTCATTTTCAATAAATGGAGCTACCACATTCCTAAGAAGAGGGACCTAGTCCTAGAGAGTTGGTGAAAGCCCCTAATTTACCCTTGAGACAAATTATTTTACCAACATGAATCATATATATACGTGACTTACTTACTATTCTACAGGGCTAGGGAATTTGCGTTATTACTTCCTATCTACTACTTGGGTAAAGAGAAACATTCAAGGACTACATTTAGGTTGCATAATTCACTACATAAGAAGGCTAAATTTTGAATTCCATGTCACACATTCATCTTGGGGGAAAATTAGTTGTAGCTCGCTATCTTGGTGTGACTGGAACAAGGGAAAAATAGCTTCAAGGGACATAATTCTATCACACACACACACACAATAAATACATTCAGTATGAAATATAGTGCAACGCTCAATGATAGTTACATTAGGGTGATTGTTGGGGTCATTACAACTCAATCTTATGCATATTTTATTCCATCTAATGTGTGTTTGAGCCTTGTTTAAGTAATTGTTGTCAAAATTTCACCCCCCCTGGGTAATTTTGATAACATGCATCAGAATATTCAAGTCCCAGGCACATTGATTGATTCAGAGAAAACATCATGTTGCTAGAGTACCCTCAAATATTTTCTAAGTTCCCTGTCTGAGAGGAAAAGAGAAAGCTCTGAGAAAATGTGAAAAAAGGTTGCAGAAGGCAAGTAGGTTGATCCAAGAAAAAATCATAAAAATGACTAAGTCCTAGTCCTAGGGGCAGTCGGGACATTTGGGACAAAAAGGCCCGAACCGGCCGGCTCGGCCGAAGTAAACACAAACAGCCCACAAAGCAACAGGGACATCTAGGACAAAAGTACGCAGCAGGCGCGAAATGCCGGTTCGACCGAGAAAAAATTGGCTAACTGCTGAGAGGGACGCAAATGGGACAATCGGGCCAAAAAGGCGCAAACCGGCCGAACCAAGCGAAAAAGGGCCAGACAGTCCAAAATCAAATGGGACAATCGGGCCAAAAAGGCGCGAACCGGCTAAACCGGCCGAAAAGAGTCAAGTCAGTCCGAAGCAAAGTGGGACAAGCGGGCCAAAAATGCCCGAACCGGCCGAATCGGCCGAAATGAGTCCAGAGGGTCCAAAATCAAATGGGACATCTGGGACAAATGGACGCGAAATGCCCGAACCGGCCGAAATGAGCACAAAGGGCCCAAAATCAAATGGGACATCCGGGAAAAATGGAGGTGAAGTACGCGAAGGATCCGAGGACCAATCAAAAACTGCCACGTGTCCTCATAGGAGAAAAGGTCAAAAGGTCAAAGGGGCGAGTTTTCGAGCACCGATCCGAACCAATGGGATAGTGCCACGTGTCCCAGCTAGGGCCCACAAGGAAAATTCAAAAGACAGCCCACCGAAAGGTAGAGGAGAGAGAATTACGTGACCAATCAGAGCCTGCCACATGTCGTCTAGGTAGCGAAGCACGGGAAAATATTTCGAAATCTGTCTTGGTCTGTTCTGTGCCCTAAATCTTCAGATCGCCATATCTTTTGATCCAGAGCTCGGATTTCCACGTTCTTTATATCAACGGAAAGTTGTTGAAATTCTCTACATGATTCTGGGATCAATCTCGAGTTTTGGTGCAGTCTGAAGAGAGAAAATTGAGAAACGGAGCTGATGCGTGATAATGGCCAGAAGCGACGTTTCAACAACCTGTTTTAATGCTAATGGGTCGCATTCTTCTTCTGCACGGCCAGAAGTGACATTTTAGCGGCCAAATTAATGCACATGGGTCGCATCCTCCTCAAAAAAAATCACTCAAAGTGACAAGGTATGGGTTGGTAAGATCCTCCATGCTGATTTAATGCATCTACAGTCAATGAGGAATGGGCTTACATGTTTTCCCACGTTTCTGTCCCCTGGGCTCGACCCATGCAATGTAAAAGCCAGATTTGGCTCATTTTGAAAAAATTTGTTCATTCTTTCTGCTCGGCCCTCCCTTCTTTTCTTCTCTAGGGTTGAAAATGGAGTTCGAACCTCCTCCCTTGCTCTGTAATGGCATTTTTTCCTTTTACTAATGGAATGATGTTCTGTGCAAACTTCTGGAGCAACAAAACGTGTTTTGTGATGCATCTGTCCATCCTTCCTCATTTTTGCTTGTTCTCTTCTTGCCTCTCTTCATTGCAGGTATTTGTGCATGTTTGAATGTTCATTGTAGGTCTGGAACTGTGTTCATGGAGTTTTGGGACATTTTCTGTGTGAAATCTATCCTTGGGCCTGTGATGCATCTGTCCATCCTCCCCATTGCTCACCTCTCTTTGTCCCATGGCAGTTTTGATAGATGTCCAACATCCTCCTTCTCTGGTGTATCACCGTTTTAGTGTAGGCTTTTGCTATTTTTCCCTTCTCTCTCTCTCTCTGTCTCCTTGGCATGGTTAGATTAGGATTAGATTAGCTTGCTTGCACTGGAATAGCTTGTGGCAGGTAGTTTAGGAGTAGGAACCAGCCTTCTCTTGAGATTTCTCTCTCGGTTTCACAAGTCCCACGCTTGGAGAGAGGTTTCCATGTTGTGCAATCACACTGGATGCCTGAACATCAACCTAGAAGCCTGATGTGCGTCCAGGGGTGCTGTGATTTTGCATCAACAGTTTTGGCACGCCCGGTGGGACCTTAGAGGTCTTTCACTTCATCTTTTGCAGGTTGATGTGTTCCTATGAAGATTTCAGCCTTTGGAGGCACTTGCAAACACATCTGGCGACTCCATCTGGTCAACAACCATCTCTGAAGTTGCAGACCTTCCTTTCCATTCATTTTCATTCATTTTCCATTCATCCTTCTTTCCATCTCTTTCATTCTTCCTCATTCTTTGAAGTTGTGCAATCATGACTTCATTTCCATCATGGATTTCATATCAACAATAGCAGTATATTCCACCTCCAACAGGTTTTACAAATCCTCCAGATCAGCATGCATATTCATATGAGCAGCAATGCCAAAGTCAGTGTGGCTATGGAGCTTTCCAAGAGCAAGAGTGTGCATACAATGAAGACCATCAGATCCAAGATGCTGGTCTGTTGGAGAAAATCCAAAAGATGGAGGTAAACATAGTGCAGTCCAGGGCTCAAGCACAAATGAAAGCTTTTGGAATTGGTTATGGAGGACCCTGTCCATGGGTGGGACCTTTTCCAAGGCACTACAGCCCTCAGGAGAAGCTGGACTTCATGATAAAGATGCTGCCCCAACTTGCACAATGGACAGCAGAGATAGAGGCCTACAGACTTGTTAAACAACCTTGTCAATGGGTAAGTTCTACACCATCATCTGGTTTTTCTCTTTCCATTACTCAAGTAGCACCATCTCATTTAAACTCCCCATCTGCTGTCCCATGTGTTGAATCCATCCCTCCATCCCCTAGTCTTCCACCCCATCTCGATTCTTCTTTCCTTTTCCCTTCCAAACAGTCATCCCCTCCACAAGAGCTAACAGAAATACCCCCTCCTCCAAAGAAACAAGAGGTTTTACCGCCTCCACCACCACACAAAATTGTCAAATCAGTTGAGTTTCAACCCATTCCTCCTCTTGCATTCCCAATTTCATATGGGGAAGAAGGAATTGAAAAAATCAGTCATCAAGGACAGCAAGAAGAGGAGCCCAACAGAAAAGAAATGACAGATGACTTGAAGGTTTTGGCTACCAAATTTGGGATGACAAAGATCCCCTTGATGGTTAAGCCTACAAAAGAGGCTAGGGTTGGAGAACAAATGGTGGTGAGGACTGATTTTGTTGGAGAAGAAGATCTTGCAGTCCCAACTTGTCCTCTAGAGCAACAAATTGAAGAGTTTGACTTGACAAACTTCATGCTGGAGGAAGAGTTCAATCAAGAGCAAGATTGCCTTCAAACATTGGAGGGAGAAGAAGCTGCTCCAAATCCAAAAGAAGAGGAGCACATTCTAGCTGTGAAGGAGAAAAGTGCAGATCCAAGGGCTTTGAGCACAAAGCAGGCTACAGGAGAACCTTCAGTTCTTCTTTCCACTTCATCTCTCTCAAGTTCAAGTACTGAAAAGGAGTTTGATCTCTCAAACTCAATATTGGAGAGTGAAGGAAACCATGGTGGTCAAATTGCAGATCAAGAGGACACCATGGAGGAAGTTGAAAACGAGCAGCAGGACAGCAATGAGGTAGTTTACCTGTCAGATTTGGAGGATTGTTTTGATGGAGGAGAACCGGTTGAGCTTTCACCTTTCTCTCTTTCATCACCCACATTCCAAACACAAGAGCCTACTGCCATAAAGGAGAGCTTTCATTTGCAGTAGCCTACATCTTACAGCAACTCTTTGGGATCAAGATTGGAAGATTTTTATCTTCCATGTTCTTCACTGGAGGAAGAGAAAGGACAGAAGAATTTCACCATTTCTTCCACACCATCCATTCAAGAGGGTCTACAAGAAGACTCCATTCTTGGAGTTGAAAATCAGAGCTATGGGCATATCAAACGGATCAGACCTTGCCCAATCAGGTATTTGGCTTCATTGGAGCCAAAGGAGAAGCCACAACTAGTCATGCTTGCTTCTGAGCATGAGGATGAGCTACAAAGTACCAAGGATCAGCTGCCATACCTCTCCAATCTAAATGCAGAGCAACTAAAATAGGTATTGGATTTTTCAGTTGATACCTTGATGATTTGGATAGAAGACCAGCTTCTTGTTGATTTTCCATCCATCCAAACAGCCATGATCAGTGCCAAATCAATTGCATGGCTGCCAATTTTGAAGAAAGGAAGCTATTTCTCACAACCAGTTGTAGGGTTTGTTTAGCTTGCCTTTGCTTCTAGCTAGAGTAGAGTAGGTAGATTTGCTTTCAGTAGAAGAAGTGCTTGTGCACACTCTGCATGTTCCATTTGGGGCATGTATGATTTTCAGTTTTGTACATAGTTTTGGTGTTGCTGGTTCTGCTCTTGCACAGTTCATTTCAGTGGCATCTTGGTGAAGACACTCTAGGTTCAATGGGTTTCCAAGTGGCTCAGAGGGAGGTTTTCAAAGTTCAGATCAGTTGCAGGTTGCAACTCATGACTCCATGCCCAATGGATGCTTCAGGCTATTGATCATTCATCTAGCAGGTAGATGACCCCGTTGAGTCACCAAACTATTGTCAAAATTTCACCCCCCCTGGGTAATTTTGATAACATGCATCAGAATATTCAAGTCCCAGGCACATTGATTGATTCAGAGTAAACATCATGTTGCTAGAGTCCCCTCAAATATTTTCTAAGTTCCCTGTCTGAGAGGAAAAGAGCAAGCTCTGAGAAAATGCAAAAAAAGGTTGCAGAAGGCAAGTAGGTTGATACAGGAAAAAATCATAAAAATGACTAAGTCCTAGTCCTAGGGGCAGTTGGGACATTTGGGACAAAAAGGCCTGAACCGGCCAGCTCGGCCGAAGTAAGCACAAACAGCCCGCAAAGCAACAGGGACATCTGTGACAAAAGTACGCGGCGGGCGCGAAATGCCGGTTCGACCGAGAAAAAATTGGCTAACTGCTGAGAGGGACGCAAATGGGACAATCGGGCCAAAAAGGCGCGAACCGGCCGAACTGGGTGAAAAAGGGCCAGACAGTCCAAAATCAAATGGGACAATCGGGCCAAAAAGGTGCGAACCGGCCGAACTGGCCGAAAAGAGTCAAGTCAGTCCGAAGCAAAGTGGGACAAGCGGGCCAAAAATGCCCGAACCGGCCGAATCGGCCGAAATGAGTCCAGAGGGTCCAAAATCAAATGGGACATCTGGGACAAATAGACGCGAAATGCCCGAACCGGCCGAAATGAGCACAAAGGGCCCAAAATCAAATGGGACATCCAGGAAAAATGGAGGTGAAGTACGCGAAGGAGCCGAAGGAGTCGAGGACCAATCAGAAATTGCCATGTGTCCTCACAGGAGAAAAGGTCAAAAGGTCAAAGGGGCGAGTTTTTGAGCACCGATCCGAACCAATGGGATAGTGCCATCTGTCCCAGCTAGGGCCCACAAGGAAAATTCAAAAGATAGCCCACCGAAAGGTAGAGGAGAGAGAATTGCGCGACCAATCAGCGCCTGCCACATGTCGTCTAGGTGGTAAAGCGCGGGAAAATGTTTCGAAATTTGTCTTGGTCTGTTCTGTGCCCTAAATCTTTAGATCGCCATATCTTTTGATCCAGAGCTCGGATTTCCACATTCTTTATATCAACGGAAAGCTGTTGAAATTCTCTACATGATTCTAGGATCAATCTTGAGTTTTGGTGTGGTATAAAGAGAGAAAATCAAGAAATGGCGCTGATGCGTGATAATGGCCAGAAGCGACGTTTCAACAACCTGTTTTAATGCTAATGGGTCACATTCTTGTTCTGCATGGCCAGAAGTGACATTTTAGCGGCAAAATTAATGCACATGGGTCACATCCTCCTAAAAAAAAATCACTCAAAGTGACAGGGTATGGGTTGGTAAGATCCTCCATGTTGATTTAATGCATCTACAGTCAATGAGGAATGGGCTTGCATGTTTTCCCACGTTTCTGTCCCCTGGGCTCGACCCATGTAATGTAAAAGCCAGATTTGGCTCATTTTGAAAAAAGTTGTTCATTCTTTCTGCTCGGCCCTCCCTTCTTTTCTTCTCTAGGGTTGAAAATGGAGTTTGAACCTCCTCCCTTGCTCTGTAATGGCATTTTTGCCTTTTACTAATGGAATGATGTTCTGTGAAAACTTTTGGAGCAACAAAATGTGTTTTGTGATGCATCTGTCCATCCTTCCTCATTTTTGCTTGTTCTCTTCTTGCCTCTCTTCATTGCAGGTATTTGTGCATGTTTGAATGTTCATTGCAGGTCTGGAGCTGTGTTCATGGAGTTTTGGGACATTTTCTGTGTGAAATCTATCCTTGGGCCTGTGATGCATCTGTCCATCCTCCCCATTGCTCACCTCTCTTTGTCCCATGGCAGTTTTGATAGATGTCCAACATCCTCCTTCTCTGGTGTATCACCGTTTTAGTGTAGGATTTTTTTGTTTTTCCCTTCTCTCTCTCTCTCTCTGTCTCCTTGGCATGGTTAGATTAGGATTAGATTAGCTTGCCTGCACTGGAATAGCTTGTGGCAGGTAGTTTAGGAGCAGGAACCAGCCTTCTCTGGAGATTCCTCTCTCGGTTTCACAAGTCCCACGCTTGGAGAGAGGTTTCCATGTTGTGCAATCACACTGGATGCCTGAACATCAACCTAGAAGCCTGATGTGTGTCCAGGGGTGCTGTGATTTTGCATCAACAGTAACTAGGGTAATTTTTGTAGGTACAAATGTGATAGTTAAACCCTAAAAGGAATTCAGAGGGAAGTGAAGGTGATATTTTTAAAAAATAAAAATTTTCATATTCAGACTCATTACCAGGACACTAAGTCTCAGTACAGACACCAGTACCTGGAAGGTCATGTCCCCTTCTAGGAGATATTGTCTAAAAGACTTATAGATACCTATTTTATAGTTGAAACATATATAACCCATATCCAACACCATTCCAACCCAAAATCATCCTAGACAGTCAGATACAAGTGTTTCACCTCAAAGTAATGTGATTAAACATAAAAGGTAATGGTTGTAGGAGAAATGTTTGTGATTATGTATATGAAATAATGCATTGTGCGCATTGTAGAAATTTGATCAAGCAGATTGTAGAGAGTTTCATTTTGGCTAGGATGAACTACTTGTAAAGCACAACAAGACCAAAAGAGAGAGTTAACTAGTATATGGCAATGGACTGCCTAAAAAATTCTAGTTCCAGGAAGTGTGATACTTCCTATATTATTGTCAATCCACTATTTTATCAAATTAATGAAAATAAATGCAAGAAGTAAATGTCTTATTGCTAGCACTTTGATTTAGGTGTCTCAAAACGTTATATTAAGAAATTACTAAATTAAAAACTAGCCTAGTACTGGGAAAGGTGTGGTTCAGGTTGGGGAAGGTCATTGATGTCTTAAGCAAGGTCTAGGAAGGTTTTGGTTGATTTTGGGCTATTTGGTGAAGATTATGAGCTCGTTGTTCTAAAATAAATCAGTAGTCACAAAGACTAGTCTTGGTTAGGTGACTGATGCCGGTTGGGTGACCGGTGTCAGGGAAATTAGATGATAATATCAAAAACTGAGGTTTGAGCACTCTCTTTGATTACACAAAGAGTGATGGGGATTTGGATGGAATCCTGGGATTTTTGTTAAGACTCAGGGGTATTGATATGAGGGCTTTGGTAGTGTATGCAAAGAAAAAAAGGTAGAAGGTTGGCTAGGGGAAATATGGGAGAGATATGGGTAAGGTAAAAATAAAGAAGTGAGATATATAACAAATATAATGATCTAATGTATTAATATGAACTGGGAAAACTGATACTTAATTGAAGAATCCAGTCTAGAGGCAGATGGTAATGGAGGTTACCAAGGGTGGTGATCTTAAGTGAATGTGGTAGTAAGATGGCAAGGAGATTTCCTATGTGTACTCTAAAACTTTAGAGGAACCTATGGGTGAACCGAATGATGTCTGAATGATGTGTTAGGCTCATGAAGGTCACAAGGTTGCATGAGTGCTTGAACTTGTGAATGCAAGAAGTGTAAGCCAAGGAAGTCATATTAAGAACCTAACAAATGAGTTAATATTTTTTATTTAACCTAACTGATGATGGTTATGTGACCGGTGCCGATCGAGGAATAACTGACATTGGTTAAGGAGAATTGGTCCAAGTTGCTAAAAATAGCTCAATCTTTGCTAATTTTAGCATGATCTTGATTTTGTTTGGGTCTAGAGTGTTGAATGACATTAATAAGAGCATGGAATTAGTTAGAGGATTAATAGGTCATGAATGGTTAGGTTTATAATGAGTCCTAGTTGGTTAGGATAAGTGGGGACTTGGTCTAGGTTCATTAATAGGCTAGGAATAGGTCTTTAGATGAGGTGGAGGGTTGATGTGGTAGAATGAGTTGGATATTAGTTCAATTAAGGTAGTTAAAATAATAATAGTGTGAGGATGAGGATTAATTTAACTATTGGTAATTAAATTAATATTAATGTATAGAAAGGGTAATGGCTAGTTATGGTGTTGAATTATTTGATTGAAAAGGCATTAGGGGAGTATGGCCCAATTTTGGGTGTCTACATTTGCCCTTTTTTGTCACATAGCTTGTATTGATAAGTGATGCGGACAAAAATAGAAATGGTTGCTCCAAGTATAGGTGAAAGATAGATTTCCCTAGGTATGGGTGGAGGTGAACCCCCTCAAACTGGGAACCAATTAAGTAAGAGGCTAAATAGGTGATCGGTTTGATAAAGTGGTATGTGGGGGGAAAATAAACCAGGTAAGGTGTGGGCACATGCAAAAGTGATATGGATGTAGGTAATAGGTGGTAGAATTCAAATGCACACACATGTATAAAGTGTGAAAAGGCACTAGGGTGAAGATCTCACAAACTTTACATTTTTAAAGGTCGTTAGTTTATCCAAACAAGGTTGATGTGGTCCAGGTATCCAAGGTACAAGATACAGTCTTAGAAACACAACTAGGATAGATTCTAGAATGGGCATTTGGTGTGTTCTGAAGCACCAATTGGTTTGGTCTGGTCAAGATAAACAACACTTCATAAGGCAAGGCAAGGTTAGTAGGATAAACAACATGAGTAACATCATCGTAAGGTATAACGAGTAGACGAATTCGAGTGTCAAATAGGCGTGGGTAGGTTGGGTAAATAGGTAAGGCCATAGGAAAGGCTAAGGTAGAGGAAAAAACATGCCCCAAGTGATAGTGTGGTCAGGTGTGAGGTAAATAAGGCAATTAGAGTGGGTGATAGGGCTAGGTTGAGGTTTAGATAATAAGAAAATAGTTTCGAGTAGCCAGATGGAGGGTAAATTAGGTATAGGTTGGTTACTAAGGCAACCAATACTAGTCAAAGGTAAACCAATACCGATCAAGAGAAACTGATGTCGGTCAAGTCTAAATGGGGGTTAGAAGGTAAAATATGTGATTTACGGATTCATTTGTAACTTTACTATATTTGGAAAAATGATAGAGAGAGTGTGTGGATGAGAGAAAGTACAAGGTGAGGGAGAAGTCTAAGTTGGTGAGGGATCAGCGGCTAAGAGGACATCAGTTGGAAGGGCCCGCGAGATTGATACTAGAAAGTGTATTGGCTGAGAGTTGAGGAGTTAATTTAGGCATGGATGAGGCCAAAGAGGGAGCTAGTGGAATGCCATTTTAGTGACCGAAGATCCCACCATGGTGACGGAGGTGAGTAGAGGTAGGATATGAAATCCATTTGGTGTTTTTGATTAAAATAAGGTAGAAAAATATTGATTTTTAAAAAAAATGAATTTGAAAATTTTTGTTGAAAATGGGGTAAAATCAGGTATGGGAAGGGTGAAATTTAGGTTAAGTAGGTGGTAAAATGTGTGTGGGTGGAATTTGGGTCATTTGGGGTAGGTTTTAGTTTTTTTTGTTAATTTTTTGCAAAAAAAGGGTGTTAGGATTTGTCACTAGGGCCGAACCAGTTACTAATGTTGGTTGAGGTTTTGCTAGCATCGGTAGGCTTAGCCAACAATGGTGGGTGACATGGTGATTAGTACCGGTCAGGGGGACTGATGCCGGTCATTGTGAAATGTGACCAAGTATAGGAAAATGGGGTTGGGCAAGGCAGAAAAGTATGGAAGGGGTGGGTTGGGACTAAGGTAGGTAAAATAGGGTATGTTAGGGCTATGTGATGAATTATGGGGTGGGTGAGGTATGGGAAAATGGGTCAAATGATCAAGTATATATGGCTATATTTTAAAATAGGTGAAAGATGGGTGAAATGATTTAGGTGATGAGGTGAAAATAGAAGAAACAGATAAAGTGTATAGGTGTAGGCTAGGTAGACTTAATGAAAATAACAAGTTGGATGAAAATGGGTAAATTAGTAAAGACATAAGGCTGGGTTGGCTCACATTGGGTAGATAATCGGAATATTCAATTGATTAACATGGTTTATTGGTGATGATGCATGCAAGGCACTAACTTACGATGAAATATCGGGTGCAACCTCTATTGGAACAGATGTGGCTGAGTGTTACAGATGAGGAGTAGAGGCATATGCAAGATGTTAGACTCTGCACCGTGAGGTGATACAGACTGATTGTCTGATATAACAGCTTGATGGTCACTCTCATCGATAAATGGGATGTAGTGAAAAACACCTTTCACTTACCTACAGGCAAGATGACCATCACACTGGAGGATGTTTACATGATTTTGCGGCTGTCAATTGTGTGGGAGATATTATATCATATTTCTTTAGAGGTGTCAGTTGAGTTGATAATGACAGTGTTTGGTGAAGTGATGGGTGACCTATGATATCACAGTGTCAACATCAGCTATGGTGATATGTACACGACCCATCCGTAGGAGACTAGATCAGAAATTTTTATGATGGTAGCGATGGGATGCTATGCACTCACAGATTCAGAGGGTGGAAGATTTCCCTAAGGATTGATGGGGGTATTAGAGGACATGATTGAGGATTGGGTTTATTTTACATAGGCACCGGCCTACTTATTGCAGATATATAGATAGTTTTGGGAATATTAGAGGATGCGACAGTATGGTATTTTTTGTACTTATTTACTGCAATGTTTGACATATGATCACATAGTATGTGATCGCTCACAAGGAATTCCACGATAGTATTGACACAGAGGTGGGTGCCAGTAGGGACACATCTGCAAGTAAAGGAGGCATCACATGATGTGACATATTATCGGTGGAATTTAGAGGGATTATAGGCTATGGATATTGTAAAAAGGCCATATGTGGATTTTTCATCGTATGTAGGTATGGAAGAGGAGCTTTCAAACCTACAGTTGGTCATATGGATATAGGTAAGACATGTCAGTGAGCACGAGATGATTCCAATGGATAGAGTTTAACACCAGTTCAAGATGCACTAGGACCTTGCCTCCACCATTTCCTCAGTATCACAGAGATGACGTGGAGAGACCCTTGTCTCCACCACATCCAACGGATCCTACAAAGTAGGAGGACCAGGTATTTGATAGGCATATCGATGATGTGGGTAGCACAGACACATACATGTGCTAGTGGGTAGCCCAGTTATAGGTGGTACCTCCTAGACTAGGGCATCCAAATTTGGCTATAGTGATAGTGCAAAGGGATCAGTTACAGGGTAAGGTGACAACTTTACAACTATAGCTTACTCAGGCACAGACATAAGGGACCACCCTCCAGGGACAGGTGACAGGATTACAGGCACATGTAGCCATGTTACATGCCCATCTAGCATAGGTTTAGGCAAGGGATGGGGGACAGGTAGCAGCATTGCATGCTCATGTGACAGGGTTATAGGACCATATAGTCACATTACATGGGAAGTTGACCACATCACAGGCATAAGTGATTGCATTACAAGTACAGGTAGTTACACAAGCACCATCTATATAGGCAACAATAGTACATGCACCAGTACAGGGACCACTTTTATTAGGACATGGTCCACAGGTTGGCGTGAGAGTTGTGACCCCTCCCAAAGTTATATCGATGGCCAGTTACAGAGATGTAGTATCAAAGGCAAGGTATTATTAGGACTGGTTGATGGAGGATGATATACATGTTCTGTCTTACGCCGATCACAGAGCACAATAAGAAACCAATGTCAAGACCAGCTCACAAACACATAGTTTGAATAGATCAGAGAGTCATCTACCACATAGGTAGGGTGAGTGAGAGGTTACTAGTTCATGATGTTAGAGGCTAGGTGAGTGTACTAGAGAGATGATGAGAGAGCAGAGGGTGGGACTAGATAAGAGTACATGGGAGAGAGTAGAAGGGAAGTTGAGCCTTCATGATGATAGACATGGATGATATCTGACATTGTATTTTGATTTTTGACTCATATACTAGTCTATGTGCTGAAGATGCGAGATTATATATCAGATTTTTTTAGATACTTGTATTTATATCTGTGTATTCAGTATATTGATATACTGAACTTCAATGTATAGATTTATGATGATATTTATATATGATACACTTGGTTTATTTCAATTGTATTGCTCCATGGAAACTAGATGTGTAGGCATGGTTGAGTCTATGTTTTATATGGTTGAATGAGTCAATTTCCACTATTGTGATGTTATGGAAACTAGATGTTTAGGCATGATTGAGTCAAATGTAGGCATGATGGAGTCAAATGGATTGTCATTGTATTGGCATCATGAAAAATAGATGGTTTAGGCATGGTTGAGTTGAAAATTTCCAAGGTATTGTTTTTATGGAAATGAAATTATTTAGGCATGATTTGGTTGACGTTATTTGTGAAGTGAAATGATGTTATGGTGAGTTATTTAAATTTCCAATGTATTGATATTATGGAAACTAGAGGATTGGTATGATCAAGTTTAATTTTTTTTATTTAATTTCTAAGTTATTGGTTGTATGGAAAGTAAATGATTATGTATAGAGGTGATGTATATTTTTGGTAAAAATTAACTTCCAAATTATTGTTTTTATGGAAACTATCTAAGTTTTTATTTTATGGGAGAAAAGATGATGGGATAAAAGAGTGGTCGAGCTAACCTCAAAGGGCCCCATGCCCTAAGAGTGATGCCTACATAGCCCTTGTGAAAGGGGCCTCAAGCCGATGTAGTTATCCCTTAAACCAGGGAAGAATGGGGTTGGGTTAGGTTAGATGAATAGGAAATTTGTTTAGGTAATTGGATTGGGTAAGGAAAGATTATGAAAATAGACAAATTTGAATGTCAAATAGGTAATAGGTAAGGTAGGTTAGGTGTAGGCATATAGGTGATTAAGTGTCGATGATATTGTCTTGTTGAAAAAACAAACATGTAGCTAGAGGTGAACTAAAAGGAATCAAAATGTCCCAAGTTGGCAAACACTATAACTGTTAGACCCATAAACTTATTTGAACATAAGTCCCTAGATACACTACATGATCGATAGGTCTAAATGTGAAATAAGTTGTGTGATCACAATGTGTAGAATACACACCACGTCCCTTGAGTTGATTTAAGAGAGAGTAAGTAGAAGGTAAGGTGGAAGGTGTTTTTTCTGTAAACTTGTTGTGGGACAACATGCCCCTGCTACAAGATACCCAAAAAAAATAGTCAAGTCTCTGACTAAAAGTTTGTAATTTTTTCTTGACTTTTTCTTTTTCTTTTTGTATAGACTAATCGATGTGGGAAGTCTATATTGGGATAAAATAAGGTCTCCTTGAGGTCTTCTTAAAGTATGATTAATGCGGGAAGCATAAAAAAATTTACTTTGTTTTCACAAATAAGAGGTTAGTCTTCTTTTTGGATAGACTAAATACAAGATGAGGCTAACTTTTTATAGTTGTCCTTCAAGGGAGTAGTCTATTTATAGTAGCTAGAGAGACATAGATGTCATTTTGAGGGATTCATCTATTTGCAATAAGTTTGACTCAAGGAGGATATTTTTAGGTATCCCAAGTATTATTTTTTTTATTATTTTTGGACTTAAAGTCATGAACAAGACTATAATGGAATATAGGACTATTTTATGAAGGCAAGACCATAACACGAAAAAGGTTAGCTATGAAAGAGGGGGTTTCAAGTAACGAACGGCCATGGGATTCCATTATTAGAAGAATGAAAAGTATCCATGGAAATCATGCCATGAATAGAGTCGTGGTACTCATATTGAAGACAAGGCTAAATGGTTAAAAAATATCACACAATTCTAGTTTATTCGTTGGTCCTTAAAATGGATAGGTGGAATGAGAGGTTCGCTCAAGGGATGATCTTGTAAATGACATAAAGTGATGTAGTACTTTATTCAACAATAGAACAATCAAATATTCAATCCATTAAGGGGCTCAGGTGCAGGTTTACCTTCAAGAGAAGATAAATGATAAGCCCATGATCCTTTGATATGGGTGATAATGTAGGCTCAGATATAATTAGGAGTGAGCTTCCCTTGTTTACTTTTCTCAACTTTAGTTACATGTTGATTTTATTTTAGGACAAGATCACCAAATTCAAAACTTTGTTCATGAACACATTTTTTATAGGAGTGTTTGAGATGTTTTTGGTAGATTTAGAGTGGTCAAGAGAATTTAAACAACATTCATCTAATAACTCAAGTTGTGTCAAACTATCTTGGTGAAAGTCATCCTCATTGAGCATATCTTTAAGGGATATATGAAGAGATGGAATTTGGTCTTGGATTTCTATGAAAGGATAGTCACAAGGTTTGGTGTCTCGACTACTATCATATCAGAAAATGCATTGGCACTCCTTGGCACCAAAATCACTAAATGGGCTATCAAAAATGGTGTATACCTTAGCACCTCTTCAAACTATTACCCCCAGGGTA
Source organism: Taxus chinensis (assembly GCA_019776745.2). Taxonomy (NCBI): domain Eukaryota; kingdom Viridiplantae; phylum Streptophyta; class Pinopsida; order Cupressales; family Taxaceae; genus Taxus; species Taxus chinensis. The sequence goes on along the minus strand of CM034155.1, from coordinate 82,945,371 downwards.
ATGTCCAAGTAGAGTCAACGAACAAGAACCTACTAAGAATCATCAGAAAAAATCTCGATGAGAATCATAGAACTTGGCACACGAAGCTGAAGTCAGCCCTGTGGGCTTATAGGATCACACCCAAGAGGTCTATAGGAAACTCTCCATATAAGCTTGTATATGGAAAAGAAGTAGTTCTACCTATATCTCTTGATTTTTTGGCATTGGAACTCATGAAATAGATGGAACTAGATAAATTTGAGCCCATGGAAATTAGGTATGTAGAGCTAATGAAATTAAAACAAGTAATAGAACATGTAGTCAAAAACATGGAGAAGGATCAAGTGTTGATCAATAAAAGCTTTGAGAAGAAAGCTAAGGCCAGGACATTCCAAGTTGGAGACTTGGTGCTAAAGTGGGATGTTAATCATGCAAAGCCAGGTAAGCATTCCAAGTTTGATGTAATATGTAGTGGTCCATACATTATAACTAAATGAAAAGGTAGCAATTTCTTCTAGATAGCTAAGTTGGATGGTGAGGAATTGTAGATTTTAGTCAATGGAATCTATCTCAAACATTGCTACTAGAAGAAGAATTTCTCACCTTTGTACATATTAGTCTAGGATTTCCAATTCCTCCAAGTGCTTGTGTACATTTTTGTTATTATTAGAATAGGTTTCATTTCCCTAAGTGTCAGTGCACATGCTATATTGCTTCTATCATATGTTTTGTATACAGTTCATCATGCTTAAACAAAGAGGGAATGTTGCAGTAGAAAACTCATGGTTTCCTACAATAGTTACAAAGTTCAGGTTCAAACAAGTCCAGAGTAGATAAAATCATATGTGGAGGTAGCATTCATAGGTACTCATCATTCAGCCCCATGGATCACAGTTGTGGAAATGGATAGGATCTAGTTTTCAAGAAATTTTCTACTCTCACAAATATTATTTTAAAGATCCTCTTATCAAATTTAGAGTGCAAGCAACAGAGGGTAGTTCTGGGTTAAGAAGAAGTGTTTCAATGAGTCAAGGACACATATTTTCAAAGCTTTAGATCATATTTTTAATCACCAGGTAGACTCCATGTCCAATGGATTGCTATAGGTAGCTAGCCATACTTCATCTGGTAGGTAGATAACCCCGCTGAGTCACCAAAATTGTTATCCCAAATCCACCCCTCAAGGTAATTTGAATAACTTGCATAATTTCCTCATGCTGGAGTAAGTAGAAATCATTGAAGGAGAAAACTAGATTTTTGGGGGTCCCTTTGGCTCTTCTCTATCTTACCTATCCAAGAAAAAGTAAAAGAGATAGAAAAAATTGCAAAAAATCCAAAAAATTTGGTCTGTGCTAGTATATTGTAGAAAAGTCAGATATTTCTGTCTCAGGCGGTTCATGGGACATCGGGACAGCCAAGACCCGAAAAGCTGAAATGACTGATTTGTGAAGGAATCAGAAAATTCAGGTCAAAATGTCCCAGTCCACACATAAGATACTGGGATGCATAGGACCCACATGGCCGAAATCACCCCAGGCAGAAGGAATCGACAAAGTCAGGTTTTTTTGGCCCAGGCCGCACAGGTACGTGTGGGACATGATTTCCCCAAATATCTGACTTGTCCAATTTTTGAAGTGGATAAAGTGTGATACAAATGAAGTGGAGGTTTTCAACCCAAGTCACACAAGGGATATTCAGGACACTAAGACCTGAAATAGCTGAAATAGCGCATGCAATGGGAAAAGTAAACTTTAGACCCCCAAACTTCTAACGGCCATAACTTTTGACCCCAAGCTCCGTTTTTAAAAAAAATGAATTTCCATAATTTATTAATTTTGATGAGGGTAGGTATATGAAAATAATGGAAGAATCCTCATCCCTAGTTAATTGAACACTCATTCCTGTTAAATGACAGAAATTCCTGACAGACCCAAAATAGTTACTCACACTCAAAAGGCCATAACTTTTGCATTTCTCAATGAAAACACACAAAATTGGTATCATTGGAATCATGGATCCAATCCCAATGCAAAAAATCAAGAAACTCATGATTTTATGAAGTATAAATGTATTTTTTGGAGAAAATGTACCAAATTCAAAACAATGGTTTTATTTCATAGTTGCGGTGCATTCAATGAAGCATGGGCTGACATTTCTCATTACTGGAAGTCATGGGACAATATGGGGGGCCTTTTGAAAGTAACATACCATCATTTCACTTCAATTATGACATCTTGAAAGTTGTGGGAAGTCATATTTAGATATTTTCATTTCTCCTTCTCTCTCTCTATTCTCAGAATGCTATAAATTGGAGTGTTGGGCTCATTGTAAAGGGGGGGTTAGTTTTGAGTAGAAAAACTCTATCAAAATTGTTTTGTGAGGCTAATGTTCTAAAATCCCTTGTAGTGGAATCCTTACATGGTGATCTAGGCCCTTATTTTGTAACATTTGAATCGTGCATATCATGAAGTAATAGATACAAGTTTGTGGATACTTCTTCCCCTGTTGTGTTTATTTTTACATTTCTCTTGCCCCTTCAATATCATTACAAATATATTGTGTCTATCTTATACTCTTGCAGGGATTCATTTTATCGTGCATGTATGGAATATTATTTTGAATGCATTTTCTAGATTATGGTGAACTGTTATCACCCCTTCTAGTATGCACTTTGCTTCTACTTTCCACACATTAAAAGACTACTCTCACACCCTCCTTTTCTAGTGTATCACCACTTTAGTGTAGGTTTTGTTTTCATGTACTCTCTCTCCCTAGTCCCTTGGAAAGTTAGATTAGGAAAAGATAATTTTTATTGCATTAGAGTATATTATGGCAGGTAGTTTAGGAGCAAAACCCATCTTTCTCTGGAGGTCTATCTCAAGTATCAAGTCCCACAACTTGGAGTTAGTACCCATGTTATCCAATCACACAGTGAGATCAAGCACACACACATGTGAAAACCATAGGGTGGTGTGATTTGGAGATAACAGTTTTGGCATGTCTGGTGGGACAAGAGGTCTTCATTTTAAACTACAGTAAGATTCATGTGTACTTTTTGTAATTTTTTCAACTTGTAAGAAGATTTGAAATTACACATCTGGTTACTCCTAAGAGGAAAAATCCATTGGTTTCAGCAGTCCAAGCTTGGCAGATTCATGATAAGAATCCAAACAAGGTCAAGAACTAGAGAAGAGGGACTATTTATCTATCTACACTTGTCCCCAAATATATCAAGAAGAGGAAGAAGAGCTCAAAGGTCTTCACCTCCACTGAATAGAACCTTATCAACACCTCCACCTGGAAGGCCTTTCATTCAATCAACAAGATTTCTCTGAAAAATCATAATGGTGTAACCCAACCCCTATGCTAACTTCACTGACAATAGTCTACTTTCTCTCAATGCAAAAAATCTAGTTTCAGTTCCAGCATTAAAGAATATTCCATATTTCACTGGAGAGAACCAAACAACTCTGATTGACTACATCTAGGATATTACAAATGTTTGCACAATTCATGAAATTACTAAAATGGACATTGTTGTCAAGTTGTTGGCATCCTCCTTTAAGGGTAAAGCCTTGTAATGGTTCAGAAGCCAAACAGTAGGGTCTATCCATAATTGGGACCATTTATGCACAACTCTTCACAATCAATTTGAAGAAAAGGGAGATAATCTAACTTTATTGGAACAATTGACAACAATCAAAAGTACCCCTAATGAACAGTTAACTGAATTCAACTTCAAATTCCAGAGGACGTGGGATAGGATTATATTTTCCATGGGACCAAGAGCTGAAGGTGCTTTCTTATAATTCCTTAAAGCTTTAAATTCTAATATTTTCATGATGATACAGTATATCGGAGGTATAAATTTACATACAGCCTATAACATTACTATTAGAGCTGAAAATTGCTTGATTCAAGCTGGTAAACTTGCACCTAGGCCACCTTTGCCCCTATATCTATAACTAAGAGCTCAAAGCACTAGTCAAGCACCCACATTAGCTCCCATTCCTGCTCTAAGAAATCATGATTTGACTTAATCTTCCACCTCATCTTCTAGCAACTAAAATGAGCTCCAAGAAGTCATGAAACAATTACAAAACTAGGGTAATGAGTTAGTGACACTTAAGAGGTAGGAAGCTCAAAATTTTAGATCATATCAACCTCAAAATCAGCCCAATAGACCTCTATATTAGCCTAATAGGCCACCCATTCAAACTACAAATCAGAACGAAGTCAGGCCTCTTGCTAATAGACCATTTCAGCCCTACAATCCTAATGCCACATCCACATCTAGAGCCTTGGTACCAATGAAAAATAACATGGCTTAGGAATATGAGTGATGTTTCCCATGCAATCAACCTCATAACCAGTTGATGTTTTTCAATGGTGCTTTGAATTAAGCTCTTATGGTGACAAAAACAGGTGTAGAACAAGAGATGGGCTAAGAAGGAAATCAGCAGCAGGAAGAAACTTAGCAAGGGACATCTCCAAATTAGACCACACTTGTCAATTGGTAGATTGAAGATTTATGTGGTATAAATCAAGCCCCTTCCCAAAGTGTAGCTGTCAATACCTGGTCCAAGAAGAGGAGTATTGGAGAAGGATAGTCATCAAATTCAAATGATCCATAACCCTCTATTACTCCATGAGGTGGTAGTAGTCAAAGTGTTTCTCCTAATATGTAAAATATGAAGCCACCTCCTAAACCAACTCAAGTGCTGGTTGTAATAACCCATGTGCAAGAGAAGAATGTGAAAGGAAAGGGGCAACAAATGAATAGTTCATCTCCATTCAACATCATTGAGAAGATGAAGAAAATGAATGTAAACATTTCAATGTGGGAATCATTGGCTATTCCAAGACAAAGAGACCTATTACAAGCTGCTATGGAAAATTGGTCAGCAATAAATCAACCACCTAATCATCAAGAAAATGTGTTCACCAATACAGCTCAGTAAGAAGGAAATCGTGGAGGCCACCAAGGTACAAATTTGAAGCCCCCACCATTCTATATCTCATTGGTCATTAGAGATAAGTTGATGCTAATTACATGATTAATTCAAGAGAAAGTAGCTCAGTCATGCTGAAATAGATAGTTGATCAATTGGGACTTCAATATGAAGTAATATCTAAAGGTGTGGTGCAATTAGATGGGATAGAAGTAACAACAGTTGGAGTAATCAGATATTTGAGCCTCACATTGCATGTGTGTCCTAATGTGACCATATTTCAGGATGTATCAATCATATACTTGCCACCACTCTTCGCATTGTGTTTTTTAAGGGACATCACTTCTAAAATTGGAGGCTATTTGTATGCTGATTGGTCACACATGTTATTCAAAACATTATATGGAGCTAAGGATACAATAAGATCTGAGCCTATTTCAAACTTTCATATTGAGCCTCACACACCGAGTCTAATCAATGTGAATTGTTCAACATTTGATCAGGAAGATATCCCAAGCACTTATGAAGTAGATACCAAAGTCATATGCATCTCGTACTTGACTCTTGATGAATGGGAAAACAAGAGGCATGCTTTTGAACCTTACAAGGAAATGGAAGAATCTGAATTAGGATTATATTGCTTGCACGAAGAGAATTCACGTCTCCCTAGCATCACCAAGCCATACCACAAAAATGATAATGATGTATGGTAGTTATTATTTGATGGCTCAAGGAGTAGACAATGTGTAGGAGGAGGATCTATGCTCATTTCACCACAAGGTACAAAATATTACTTAGCTTTTTGTTTCCAGTTTTCTTGCTCAAACAACACAGCTGAGTATGAAGCCTTAATCCACAAATTGCATTAGCCAAGAAAGAGAGATATAAAAAAATTGCAAGTATTTGGTGATAGTGAGCTGATTGTGAACCAAATCAGAGGAAAAAATGCTACCAAGAATGATCTATTGAATAACTACAAGAATTAGGTATGGGATCTCATTAAAGATTTCAAATATTTTGACATCAATTCCATCCCAAGAAAGAAGAATGAAGAAACAGATAGACTAGCAACGACCGGGGCAGCATTTGATGTTGTAGAAAGTATTAAAAGTGGGAAATCTCAGCCCCATATGAAAGTGGTTGTGAGACCAGTTGTTCCAGACAACAACATAAGTTGGAAAGTCTTCGAGAATGATCAAAAAATTATCAATTTTCTACAAGAAGAGGTTGAGTTCTCTGCTAGAAACTAGGATAATTTGGAGCAGCAGTATGGTGACCAAGTAGTACAATTGAGAACTAATAAGTTACTGAAGGGTCTTGCAACTCTAGAGTCAATCTTCAACCCAAATGATCAATTCTGGAAGGATAAGGCAAACATTCAGGTAAAGGGTGAAGATTCGGAGCCCATTTTAGTAGATGAAGCAAATACATTGCAAATTGGAAAATTTAGTACCCCACAAGAGAAATCTGAATTTGTTTAACTTTTTCAAGAATTCCTAGATGTCTTTGTGTGGACTTATAAGGATTTAACAGGTTTCAACCCAAATTTGGCTCAACATACTATTGAGTTAAATCTGGAATCCAAGCCTATCAGATAGAAGAAAAAAAAATTGAATCCTCACATGTAACCTCTCATGAGGAAAGATTTAAACAAATTTACTGAAGCTAGCATCATCTTTCCTATTAAACATTCAAGTTGGGTTGCAAAATTGGTGCCAGTTAGAAAGAGAAATGGAGAAATCAGATTGTGTGTAGATTTTCATTATCTGAATAAAGCATCACTCAAAGATCATTATCCACTTCTGTCAATGGAGTAAATATTATAAGTTGTATCTAGTTCTGAAAGGTTTTCATTGCTATACGGATACTCATGTTATAATCAGATAATGGTGAAAGAAGAAGATCAGTTCAAGACAACCTTCACCATGAAATGGGGTACATATTCTTACAAGAAGATGTCATTTGGATTGTCAAATGTTGGAGCAACATTTCAGCGAGCTATGGATATGGCATTCAAAGGCTTAATTAACAAGATAGTGTTGGTGTATCTAGATGATATCACCATCTTCTCAAAGAATACAAAATACCACCTCTTTCACCTCAGGTAAGTATTTCAAAGGTGTAGAAGGTTCAAAGTGTCATTGAATCTAAAGAAGTGTGTATTTTTGGCACACAAGGGAAAAAATTTGGGCCACATTGTATCAAGATAAGGGTTAACAATTGATCTTGAAAGAGTTGAGGCCATCAACAAACTTCCATTGCCACACCATAAGAAATCTCTCCAAAGCTTCTTGGGAAGGATAAAAAATTCATATATTTGTGCCTAATTTTGCCACTCTTGTGAAGCATTTAATGATGATGTTGAAGAAGAGTCTCACATTAAAATGGAAAACATAAGGAAAAGAGAGTTTTGAGGCCATCAAGAATGTAATATTGCAAGCCCCAACTCTTATCAACCCATACTTTTCAAAGGACTTCATGTTGTATGCTTTCGGAGGATCAAATACAATCTCAGCTATCTTAGTAAAACTGAATAGAGAAGGTTCAAAATAGCCCATAGCATTCTTCAATCAAATCCTGGAATATTACAAAGTAAAGTATTCTTTCATTGAAAAGAATGTCCTTGCTGTCATTAGGATTTTGAAGAAGTTCAAACACTTGGTCTCGAACAATAAGATTCAACTGCTAGTGTCTTAGGCTAGTGTCAAGGATTTTCTCCTAAACAAGGATTTGAATGAGAAAAGAGTAGGTTGGATCACTCGTTTAATGGAGTATGATATTGAAATCAAAGTGACCAATTTGGTTCGTGGAAAGGGGTTGTGTGAGTAGCTCACTTCCAAACAATAAGCTGAGTAAACAGATGAAGAAGAGGTTGTCATGTTACTACAAAATGAGCAAGCTAAGTCAACAAACTTTGATACCACGTAAAGAGATGATGAAACCAAGGAGTTTGCAAGAGAGAACAAAAAATATGAATTTCTTCAGTTGAAGGAAAATGCATTATTTGATGAGATGGTAAAATATGATTTTGAAAACTAGGAGGTGTTTAGCACGACTTTTGGACTTGGTGAGAAGGTCGTCGACATAATCTTCTAATATGCGATGCATGATGTCGTGGAAGATATAATTAATAACACACTGATATGTGGCACCAATGTTTTTAAGACCAAAGGGAATTACATGATAACAGAAGGTCCCCCAAGGGGTAATGAAGGTGGTTTTGTGTTGATCTTCAGGAATGAGTAATATTTGATTATAAACCAAAAACCCATCCATGAGTGATAACAACTCATTTCCAGTGGTAAAATAAACAAGTTGGTCGATAATAGGAAGAGGAAAATCATCCTTGGGTCAAGAAAGGCTAAGGTCACAGAAATCCATGTAGATACGGAGTCCCCTTGTCACTTTGGTGACAAGAAAGATGTTATAAATCCACTAGGGATAGTCAATAGTTAGAATAAAATAAATAGAAAGGAGGCACCGGATTTTTTCTTTCACAAGAAGGGTGATGCGGGGATGCATTTTTCATAGCTTTTGTTTCACAAGTTTAACGTCAGGAATAGCTCTGATATTCTGAACCATAATATTTGAATCAATATTGGTCATATCTGCATAAGACCAAGCAAATTTTTTGCTATGATCTCAAAGGAAAGAGGTGAAGGCTTCCTGTTTAGTGGGATCTAAAGACTAGCCTATTTTTAGAATTCAAGGGTCGTCCTGAGTTTAAATGTTAATCTCTAAGGTCGATTCATTCAATATGGTTTGTGTCTTATAAGGTAACAATTAGTGAATGTAAGAATCCTCTGCACCTAGATAGGTGAGAATAGAATGATTGTCCTGACATTGAACGATGTTTATATAAGGCATGTCATCATTGATAATGTTAGGATACATGAAGGGAAGGGAAGAAAGAGCCTCTCCATTACATTGATAGGTCATAGGTCCCAAGGAAATGGTGTTCATGAAAAAAAAAAAGTTAGAAGAGATGGATCCTGGATCCATGTACTTTATGGGGGAAGGTGATGTAGTATGAGATTGAGGTGGACAAGGTGTACTTTACTCTACGAGGTCGATACAAGATTTTTTAGAAGAAGGTTCCTCAGAAAATCCAAGCCTTCTGTGGTCTTTGTGTTTTTGAGTGGTGTAAGGTATAACTATGTGACGACCCTATTCATAAAGACCAAAGACAAATCCTTTCCAAGAACATTGATGAAGGAAAGTGTGAGTGAAGTGTAGATTGGTCAGATATTGGAAATCAGAAGAGAATGGATGTGTTTGGGTACGTGGTTTAGGATTATATGAAGAAGCATCAATTCCACCATTCGTCGAGTTGGTGCAAAGGTAGGGAAGTCCATATGGAAATACATCACCTACTCGATGGTTGTAATGTGAGTGTTGATGGAGGCTTTCGTACTCTTGAGGAGTAAGATTGGTATTGATGTTGTAGATGTGATAGTCCCCTAAGGTAAGGTGTTGAAAAATACCTACCAAAGGATCATAAGTTGGTATTTACTTAGCAAGAATGGAATAATCACCAGAAGCCTAAGAATGGGATGTGTCAGGTGTTTTTAAAATAGATGGGTTGGTTGATGGGCCAGTTGCAGAAGCTGTGGTAGTAGTGGGAATAGAGGAGTTGGTTATGGAAGGTGTAGCAGCAGAAGTGGTGCATGAGGCAGCAGTTGAAGAAGAAGCGGTAGTGGTAGTAGATGGGATATTGGTTGAAGAAGAAGCAATAGTGGTGATAGATGCCTTAACTGGTATTAGGACATCATTAGGTTGATAAAGCATATTACAAGTCTTGAATTGTGAAGGATCTGCTAGAATAGTGTATTTGTTCCCTTCATGTTCAAATTTTAAATAATGGTGTAAGGTTGAAGGTACACAACCCATGACACAAATCCAAAGTCGGTCAAGTAGTATGTTGTATTGTAATTCCCCCTCTAGGACAGAATAATTTAGGAATGGTATGGGGGCCCACATGAATGTGGAGAACGATGGTGTCAAGGGTGGAAGTCATGTCATCATTAAATGAACATAACATAACTAGATTATTATGCATGCAATTAGTGGGGATGCATTTCTTGTATGCATGGGAAGAAATGGTATTGATACTAACACCTCCATCAATCATCACACATAAATCACGTGTATTATCAATGTAGGTGGAAATGAATAGGGTGGGGTCAGGATCATATGATTAGAGGGGGACAATCTCTTCGTTAGAGAAACTAATAATAGAGACTTGATGAAAGGTAACAGGATCATAAGATGGAGGTAGAGTAGTTAGGGAAGCCACATGATGTGGGGTAATGATGGAAGCAATAAGTATGGGGTCATTAGGTGGAACCTCAATAGATTGTGTGACCTCAATGAGGTTCTGACGATGAGACTCAGAGGTTTGGATGAGGTCATAAAAAGAAATATTGAGGGGGGATTGGTGAAGTTGTTTGATAGTGGTATGATGTTCGACTCCATCTAAAATGGGACATGTCGATCCATAGATGGTGACCTTGGGTGTAGGTGTAGATGGAATGTCAGGTAAAGGTGTAGTGGATGAGTTACATGTATTCTCTTTTCTTTTGTCTTTCTGTTCTCTAGTGGAAACTCAGACCATTTTGATATGAGGAAAAGAGGGATATGTGTCATGAAAGGTATAATGGCAAGAGGGACAAAAACCTAGTATGTGATAAGAGCCTTGTGAAATGAGTAAGGCACACTGGAATTTTGGAGGGGGTTGATCTAGTTCCCTAATCCATACCATATTGATCTCAAAGGGAAGAGGAGGAAAAGAGAGTCGTGGAGGTGGAGGTGAAGACCATTTAATGGTTATGGGGCTAGGTTGTATGGTGATAGATGAAGGTGGAATGGTATCTTCATCCAAAAGGTCATCTTTGTCAAAGAGATATTTAGGAGAACATAGTTAAATAATAATATTTTTAAGGGCCTTAAAATTTTCAACATCATGCTCTGACACATGATGATAGGAATAAATCTTGGTATCCTCAAACCCTTCTAATTTAAGTTTGAGTGGGTCTTAAGGCATGAGAGGTGGCAATGTAATGATAGAATTTTCTAACAGTCATGCAAGGATGTTAGTGTAATACCCTTCCAAGGGATCACAATGAGAAGTGAGAGTAGGCTTGGATGGAGGTTTAGATGACTTCTATAGAATAGGTGGTGCTGGAGGTGGAGTTGGTTTAGATGGAGGTGTGAGTGGCTTTTGTGGAAAAGGTTTTATTGGAGGTGGAGTTGGAGGTTGAGTAGGTTTAACTAAATTTTTGGTAGCTGGTGTGGTTTTGGGTTTGGGTTACACCTTATTGGGTAAATGTGTTGAGTTAGTGTGTGAAGTAGAATGGAATGCAGAAGACAAAAATGGATGGGTAAACCAAGGTGAGAGTGGAGGTGTGGTAAAGATAGTAGTAGAATTAAATACAAAAAGTGTAGATTGAAGGGAAGGCAAAGGTATGGGTAATGGAGTAGGTGTAGGTAATGTAGAAGGCTTGGGTGGAATGGGAAGTTGTGATAAGGATGTGGGTTGTTTTTTTTAGTTTTACTTTGGGTAGGATGCTACTTGACCAAGGTTAATGGATGGGTTCCTAAGATGGATGGAAGTGGCGAAGGTGAAAGAGGGGAAGTGGGAGAAATTGGAGTATGAGGCCTAAGAGGGTGGGTCTTCCTCTTAGGTGGGGGGATAGGCCAAGTGATAGTTTGGGACGAGGTGGCTAAATTGATCTTCACAAGAGGATACACTAGACTCAGTGTTGGCACAACCCTTAATGCGGTGATGGGTTTGGGCATAGGTGAAGGTATGGGTGTAGGTAGAGGTTTGGGTGCAAGTGGTTATTGGAGTAACTGTAAAATTTTGGGTGAAGGTGAGGATGATGAAGAAGATACTACTATAATTGGCTTAGGTATGACAAATTTAATTGTTTTTAACACTTAAGGATAAATTATTGAAGTGTATGCAGGTAACATTTTCATTTGAGTCGATACGGGAAGTCAAAGGCATCCTCCAAGCAATCGGCCAAATGGGAGAATGGCATAAAACAGGAAGGGGATGATGGTCATTTGTTAGTAATCCATGTAAATAAATCTAACATTTGTGAGATAGGGAAATCGTTGGCTTCATACTTTATGGGTAAAAGAGATGATAACAAATCAATAAGGTTTTTAAAAGCCACTGGGGATTTATCACCAACAGGAAGAGATGCTAAAAGTGGATATTCTATGGGCAGAGGAGGGGGAAAATCCAATGGTGTAGACTCTTTGATTGGTGAAGAAATGGGTAAGATGGTATCATCCATGGGTATAAGAGTGAGTGATGCAGGTTGATCGATAGGTAGAGAGACGAGTGTGGTAGATGCCTCCATAGATGAAGGGATAGATGAAGTGGTCTGCTCAGTAGATGAAATCGTAGATAAGGTTTACTCCTCCATGGGAAGAGGATAGGATGAGGTGGAATCCTCTGTGGGTGGAATAAATTGCATAAGGATTTTCTAAATTGATGGGATGGGAGGAAATTGAGTAGAAGGGGCCAGTATGGTATCAAAAATGGCACGAACCTCTCGAATGTTGGTATTATTAGTTGATGTTTCACTAGCTTGGTTGGATGATGGAGTGTGATTTGGAAACAACTTCTCAAATATGTGGAGGTTTTGGTTAGCCGGTGTATTAGGGTTATCTAAGAGAAGATCTCCACTATCTAACATTTCTTAAACGATATTTTTAAATTTTTTACAATTACTGTCACTATGACCTCTGACATGGTGATATTTTTAGTAATTGTTCTCCTTGTACCATGTAGGCACATGACCTAAAAGGTCAAAACTAGTATGTGGTTTGATGGGTGGAAGAGTTATGGCCCCTATGTTTAGGAGATTTTCCAAAACCAAGGAGTAAGATTCTCCTATGGGAGTATATGATCGATGTTCATGCCTGTATTGGAAGTTCTGAATAGGATAAATGGTAGAAGATGGTTTTGTTTAGTTGAATGGATGAGATGGAACAAATTTCAGGACCACCGCGGTGGTAGATCCTTTTGGTTTTGAATGATTAGTTTATGGTTTGGAAGAAGAATAAGAGTCATTTTATTTGAAGGGAGCACTCTTTTTACGCAATTGTAATTTCTTCTCTTTGATAGCATAGGTCTCAAGCTTATGAGTCATTTTGAATGCCTCATAAAAATGTTTAGAAGGTTTGAAATTGGAAAGTTGGAGAAATGTGCCTATCACAATCCCTAGTAAAAAACTCTATTAGTTCGGTTTGAGGCAATTGGAAAGTGAGTTAGTTAATAAGGCTCTGCCAACATGTGACAAAATATGTTATAGAATCATCTTCATATTGGCGTATTGAATACAAGTCGGTCATGGTAACCTTATTGACAATTTTGATGGAGAAATGATCGCGAAAGGCCTGAGCTAATTGATTAAATAAGAAGATAGAGTGCCTAGGCAGCACAATATACTAGTTTAAGGCTGGTCCTATCAAGGACATTAGGAAAGTTCAAAGAAGCAAGGCATCATCATGCATAATTAGATAACATATGTGTTTTAAAGATCACAAATGTTTTTGTGGATCCTCCACGCTATAAATCGGTTAAAATTTGGCATTCCCCAATGTGTAGGGTAAGGATGAATTGGAATAGAAAAGTGAATAGTCTCGTTACAAATATCATTGTAAGTTAGTGTATTATGAGAGTTGAAAATAAATGCTTCAAGGGTCTGCATCTTGTCCATCATCATTTTAATAAAATCGGTGGTCAGATTAGACTGATGTGTACCCCCTATGGTATAGGAAGGTGGATATGATGAGTAGGATGTGGGTGGTACTCTAGTGTATGGAGATGCCAAGTAGGAAAACTGATATGGGGTAATATAAGTAGCAACAGATGATGATGGTACATACCTTGACTAGGAAGTGTAGGTGACAAGTGGTGGTTGAGACAGGGTATAAGTAGGTGGGATATGTGTTGAGACCCTCGTAGCAATAGGTGGTAGAGTAAAAGGTATAGACATGACTAGACTCTGAAAAAGGATCGATGTAACTGGGGGTTGTGAATCAATAGATATTGATGATGTGGGGATCCCTACACTAAGATCTGTAGATGATGGGGTGGTGGACATCATAAGTGCGATCGATGTTGTAGGTGTAACGGATACCAATGATGTAGGGATGATTTGAGAGATGACGGGTGGGGTGGTAGTAGGTAAAGCTACACTAGTGCTAGTTGACATGGAAGTGGGAGTGAGAGTAGGAGAAAATGAAAAAAACATCTCGTATAAGAGTTGTCATGATGACTCACAGGTGGAATAATGAGAAAGGTAATATTGTAAGGTTACAAGATTGTGATCAAGGAATTTCATGAATTCCTCATTAGCTATAGGTATAACGAGAGGAAAATTGGGGTCTATGGATGATGAGATGGAAGGTGACGAGGGATTAGGGGGTAACATTTGGTGACTGGTGTGAAAGACTAAGGCGTTAACTTGGCAACAAGTCAAAACCATGTGAATAGTGGTAAGACATGTGGTATGAGCTCTTTAGGTGGTGTAGAAATAGAGGAAAAGAAGATAGAAGAAAACTAGAAAATAAAAATTGGTCGTTGTTTTTACAGAAAAATCAAAACACAGAGACCAATGTTGGTAGGGTAACCGATTCTGGTAGGATAAGGTAACTAATGTCATTCACTAGATTGAAGTCGTTTACTGAGAATAAATGAAAATTTTGAAATTTTGGAGATGAAGAGTGTAAATCAAATGAAACTAAACTTTGTTGATGTTAACAGAGACTCAAAAATGTATGAAATGATAGAAACAGATCAAAGAAAATGCATGGATATGAAGTGAATACTATTTTGGGAAAATAACCAAAAAAATAGGGAATTGATTCCTGTATGAGAAGGTAATAGATGTCAGTCGCTAGACCAATGCTAGTTACTGTGAAATCTGAGAAGATGATGAAATTTCAAATTTAAAAATGATTAAGTCCAAATAAAACACCAACTCAAAAACTAAGTATGGTAGTGATGTGTCCTAAAAAACTCAGAAAAGTCAAAATACACCAACTATGATTATGGAGTGTGTAGGGAAAGAAAAAGAGACAAAACGCTCTCACAACTCAAAACACATATTGGGAAAAAAATAATAAAAATGCAAAATACTAAGTAGTATATTTTTTATGTTGTGTGATTTATGCCATTTAGAACTGACTATGAATCGAGTAGAGTTTTTTTTCCAACGAGGATACTTTATAAGCATTATATGAAACTTAATATAAATTTTTCATAAAAGAAAGAAACACACAATTCCCTATATGAAGAAAATGCAAAGAACCAACAAGAAGGGGTCCCACCAGGAGTGCCAAAATGTTTCACCTCAAATTAATGCAATAAAACATATAAGGGTAATGGGCATAGGAGGAATACCTATGAATAGTCAGGAGAAGGTTATGCACATTATAGACATTGATCAAACTAGATGTGATATATTCCTTTTGGCTAGGAGAAACTACCTGTAAAGCACATCAAGACCACAAGAGAGATTTAAATAGTATATGACAATGGATTGCCTAGAAAATGCTAGTTCTGGGAAGTGTGATACTTCCTATATGGTTGTCAATCCACTGTTTTATCAAATTAATGAAAATAAATGTGAGAAGTAAAGGTCATATTGCTAAAACTTTAATTTAGGTGTCTCAAAATGTTATCAATACACTAGATTAAGAAAAGTACTAAAATACAAACTAATCTAGTATTGGGCAAGGTGTGGTTCAGGTTGGGGAAGGTCATTGATGTCTTAGGAAAGGTCTAGGCAATGTTTTGGGTGATTTTGGGATATTTGGTGAAGATTATAAGCTCACTATTATGAACAAAATTACTAGTCACAACGATCAGTATCAGTTAGGTGATTGATGTCGGAAATGGTAGTAGACTTACGTCAGTTGGGTGACTGGTATCGGTAGGGGAAATTAGATGATAGTATCAAAAAATGAGGTTTGGGAGCTCTCTGTGATTACACAGACAGTGATGGGGATTTGGATGGGATAGTGAAATTTTTGTTAAGACTCAGGGGTATTGATATGCGGGTTTTGGTACTGTATGGAAGGAAAAATAGGTGCAAGGTTGGGTGGGGGCATTGTGGGAGAGATACGGGTAAGGTAGAGATAAAGAAGTGATATGGATAGTAAATAGAATAATCTAATCTACTAAAATGAATAAGAAATAATTATTACTTGAAGAATGCAGTCTGGAGGCAGATGGTACTAGAAGGTTATTCGAGGTGGTGATCCTGAGTGAATGCAACAACAAGATGGAAAGGATCTTTCCTATGTGTACTCTGGAAATCTATAGGAACCTATGGGTGAACCAAATGATGTTTGAATGTTGTGATAGGATTAGGAAGGTTGCAAGGTCACGTGAGTGCTTGATCATGTGAATGTAAACAATGAAAGCCAAGAAAGTCATATCTAGAACATGATCAATGAGTTAAGATTTTCTATTTAGCCTAACTAAATATGGTTAGGTGATTGGCGCCGGCTGAGGAATAACTGATGTTGGTTAAGGATAATTAGTCCAAGTTACCAAAAATAGCATGATATTTGCTAAGTTTGGCGTGATCTTGATTTTTGTTCGGGTATAAAGTGTTGAATGGCATTAATATGAGCGTGGAATTATTTAGAGGATTAACATGTCATGAATGGTTAGGGTTAGAATGAGTCTTATCTGGTTAGGATAAGTGGGGACTTGATCTAAGTTCATTTATAGGCTAGGAATAGGTCTTAAGATGAGGTGTAGGGCTGATGTGGCAGAATGAGGTGGATATTAGTTCAATTAAGGTAATTAAAATAATAATAGTGTTAGGATGAGGATTAATTTAATTATAGGTAATTAAATTAATACTAATGTATATAAGGTGTCATGGCTAGATATGGTGTAGAATTATTTGATTGAAAATGAGTTAAGGGAATATGACCCAATTTTGGGTGTCTAAAACAAGATAGGTTACTCTTGTCCTCTCATTACTTACACTTACTTGTCATTTCATATTTTTTTAATTAGCGGTAAAAGAGGGTTAAGGGAACCCTACCCCATACAAGATAGAAAGATCCAATAACATAGAAATGTGCCCAAGGTTATACCCATTGAAACCAAAATTAATTAGAAACATAGATAAACTAACAGCCATGTTGGCGATAAAATATGTCAGGGTACAAATTTATGGGTTTCTTGCCAATGCTATGGGAATATAATTCCCTCTACTTAAATAGTGCAACTTCTATATGTGCATGTGCAAGTAAAGTGAGTTTTATCTGGGGTGGCCTTATGGTCGAGGATCTAACAGCGGCGCTCCACTGACCCTGTGGCAAAGCTAGAAATGGCTTACTAGAGAGGAATTTTTCAAGAAAGTGGGAAGGGAGTGGTAATATTAGATAAGAGAACTAATTTTTCAAGTAGAAAATCATAGTATTGCATACAACAGTTAGAAGTTTCATCACATGTATTAAAATTAAGAAGAAACAACTCTAAAAAATAGCAACAAGATCGATTAGAATTTATGAGCAAAAAGTATCAATGAATCCCTCAGTCAAAAAAGGATGGAAATTACTTCTTGTATTAATGCTTCAATAAAAGTTGTACATAGTATGATAATAGAGGAAATTTGAGAATGGGGAATGAAATAATTTGCTATCTCTTTGATTTTTCACAAGGATCTATCTCTCATGATTTCACAAAAACAACTAAGAAGACCCTCAAATAAAGAGTTCATTAAAATTTATAGAAGAGAAGCAACTCTTCCTCTTTCTGTATTTTTGACTTTAGGTTTTTTATATTCCTAACAAATATTAAGTCCATTTTATAAAAACAAGGTGACTTAAATGTTACGTCATGTTTCTAAAGTCACTTAAAGACATTAAAAAGTGCAAACCCCAACGCGAAATTAGAACATTGAAGAAAGAGAAAGTTGGGAGGGAAGAGCAGAGAGAGAGAGAGATAAGGAAGAATAAGAAAGAGGAATAATTATGTAGAAGAATGAGCCGGTCTAGTGGATCTCATCTCGCTTCCTGACTTGTCTCCATCTCATGCTGCTGAGAAGATCTCCATTCCTCCAAATTTCTTACTAAAAGGAGATGATGCATCTTCTCATTTATCAAGATGAGGAATGTGAACACACCTTAGAGTCTTTGTCCACCCATTAGACACATAGTTGATATCTTTTCACTTTCTGAACAATTATGGATGTTTATTTATGATGAGTGCAATGGTGGAATGAATTTATGAGAGGAACTCTAGGGTATCCTTATTGAAGGATAATGGATTTCCTACCTCTTTCTTAACATATTCCTTGAATGGCCCATTCAACTCATCATAAGTTGTCTTCTTCCATTGCAGGAACTCCAAGTTTCTAAATTTGACAATTAATACTATCTTGTAACTTATATGATTGTTCCTCTTTTTCATCCAACTCAATGATGGCACAATTAATTGTGTCAAATCTAATTGCCAAGGCCCTTTCCCATACACACAACAAGTCTTCTAAAGGAGTACCAAAAAAATTCTTGTCAATAAAATCCTAAGGATGAGTGTTTCTCATTTCATTCACCATTACATGCAGAGGATCCAAGTAATCCCCTTCTTTCTCCAAATCTTCTCTAAGTGTCTGCTTCCTATTCACAGTTGTACACATGTAGGAGAATATTTTGACTACCTCCTGGAGCACTAACTTTCCCTTTTTAGAAATTGTACTAATCCATACATTATTATCTTTCCCCTACATCATGATATCACCCATTGTCTTGATAGATTTTGGATTGAAGCTGCTAATGGGTGTAACTTCTTCGATGGGAATTCCCAAAACATTCGAATCCACCAAGTGTTACACATAGGATGAAAGAGTTTTCACATATTATTTTAGATCATCAATATTTTTCTTATATTATTTATTTCTTTCCACTAGGAGAGTGGAAGGCTGCTAATATATATGCAAGTCCCCTTCATGAGTAGCCAGCCCCAGTTGGATTGTGCTCATTTCATAATTAGTCGGTGTAATTTATTCCACTGGCTTGATCACCTTCGGTCGGGATACTTTAATATACTAATCACCTATTTCTCCACTATTGAAACTGTGAGGCCATGTGTGTGAGCTTCCTATTTCTTCCCTTTGCCAATTAATCAATTATCACTTAACTAGGGGATGCCACTTGTTGGATGGTGCGAATATCAAGTGCTATTGTCTCCTGTATCCATGGGAGAATTTCATCAGACTTAGGCTATATGGAAGGTGTACCAACCACTCCCTACTCTGGAAGACGAGGCATATCTTGGATGAGAGAGGCATTAGTGTTGACAAGAGGTGAGACCTTCTGTGGTGGTTTGAAGACTTGTTTTGGAACTACATGATCTCCCTCCACTTGTATTTCCACCACTGGATCCTCTTCTTACATTTTTGCAAACAAGTCTTCCCCTTGCATTGTTGCAACTGAGCCTTCTTTTTTCCTACCTCTCTTTGGTGACTTTTCATGAGAAGAAGTCTCCAATTCTGTGGTTTGTTATTTTGAACTTGCTCCAGAGTATCTTGAACTTGAAGTAAGTTTCACAACTTTTGATGATGATTGTCGAGAGGTTTTTTTCTGACTTATGGGGATACCTCGTGATTGGATGATCATGTATCTCTTTCTATTGAACCAATTCCTCATTCTCTTGAAAAATTTCTTAGTTCGTTCCTTTATATCCCCTGACCCAAGAATGTACAAATTTACTTGAGGCAATGGGGAAACCTTGATAGCAACATACTCGGGGTCATACATTTTTTTCCCATCTACTTGCAAAATATCTTCATACCAAGAGAACTGAAATCTCTTCATCTCATCAATTATCATCCTCATATGATATTTTCCTAGTAATTCAAATTCTTCAACACAGTTGGACCAATAGTATTCAATTATAGATCATGGTGTAAGTATGGAACATGAAAATATTCAAGATCATATTGAATGTTGAAATTGGGCCTGGCAGTTTAGGAATGTAGAGTCAAATGTGTGAAGGCAACCTCTAAATGAGATTCATCATTCACATTCTTACATGTGAAGACCTCGAGAGAGATGGGAAATGAAATCAGCTTATTTTTCCTACTCGTGACTCTATTGTTTACCTGTATGAACTATGCACATAGCTCAAATAATACAATTTGGTCACTAAGGTACTTGGGTAACCTTAGTTAAGCTTGGTCGAAGCTGCAACTCGTAGGTAGGAGAAAGTCAAGAATTTTATGAAATAAGAGCCATATTTTTTATCAAGGACACCGCTTGTGATGACATCCTTGCCTTTAAATGACCCTCCAAGGTTTGGACATGTACATCCTAAATGCATAATTCATGTAGTTAAAGTGCCTGTGACTTTCCTCCAATATCAACAACTGAAGTTTCTCAAATCTAGGAACCTTGACAACAATTTTGTATATGAGAGCCAATCCCTGGAATGATCTTAAGCTAGCGATAAAATATACCAAGAAAGAAGTCAAGTGGAAATTTTTTGTCATGGGCACTTAAAGCAATTGCAGATGTAAATTATCATTGATTATCTATCCCCATTCAATTCATTGCTTTCCTTCAGTCACTGTCAGGATGAAGAGGGCCATATAATCTTGGAATTCCCTTGTGTTCACCCTCTCCCATCATTCTACTAATGATATTTGTTGCATCTGAGTAGCATCTTTAAAATTGCATCTTGAAACTGTTTTTGGCATCCTTGAGGGCTTTCTCCCTATCTTCATCCATGATCCTAGTGCAATCCCCTGCATGTATACATCCATTTTTTCCCACTCATACACAACCTTTTCCTTTGTGATGATGACCATGTTGGGTGATGTAAGAATTTGTAGAATGAGTAAGATGGTTATGGGATTCATGATTTCCATCATCGTACCATTTTTGCCTTGAATTGTTCATGTTTCAGACTCATAGTGGTGTGAGTAGGCAAAGACTAATTCAATTCTTTGTATAGACACAAGGTTTCCTGCAGCTACAAATAACCCACTTGTGAATACTTGATCTTCGATATTCCATCATTCCTTGGTAGTCATGTGAGCCTTAAGATTGTTGAAATATATATAGGAGACATCATTGTCTTATATCTCATATTCGGAGGTGAAAGGTTGTGAAGGCTTCTATCATGAAAACTTATACTTCATGGTTCCTCAACACTTTTTATTCCTAGAAAGAACAACTTACTATTTTTAGTAAGCGTGAAAATTTTTCTCCAAAATCCAACTACAATTTCCAATTTGAATGTTCAACTCTTAGAATGCTCCTTCTGTGAAATTCCCCCTCTAGAATGACTTCCTATTTTTAGTAAGTTCCTATGAGACAACTTACTATTTTAAGTAAGTGTGAAAATTATACTCTTTATAACCTTGACATGATGTGAAAACTTGAGTTCCTCTTCTCCCTATGTTCACTTCACCTTCTAGACCATTTTTTCTATTTTTAGTAGGCACTCGTGGGACCACTTGATATTTTTAATAAGTATCAATTCTAGACCGAGATGACCCTTTCGACGAGTTTTTCCTGCAATACCTCTTTTGTGTTCATCACCTCCTTCGCAACTTCTTCAGTTGGCAGCTTACTTAAAATAGCAGTCTCCCATGTAGAACGCCTACTATTTTTTAGTAAGCACACTTCTAGTGGTCGCATCATGGTAGAACAAATTTTTATGATATGGGTTTTTTCCCAATATCACCCCTCTAAAATTTTAGGCTTACCCGATCACTGGTTCATGAGATTTTAAAATTTTAAAATTTTCACCTGGTGGTAGCTACAGGCACGATAGTGATTAAAGGAGCTTTAAAATTATAGGTCTAGTTTTCTCCTTAAATCATGAAAAAAATTATATTTTCAATGTGGGTTTTTCTTTCTTGTTCCACCGGTGAATTTTCTCTTCAAACTGATTGTCGATTTGGTGGCAAATTTGATTTTTATCTTCATTGTGCCAAGAAGAAGAGTTATTCACTGTGAAAAAACCTTTCTATTGACAAGAGATTGGTTATGGGGATTTTTATGGCCTCTAAAAACCTAGAAGATTGTAAAAATTATCTTCTCGATCCATGCACTGATTTGCAAGATATATCGATCTCTTCGATTCATGACTACGAGGGTTTTCGAATGGATTTCTTCGTTTCTTACTTATGTTCTTCAATCTTACGAGTTATTATTCCTCTGAAATTGTTGTGTTTTCATGGTGAGGAGGATTCAATGAAGATGTTTTGGAGTGCAACAATGGTGGATTGGGTGCTTGGACAACAATGGACAGAGCTATGACAGGGTGTAAAGTTATGAAGAAAATTTGGAGGGAAAGAAAACTAAGTGCTCAAATTTAAAGCAATTAAAAAACATACTAGGGGTGGGGAAAATTTTTATGTCCCTGATTTCACTTTAGCTAAAAGGATGAAAGGGTCATCAGATTTCACATCGCGCCTCCTCGCGACACTTGTAAAGATATCAATAGTTAAACATTAGGGCTAAAGAGCTTGAGAAAAACACCCAGGGGATGAAAATCATATGTATGGACGACTAGGAGGCATACCTCAGTCTAGGTGAATTTTACTATCCCGTGTACCTTAAGATAAAGGGATGAAATGGATATTATTTTTCACATCACACCTAGAGATGACACTTGGCGGGCATCCGACAGTTGTGCATTTGGCTCCAACTAGCTCCTAGGTTCTTGAATATTACATTATAGAAGGTCACATTGATGACCTGAGAGCCACAAGGGGATGGGAACATTTTCATTTCCATCATCTCGCTTTTTAAAAGGTACAAAAGGTTCATTGGTTTTCACATCATACCAGGTTACAATGTTTATCACGATCTGAACGAATGAGGGGATAGGATCCAACAAACACCTGGAGGTTGAACTGGTGATGTAGAGGGTTCCATTTGTGTCCAGAGGGAAAAATAGGGCTAGGAACATTTTAGTGTCCCATATGTCCGTTTTCTTAAGGGATGAAACAGACATTAAAATGTGACAAGCTCCTAGAGCTGACACGTGTCCTCTTCAAAAATTGATTAACTACTAGAATCTCACCTTGAGGACAACTTCAAATGATGATAACTATGATGCCTGCTAAAAAAACCCACTTGAGACCCAAGAAACAACCTAGGATTAGTCAGGAAAATTATGGAATATTTTTTTTATTAGAAGTGTCTACAACCAAGTTACAAGGCAACAGTTGGCACTAACAAGTCCCGGAACAAGTTTAATCTACTAGAACATACTTTTCTTTTTTATTAATAATTATCAGAGATCATAAGGTCCACAATTTAGGGTTAGAAGTTTCAGTTAGGTTCAGAGGGTAAATTATCACCATATCCACTCTCTGACTGGCTCAAATTTTCAACTTGATTTATCTCACAGTTAACACATTCAAAATTTCCCTAATTCATTTCCATTGGATAGGAAATTTCCTCACCTTTCCAATGATATAAAGAAGTCCTCATAATTCCTCTTAAAACTCAAGTTATGGGTCGGCGGGCCTTGGGGTGAAAATTTTTCCCCAAGAGTGGGCTCGTGGGCCCAGGGATGAAAAATTGCCCAAAAGGGTGAGTTGGCAGGTCGCAGGGAGACTTTGCAAATTTTTCCTATGTGAGGAAGAAAATCCATTTTTTTCCCGTGGCTCCATGAGTCCACCAAGGACACGTATCGATCTCCAAGCCAAAGCGGGAAGAAAACGAGGGGAGGGCAGGGCGGCGGAGGTGTTAGGGAGAATTTTCCAAAGAGGATATGAAAAGGGATAAGTTTGACGCGTGAACCCACGGGTCTGTGGAACAGATTTCTCCAAGGTAAGGGTGGGAGTGTTGGGCCATGGAGAAGTTTGACCAATTTTTCCAAAGGAGAAAGAGGATAAGTTCCAAAAAAATATCCCCATGCCTCCACTGAGACACGTGGCAGCATCTTATTGGCTGAGGGTCAGCGGGGATGTGGGAAAATTTACAAAAAAATTCCAAAAACTATTTTTGGGAAAGGATAAGTTAGAAATGTTTCGCCCCTCTTCCATGCCATGTGGCAACCTCTGATTCACTACGGGTCAGTGGGGTGATGTAGAAAATGTTAAAAAATTTCCCAAATTTTTTTATTAAGTCCCAAGGGAAAAATTTAGGCTGTGGGCCCACCAAGGAAAATTTTCCCAAAATTTTTATGTCACTGAAGAAAACTTCATAAGGCTATAACTTTTGATAGAAAGCTTGGTTTTGGGAAAACAAGGACTTTCTGGAAATCTCTCGATGCCCTCTTTGCATAGGAATCATAAATTTTATATGGTGATAAAGTTTAAGGGGACAATTTTAAGAAAACTTCCTATAGGATTTTTAAAAGAAAACTGGTAAATTTTAACTTATAAATTTTTGTTCAATTTGAGCTCCTCGTTCACTCAACATGCCAAACAGACCTGGAGAATTATTCTGAGAAGGATTTTGAGATTTATTGAAAGGCAATTTTGCTCAATTCATTTCCAATTCAAATTTTCCAACAAATGACAGAAAAACGACTATGAAAAGTTTGGGCCCGATTTTGCAATGTTTTAAATTATTTCCTTAAGTATTTTTTTGTCAAATTTAATTCATTGATATCATAGCATACTAAAATTTAATGTTTTAATGTTGATTATTATTTGCAGGTTCGAACTGTTAATTTTAGATGAATTAATTTCCAGTTTTAAATTTGGAGACAGAGATCAATTTCCAAAGGATCTGTTTATCATTTTCATCTTCCAAGTATGGAAATTTCACTTCTATTCTAGTCTAATACATTTAAGTGATTTAATCAAACCATTTACTAACTAAAATGCAAAGTTTGATTTTCAATTCTGTCATATTTTCAAAAGAACAAGTAATACAATTCCTTTCATACGTATTCCTTTCTTTCAAATAGAGATTCCAAAACATTGATATAATTAGTTTCAATTTAACAATGTAATTTGGCAAAACATTTCATTCATTCATTGATTTCCAAAGGTAATTTTACGACTTCATTCTTTTATTCCTTCCAAAATCATTTATTAATTACATAGCATAATATTACATTTTATTTCACATTCTTTCAAAAAAAATAGAGTCTGTCTCTTTTCATTTCACTTCACAAATTTCATAATCCATACAACATCTTTCCATTTCCAAAACAGTTACAATTTCATCCACTTCAAAGTGGGAAAGGTTACAAAATAATTTATTTCACAAGGGACTGTCAAACTGTCTTTCTCCTCTGCTCCAGAATAGTAACATAAAATTTTCCCATTTTCTTCCAATTTTATCACAACAAAAATAGGTGGAAGGCAACACTCTCCACCCAACCAAGACATCCAATGAAGAGGAGAATCCATCCTTCTTCATTGGCCCCCGAGCCCCAACCACAATGCAATAGAAGGTGTGATTCAACTCATGACAACAATAGGCTTCCACAAAACATACACACAACATTCTTTCAACATGAACATTTCAAATTAAAACACAATCCAAAACAAACAACAGTTTTACAACCACATGAAAACATCATACAAAACTTAGGCTTCTTCATTGCAAGCCAAAGGAGCAAGAGCTATGGGGGAAGCTGTTTATGCCTCCCAATGGGAACTGAGCATCCACCTATAAAAAACTTCCAATATAAAATATCATACATATCCTTATGCCCCCCACAATCCCTCCTTATGCCCCCCAAAATCCCTCCTTATGCCCCCCATAGATTTTCTTATGCCCCCCACAAAGTAAGAAATGCAAGCTATTTCTTTTCCATGGTGGTTCCCAAACCCAAACTCCCTCCACAAGAATTCTGATGCCACTAGCATTCCCTTATTCCCCCCCACATGAATTCCCCATAGCCTTCTCCTACACCATTCCTATGGCAGTCTACCCAAACATCCAATAAGCACACAAAACATTCACCATTCACATAAACACAAAAAGAAATAATAGCATAAATGAATAGCTAAGCTCCTACCTCTCCATGGTAGATTTGTTCAAAAATATCAAGCTTTCAATGTCAAAATATATTCCCAAAATCAGCAACCAACAAGCATGCAATTTCTCCAATCTCCTTCCAAAATCAAGAGCTCCAATCACAAGAAAATTCACCCCAAGGAAGCATGCAAAATGTTTCAACAACCCAAAACAAGGCAAAGAGTTTAAATTTTATAGAAGAGGGAAGAGAAGAGGATGAGGTGGATCCATGTAGGATGCAACATCATACATCCTCAACCCAACACAAAATTCAATTTTCATTCTCCAATGCACAATTAAGAGGTGGGTGAATAATATGACAAATAAACTTACACAGTCAAAAAATCCCACACCCCAAAGGACTGAATTAAATAAAATGTAAGAAGAGTGAAATTAAAACTTAAAATTTGTCTTCCCAAAATGCATTATAAAATTCTAAATTTAACCCTCCAACCATAGGTATGTTTGTTAAATGAAAATTAAGAGGCATGGGACATGTTTTACTTGTCCCACAAGCCTCCAAAAACAGCCTCCAAGGACAAATTCGAATTTCCAAGGAGGTGGAGTGTTTCATACTCCAAAATCTAACTTACACAACTCTTACACATCACTTAAAACCTTACTTAAACACCTTACAACATTTAACACAAGGGTCAACAAATTTAATAATTAATTTCTTATGTCTCAATTTAATTAATTAACTTTTAACCATATGTTTTCTCACATTAAACCACCAAAATTTAATTAAATAAAAGAAAGGGACACATCACTAATAAAATACATACAAACAATAATAAAAAGGAAACACATTAATAAAATACACAAAACCCCTTGGTCACCTTCAAAGGTGATCCCCCCCCACGGGAATCCCTAACACTAACAAACACACACACAAAAACAAAACAAGTTGCCATGGTGACCTTGTTGAATTCATTTATAATTCCAATGTGGTTGGTCTCCAATCCCCCAATGTTTGTTGTGACATTTTAATCTGCAAAACAAAAATACCTCCTTCGGCCTCATGGCCATATTAGAAAATCCAACATGATATAAATATAATCTCAAAAAAACATCTATACATATGAATCACAACAACATCAAGGAAATCGACAATATCACTTACAATTTATATCAACAACTATATCATCATCATATAATGTCCATTTTCTAAGTCTACTCACAATATCCAAAAATCACATGCTCGAACAACATTCACAATATATCCATGTCAAATAGTATATCATCATCCACATATGAAGTGTCTCTAATAATCATCATGCATCATAAATAACTCAAGATCAACAATAATACATGGTCCAACATCTAACATGATACTAAATCCAAACCATAATAATTTCCATAATGTAATCGACAGTATCAAGATCAGTATCAACAAGGTGTCAAAGGGAAGTGGGCACTACAATAACTTAAGCTTCTGATGGAAATTTTTGGAAAAAATTTATATGAATTTGACTTAAAATGGCATTCTGAATCCAATGGCAAGGTATCATCTCTTGATTCCTCCATTTAAACCCTAAAAAAGCATATTTCATTTTGGCTCCCTAGATGAGCATGGGAAAAACTAGATATATAGATATTGCACCAAAGTGTTGTGAAAAATATGATTTCACCATCTTCTATAGATATAAATTCCCTTTCCAAATATCTCATGTTTAGCTCCTAAATCCTTCCAGAACTCTAAAAATCACTTCCCTAAGCTCAGGAGTTTTTTTGGCCTTGTGCACTGCCTAGGCCTGAGAATCATGTTTTTGATGAATCTTCTCCAAAGACCACTCAAATATTTCCTGAATCTTCCAATATAATTTCCTTAATCTTATTAGTACAATCGATTTCATCTCCATGTTGGATTTTTCTAATTGTGTTCTGCTCTGATGGGGTTATGCACTAGTCCTGGGAAGGCCAACGGTAACCCTTCCCAACACTGCCCAAAATTGGCATTCTTGAAGATCTCCTAAAATCACCTAGGGGGTTAACTTAAATTTCCTAATTCACCTAGGATACTAAGTTAACATCCAATGGGGATTCATTAGTATTGAATGGGTAAGGACTGGTGTTGAGGATTGGTATACCTAGGGTGTCTTGGAAAGGTGAAATTTGAAAATTTTGACACATGGGTATCGTTGTCATGCTTGAAAATTGTAAATTTTCCATATTGCACATTTACATGACAAAAACTAGCTCTAGCTTAGGGACATGGTATGGACTAGTGCATATGAAGACATGGCATGAGGAATCCCATAATCTCAATGTATAACATATTGACCAGTGCCTTATCCATTGGGCCTTATCAGAGTCATGTACAACTTACAAGAGAGAGATAACCAAGGAAGAACACACACACACCAAAAATGCAAAAAGAAAAACACACAACACACACAGAAAGGGAAAGACACACACAACAAAAAGGGAAACACACCTAACAATCACCTATGGTATAAGGCATGGGGAAACCCACTTTCATTGATGATACTGCTTCAAATATTTCCCACTACAGGGAAATTCCAATGACGTTCCATCCAAATACGAGAGTAGAAATACATTTTCACTGCAAGCTTCACAAATTTGGAATGGGCTTAGCCATAATGAATCAAAAATTCCATGGATGTCTTTTAGTTCTCTCCTTTTATCCCATAGTAGGAAAATGTCTCCAACTTTTAATTCCCTGGCCTTAGCCTTTTTTTCAAAGATCTTCTTCACTTTCAGTTGATGCTCTCTGATATGATCAACCACTCAGAGTCTGTTCTCTTCCAGCTTCTCAAGAAATAGATCCTTTTGTCAATAGAATCATTGTATTGTTCATCTTCTATTCCTTGGAGCAATTTGAGAGCTGGAATTTCAACTATGATGAGAATTTATGCTTCAACTCCATATAGTAGCTGGAATGGTGACATACATATTCCTTTCTTTGGAGTGATCATGTCTCCATAATGCATCGTATAACTTCTTGTGCCAATTCCTCTTGTTTTCATCCATGAGATTACGGACAATGGTCACAATGTTTTTATTACTAGATTTGGCCTGACCATTTCCCTATGGATAGTAGTTTGATGAGTGAGATAGGGAGATTCCATATCCGAATCAGAACTCATTCAACTCCCTTGAAGAAAAATAGGTAGCATTGTCTACTACAATCTTCTGTGGCACTCTGAAATGTACTATGATATTCTCTTTGATGAAATTACATACCATTTTAGTGTTATCTTGCTTGACCAGGATGGCCTCCACCCACTTCATGAAATAATCTATCATTGTGAGTATGTAGGTGTTCCTCATGCTTGAGTGATGATTTAATACACCATTGAAGTCTAGCCCCCATTACTGAAATGGTTCTTCAATGACAACTGGCTTGAGTGGTAGTGCTGCAAGATGTGGTCTCCCAACGAATTGTTGACATGCTTCACACTTGGAAACCCATTCTTGATGTATCTGTAAAGAGGGTATGGCTAATAATATCTTCCTCGAGAATCTTATGTACAGTGACCATGGCTTAAAAATTCCCACCACATGCCTAGTCATGATATACTTTAAGAAACTTCTCTTGTTGTTATTTGTCTCTGCACCTGAGAAAGAATCCATCAAGACCTTCTTTTGTAGAGCTCGTGGTTCCACATCAAAAAATTTGTTTTCTTCAACTTGAGTGTTCTCATTTGTTTGTAATCAAGATGAGGGGGGCATTCTTCATAGGTTAGATAATATTTCATGTCTATGTATCACTCGTCAGTAGTAGTTACGAAAAAGGACTTGTGGACTATCTTCAAAAACATTTGAGCAAGCACAATGATCTTCACCATATTGAGCTTTGAGAGCTTCATCTTTAGTGATCAGTCTACACAGACCATTTCCCCATACCAAATTGGAGGGTCAGATCTCCAAGTCATACTCTTGAGTCTTTGCAACCCAATTTCCTCTTTTAGCTCTGGGATCTTGTTGTGTCAAGATGGACTTGATTGTACTACCGGGGACCATCACCACCGTATGAGAGTTGAGTATGTAAAACCTGAAATTTTTTATAGCCTTGACCTACCACATAGGCATGTTTCTCCAATTGGTTGTAGTTTAGCTCATGCTTCTTCAATGGGAAAATCATGAAAGCAATAGGTGCTTACACAGCTTCATCATTCTTCGAACAAGAACAACAGAGAGAGTATGTTCTGATGCATAACAATACATGATGAATTCTTTACTGAAATTTGGAGATACAAGAGTTCGAAGATTTGGAAATGGATTTCTTGGTTTCTTCAAAAGATTCTTTTCCCTCATCATTCCACTTGAAGCTTGCTTGAGGTTTCATCATGGTGGTGATGTGCTTCATCAATTTTGTGAACTCCATAACAAAGCGATGAAATTTTTTACCTTGCCAAAGAAGGAGTGAAATCCTTTCTTTCTTGTGGGAAGAGATAGTTCTTGAATGGATTTCACTCTTTTAGGATCAATGTGTGCTCCATGCTTGTTCACAATGTGCCCCAACAAACTTACGTTCTGTAACTCCAAAAATGCCTTTTTTTGGGTTCAAGGATATGTCATGCTTTCTACACCTCATGAGTACGTGTTCCAAATGGTGAATATGGTCTCCCCTCTTTTTTGAGAAAATTGTGAGATCATCTAGGTATATGACAATACAATGCTTCAAATATTTAAATGCTAGATCCATCACCATTTGGAATGTAGCTCCTGTATTGATCAAACCAAAAGGCATTCTTTTGTATGCAAAAGTGCCCCAGGGTGTTGTGAAATTATCTTGGTCTGATCCTCCTCTTCCACCTTGATTTGGTTGTACTCTGAGAATCCATTGAAGTAAGGAGAACATTTCAGATCTAGTGACCATCCTACAAAATGTGATCCATGATACGGGAGGGGATAATTATCTTTCAGTGATGCCTGGTTCAAGTTTCGGAAGTCCACATATATTATTATTTCACCATTCTTATTCCACATTGGCATAATGTTCACCACCCATGTGGAATGATAGATGGGAAAGATGATCCTTGTCATTGAGCATCTTCATCACTTCCTCTTCGATGGTGTCAGCTATCTTTAGGTTATATGTTGTTTTTTCTTAAATGGCTTGGCATATGGGTTCAAGGGAATTGAGTGGTGCATTTCCTTTGGTTGAAAGGATTTGATATCATCATAAGAATACACCAAAACATCTGAATATTTATTGAGAAACGATACAAACATTCTCTTTTCTTCAAGAGAAAAACACTTTCCAATCTTTACCATTCTTGGATTCTATAGGATACCAATGTTTTCTTTCTCAAAATCAACTAGGCACTAGGAATATTGCTTCGTCTTCTCTTAAATGAATCTATCATGTTTATCAAAGAGATCTTCTAGAGAGACTATGCCTTTAGGAATCTTGTTTCCTTTCAATTTGATCACTCCTTCTTCATCAATTCCTTCTTTCTCCTCTTTGGCCACCGCTTCCCTATGTGGATTCTCACTTCCTTCAAAGAAGATTCATTGAAATTGTCTCTTTGTTCTAGGAAATCTAGAAGCTGATTATCATTATTGAAGACTTTCCATTGATTTTCATTATCACGAACACTAGGTCTGAACACCATCTCTATAGTCACTTTATCTTTTCCAAAGGAAGGACAAGGTGTTAATAGGGAAGCTAAAATTGCAAGGGAATAAACCTTTTCATTCTTTTCTCATGGAATAGATTCAATGGAGAATGAATTGAAAGATTGAATGCAATCCCACACTCCATTTTTGTAATGTCAAAGTCTTGGATTCTTCAATTGGTACTATTGCTTCTGAACTGTTCTTACTATTACCTCTGCATCACCCTGGCATTTCAGCTTCTTTGATTCCCATATATTCTACTACGCCCATGCCCAAGAGGAGGGCTTCATACTCTCCATCATGTTATTTGTATTATCAAATTGTAGCTTGTAGGAAAATGGGTACAATTCACCAGAAGGAGAACACAACACCACACCTACTCCCGAAACCTGCACTAGAGTGACTACCATCAAATTCCATTGTCCATATTTGATCTTCTTCCTCTTCCATAAGAAGTGGAAAATTCTCATCTTTCTCTGATGTGAGGAAGTAGTTTCCTAGCCCACTATCCTAAAATAGAATGTTTTCCCTTGGATCATCATATTTTCATACCATGTACTTCATCTTCCTTACTGAAAATGATTTATTCATCTCACCTTTTACTAGAATAGTTACAGATGACCAATCCATTTTGATCTCTCCACCCAAATATCTGTAGAAGCTTTGGCTCAGTAGCATCCCAAAGGATGTTGGAATGTCTACCACCAGGATGGTGAGAAACACCTTCTTCTCTAGAAAATCAACTAGTGCTACCTATGCATCCTTGATTCTTCCCACCAATGGAACTTGTTTGGATTCCATTGAATAAAAATATCCATTTTCTTGGGTTAAGGTGAGGCCTAGAACATTTTAAACTTTTACTGGCATCACATTATCTTAGGCTCCAAAATCTATGATGCAATTATTGAGTTGAAAACCTTTAATGAGAAGTGACAAGTAAAAAGGTTCAACTTTGTTGGTTTTGGAGGCACAAAGGGCTAGCATGTTTTGTGAAGGTGGTGTGGATGGTGTGGGAAGTAGGCCTTTGGAATTTTCATTTGATTCTATAGAATTACTACCATAAACTACATCAAAAAACCTAGCAAATTGAGTAGGGTGTGTATGTAAATATTCTAGCTCTATGATTTGGACTTTAGTTTTGCTTATGTGTTCCACATAATAAAATGGGGTCATGGTGAGAAAGGTTGAGGTTCTAGGGACGACAAAATATTTACACGGTGAAGGTTTTTACATTTTGGGAGTTATATTTTATTTCATAGATGCCATAGCAGGATTGGAAGGAGATGGGGATGTAGATTTTGATGGAACCTTAGATGATTTTATAGGAATACCATTTGAAGAAGAATTATTTTTAGCAAATTTAGGACTATGAGACTTACTTGGTGTGGCAGTGTGATCCTTGCTAACCAGTGGGTCTATTTTTTCTTTAGCCAACTCCATTGAAGGTGGTAGTGGAAATCCTCTATTGATGATTTTTTTTTGAGGAATTTCCACATGAGGATCTTATGTCTTTTCCTTTTCCTTCACCACATCCGTTGAGGATGAGGCTCCTTTCTTGGATTGTGCACAAGTGAAAACTACACATGAGAAGCTTGGGGCTTCTTCATCATTTTCATCTTCATCTCCATCAATGTACTCAATCAGGCCATTGTGTGCATATCACCATCAACTTCTTCAACCTCGAGATAGTTATCATCATCTCCAACATCTTCTTCTTTAGGTTCTTCTATCTATGCTTCTTCCACTTTCTCCTTAGTGTCACAAGTGGCATTAACTGGTGGTGCTTCAAGAGAAAGCTGGCAAGGAGGTGGAGTAATCCTTGGTCTATTGGGAGGATTTGACTTCCTTAAAGTATTCTACATTGTGATCTGAGACAACTGTTTCTTCATGAAAATTAAGTCATTGGCCATTTTTTGGAACATTGGGTCTGTGGTAACTAAACCCAAACTCTAACCTTTTTACTTTCCATTCAGACCTTTCACTTTTCTAGACAAGATCATATCATATTATTTCTTGATTACAAAGTCTTATGCTTCCCTCAAATTTCTAGGTTGGGATCTTCTGAGGAAGAAACCAACTTTCTGGTGGAAAAGCACTGATGAAGAATCTTTTTAAATTATTTTTGAGAGGCACATGACATCTTTAGGAATTCTTCTTATTACCCTGTTATATTTGGTGATGAAGTCTTGCATAGATTTGGAATCATATTTCTTCATTTGTAGTAATTAGACCAAGAGACCATGCCATTCTTCTGTAGATTTGAACCTATGTTTGAATGTTCTTCTTATATCTTCCCAGCAGGTGATAGACCTCGGGGGAAACATGTAGAACCATTCGGAAGTTTTTTCTTGAAGTGACTCCACAAAGAGCTAGACTGATACATCTTCATGCTCAATGCCCAACACACTGTAAGTGGTGATGAATGTTGCTACATGTTCATCAAGGAGTTGAGAACCATCCCCTCTGAATTTTGGGAAGTTTTTCTTGAGCCTTTTGGTAGCTCATGGAGTGGTTGAGCAAGGGAAAGTGGGCCAATGTTTCCACCCCATGGTACATTTGGCCTACATTCTTCATGATCATGATCCACCATTCCATTTATGATTCTAGCTTCCAACCTTTCTAAGGTTGTGACTACAACTGCTGCTCTTGCATCTGCTTTGGCTTGAGCTCTTTCAATATCTTCAATTTGAGCTCTTATTTCTGCTTCAGCTCTTGCTTCTCTTTCTCTATCTTCTTCTTCGGTCTCTATGTTAGTGAAATCTTCAAGATTCTTGTTGATGTATGGAAACTCAATGTCCAATGGATTGAAAACACTTGGAATCCCAATGTGACCAGTTGCTTGACGAAGGGGAGACCTCTGATTTCTAAGAAACTCTTGTCTTCTTTGAAGTTCTTCAAAAATGGGATCAGTTTTTCCTCCTTTTCTCTGTTTTCAGGTGTATCTTCTATCCGCCAGCTTGAAAATTTATACTCTTCTTTGTGGTGCCTGAATCTATATTTGCCTTTCTAATTCATCAATGCATTATTCTTCAAGGTTGATTACTCTCGTGGAAATGAAGTAGTGGTCGACACTTTACCTATCATGCCAAATAGCCTCTCACAAATATGAAGTAATATATTCTTGAATGTGGAAGATTAACTCAGGTTTTTTAACAGAAGCATTTCCTAGGATAGTCATGGTTTAAAGACATAAGGCTCGGGTGGCTATTCAAATTCTAGAACTTTTCTTTTTTCAATTTTAGATTTTTGAATTTTTTTTGTATTTTTCTAGGTTGTTTTTTGGTTGCAGATGTTGCTAAATATATCCCATAGTGGGTGCCAAAAAATGTTTGCAAGAAAATTTGTTCGGGGGAAAATTTATGGGTTTCTTGCCAATACTCTGGGAATCTAAGTACCTATACTTAAATAGTGAAACTTTCGTATATGCATATGTGAGTAAGGTGATTTTTATTTGGGGTGGCCTTGCAGCTGGGGATCCAATAGGGACACTCCACTGACCTATGCAAAAAAAGCTAGCAATACTCTTGCTAGAGAGGAATTTACTAGGAGAGAAGGAAAGGGAGTGAGAATGTTAGATAAGAGAACTAATACTGCAAGTAGAAAATCAAAGTCTTGTATACACCAGTTATAAGTTTCATCACAAGCATTAAAATTAAGAAGAAACAACTCTAAAAATAGCAATAAGACCAATTAGAATTTATGAGCACAAAGTATCAATAAATCCCTCATTCAAAAAAGGTTGTAAATTCTTTATTCTTATATTGGTGCTTAAAAAAATTTGTACATAGTATGAGAATAGAGGAAATTTTAGAATGGGGAATGGAAGAATTTTCTATCTCTTTGATTTTTCACAAGGATCTCTCTCTCATGAATTCACAAAAAATTAGCTAAGAAGACCCTCAAATGAGGAGTTCATTACAATTTATAGAAGAGAAGAAAAACTCTTCATCTTCCCGATGACTTTTCATATGCCATATTTTTGACTTTAGGTTGTTCATATTCCTAACAAATATTAAATACCTTTTATAAAAAAAAGTGACTTAAATGTTACATCATGTTTCTAAAGTCACTTAAATACATATTAAAAATAAAAAACCCCAACGTGAAATTAGAACATTGAAGAAAGAGAACATTGGGAGGGAAGAGAAGAGAGAGAAAGAGAGAGAGAGAGAGAGAAGGAAGATGAAGAAAGAGGAAGAATTATGTAGAATAATGAGCCACTCAAATGGATCTGATCTTGCTTCCTGACCTATCTCCATCTCATGTTGTTGAGAATATCTATGTTCCTCCAAATTCCTTACTGAAACAAGTTGTTAAGTTCCACTTTGTTAACTTGAGGAATGTGAACACAACTTAGAGTCTTTGTCCACCCGTTAGACACACCATTGATATATTTTCACTTTCTAAACCATGATGGATGTTTCTTTGTGATGAGTGCAATGGCGGACTGAATTTATGAGAGGAACTCCATGGTGTCCTTATTGAAGGATAATGGATTGCGTGCCTCTTTCTTAACATATTCCTCAAATGGCCCAATCAACTCATTGGTAGTTGTGTCTTCTCCCATTGCAGGCACTCCAAGTTTATGAATTTGGTGATTAATACTATCCTGCAACTTGTATGCTTGTTCCTCTTTTTCATCCAACTCGGTGATGTCCCGATTGATTGCTTCAAATCTGATTGCCAAGGTCCTTGCCCATACATGCAACGAGTCTTCATAAGGAGTAAAAAAAACCTTCTTGTTAATCAACTCCTGAGGGTGAGTATTGCTCATTTCATTGACCATTGGACCCATAGGATCCCAGTAATCTCCTTCTTTCTCCAAATATTCTCTAAGTGCTTGCTTCTTGTTTGCAGGTTCACACATGTAGGCGAAGAGTTTGAATACCTCTTAGAGCACTAACTTTCCCTTTTCAGAAATTGTACTAATCCATTCATTATTAGCTCACCCATACATCATGAGATCATGCATCCTCTTGATAGATTCTAGATTGAAGTTGCATATGGGTGTAACTTCTTCGATGGGAATTTCTGTGACATTCAAAACCACCAGGTGTTGCACATAGGATGAAAGAGTTCACACCTGTTCTTTAGCTCATCAATATTTTTCTTATATTCTTTGTTTCTTTCCACTAGGAAAGAGGAAGACTGTTGATATGTATGTAATTCCCCTCCATGAGTAGTTGGCCCCAGTTGGATTGTTCTCATTTCATAATCAGTCGGTGTCATTGCTTCCACTGGCTTGATCACCTTCAGTCGGTCTACTTTAATATAATGATTACTTGTTTCTCCACTGTAGAACCATGAGGATATGTGTGCAAGCTTCCTATTTCTTCCCTTGGCCAATGAATCAATTACTAATAAATCAAGGTACATCACTTGTTGGATGGTATGAGTATCAATTGTTAGTGTCTCTTGCATCCATGGGAGCATTTCATCATACTCAAGCTCTATGGCAGGTGTACAAACCGTTCCCTACTCTGGAAGAGGAGTGATATCTTGGATGAGAGAGGAATTAGTGTTGACAAGAGGTGAGACCTCCTATGGTGGTTTGAAGACTAGGTCTTGAACTACGTGCTCTCCCTCCACTTGTGTTTCTGCCAATGGATCCTCTTCTTGTATTTCTATAACCAATTCTTCCCCTTTCAATTTTTCAATTGGGCCTTCTTCTGTCCTGCCTCTATTTGGTGAATTTTCATGAGAAGAAGTCTCATATTCTATGGATTTTCATTTTGAACTTTCTCCAGAGTGTCTTGAACTTGAAGTAACTTCCACAAATTTTGACGATGAATGTAGACAGGCTAGTTTCTAACTTGTGGGGATACCTCGTGATTGGATGATCATGTCTCTCTTTCTCTGGAACCAATCCCTCATTCTCTTACCCACATTCACATTTCATTCTTTTATATATGTTGACTCGCGAACATGCCAATTGACTTGAGGTGATGGAGAAACCTTCATCACCACATACTTGGGGTCATATATTTCTGACCCATCATCTTGTAAAATATCTTCATATCAAGAGAAATGGAATCTCTTCATCTCATCAATTGTCATCCTCATATGATATTTTTCCCGTACTTCAAATTCATCAACGCAGTTGGCTCAATAGTCTTTGATATGTGGATCATGGTGCAAGTATGGAACATGAAAAGAGTTAGGATCATATAGAATGTCAAAATTTTGCATGGCAGTATAGGAATGCATAGTTAAATGTGTGAAGCTAGCCTACAGATGAGATGCATCATTCACATTCTTACATGTGAACACCCTGAGAGAGATGGGAAATGAAATCAACTTATTTTTCCTTCTCCTGAGTCTATTGTTTACCTGTATGAACTACCTGCAAAGCTCAAATAGTACAATTTGGTCACTAAGGTACTTGGAAAACCTTAGGGGAGCTTGATCGAAGCTAGGAGCTTACATGTAGGAGAAAGTCAATAATTGTATGAAATAAGAGCCATAGTTTTTTATTAAGGACGTCACTTGTGGTGACATCCTTACATCTAAATCACCCTCCAAAGGTTTAGACCATGTACATCATGAATGCATCATTCACATAGGTGAAGTGCCTATGAATTTCCTCCATTACCAACTACGGGAGTTTCTTGAATGCAGAAACCTTGGAAACAATGTTCTATGTGAGAGCCAATCCCTTGAATGATCTTAAGCTAGCGAGAAAATAGACCAAGTAAGAATTCATGTGGAACTTCTTTGTCATGGGCACCTGGATAAATTGTAAATGCAAATTATCATTGATTATATGTCCCTAATCAATTCGTTGTTTTCCTTCATTCACTATCAAGATGAAAAGGTCCATCCAATCTTGGAAGTCCCTTGTGTTCACTTCTCCCATCACTCTGTTGAGGAGAGTGATTGCATCTAAGTAGCCTACCCAAAACTTGCATCTTGAATTTTTTTTGGAATCCTTGAGGCTTTCTCCCTATCTTCATTCATGATCCTAGTGCAATCCCCTGCACGTAGGCAACCATCTTTTCCCACTCGTGCACGACCTTTTCCTTTTTGATGATGACCATGATGGGTGATGTTGGAATTTACAATATAAGTGAGATGGTTTTGGGATTAATGAATTCCATCATCGTACCATTTTTTTCTTGAATTGTTCATGTTTCATGCTCAAAGTGGTGTGAGTAGGCCAAGACCAACTCAATGATTCATACGGACACGAGGTGTCCTGCAGCTGTGAAGAACCCACTTATGAATACTTCATATTTGATCTTCCCTCATTCCTTGATAGTCATGAGAGCCTTCTGATCATTGAAATCCATATATGAGACATCACTATCTTCTATCTCATATTATTTGGAGGTGAAAGGTTGTGTCAACTTCATCCTAAAAACTTATACTTCATGGTTTCTCAACACTTGTTATTCCAGGAAAGAACAACTTACTATTTTTAGTAAGTGTGAAAATTATTCTCCAAAATCCTACTGTAACTACCAATTTGAATGTTCAACTCTCAGAATGCTCCTTTTGAAATTCACCCTCTAGAATGACTTACTATTTTTAGTAAGTGCCTATGAGACAACTTACAAATTTTTAGTAAGTGTGAAATTCAACTCTTTTGAACCTTGACTGGATGTGACAACTTGAATTCCTCTTTCTCCTTGTGTTCCTCTCACCTTCTGGACCAGTTTTCTATTTTTAGTAGGTGCTTGTGAGACCACTTACTATTTTTAGTAAGTGTCAATTCTAGATCGAGATGACCTTTTCGATGATTTTTACTTGCGATACCTATTTTGTGTTCACTGCCACCTTCATAGCTTCTTCATTTGGTGGCTTACCCAAAATAGCAGTCTCCTATGTAGAAGGCCTACTATTTTTAGTAAGTGTGCTTCTGGTGGTTGGATCATGGTGGAAAAAAGTTTTCTAATATGGTTTTTTCCCAATATCACCCCTCTGAAATTTTAGGCTTACCCGATCACTAGTTCATGATATTTAAAAAAAATTAATTTTCTACCTGGTGGTAACTACGGGCACGACAACCTTTAAAGAAGCTTAAAAATTGTAGGTTTGGTTTACTCCTCCAATCACAATGAAAATTATATTTTCAATGTGTGTTTTTCTTTCTCGTTCCACCAGTGAATTTTCTATGCAAACTGATTGTCAATTTAGCGGGAAATTTGATTTTTGTCTTTGTTGTGCCAAAAAGAAAAGTTATTCGCTGCGAAAAAACCTTACTACAAGTGGGAGATATGTTATGGGGGTTTTATGGCCTCTAAAAATGGTGAATATTTCAAAAAATATTGTCTCAATCCATGCAATGGTTTGTAAGATATGTCAATTTCTTCGATTCATGGCTACGAGGGTTTTCAAATGGAGTTCTTCATTTCTTTCTTCTGTTAATTTATCTTACGAGTTGTTCTTCCTCTGAAATTGTTGTGTTTTCATGGTATGAAGGATTTGATGAATCTGGTTCAGAGTCCAGTAGTGGCAGATTGGATGTTTAGACAAGAATGGACATAGTTATGGCAGGGTGTGAAACTGTGAAGCAGAAATGGAGGGAAAGAAAGCTAAGTTCTCAGCTCTAAAGCGTTTAAAAAAAACATACCATGGGTGTTGTGCATTTTTATATCCCTGATGTCCCTTTATCTAAGGGGATGAAAGGGTCATCAAATTACACATTGCTCCTCCTCCCGACACTTGTCAAGATCTTAATGACTAAGCATTAGGGCTAAAAATCTTGAGAAAAACACCTGGGCGCTAAAAATCATATGTATGGAGGACCAGGAAGCATACCTGGGGCTGGGAAAATTTTACTATCCCCTATGTCCATTAAACTAAAGGGATGAAAGGGAAATCAGTTTTCACATTGCGTCTAGAGCTGACACTTGGTAGGCATCTAATGGTTGTGCATTTGGCTCCAACTAGCTCCTAGGGGGCTTAAATCTTGCATTGTAGAAGGTTGCATTGCTGACCTGAGGGTCATAAGGGGTTGGGAACATTTTCTTGTCCCTCATGTCTAATTTCCAAAGGGAATAAATGGTCATTATTTTGCACATCATGCCAGGTTGCGACACTTGTCACGATTTGAACGACTGAGGGGATAAGCTCTAGCAAGCACTTGAGGGCTGAACTGGCGGTGCAAAGGGTTCCATGGGTGTCCAGAGAGAAAAATAGGTTTAGGAGAATTTTACTATCCCCTATGTCCCTTTTCTTAAGGGATGAAAGGGACATCAAAATGTGCTAGGCTCCTAGAACTGACACGTGTCCTCTTAAAAAATTGACTAACTATTGGAAGCTTACCTTGAGGACAACTTGAAACAATGATAACTTGAGCTCCCGATGGAATGTTTTGGAAAAAAATTATATGAATTTGATTGAAAATGGCTTCCAAAATCAAATCGTGGGGGTATAAGCTCTTGATTCCTCCATTTAAAACCTAAAAAGTGGTTTTTTATTTCTAGCTCCCTGGTTGAGCGTGGGAAAAACTATATATAAAACTATTACGCCAAAGTGTTATGAAAAATATGATTTCACCATCTTGTAGATCTATAAATTTTGTTTTCAAAAATGTCTTGTTTAGCACCTAACTCCTTCCAGGACTCCCAAAATCACTTCCCTAATCTCAGTAGTGTTTTTGGTCTTGTGCACTACCTAGGCCTGAGAACCCTATTTTTGATGAATCTTCCCCAAGACCTTCAAATCTTTCCTGAATCTTCCAATGTAATTTCCTTGATGTTATTAGACCTTAGATCCATCTCCATGTTGGATTATTCTCTTATGTGCCACTCCGATAGGTTGCACCAGTCATGGGAAGACCAGTGTTAGCCCTTCCCAACATTGCCTAAAATTAGCATTCTTCAAGAATTCCTAAAATCACCTAGGGGGATTGACTCAAATTTCCTAATTCACCTGGGGGACTGAGTTGACATCCTCAGAGGGGTTATTAAATTGACTGGATAAGGAAGGTGTTGAGGATGGGTAGACCTAGGGTGTCTTGGAAAGGTGAAACTTGAAAATTTCAACACAAGGGTATCGTTGTCATGCTTGAAAATTATAAACTTTACTGGTGCACATTTACATGACAACAATTCAACATTAAGAAACTAACAACATAGAAAGTAATAATATTAAAACTAACAACATAAATAACAGCAAACCCAAAGGGATCCCTTCATCACATTGCATTTACAAGCAGCATCTAATCATTCCTTTATGAGGTCACCCACACTATGCATGTAGTCGTTCCACTCCTTAACCAAACCAGTAATGGTTGTCTTCCAATATTTGCAGTCTAGTTCAATCAGTTCCCTTTTGGCCAAGGTTCCATCCTTCTCCAACTACTTAGCTCTTTGCATAGATTATATCATTTCTACCAAAAACTTGAGGTGATGTATAATGCTCTTCACATTCAGGAGGTGGACCTCTTTAATTTGCATGATGATTTCCTTCATTTTCAGGATGTCTTGCTCCATAGAGATACATCTTTCATTTTAATTCTATAATTTATCGCTGACCATAATGGGGGTGATCTTATCCACTTTCTCTTGGATATCCCTTTGATATATAGTCACCATAATGATTTTTTGCCTATTAATGTCGGTGTCCAGTCTACAGTTCTCAAACTCTTTTTAAAAACATTAGATTTCACTACAGAGTCTGAAGTTGTAAACAAAAATTTTTGGGCAAATTTTAGCACATAAAGGATCAAAATAGCCTCATCATTATTATGGGAATGCATATAAGATGTGTCTTCCTTATCCATCCTTTTTGAAGGGATCTCAATACTTTATGCCATTTTATTTTCAGTATCCTCTTTAATCTCCATTTGCCCAACCTTGTCATTGTCTACCTGGTTATAACCTTCATTCTAGTCCCCTAATTCTGAGATGACCTCAATGATCACGTGCTTTCCATAAGATCCTTCCTCCTTCATTTTATTTTTAGAATTTTCCTTAGCCAAAGTGGATCTTGTCCTTTTAGCCATCGCTTTTCCATCATCCCTCGAGCTAGGGTTTTCCAATTTAACACCAAATTTCTCACTTTTCCCAATTATGGGTGTGCCTATTCTAACCAAGGATTTAAGAAGACCCTGATGTAGGGAAAAGGTGTGAGTACCTTTCCTAACCTTCCTCACATATTTAGCCAAAGAAATGTAAATAAAATTTGGAAACTTATACAGTCTACCATTTTTGATATGGTTGACCATGGGGAATTGGTAAGCGTAAAACACCTTGAAAGTGACCTTCAAGCATAATGTAGGACATAATAATTAAGGTTATTTCATTATAAGGGGGAGGAAAATGCTCTCTATCAAATCCATTTAAATGTTTCTTTAAAGTACCCTTACCTTGCATAAAATTATCCACCTCCAGGATGTAATCTGATTTGGGTTTGAAAATGCACCTACCCTCCAAGGAAAGACCAGTGACTTTGGCTTTGCATAAAATTGTCCACCTCCATGATGTAATCTAATTTGGGTTTTAAAATGCACCTACCCTCCAAAGAAAGACCAATGAATTTGGCTATAAACCTCGGAGATTTTTTGAAGGAGACAATATGAACACAAACTTGGCCTTCATTCTAGGATTTAGCAATATGAGAACTCAGATCTTCATCATGCCCATTATTATTTTTTAAAAAGTTTAACAACCTTTCTTTTTCTAACAGTGCAGCAGCCTCATCCGAGATGTCAAGCATAGTAGTTGGTTCTGTTCTCACTAAATCACCCCCCATTTTTCTATTATAACCTTGTTTTCTTTCCTCAAAAAATTTATTCTCCACAACAGGCCAATTTTACAATTCAGGGTTGAGTTTTCCAAGGAGTCGATTATTAGAATAATTGCTATGTCCTTCCAATCGTTGGAGTAATAGAGATAATTTTTGGCATGAGTAGAGCATGTATATCCATCATTTTCAAATTCACCATCTTTTCAGCATCATAATCCTTTGTTGTCATCATGATAATGACATAGATTTGGGATCTGAGTCTCCTTTAATTATTCTAATACTTTGTTCATCTAAACTAGCTATATTATCAGCCACATTAAAATATTTTGTGACCATACCCTTATTAGAAAAATTATCTACCAAAATTT
The DNA here is from genome assembly GCA_019776745.2 of Taxus chinensis. Lineage (NCBI taxonomy): Eukaryota > Viridiplantae > Streptophyta > Pinopsida > Cupressales > Taxaceae > Taxus > Taxus chinensis. The sequence goes on along the minus strand of CM034155.1, from coordinate 82,901,807 downwards.
TTCCTTCATGGTATATATGTTGAAAAGATATGGAAGTGAAGAAGGTAAGTATACTTTTGATACTCTTTATAAAATATTCTATAGTTAAAGAAACATAATTTCTGCCCAACGTACTAAAAATTATATTCAACGAGTCACCTTCAACAATCAAATATTTAAAAACTCTCTCTTCCACAATATTTACTCCCCAAAACATCACCGCAGCCTCATCCACATGATTAGTTTGTATACCCAAATTAAAGAAGTAGGAAAGAACAAAGTTACCTTTGAAGTCACGGAAAATGCAACCTCCACCCACTTTCTCAAGATTCCCCTTTGTAGCTCCATAAACATTTAGCTTTAAAAAACCTTCCAGAGGGCTAGTCCATCTAATTCCATCTCTTGGATTACTTTTTCTTAGCTATTTAGTACATGTTAGATTCCAAATACTAAAGATGTGTTTTTCTCTTTCCACTATTTCCACTTCCTTATTTTCAAGGATTGATAAATTATTTTTAACGACTTATATACATATTTTCGAAATAAGCTTGTGAGGAACTCTCCTACCTTTGAAAATACTCCTATTCCTTTCTTTCCAAATCTCCCACCATTGGTGTCTGAGGCTCATGATCCATAGGTTCTTAAGACCTTGGCTTTTGAAAGGACAACTCCACTCAGCCCAGGAAAATTTGACCTCATTTGGGTTTACCCAATTAACTAAAAATAAAGGATAGAGGATATGACTTGGAGGGAGAAAGTGTAGTCCATAAACATATAATTGATCATATCTATATTATTTTCACATAAAATACATTTGTTAAGCATGTGAAAGCCTCTTTTAGTGAGATTTTCAACAGTTAAAATCTTATTAATCACAATGAGTAAACTGAACATGTTAACCTTTGGGATGATATTTTTATTCCAAATTTTTCCAGCTAATAAATCTTCCTCACTAACTTCTCCTTCAAAAAATTGTGCATAGGTAGATTTGACTGAGAAAATACCATTTTCTCCTTTAACCATAAAACTTTGTCTTATTCATTTTTGTTATAGGATAGCTGATTTCGAAGAAAGTCATTGAAACTTTTCATTTACCCTTTAATGTCATGTCTGTCCATCTCCATATGTTTCCAAGTTTGAAAAATCCTTTCCTCCCTCATGTATTTTTTCACCATCATCCCATATTTAACTTCCAGCAGCTTGGGTATTAGTGGAAATTTATCCTCTAACTTGAAGTTTCCAACCCACTTGTCTTTCCAAAAAAAAATTAGTATCATCTCTTATTTTTCATCTGCACCCTTTTTCCATTGTTTCCTTTTCCTAGTTAATTGCCTTCCAAATGCTTGACCCATTGAAAGAAGTAGGTTTAAAAATCCATCTCTCGTAATTAGCATCCTCCCAATATTTATTTTTTATAATATTTTTCCAAGCACCTTCTTCGATAATTATCCTCCAACCAATTTTGGATAATAAATATTTGTTCATTTTAATCCATTCTCTAAGGCCTAGACCACCCATCTTATTTGGTTTGAACACTCTTTTCCATGCTACCAATGGAATACGATATTTACTTTCGATACCACTCCATAGAAAACATTTTTTAATACTTTCAAGTTATTTAGCAACTTTCAAAGGGAAATGATAAAGAGACATCACATACACCAGGAGACTTTAAAGGGATCTCTTAAGAAGAGTGACTTTTCCCGCTTATGATAGAAGGTTAGCTTTCCACCCATCTAATTTCCTTTCAAACCTTTCAATTAGGAAGTTCCATTCCCCACTGAGGAGTCTCTTATCCCCTAATGATATACCCAAGTAGAAGTAGGGGAGAGGTTTGATGTCACATCCAAGAAATTTTGCAATCTTCTTTCTCTTACTATTCGTAGTATTTAAAAAATAAATGGATCTTTTTCTGTAGTTGAAAAACTTCCCAAAAACCTCCATGTAGTCATATAGTACCATTTTAAAAGTATTTTCTTCTGGGACTGACGCTTCACCCACTAATATAGTGTCGCCTACAAAATGTTGATGTGAGATATTTTCCACTCCCCTAGCAAGAGATAAGCCTTTGATCATTCCTTTACTAGCATCATCATTTAATCTCCTACTAAGAGCTTCAACCATTAAAATAAAAAGAAAAGGGGAGATTAGATCCCCTTGCCTCAAACCTTTTGAACTTGGGAAGAAACCATAGGGGCCCTCATTGAGGAGAATAGAAAACCAAGAACCTGAAATGCATGCATTGACCAAACTCTGAAAAGAAATGTCAAACCCAAAATTTCTTAGCATTTTTTCAAGGAAACTCTAAGAAACCTTGTCATATGCCTTTACCATATCCAATTTAATGATCATAGTTGTCTTTTTCTGAGTTTAGCCATGTGGATAGTCTATCTAATAGTAATGATCCCATCTTGTATTTTTTTCCCATAACAAAGCCCCCTTGTTGTTTAAAAATGATGGAAGGAAGGAGGAGCTATAATCGAAGAGAAAAAATATTTGTGCAGATTTTATAAGTTGTATTGCATAAACTTATAGGACAAAAGTATTAAAATTCCATAGAATTTCCGAATTTCGGGACAAGAGCCAAAAAAGTGCAATTCATATCCTTTAATATTTTTTTATGGTTGAAAAATTCTTCCACCACCTTATAGACATCCTTTTTTATTATATACAAAAATTGATGAAAGAACAAATCCTGAAAACCATCCGTACTGGGGGCCGGGGGCCTTATGCGGGATGAGATGTTTGACCATAAATTTAACCTCTTCCATTGTTGGATTCAAAGAAATAATTTTTTATCTTCATCAGACACCAATGATGGAATGTAATTAACAAAATCATTTTCCTTTCTCAAATTATGACTATTTTGATTAGTCAACAGGTTTTTGAAGAAAGAAATAGCTTCATCTTTTATCTTTTCCTTTTCTTCCAACATTGGTCACTCTGTTTTCTTGATTTTATCGATCTATTAAAAATTATTCTCTTAAGTGTGGTCAAGTGAAATAATTTTGTATTTTTTTCACCCTCTTTGAGCCACGTTATTCTCGATTATTTCCTCCAAAAAATTTCTTCCTTAGCTAAGACGTTGTGATATTCGGAAAGGAGTCTTTCTTTTTATAGTATTCCATGTTTGTTCCTAAATCACTCCTTTTTCTCTTCATATGTATATTAAGAATATATGTTTTCAATTCAGATTTCTTCTAGAAAATGTTCCCAAAACTCTTTTTATTCTAATTTTTAAGACTCATTTTTACATGCTGCAAATTTTTGGAAAATTTAAACATAGTAGTTCCTTGGAAATTTAATCTCCACCATTCCTTAATGATATTTTTTAGCTCCTCACTTTGGAGCCACATTTTTTCATACCTGAAAGGCATTTTCCTTCTTGTGAGATCCTTTATCTTCAAGAGAATTGGGTTGTAATCTGATCCAATCCTTGAGAGAGAGAAGAGAGATATATCCTTCTTGAACCACTCTTTCGAAGCCAAGACCCTATTAAATCTTACTTGAATAAGTTGGGACCCAACTCTTCTATTTGACCATGTTTATTTTTTGTCCTTTAGATCTATATCCAATAAGTTTTAATTAAGGAGAAAATCATTGAAGTCCTCCATCCCAACTATATACTCCATAGATACACTTTCTTTTTAGGGAGAAGCTTGGGTATTGAAATCACCAACCACTAACCAATCTAATCCAGAGATGATATTTTTGAAGTTTAGAAGATGTTGCCATAATTTTTTCCTTTCCTTATGTAAAGTAGGGGCATAAATGTTAGAGAGAACCAATATTTTACCATTTCTCATATTTCTTAGCATGACTACCTTATGATTTCCTCTTTTTAGTAAGAGCATGCCTTCAAAAGTGGTCAGGTTCTATACAATCGTTATCCCTCATGAGGCACCATTAGAACTAACAGTAAAGGCCTCTGAGTTTCTCCAAAAAACTTACAGGAACTTAGAAAATTATATTCCTTTATTTTTGTTTCTTGAACTACTAATACATCTAGATTCCAACTTTCTACCAAATCTTTTAAGATCCTCCATTTTTTCGGGTTTTTAAGCCCTCTTCCATTCCAAGAGATGCAATTCATTTTCTAAGATTGATTTTTATTTTCTAAAGACCTTTTGATCCAAACATGTTTGTTTCCCTGAATATATATCCTTCGGTGTATTCCTTTTCCTTGATTCAATTTTATTAGGTTTGTTGTGTTTGTTTTTAGGAGTCTCAATGTTTATTGGGTTTTCACCTCCTGAATCTTCCCCTTTACCAGATTTTGAGGGGGGCCCTTTGGAAGAGTCACCCTTTGCAAATGGTGAAACCATTTTCCTTTCTTATTTATGTTCTTCCGAATCCTTTTGGAAAAAAAAAAATTTACGTTCAATATTTATTCTGATATTAAATTCATTATATCTCCAAAAGTTTTATTTCCTTTCAAGCTTCCTTATTTCGTAGAACTCTGTCCTTTTCTAGCTGGAATTTGGATCTTCTCCACAATAATTTCCTCTAAAATTAACTCTTCAGGTACTTCTTCATATTTTTTTGTTCTCCGTGGGGGATTCGCTACCTACCTTATTGTTAGAGGTTTAGAAAACCCCTTTTATTTAGATAGGAAAGCTACAATTTCCTAGCGGATAGTGGTTCTTTTATGGTTGCTCCTCTTTCCCATAATCTTTGAATCAGGCATTGAAAGTGTTTTTTTTCTCTTCTTACTAACCACAAGTGTGAATCCATCCTCATCCTTTTCCTGATATTTTTTAGGAGGTATTTTCAATAATTCCTCTCTTCTAGTGATTTGAAGAGGCCTATATGGTGGTATGTGCGATTCTTGAAAAAAACCTTATGGTGATATGTTGCACTTTGCATGATTCCTTTCCCATTATCTTCCTTTCCTTCATTCGGATTTACTGCAGAATACACCTGAGATATCTTGAACTTGCAACTTTGAGTCGAATGACCCATCCATTGCACTTGGCACATTTTGTCAGGATAATTTCCAATTTAATTTTTTGTTCCCAAATATGTCATTTCATGTTATATCTTGTGCATTTATGGAATTATTTATTTGATCTCAGCCCTTTGATAAATATTTAAATTCTACTAAATCATTAGGTGAACCCTACCCTCTCATAGAGCACTATAGCCCTAACCTTAGTGACCTTAGGGTTTATTTCTTTGGTTGTGGATATCAATATCTTTTATTCATCATGTCAATTCTCAGGGATCATTATCAATATTTATCTAGATTGACTGCATCTTCTGTCTATAATATATCCCTTGCATATTCATCTATCACACAATATCTTGAGTCTACTTTTTGTTGGGCCCCTAATGTAGCTTCCAAATCTTAAAGGTGCGTAGGCACGCACGGCTGGAGGAAGCGCGTAAATTAAGGCACGCAAGGTAGGATTCAAAAAGGGTTCTTGGAGAACCAAGGACGCGTGCCCACAAAGTACAATTCAGGACTTAGCCATTTTCAGCCTTTTGGACAGAACACATGAAGAACGTGTTCCGTTTTGGATAAGGTTCCAGCCTGGCAACAGGGTGTCCTGGGAGGAATATACCTTGCGATAGGAAGATCCAAAAAGCTAATCATGACATGGAGAGGCATGCACCTGGGGCGATCCACACCTTGACACTTGGGGCCAGATCTGAGGTTGCAGAGGAGTTTGTTGGAGCTCAGATGCCTATTTATACACATGCCCTTAGCAAAGAAAAGGACACAAGTGAGGTAGCGGAGCTCTGCAGAATTACTGCGAGAACTATGGGATAAAATGGGTAGATGATTATAGGAAGGATGTAATGAGGGAATGGGGAATGAAAATTTTATTTTGTGATCATACATGTATGGATCCAGATATGGCGCATGACTACGGTCTCCCCTTCTGTAATATTTTATAAGTAATGCTATGAATGAATATGATAAGGTTACCATGACAATTGTATTAAGATCATTTCTCTGTAGTATCTACATATTTCTATTATGCTTTTGTTCTTGTATAATCATGAACCTTATTTGAATGTTAAGTCTATTTGTGGATTTACAACTTCCTAGTTCTGTTAATTTTGTTAAGCGCTTTTACTTTTGATATGACTGAAAGGGTATAGAAGCCGTTCTGAGCTCTATAGATTTTTCATGTCCTTTAAATCACTAATTCAAGATCATGAATGATGCCTTCCACTAAACTCACATAAAAGAGAGACTCGGCTCCCTCTCGTGCACCTCGGTTGAGCACCCAGTGCCCGTTGGGTGATAGGTTGGCATGCATGAGGTTCCCTTGTTCTTAGTGGGTGCAAAAATGACTACATCTTGGTTCCATTGCTGGGACCTCTTTTCAAAGTTGTAGTGGAACATGGCATACATCATGGTCTGTGCAAAAAGTGATGATGGAGCACTTAACCCTGGAAGGTGTTGAAGATTGGTTTAAAAGCACGGAGGATGAATTCACTCAGAGATTCAATACTGGACTTAGGTTTGACACGTGAAGATGGGTGGAAGACACTCTTTATCATGAGTTGTATGAAACCTTCTTCTGTTGTTTCCCAGTAGAGTTATTTGAATGGCTCTCAACTTATACATCTAGATTGGGGTGGTGTTATAAGTCACACCCTTGGACCCAATAAGCATATCAGAACTTGCAAGATGTTGATCTAACATGGACCCGTGCTATAGATCATTGGTGGAAGGGAGTATTGACTAGCTACACTCTGGAATATGCCATTTCCACGTATTCCTGTCCAGAAGTTGCTGAGTTTGAGTTTTTACGGGAGCCCAGAGGATCATTTCTGTGTGTTATCCCCCTTGTGATCAAAATCTTGATGGTAACCATGGGTTTAGAGGCATTTCCTATGGCTAGCTAAACCACTCTGAGTGCTTGGCGAGGAAGCCAGGTTGGGGAAAGATGGCTGATATAACGACTGAAAAGGAAAGGGAGGAGAGACGGCTCAAGTATAATGAAGTGCATGAAAGGGAGATCGATAGACAGTGTGGGATTACAAGTGGGTTATGGAGCCAGAAATGGTGGAAAGGAGTTGAGGTTCACGCGGAGGATGCAGAACCTGAACAGTCTGTGATACCCCATCTTGGTAAGCACGGGAGAGAAAACCTTGTGGCTTCTGATGAGAGTCTGTCGCATAGAGAAAGAAGAGTCATTGGCGTGCATCTGACCCCACCTAGCGACCGAACCTTGGCACTTGGTTTGTTTGAATGAGGGAAAAGTACAGTTGATCCATTTGATATCAGTGGAAGCAACCGATCGGCACCCAAGAAGATACAACTTCTCATTTGGGACCTCTATGGCTTCACACACTATTCCAGTATTTGGTGGAATGTTTGGACAAGGCACATATACAGGTGGTTTTGGGAGTGCACGCAGGAAGTGGTGGAGGAAATACGACTGGGAGTGGCACTAGTTCACAAACTATCGGCACGTAATTTAGTGGGACAATGGGAGCGTTCGGCATGACAAACACAGGCCCTGTACCTAACATAGGAGGATCTAGAGGTGGAAGTGGTGGAGCTGGTGGCTCAGGATCTAGTGGGTCTGGAGGAGGAGGAAACACTAGAGGAAATTAAGGGACTGGGTCAGGAGGACAAGGGCCTCAGCCACCTCCTCAAGTCTTTTTCAAGATGTCTCTACACTTACCAGATTACAGTGGGATAGAAGATGCCGCAGAGCATGTGCATAAGTGTGAGCTGCTATGGCACGCGAAGGGGATCACAACCTAGGATCAAAAGGCCAGTCAATTTGCAACAACCTTGCAAGGATGTGTGCATAGTTGGTATAGAAAGTATGACCCTCATCAGACTGTTGTGGATTATACCACATTGAAAAATGTGTTCTTGGTGGAATTTCACATACCTAAGTTTGAACAGAAGAGCATCAGCTCTCTCAAAGAAATCCACAGGGAATGGCAGAGAGCGTGCGGGAATATGATGCACACTTTAAAACTCTATTGTCTAAATTGTCTTATGATATCCACCCTTCACAACATGCTCAGTGGTTTGTCAGAGGGTTGATCACACCCTTTAGGAGGGCTTTGTCTCATAAAACATTCACAGACCCGCACGAAGCATTGGAAGCTGCTTTGCATGCTGAGGTAGTTGGTAGTGTTGACACTGGTGTTAGCCCATTTTTGGAGGCTCAGATCATTGCCATGGCTAAGAAATTGGAGAAATTATCTGCCAACACAGTTCTAGAGACTCACGGTGGGATGTGGTGCACATATTGTAACATAGAAGGACACACAAAGGATAATGGCGGGATATGTACTCGGAAGGTGGTACATGCCATAGTGGTAAATTGTGAAATATGTCACAGGGACCATGATGCAAGTAGGTGCCCCCTTTTACAGTGCGTGATCCACAAAAACATGTCTTGTTATTGTAAGATATGTACCTCAACCACACATGACACCAAGGATTGTAGATTGATTGACCAAATTCATGAGGCAATTGATCTTGGTGTGTGCCAGACTGGCATTGCCAGTAGTTCCAAAGGAGATGAACGTCGGTATGAAGAGCGCAGAGATGGAGGTGCGTGTGGAAGAGGATTTCACGGAGGATTTCATGGCCGTGGTAACCATGGAGGAAGAAGTAAGTTCCCATGTGGAACATGCTTTAATTGTGGAGCCACAAACCATTATAAGCGCAAATGTCTAGATCTTCTACAATGCTCATGGTGTGGAAAAAAACATAAGTATGAGGAGTGGCCAGAGTTATATGAACATATGAGTCAGCAACACCTGAAGGATAAGGGTGCTGCCATGGTGAGTATTAAGAAGGCTGACACGCAATGGCTCCCGTGAGTAATACGTGAATCAGAACTAGAGCCTGTTATGGTAACAACAAGGGTGGAGTCCACGCGTACAAGGGAAGCACCTAGGTAGAGACCTCTGGTTTCAAGGGAAGAAGTAGTACATGGGAAGTATCCAAACCTGGCTCACCAGAAAGAAGTCTACCAGGAAACCATGGACATAATTCAAAGTTTACAAGGGGAGATCCAATGCTTAAAAGAGAAAACTAGAAAAGATGAGCAAAGAAGACCAGTAGAAGCACCAAGGGATGACTTGGATGAGGTTAAGGAGGTGTGTAAACTACTGAGGCAAGAGAATGTTATTCCCCTGCTAGGAGCATGGTTGAGAGAAAAGGTACCACGTGCACCGGGGAAGAACATGAAAGGTAGATCCTGCATGCAAACCTCCCACCTCATAGCCTTGATTATGAAAAAGAGATCACCTTGAACGTAGTAGTGGATGGATGGCTTGCTTAGCAACATCCTCATTGACACAGGTGTGGAGGTTAATGTTCTCACTCTGGATGCCTGGCATCAAATGGGAAGACCTGCATTACAGCCATCTTCAAATGTGTTGTATATGGCAAATAAGACAAAGGCAATGCCCATAGGTGTCTTGAAGGATGCGACCATTACCATTCAGGGGACTAAGTTCACTGGGGATTTTGAAGTCTTGGCACTTGCCAAGGTAGATAATTTCCCAGCGTTACTTGGGCACCCGTGGTGCTATAAGAATAATGCAGATCTCTGGTTTAACAAGGGGTACATAAGCTTTGAAAACAAGGAAGAGAGGGTGATTATACCACTTGCTGATGGAAATTCCACACCCTATACTAAACCCCTTGGAGAGGAAGTCCTAGACAGAATATATGTGCACTCTATAAGAGATCTAGAGACCATCCACCCTACAGAAGGAGTCATCCAGTTTGATGATGCTCAATCTATCAGTGATACTACCAGTATAGCATGCGATAATTGGGCGCATGGGACTTATGAAATGATTGGGTGACATCTGAAAGGATTGGTGACCAGGGTAACCACGACATGTATAGTTTGGCACTTGGGAGGAAAGGCAATAACCAAGTATTCTGGGGATATATACCCTGAGGTATTTTTGAAAGAAATGGAAGCTCAATGGAGGGAGGACGAGCGACGAGGTATGCTGGGTTATGTTTTGATAGGCACAACAGTGAGGTGGTGGGCCGCGCATAGTGAAAACTTGTTGGAATGGTGCGAAGTTAGAATTGCGCTCACTGTCTGATTCTCGAAGAGTAATATACCCACTGCTATCAAGGATTACAATGGCAATGAACCCACCTCTTCCCACATCCAGGCATGTGAGAGGGTCTGGGGAGAAGGCACAAAAGCTTTACCACCCTCCCTTTGGGTGCACAAGGTGTATTCGACACTACAAGGTTGTGCGCTTGCTTGGTACATCCATTCTGAAACTCGCCGCCAGACGGGAAATTGGCAGGAATTAGTGGCTGACCTGGTTCACACATTTGAGTACCGAAGTACCAAGCAACCAGTTGATGAGGCATTACAGGCTATCAAGTGCCTCACTCTGGGGGATTGTGCCATGGTGGAAGATAGATTAGTAGATTTACTTGGTGGACCTAGCTTAGAAGTGTGGTTCGAAGAGGAGGAACCAGAAGACATTCAATTCGAGTGCATGTGTGCTGAAAAGGAGAAAGGAAAGATGGTATACATTATTGATGGAGAGGAGATGGAGAGCCTGAATGTCGACCATTTGGTTAGGATGCGTGAGGTAGTTGACAGTGTGGATGCATGTGCATATGCGTATCATGAACCACTCAAAACCAAGAAAGTTAACATCATCTCAGAGAAGGAGCCCAAGGAAGCTATCATTGGGGACTACTGGTCAGACAAGGAAGTATCAAAGATCATCGATCTCTTGCATGAATTTGAGGATTTATTCCCACATGGATACCATGAGTTGAAAGGCATCCACCATTCATTGGGGGAAATGAGGATAAATTTGAAAGATGGTGTGCACCCGGTCAGGAAGAGGCCTTACAGGATGAATCCCAACATGTGCGTAAGGGTTAAAGAAGAGCTAGACAAAATGATAGCATCCGGTATCATTAAGGCTGTGGAGGAATCAGAATGGATAAGTCCAATGGTGATCAACATAAAGAAGGATGGGCGGATTAGGATATGTGTGGATTACAGGGAGTTGAATGTTGTTTGTATCATAGATCCTTTTCCCACCCCCTTCACTGAAGAGATTTTGGAAGGAGTTGCTGGGCACGAGGTCTATTCCTTCACAGATGGATTCTCGGGATATCACCAAGTAAGGATTGCCAAGGAAGACCAAGAAAAGACAACTTTCACCACTGAGTGGGGAAGCTTTGCATACACGGTCATGCCCTTTGGATTGAGGAATGTGCCCACTGTATTTTCACACATAGTGGTACAAGCATTTTAGGACTTCATCCACAAGTTCCTTCAAGTATATTTGGATGATTAGATAGTGTATGGATTGGTCAGGGACCATTGTGATAACTTGAGATTGATGTTTGAAAGATGTCGGTAGTTGAGGATTTCCCTCAACATCAAGAAATGTGTCTTTGCAACTCCTTTTGGAACGTTTTTGGGGCATATCATATGCAAAGAGGGCTTACTGGTGGATCCCGCAAAATTTACAGTTATTGTGGGATTAGGGGAGCCCACCAGCCAACCATGTGTGGATTTCTTGGACACACTGGGTACTACAGAAAGTTCATTAAGGGATACGCCAGGATCACCGTGCCTTTGGAAATATTGCTCAGACATAAGAGTGCCTTTCAGTGGGGAGAGGCGCAGCAGAGGGAATTTGACACTCTAAAAGAAAGGCTTATCACCACACCTATTCTACGATTCCCATCATGGGATAAACCTTTCCATGTCCACGTGGATGCCTCTGGTACAAAAATGGGATCCATTCTTGCTCAACCAGGAGAGGGGATTGTTGATCATCCCTTGTGTTTTGCAAGTAGAAAGTTGACACCAGCAGAACAGAATTATACAACGACCGAGCACGAGGCATTTTCAATGATCTACACACTCCACAAATTTAGACAATATCTGCTGGTGACTCCCTTCATATTCTACACTGACCATATGGCCTTGAAGTATCTAGTAAACAAAGCAGTGTTGCAAGGGCGCATATGTCGTTGGGTACTTTTATTTCAGGAATTTGAATTCAGAGTGGTGGTAAAACCTGGAAAGAACAATTGTGGGCTGGATCATTTATCAAGGATTGATTCAGGAGAGGATGTGTAAAGTATCAAGGAAACCATGTCAGACGCGCAACTATTTAGGTTGCGGCATGTGCCCTCAGAGTTAGAAGACATTGTTGTTTTTCTCAAGGAAGGTATGCTCCCGAAGGGATGAATGCACTGGAAAGGAAAAGGTTAGCCATACGCACCATGCCCTTCATGTTGATCAATGGGGATTTGTATAAAATGGGCCACGATGAGGTTTTGCACCGGTGTGTATTAGAACATGAACGCGTGGCCATAATAGAAGAAGCCCATGGTGGGATTGCTGGAGGACACTATGCGGGGAATGTAACCACGTGTAAGATCCTAGTCACCAGACTATGGTGGGAGATGATTCACCAAGATTGCATTGAGTTTTGCAAGGCCTGTGACCACTGCCAGTGCCTTGGAAAACCTAGAAGAAGGGATGAGATGCCCTTGCACCCCATCGCCAGTGTGGAACCTTTTGAGAAATGGGCAATAGATTTTGTCAGACCAATCTCACTAGCTACATGAAGGACTAACTCACGGTATATCATTACCTGTACTGATTATATAACAAGGTGGGCAGAGGGTGCGCCCACTAAGGATTGCACTACAGCCACAACTGCTAGATTTTTGTGGGAGAACATTATAAGTAGGTATGGGTGCCCATTAAGTTTAACAAGTGATAGGGGCACTCACTTTTTAAATGAAACCATCAAGATTCTATTGGTAGAATTCATGGTAGCCCATCACAAGACTACCCCTTATCACCCTCAGGAAAATGGGACTGCAAAGGCATTTAACAAAATCCTTAGTCACACATTGACTAAGATATGTGATGTGGGTAGGTAGGATTGGGATGACAAGGTATCAGCAATTCTTTGGGCATATAGAACAATGTATAAAATATTGAACAAGGCCACACCATTTCAATTGGTGTTCGGCACAGAAGTAGTTATACCGGTGGAATTTATGCTACCATCACTGCGTATAGTGCACGTAGGAGGGTTGGACGATGAGCAAGCACTGGAAGAAAGAATAGATGAATTGATAAAGTTGGATGAAAGGCACTCACTAGCAAGATGGAGCCAAACAACTGAGAAGGCAAAGAAAAAGGCATGGCATGACTACCATATTAAGAACAAAAAGTTTGAGGTTGGCCAGATGGTATTACTATATGATTCTAAATTTCTACGCCATCCTGAAAAGTTGAAGGTGCATTGGTTGGGTCCTTATGTAATTTCATACATCCTTGATTTGGGCATGCCAGTTACAAGCGCTGGATGGAACAAAATTACCTAGACACTTCAATGGGAGTAGGCTGAAGCCCTACTATAAATAATGCTTCTTGGTGTTTGTAAATAAGGTAGTTTTTCTAGTTAGTTTAGAATTTCCTTTTATGCTTTTCCTTTCTTATATTTCCCTTTCGCGTTGTTGTTTTTTTTGCGCTTTGGGCAACGGTAACCTTATTACTTTTTGACTTATGAATGCATAGAGGACCGCACATCATTTTAGTGTGGGGTGAGGTGATAAAGAGAAGCATGGAGTTATTCTGCCATGAGGATTGGGTTGGTAGACCGTTTGAATTGGCCCTGTTGAAAAGATGCATTAGGAGAAAAGAAGGAAGATTGGTGGCAAGATAAGGTTACATTGGAAATCCACATACAAAGGAGAAAAGTGCAAAAACATGAGGTAGGTGAAAGCAAGAATCATGAGGATGGAAGAAGTGCCTTTGGCGCCAGTAACACACGCACAAGAGTCTTCTGTCAAGATGGATTATTTACGCGCCAGAAGGTTGAAAAAAATTTCGTGCAAGGATTTGGCATGTAAGGAGAAGCGTTGAAGTCAGGTTTTGTTTGAAAACACCACATTAAACATTGTCATACGGTGGTAGGTAGCCTATCCTTTAATGCGTAAAAGTGGGAAAAGCTATAAATACAAGAATGGGCATTTCATTATTTTACTTTACGAACACAAGAAGAGTGATTTTCTTTCAAGAGCTAGGGTTTCGAGAACTGACTTGTGTGAAGGAAAATCCCAAGAACTTAAGTGCAATCGGTCTGTTGGATCTACAAACTAGAGCAGAAGTGATTCACGGGTGTGAGGAATGTTGTGAAGAAGTGTACGATCAAAGGATCAAAGGAGATTAGGGTTTGTGTTTTAGGGCATGGGGCACACGAAGAAAAATTTCAGACAACTCTCAAGTTAACCTAAGAATGAAAGCAAAGGGTGCAATGATGGCCACAAAACTAGTAGATAAACCTACAGAACAATCCAAGAAGGGAAAGGGTAAAGGAAAAGGAAAGAAGAAACAAGAAGAAATACCCTTGGATACAAACAAAGAATGGTACTCAGAGATGCAATACCTGGATGGGGTTTTGCTAGGGAAAGAGTGGGAGTCCCACATAAGAAAGATGGTCGTGATCAACTATAATCACCAATCAGATACAATTGCGAAGGAAATGGCGTTGGAGTTGGTGCACCCCACAAATAAATGAACACCTGATGGGTTACTGATCTACAGCGACATGGTCAAGGTGGGAATGGAGAAAGCAGCGCTTCTCCAACTCTTTGAGATTTCATATTTCAGGAAGCCTGAGCACTTGTACCAATGGTTGATGACATGTGTACACGAAGACTTCTTCTGCTTTACAGGGAACAAAATGTGCATAACTCCCCAACTAATTTCACACTTCACAGGCCTAAACTGTAAAGGGGACATGCTCATAGATGACCTCCTAGATGAGGAGGTAATCAGAGAAACCATAGCATCCCAGGAATTGAAGAAGGGATCAAGGTACTATGACATCTCTGATATCAGCGATCCGGTGATGAAGATGGCCACACACCTTGTCTCCAAGTTGAATGGACAAGAGAGGTGGACCTAGGTGAGAAATCCCTGGCTAAATGTCTACAGGAAGGTCACAGAAGGCACCATATACAACATCTCCCAATACATAGCAGATGAAATCATAAGCAACACAGAGAAGGGAGGAAAGATCATATTTGGAAACATTCTGCTGACAATTATGTTCTCAGAAATCGGGGTGATGGATGCATCTGACAAATTCATGTGGGAGTACCCTGCTGAAGACCCTTCACCCATGGAGAGGTTTCAGAAATACACATGTGAATCAATGATAGGGGTACACAAGGCGCGCTTAGACAAATGGTATATGTGCCTTAGGAACGCATTCGGGGCTGAATGGTAGATCCCTGAACAACTCCCCACGGTGACCAAAGGAGAAGCAGAGTTTGTGGTCTACCAGCACTTCTGCATTGGTAGGTTCATTTTGGTGGATGGTAGTTGGAGTCCATGGTGTAAACTCCCATTCTCATTTACTACCCAATTTTTCCAAGCAGGAGTAAACAGATACAAGGAGTCGAAGAAATTAAACCTTGAGTTGTCCACCCTTGACAGAGAGCACAGGGAAATGAGGAAGAAGTTGGTCTACCTAGAGAAGTGCACGTACATTGAAAGGTACGTGTCACATGATGTGCACATTGTAAGGCCTTTGACCTTACCTATTGCTGAGAGCATTGCTGCTAGGATCTACCTGTGCATAAGGCCAAAATTTGAAAAGGGCGCATACATGGAGAATGAGATATCCATCCCAGACGACCCTATTGGCAGAAAGAAGCCCACACCAAAGTGCAAGGAGAGGGAAGAGAAAGAGGAACAAAGGGTGGTGGAGAGGTAGAATGTAGATACCGCGGGGCCAAGTACCTACATTTGGAAGAAGAAGAGGATGGTGGTCAAGGAGAAGACCCCAGAACTAGCAAAGCCACCACGTCAGGATGAACCCTTAGATGATGAGAAAACTACATCTCCCAAGCTAGAGTCTTCAGCAAAAGAAGAAGAAAAGAAGGTAGAAGAGACAGAAGGCACAAGCTCCTTTATAGGTGAGAAGGATGATGATGAGGGAGAAGAGCTGGAGGTGAATCAAGAGTTGATTAATGTAGAAAACTCAGGGGAGGAAGGAGAGGAAGAAATTGATGCATTCATGTTTACATGGAGGAAGGGTGCCCAGGAGGAGGAGGGCACACAAAATGAAGAAAGGAGTGAGGGGGAAAGTACCAAGGAGCCAGATATGCCCAAGCTCACTCAAGAGGAGGTGGATGAGAAAGCAACAAGGGAGGCAGAGAAGATGATTAATGCCTTGGTCGATGAGGAATTGGAGCATAGCGCGGGGCTTGTGCTCGGTGAGTTCAAGGAAGAACAAAAGGAGAAGAGCCTTAGTAGCACAAAAGGCCCATTTATGATGGTAACCATTAACAAGGGCATGCACATGGGGAGTAAATGCGTGGAAGGGGGAAGAATAATGATGGGTTATGTTGATGACCCCAACAAATTTTTGCGCGTGCATTTCTAGAGTACCGTGCCCACCAAGGAGCTAACCACCATGGATTCCTTTGATCCTGAGGGTGGATACCCATGCACAAGAAAGATGTTATCATGGGATTTCGACTCCCACATTGATGAGATGGAGTTCAAGGTAAACAAAGGAGTGATACTAGCGCTATCCGAAGGAAAGGGGGACAACCCATTATAAACACGCAATAACTATCAGATGAGCAAGTATGTAACATGCTCAACAAATCCTCTGTGGAAGTTGAGGCTAGGCTCTTCTACAAAAGTGACAAGTATTAGGGCCCTAGAAGATTTGATGGAGAAAAAGAGGAGGAAATAACTAAGCTAACAAAGGACCTCAGCCTTGAGAAACTAATCAGCGCTCAACTACAGAGGGAGCTTCAGGAGGAAAAGGCTAGGGTACGTAAAGTTTCCAAGAAGGTGGAGCTCATCTCCCAAGCTATTATCTTGAAGCACCTCGAGACCTTAACCCCCCCACGTAAAAGAATGGATCCTCCCTGGAGTGTCTAGAGGACTTGACTCGGATCCTCACCATGGAAAGGTAGCCTTTGGCCTTGGAGTTGGCAGAGGAGGTAGCTGCGTACATGGAGAAGGAGGATAATTTGAAAGTCATTGCACTCGTAGCTGAATACAACAAGGTGCTTGCTGATGTGAAGATTGCCGCATAAACCGCAGGGGTCACCTATGACCATTGTGTGGATCAGGACAAGGTGACAAGCATGTTACTTGCCAATGATGAGACTGAGCTAAAAGACTTCAGGGAGAAAAAAAAAAGCAATAGAGCCAAGTGAGAAAAGATCCTAGCCGAGGTAGAAATAAAATTTGAAGCTATTGAGACCCTGCGGGTCTCAATTAAAACCCGGCTTAAAGAGCTCTATACGGTCATTACAAGAAAAATGGATGCCCTGGAGGACCAAGCAAAGGAACTAGAGATGATGGTAGAGACCATTAACACAAAAGGGGAAGGGTTAACCTTCGACAAGGTGAGTGCATTGGTCGGTGACCTTTGCCAAAGGGCACAGGATGAAGTCAGCCCTTGGAATACACTGGAGGACGACTTGTGGTAGAAACTTCCCCCTTCTTCTTCTTTAGGTAGTTCTCCTTCTATTCTTTCTCTCCCCCATTCTTTATTCTTTCCCTCCATTATTTTCCAAGGCAGGGCCTTGTCATTTTTGTACTACATTCTTTGAAAAGGTTCCCAAGGGCAGAGAACAGGTGAAGTGTGGGGTAAATATTGGGCCCCTAATGTAGCTTCCAAATCTTAAAGGCACGTAGGTGCGCACGTGGCCGGAGGAAGTGCGCAAATTAAGGCACGCAAGGTAGGATTCAAAAAGGGTTCTTGGAGAACCAAGGACACACACCCACAAAGCACAATTTGGGACTTAGCCATTTTCGGCCTTTTGGACAGAACACATGAAGAACGTGTTCCATTTTGGATAAGGTTCCAGCCTGGCAATAGGGTGTTCTGGGAGGAATATACCTTGTGATAAGAAGATCCAAAAAGCTAATCATGACATGGAGAGGCATGCACCTGAGGCAACCCACACCTTGACACTTGGGGCTAGATCTGAGGTTGCAGAGGAGTTTGTTGGAGCTCAGAGGCCTATTTATATGCATGTACCCTTAGCAAAGAAAAGGAGACACAAGTGAGGTAACTAGAGCTCTGCAGAATTACTACGAGAACTATGGGATAAAATGGGTAGATGATTATAGGAAGGATGTAATAAGGGAATGGGGAATGAAAATTTTGTTTTGTGAGCATACATGTATGGATCTAGATATGGTGCATGACTATGGTCTCCCTTCTGTGATATTCTATAAGTAATGCTATGAATGAATATGATAAGGTTACCATGACAATTGTATTAAGATCTTCTCTCTATATTACTGCATATTTCTATTATGCTTTTGTTCTTGTATAATCATGAACCTTATTTGAATGTTAAGTCTGTTTGTGGATTTACAACTTCCTAGTTCTATTAATTCTATTAAGCACTTTTACTTTTGATATGACTAAAAGGGTATATAAGCCATTCTAATCTCTATAGCTTTTTCATGTCCTTTAAATCACTAAGTCAAGATCATGAACGATGCCTTCCATTAAACTCACATAAAAGAGAGACTCGGCTCCCTCTCGCGTGCCTTGGGTGAGTGCCCAGCACCCGCTGGGTGATAGGCCGGTGCGCATGAGGTTCCCTTGTTCTTAGTGGGTGCAAAAATGACTACACTTTTCATTCCCAAATAATTTTGACAATGCACCTCCATTATATATTCAAATTCACATCCTGATTAAACTAAATATGAAATATATAGGCCTAATCTAATGTTATAGTAGAAGTAAATAAATGATAAATCAAGTATAGCAATTACACTCAAGTAAAACTAAGAAATAATTATTGAAACCATAATTGTACATAGAGGGTAGAAAGTATTAGCTGATTCACAGAGTTTTGGAGTGTACAAAAAGTTGGAAAACTAGAAATGATGAAGCATTGACCGTTGCACTAGAGCTCAAAAAAATGCAAAACTAGAGGAGCAGGTTAGATTTGGGTGCCTTGAGATATACAGGGGCACCCATGGGTGCCCTAGGCCTATTTTGGGTGCCTAGGTATGCAGAAAGGCTAAGAAAACCTCCTCTAAGGTATCGTAAAGTGTTCATCTTTAGTCTTTTTTGGTCTCTCCGAGGTCACACTAAGATCACCGAGCTCGCTGTAAACCTGTAATGAATAATAAATTTGTAAAACCCTCAAATAGACATCAAATCCCCAAAAAAAATATGTAGAATGAGGGGTCAAATTGTCCTCGGCTATTACAATGGTGAACTTATAATGAGCACTAGATTACATCTCAAAACTAATGTATTTTTATGTGTGTGTGTGCGGAATTACGCCCTAGGTTGATTTTGTGTCAGTCGCACATGGATATCGAGCAAGTAGCTAAATGTAAAATGTAGTAAATGTGTGCATGGAATATAATGAACTTACCTCCTATGAAGTGTGATGCAGAAAACCAGCTCTTGTGTCCCTTGTGATGGAGCTAGATAGATGCAATGAAGCTTTTAGATTCCTTGATGGATGTAACCTTAGGTTTTTATAATTAATGCTTAGTGCTTGGTCCTTTATTATGATTATATAACTTTTTATTTATATGATTCCCTTGCTTGGATTTTGTAAGTAACCCCAAAAAGGTCAACTACCAAAAATATAAGATGCTCAAACGGCTAGCAAGGACCCAAAAAGTGTGAGTAAAGTACAAAGTGGTCAAGGGTGCCTAGAGGGGATGAGGGCACCTGGCACTGACATCCTGGATAGGCGTTGGTGTCTAGGTGATAAGATCTAGAGTATAAAAAGACAAATTGGGCAAGTGAGGGTGTAAGACTGAAAGGAGAAACAAAAAGAAAATAAAGGTGGCCAAAGACATGGATTAGTTAGTACTCTTCTTACTTAGGAATCATATGAATAGAAGTATGTAATCAAGACTAGATAATTAGCCAAAGTATGTGATTTTGTGTCTACATTTTTCCCCACTTTATGTTGGTGAGTGGAAATCTTGGTAACATAAAGTAGATAGCGATGCGTACTTGATATCCATGCAAATTGATGTATAAAATGTGCCGAGGGACTAGACAAAACATGTAGTGATAAAAATGTAAAGCATGGATGCTAAGGAGGAAAAAGTGCAAAAGGTGATGAGAATGAACCTAGGGCAGAAACACGTGTAGATGTCATGACATAGTTCTTGATGTTGATGTTATTATTGTTATGGATGATGTTGACTACCACTTCCCATAAGGGTGTACCTGTAAAAGAGAAGACAAGTAGTCAAATACACATGTATATGTGTAAAAAATATGTAAAGGAGTATGTAAAATGAAAATTGTGAAAAAGGAACATGTGCACCTAATCCGTGACGAGGAAAGAGTGTAGAAAGGATCCTGTAGATGATGTCGATGCAAAATTTTGTAGGGCGATCTCATGCTAGTGAAATGGAAGAAGTGTGGGGATGACTGTTTGGTGTCATCCTCCAACCTTTAATTGCTTCCCGCTATGTAAAAAACCACTGTAGATGGTGTGTATAAATGCATGTTAAGGACTATATTCCTTATAAAATCCACTATGTATGGAGTTATGTAGACTGTGTTGAACTACCAATCATTGGGTAACTTCCCCCTAGTCTCAGGCATCAAGGAAAGACCACTTTATTGCCCCTAATGTGAGGCATCCAAGAAAGGCCGTTGTGCTAAGGACCCAAATTTGATTCTAATACTTGAAAAACTGTGTTGTAATGGTATTGTGTTATGTATAACATTGTATGGGTTGATTGATTCACCTATATGATGCCCCCTCTCATTTGGGGTGCATGCAACTTTGCAGAAGGAGTATTGGGCTCAAAAGAGGAGAGACCATTGTACTAAAACTGTTCCCTACAAGGGGAAGGGAATGTTCTTGGTATAAAATAAATCACACACAAATAAGTGGCTAAGAGACAAGTGTTAGTAAAATAAAAAACATACATACATATATAATCCGAAATGTGATCTAAGCAGACAATGTGTATGCATGTAAAAACACAAGAAGAAAATGTAGGCCACAAATACAGGCTGCAAAAATGGGACATCACTCATGATGTTGCAAGACAATCAAGGACATAATGGCCGTAAACAATCAGAGAAAAAACATGACATAGGTCAAAGCCCATAAAAAATGACAAAGGCAATCAATGTATCAGACAACCATTGAAGCAAGTAGTCCTACATAACAAATACTACACGTGAAGCACCCGTTAACATGTTAGAAAGATAAAAATCATGTAAAAGCATGTATAATAGGAGAAATTAGTGTGCTGTGAAATAAAATGAAATAATAACACCTATAATTTACTAAATTGGATGCCCTCAGGAGCCTCTGTGGGAATGGTACAAGGTAATGTGCCAAGTATATATGCTACGTGTAATAGATCTGTAGAATCTGCAATCACAACTAGAAAGAAAGTGAATGCACATGTGTGTATGACAAAAGATAATGACATACAATATATCTATCTAGCATGTGTATTAAAGTGAATATGTAAGAAAAATTAAGAAAGAGTAAATACAACCAAGATATGTAGTGTGGTGTGGATAAGACAGAATGGAATGCAGTGTGAATGATAGGAGCAGCGTGCCCCCCGGGTGGATGGAAATGTAAGCAATGAGGTTCATTAGTTTTTACCCCCCCAGTAGTCAAGAATGAACCGTAAATGGGAGTGCGTCATCGGGAAACAGCTTAAAATGTGTACAGAAGAAATATGGTGATTGTAAGTTGTTGTGTAATGTATAGGATTGAAGGCAATCAGGTAAAATTGATGAGTTGGTAAAATGTGTGATGATTTATAACGTGTGAGGAAAAACTGTGATGATTTAGCATAAAGGGTATATCACGAAATGGATGGACGTGATGGTGGTGGAAAATGTGATGATGTAGAACAAATCGTATATCATGAGATGTATGGATAAGATGTTAGAAAACATGATGATGTAACAAAAAACGTATAATACGAAATGTATGGATGGTAATGATAAAAAGAGTGATGATGTAGCACAAAGCGTATATCATAAGATGAAGAAATATGAAAGCTAGGAATGTTGCATGATAAGAGGATTGAATGATTGAATGTGTGAGTTTGATGATGTCCATTTGATATGTATAGCTCAACAGTTGAGTATGGACCATGGGACTAAAGTGCATCGTTGGGTAATGACCACAACATGTAGAAATGTAGTGTGAATGTGTGTAATGAATGAGACACAAAGTGTATAGTAGATGCTACATAAGAAGGTGTTGTGTGTAAAATGTGTAGTGTGTAATGTGTGGTGTGTAATGTGACTAAGCAATTCTAGAGATATGCGTGGTGAATGTGTCTAGTGTAGAATGTGTGAAGATGTGTGGTGTGTATAGTATGTAGTGTGTTAGGTTCATGTGTGTAGTATACCCTCAAAAATCAAGTGTGAACCATAGCACACGAGTGTGTCATAGGGTAATGAGTGTTGTTAGCATGTGGATAAAGATATATATGCTAGAGTCTAGGTGCAAAATGAGGTGAGCATAAGATACATGTCGATGTTAGGGTGAGGGGAGAAATGAGCGCAATGCCCCCCAAGTATGAGATGATAAAAATGATCAAGTGTTATTGTCTAAAATATTGTCATTGTTCTTATCAAAGCCAACAGGGGTGGCGTTAAAGACTTGATAGGAAATAGTATGAGGTGGATCATATAGGGAGGCATTGCGATGCAAAGTGTATATGGTCATTGTATATTCTTCATCAATGAAAGGTGCTGGAAGGCACCCATGTGTATACCAATGAGTAAGATTTTGAAAATGCCTAGGAGATGAATCACTACCAACAGAAATGTTGTTGAATGACATGGGAAAAGTGATAGAAGTGTGGTTGGAGTCTAAAGTGCCTCAAATATAGTTAAGACAAGATTTTCCGAGTGTCAATGGAGAAGTGCGAGGACTACGTGCAACGAATACTACAAGATGAAAAACGCAAAGGCCATAGGTGCCTGTAATGTGGAAATAACTATGATAAATATGAGGTGAGTGAGGCAATGGTAAAATATCATTAAGTGTTAATCCAAGCTTAGCTAAGTTGTCATATGTGCAAATAATATATAAAAAAATACAATCGACCAAAATATGATGCCAATATGATTTGTTGATTAAGAGAGTGCATATGAAAGGAGGTGGTGTATATTTAGACTGCTTAGAAGAGGGTGAAACAACATCCTAAGTATGGACAGACCCCCAGTAAAGTACCATAACATTAGTAAAGGGAGGGGTCTTGAATTTGTATTCACGAGAGCAATTGGCCATGAAAGTGTCATTGAAATAGGAGTCATATATATCAATAGGAGTGAATTTGATTTTTCCTAATGCTTCATCAATAAGTTCAACATGATCAACTTTGTCGTCAGAGGTATCAGAATCGTCTTTGTTTACATTATCATGTTGTATTGTTGTATCAAGTATGTTGGTAGGTGGTGCACTAGATGTAAGAGGAGCGTCAATGAGAAAATTATGAGTTTATATAGGAGTAGGCATTGTGGGTGAAATGATGGAAGTAATATGAGTAGAAATAAATTGAGTGATTGGAGCAGTAGAATAATATTAGGGAGAAATAGACTAACCAGTTTCATATGTATCGATACTTCTATATGGAATAAGTTGTATAGGAGGAATATGCATAGCAATAACATAGTCTATGTGATAGAATTTTAAGTGTTCGGGATCTGCAGCAATAGTATGCTCATAGCCATCATGCAAGAATTTAATGCACTGATGTATAATAGACAAGACTACTTGCATTGCGTGAATCCACAATCGACCTAATAACAGATTGAATTGAAATGAAACATCTATAACAAAGAAGTCTATGAGGAAAGTCTTAGGCCCAACTCAAATGTGTAATGAAATAGTTCTGAGGCATGTGCGAGTAGTGGAATCATATCCCCTAATAACATTAGAATTCTTAGAAATTAGACTAGTGTTAATGTCAATTTGTTTTAGAAGGGAATGGGAACATAAGTTGATGGCTAATCCATTATCAATAAATAGCCATTTAATGCAAGTGGTGCTAATAATAGCATTGATAAGCAATGTTGCACATGGATTGGCATTAGCAAATGGCGATATTACCTCATTAGTGATTGATATAGCACATGGAAAATTTTTGAGAGACTGAATGAGGTGTGTGAAAGCTACCGCATAATTATCACTTTCTATATGAATAAAATGAAGGGCATCCTCTAATGTTTGACGATAATCAGGCACATTGTGCAATAAGTCATAGAGAGAGATTCTGGCTAGCATATTCTTAAGTTGTTCAATAATATCATAGCCCTTTGAAGTAGTAAGAGGAACGAAGAAGTAATAGGTGGTAGTGTAACACCTCTTTATTACGCTTCTCAAATAGGGATTTTTTTTACATTAGCTTCATACTTCACTGATTTAAATACATAACACTTAAATCCAACATAAATCTTAAATTCAATCCATCCGATAACAATCAAAAACCATGTGCAATTGTATGAGTCAATTAGTAACCCCATAAATTACTCTTACGAGTGCATATACAAAATATAATATTGGTTCCCTTTTACAAACATTGATAATCAAATGATATTTCCTAAGCGTATACCTAGAAATCAATCAATTGAATCCCATCTTGTATCCTATACCTATAGAATTTGGTGACATCAAGGCAATGTAATCATCAACTTACACTACTTCAATGAAAGTTTCATAGACATGTTTGTCATGCTTGGTTCCGTAACAACACATTCGTCATTAGGAACTCGTCGTTCACCATATCACTTTATTTAGCTATCTGAATGCTTTTCAATGGTTTACTTATTAAGTTCATTGTTTATCAACTTACATAATCACCAATGTCCATCATTAGTTATTAGGTTAACTTAGTTTACTAAGACATATAAATACTTATGTACCCTTAAGTACACTCAATTTATTATGCACCGTTTATTTAAGATCATAACGCAATAGTGAGATATCATACATTATGATTACCTCTACGCATCATTGCACTCATTAGGTTGTTATCTTTCAGATGATTAATCATAAAACATATGGTTAATCAATATTTACTTATCTTTTAAAGCATCGTTAGGTGTATCATTATAATAATTAATTTTCAAATGCATCATAGCTATATTGTTATAGTTTTCATGATAATAATGTTAACATTTGACAATAGTCAATCACAAAGATAACAATAATCAGCAATTGTACTTGCAAACTTTATAATCATATTATTCCGTAATTTTGGCAACATAACATTTGGTACAATCAAGGTATGCTGTTAAAAAACCAACTTTTATTTATCTCATGGAGATTAAAACCTCGTTTAAAAGTGCATAATGATATTGCCAACAATATTAATAATACAACAGGCCATATAATGCCTTAGTCCTTTCGAGTCACTAAGTCATACTTCCTTAATTAACTTTCTTACTTTCATTCAACAAAACATGAGGATTTATAAAAACTGATCACCATGTTCAAATCATTTATTAATAACCTCAGTTTCCAATGTTCATACAATAATACATAGTCAAAAGATAATACAATAGTTATTTATATATACAATAAGCCTAATGGATTTTTCCTTCAGTCACAAGGAAGTGTGTCATTGTTATTCAAATGTAGTTACATTCTTTTCCTTCATAGAAATATGCACAATTAAATCATTACAATTACCAATAGAATCCTTCACTTGTTTTTATCCAGACCACGTACAAAAATTTCATTCATAACTGTCACAAAATATTCAAGCATATATTGATATCTTCGTACCTGCAACTGAATATGGTAGTGTATAAAATGTACATGGTCATATCTATACAAACTTGCATGGACTATACAATCCTTATCTAACCACTCCAATGTAAAGTAATGAAATATTATCTTTCATGATTAATGATATTCATCATCTACTCAAAATAAGCACAACATTCTAAAACATCATACTAATTATTTTTTTCTATAATCATTCAAACATATATCCAATTCCCCAACTCTTGAAGTCTTTAACCCAGATTGCAGAATTTGGTCTATCAATCATAAACAATAAAATATTTAAGTAACTTTTATCATTAACAATTCATCAGGGAATTGATAAGAATAATTTTAACTAATCTACCATTCAAGTTTAGTACAAGACAATAATAAAAGCACATGACCATAGAACATACTATAGTATTCATTCATTATTCAAACCTATTTTCCATTTAGGAACTCAGTTAAGCATTGCGACCAAGTCACAAAGTTTTTATATCAACCCCTTTCATTTTCTTTCCTCCCTGAACAATATATATATTTTTAATAACTCTTCTTGATATTAATTTAGCAGAAAATAGCCAAGCTTACTTTTCACTGTTTCAACTTTTCAAGTTCAGTGTAAGCCATCAGCTAAGCACAATAACATAAGGTAGACAAGGGCAATCACCTGTCCTTTACTATTTTATTAACGCTATCAATCGACTTACTACGCTATAAGCCCGGGGCACACGCCCAAAAATACTTCCATCAACCTATTTAAAGATGAGCTATATAACTTAATAATCTAGAATTCAACTCAAAACCTACTGCAGTATACATATAGGAATGAGGATTCCGACAAAATCGAAAAATCCCCAAAATAATTCAACAGGGTCTATACTATCAAGTGAACTCAACACCATTATAATATCCACCTCCTTCCAGAGCTCTTCACTCAGATTATGAGTTTCAATAAGGGTACGTCCATATTCTACATACTGAAAACCTCGACCGAGTTCACATAGTAAACTCCATCCCTTTTCAAACACGTTTCCCCTTTTTACAAGTAGAAAGTACTTCCTCCCAGCCCGGTATTCATTTTTTTTACATTATTCGCACAGGAATAGTGTAAGAGAACGATTTTAACAACAATCGTTCACCATTCAAAGGTCGGAAATTAATGACTGGGTTCGAGTCGAACCCACGTCGATACCAGGCTTAGTGACTACCTGGTCAGGACTCTTGTCTTACTTCAACTTACAGACCGGGGAATAACGAACTTCGTGCCAAATCAATTTCTATAAGAAGAAACTCGAGGAAATCGACCTAACCAAGTTAGACTCGGTAAATGTTCATACAATGAAATAGATTATCCAGCCCAACACACGCAAGGAATCCCGTAATGGGTATTTAAAACCCTGTTAAATCCCTTGATTGATCTTAACTGGTACACGAAGAACAGAACCGAAGTATGAAATGCAAAGCTTAACAAAACGAATACTAAGAAGGGTTGGATATAACTAGTTTACATACTACTCGGGAAAACCCATCAAACAAAAGCTCGCATATTAAAACAAATCATCACAAACAGAAACATTCCATTAGTTTGTATTGAAATAACTAGAAAAGGAGGTATTGACCATGCCTAAAAATTTAGAGGAGCTTGATTACTTTCCTTGCAGTTTCTTCCCTGCGACTTTATCCAAACTTCCAACAAGCAACCAGAGTTTGAGCCCCAAAAATTCCCAGTTATGACCTTATTTATGAAATCCTTATGCTGCTTAAGAGTTACAGAAGCTACAAAAGATCCAAAAATAGTTTAATATTAACTCACAACGAACCCTCCAAGCAAGACTCTCTATCTAAACTTCACAAAACCGAACTGCAAAAGAATCCACCATGCACAGTGCACTTAGCTTCCTTCAGAAGCTTTGTGCTTTCTTCGAGAACTTTTAATGCTCATTTATTGTATAGTTGCCACGTAGTGGCTAAAATTGAATTTGTTAATTCCTTTACTAAAAATTGGTGGTGGCTCAAATCAATAGTGCTACCAAGTACCAACTTGCATGATAGATTATGTCCAACAATGGCGGTGGTGACTAGATGTCCCAGATTTAAACTAGCAAAAGCATCCACGGGTGCTTGTGAGAGGCCGATAGGCAGATTGGAGAAGTATTTGAATACAATAAATTGGTAATTTTAAGAGATTCCAGATTGTGAAATATTGGTGAAGTTTTAAGAGAGCACAATCCATGAGATAACATACAAAATAAGTTGGCTTTGAAAGGTTTAGGCAACAATCAAAGTTGTTAGAGGTCATTTGTGATAGAGAGTTCCTGTAATGAAAAAGTGCATTGTGAGCGTCATAGTGTGGATGCTTAAAGAATGGAAATAGCATTACAATGTGGGTAAGTAGATGTTAATAACCTGTATTTGAAAGTCAAAAAAGACTTAATATTTGGCTGCATCTATTGTTGATGTCGTGCATTGGATGAAAATGTAATTTGTAATTAGTTTCACAAACATTTGTGTCAAGTAACTGAACGATGAAGAGATTTCTCGAAAAGAATGGGAAAACATAATTTACTTAAAAAGAGAAGAAAGATACCTGTTAGCACCAATTGCAATCTTTGTAACCCATATAAACGAGTTGGACAAGAGTCCAAAGTACTCACAACAAGGTGTACATTTTTGTGAACATGCATATAAAAACAGTACTGATTGACATCATAAAAAAAGCATATTATATCTAATGAAATCAATTCAAAAAATTTAAAATATATATTGCAAATTTCAAATTCTAACATCAAAATAAATTGTAGTCAAACTAAATTTTAAAATACATTTTAACATATTAGTGTACAAATCAAATAAGTAAAAAATGAAATTAGACATTTACAGAAATTAGAACACGAATGCGTGAATTTAAGATTTCAATACTATCAAATCATAACCTTGAAATAAATTCTAGGCAAACTAAATTTTAAAATACTTTTCAACATATAAGCTTAGAGATCAAATAAGAAAATAATAATGTTACACATTTAGAAAAAACACAACATGACAAGGTTCAAAAGTAATTGCAGTCACTGCAAGTGTGCTTTTTGGTAGACATGTATATAAAAACAATAACATATTGCATGATAGTAAAACAAACTATATTTAAACAAATCAATACAAGATTTTTCTAAACAAAATTTATTATATCAAATCATAAGTTTGAAATAAAATCTAGACAAACTAAATTTTAAAATACATTTTAACATACAAACAAAGAGATCAAATAAGGAAAAAATGAAATTACACATTAAGGAAATTAGAACACATATATGTTAAAATTTTAAATTTACAAAAGAGAGTTATTTTTCTATTATTTCGAATGTTCATAATTAACTAATTTAAGATTGCAATTGTCTTTTTAATCATATTAATATTCTTTTTAACTTAAGAATAAATTGGATTTCTTATATTGTGAGAATTCTATTTAAAGAGATGAAATTTTTTATTGCAAATATGAAATGCTAAGATTGAAATAAATTCTAAACAAACAAAATTTTAAAATATAAGCATAGAGATCAAATAAGAAAAAAAATAAAATTACACAATTAACAAAATTAAAACACATATATAGGGAAATGCAATGTGATTTCCTCTTCTTATTTTACTATAAGCAATTTGATAATTTCAGTTAGATAGATAAGATTAAGTGAAACATTATAATTTCGAATGAACTTTTCCATATTTATTAGATATGAATATTAAAGAATATAAAAGCGCAGTATTTGTGAT
Organism: Taxus chinensis; assembly: GCA_019776745.2. NCBI lineage: Eukaryota > Viridiplantae > Streptophyta > Pinopsida > Cupressales > Taxaceae > Taxus > Taxus chinensis. The sequence continues at coordinate 82,872,304 of CM034155.1, read as the reverse complement.
GGCTATATACATATTCTTTTTGTCTTTCAGAGGGAATAATACCAGGTACTAAGTGCTTAAAATCGGGTCGAAATTTATAGAGGCAATCAATAATTTTCATATAAGTAGATGCATCCCAATAATATAATCAGGCGTACTTCACAGACTAAAAAATTACTCTTAACAATAAAATAAATATAAATTGAAATTAAATATACTTCAGAAAATGAAAATAAAAAAATTGGATGATAAAACGATAAACTAAACTTCAACTATTACAAATAAAAGTTTTGGTGACCCACCAAGCATAAATTTGAGTTGAAGGTAAGGGAATAGTTTTTTTCTTAACGTTGTGTTATTTGGAATATTTTGTATGGTTTGAGATTTTCACTACATGCATTGTTCATAATGTACTGATTTTGGGATGGCCATGTTCAAGTTTCTAATAAACAAAAAGAAAAATAAAGGCAGCTACTGTTCTCATTTGAAGCCCAATAAAAGAACATGTAACTATTGATAATTTGTCATCAAGGGTACATTTTGACGAATCTCTTACGGATACAACAACACAGCTACTAATGATAATTTCCTCAATGGAAACATATTTTTTGATAGTTGGGCTTCCCAAGTAGTTTTAAGGTATTGATGATTATGCCGCATTTGGATACAAATCATTCCACTTTGGGGAAATATAAAATAACTCCAAAATCTGGCCAAGGATTGGCTTACCCTAGTTTGATTATTTATTCAAACTACATTTCAATTAAATGCAAAACGAAAACAACATCTTTGAATACAAAATGTTAACAATGAGCTATAGGAAAGAGACTAAGTGAAATATGACCTCAATAACTCCAATACAAAGATACGAGCTATATAAAAAAATTACAATATTTACAACCTTGTAACAAAATCCAGTAATTTCTTTTAAGTAAAACTAAGTATGCTTGAGAAACATATTCAAAATTTTAATAATAGAAAACGGAGTTATACTCTTGAGATTTCGATCTATGACCTCTGATTAAAACCTTGAGAAAAGACAATCAAATAAAAAACAAGTAAGATCACAAAAGGAGGAACTTAATTTTGAAAGCACCTTCACAGAAACACGAACAATTCCCGGAAATAGAAGTAACAGGACCACACAAGCATATTAAACACAGCCAAAACAAAACCTGCAATGCGCCTTAAATAGGAAATTGACTGTGAAGGAGAGCCAGATAGAAAAGGCATCCATTCTAAAACGAACTCACTCAATCCGAAATTAGTTGGCATTTTTGAATTTTTCATTCATGAAAAAATATATTCACTTCAAAAGATATTCCCATTTCTGAAAAAACAAGTTAAGTCCAATTTAAGTTTTCTTCACGCGTACATGAGTTTTTCTATTTTCTATTTTTCCAGAACTGGAGCTAAAGTTGTCGCGAAGTGCTTGCTAGCTAAATGCTCCACGTATTATTCTATTTTTTTCATAAAATCTTCGCCAGCTAAACGGTCCATGTATTCTTCTTCTTTTTTTTCAGAAAATCTTTGCACTATTAAAAAGTAGGCATTAGATTAACATGGCAGTACGATTAAAAAGCAGGCTTTACATTAACATGGTAGTGGGACGATGACAGAAAATCTGCAGAAAAACTGACAGTTAACAGAAAATTGTCTCTAGGAAGGCCTATCGGCCAATAAAACAATAATTAAAACATCAAGATTTTCATGGGGTTAAAATCAGGTCCTTTGAATATTTTGATGTCAAACAAATCTTTAATCATTCTTTTGGGGTCGTCACCGACCAAACTTAAACATATAAATCACTTACAATGTTGATGTAGTTGACTATGATCGATAGTCACAAAATCAAAGAATGAAAACGATCATTAATCTCTCACCAAGGAGTATGGTTTAATATCACTTAAGAGAGTTATATAACAATGTCCAATAACAAGGATTTAGAACCCCTTCATATAAAACAACTCAGATATAGATAGTTTACCACTAGCAATTATATGTGCACAATGCAATGTGAACGCCAAAGAATATATGTTATTTGATTTAGAGGGATAGTTATTACTTTTGTGGTTGATGTTGATTAGGGGTGTGATTGATTTAATAAGTGTAGGAATATAGATGAAGCATTACATTTAAAGGTTCTATCTCTAAATTTTAAATTTGTTACAAATTCGTACATATACATTTGTAAATCTTATATCATGGGTGGTAACATTTTGGGGACTATTTTATTTGAGCTAAACATGAATACATGAAGACTTCCGTACATTTGCATATTTTATATCATGAGTGGTAGCCTTTTGTGGCCAATTTTTTTGGCACTAAACATGAATACATTTGATACTGCTTTGGATAGTTAATTACTTTTGTAGTTGATGTGGTTTGTAATTATTTGGGGGATAATGTGTTAGTGTTTCAATGTGTTTGAGATGGTGGTTACATTGTTTTTTGTTGAAAAAATCTTTTTTTTTACTATCAATAACATGTTGATAAGGGGTGTGATTGATAATGGAAGTGTAGGAATATAGATGAAACATTACATTGAAAGGTTTTATGTGTACATTTCAAATCTATTACAAATTCGTACATATACAACATATACATTTGCAAATCTTATATCATGATTGGTAGCCTTTGCGAGTTTTCCTGGCGATTATTTGCCAATGTAGGATTTTGGTGAGTACACGTTGAATAAGCATATCATGCTGATTTCTATCCATCCCATCAAGAATGGACACTCTCTAAGTACTAATATACTTTCTTATACATGTAAAAGCACCACAGACCCAAGCATTCTTCCCAAAAAATGCTTAAGTTATTATGCATTGTTTAAATATCACATATGACATTGCTTCCTCATTGACCTATTTTAATTGGTACCTTAACCAAATGGGTTAGGGATTTACTACTTTGGGTGTCTCATATCTTAATTTGCCTCTGCATTGAAATTATATATCATTAATGTCCACTAATAATCAAAATTAGGCTAATGCACTAGGGTAAAATGACCCTAGGATCAAAGACTAACTAAAAAAAAGAGTAAAAGCACAAAAAATAAATGAGGGGTGCACCCAAAGGAGTAAACACCTAATAAGTTCAAAGCAATAGTTGATTACTTATTATTTGTGCATATTTATGCATGTAATCTTTGTTTGTAAATATCACCTATCAATTTCTCATTTACCAAACTTAAAGATTTCCCTCAACACCCCCACATGACCCTTATAACATAAGATATTAAATGGGATCTCTAATGTTCAAGAGTCACGAACAAAATATAGTTTAAGAAAAATAAGAAACTGGTGACTAAAAACCTTTTTTGTGGTACTTTAGATCTCCAGTTCTTGGGGACAGAGCAATGGATTCCACTTGCTCTGTACCAGAGTATACCAGAATACTTGTCATCTGAAAACACAAAAACCCATATCAGGATCAATTTTGTGGAAAACTAAACATACACAACATTCTCAAATGTCATCAAAACAACAAGAAATTATGATAACATCACTTGGCATTATAAATATTATCTTCCAGCAAAAAAATTAGTTTTGACATCCAACCTAACAGAAGAAATGGTCTTGAAATTTTCTACATGGGAAGTTTCAAAATTCATATTTGTAAATTTATAAATAAGTTTGTTAAAGAATGAAAGAAAGAAAAAGAAATTATAGCCCAAAAAACCAACAACAGGTAAAAGGAACTAAATGCTTCATGAAAAATAAAAATGATAAAAATAAATAATCTCTAATAGACCACAAAATGACGGAAAAACATACTTACTTGGAAATGTGGGGCTCCAAGGATGGGGACGTTATTCAAATAAGGGTACAACTATATTCTACATAGATTTTGTCACCAAAAAATACGGGTATAGGGACAGAGTCGTAGTCCCTATACTAAAGTTTGCTGGTAAATATGCAAGAAAAAGACCAATTGCTCTGTTTTTGGATTATTTAGCTTTCAGGATAATCAACTACTATACCTTTTTTGTTATAACATTAAACCCATAATTTGGGTTAAAATCAGTGAGAACAACAAAACACTAATAAATGCTTGCTAATGAACAAAAAGCATTTGCAGGCCTTTAGAAGAGGAAAATTCGAATGGGACTGGTTCAGATAAAGTTAAACCACTAAATTTCCAAAAATCAACTAAAATATAATAAAAATATATATCATTAACTAACAGAGAAAAAATAACATAAAATATTTTCAAAGTTATAAAGAAGGTGGCAAAAACAAAATCAAGAAAACTACCGACCAAATAAATGTAGGGAAAAAGATTTAGATCATATTAACCGTGATCGAGAAACCCTGTCATGGCTAAACTTTTAGCTGAAAATAGGTTGGAAAATGTTTCCCTGAATCTAAAAAATTTGTGGACTGCACTCAGGCTCCCCATCAAAGTGAAAAACACACAGGATTAGTTGTCATTGCATATGGAGCAATGCAAAGGGAAGAGGATATTGTTGAAAAACTTTCCAGGAAGCATGAAATAGTTACTAAAGGAAGGAATGGCGTGTGTGAACAAATGGAGTAGAGGAACATTGAGATTGCTATTGAAGTGTCCCAATTGAAGGCTATGATTACGAGCCTTAAAGAGGAGCTGTTAGAATTTGAGGATTCTAATAAATACGGATTTAATCAACTCACATATTACATAATGTTACAATAAATATTTAAATAAAGATTACATCATAACATAAGTAAATAAATAAATTCTTACAGGAAATAAATAACTTTGACAGGTGACACAATATTTATAGTGGAAAACCCCAATAGGGTAAAAACCACTTTGAAAATAACCTTTTACTTCAGAGAACTTATTTTACATCCAGTAAGATCAGGCTCCTCCTTTAAAACCCTATTTAAAGGGTAAAAACAAATCACTTGATTTGCAGGACCTTTGATATATTTCCCGAATATATCAAATGAAGACGTAAAGTCCTTTTTAATAAGGTGATCGGGTATGTCTCTCGACCCACCTTTTCAACCTAAAATGGTTGACACATACACCTAGGTTTATAATATTTAATATTAGAAATATAAATCATTTCATGATATTAAATATTTAACCTAAAGTATATTACCTAGGTTAGCATATTTAATAATAGAAATAGAAATATTTCATATTATTAAATATTAACCTATATATTAGTGATGGGCCCATATACATTAAGGGTTGGCCATACCACTTAATCATTATGTTCCAACATGAGCTTGGTAGCAAGTGTATCGAGTCAGAGAATTTGTAAAAACTTTTCCTCACCAAAGAGGTTCATATTTCAAAATTGGAATCTGAAATGTCAGAAAAGCTTGATCAAGAAGGGAAAAAATATGAAAAATTGAAGAGATTTTCAGATGAAACAGAACAAAAGTTGAAGTGTTTAGAGCTGAAAATTGAAAAGTAGAAACCTATCATCTTTGATCAATTGGTTTACATCTCTAAATCTCAGGAATTTCTAAAGAACATAGTTCAGTTGATCGATGTTTCAACACCTGACCAATTCGAGTTTTATGAACATTCATTTCTATCACAAGATCTAGATTTTGACAAGGATATGGTGGCTTCATTAGTAGGAGTAATTTTTGTCTTGGAGTTAACCGCAATGATGGAGAAATAAGTTAATAGCTAATGATAGATATAGAAAAATGAAATAAAGAAAGAAAAGACTTAAAAGATAATATTATCAGTTTAAAGGTAGAAAAAGGGATATTAGTACCTTTTTTAGGAGTGCTTTGAGAGATAGACTAGTTGCTGAAAAAGAAGGTGATGGTGAAAGTCAAACGGGTTCACATCAAATTCAAGGTACAATTTCACAAGTTGCAGAAAGGGATCTTGTTGTAGATTTTAGTGGAGGTTCCCTTGTTGAGAATAATGGAACAATGAAAATTTGAATGGGACTAGTTCAGATAAAGAAAAACCACTAAATTTCCACAAATAAGCTAAAATATAAGAAAACAATATATCAGTAACTAACTAAGAGAAATCGACATAAGAGATTTCAATTGAACAATGTTCAATTTATTAGATAAGACGAAGACATGAATGGAGAGTTACAAATAAAAAGGTGGATATTAACTAACTACATGTCTCACACTTATTCCATGGCTTAGTTCATTCCTGTAAAACAAATATTCATTGTTTGTGCTACACATTTTTCGTCTCCATATTGCTTGTATTATTCATATGAGTGTACTTTGTACTTAAAGGGGTGAAAATTATGAATTGTGAAATTCTAACACAAAACAAGCAATTTTTTAGAATTTTTTCATAGATGCAATAAATTCAATGTACATAGAACTAGCACAGGCTGTAGCAGAGGAAACAAGACATACCCTGAACTCAAACTCAAAATTTTGTTGTTCAACAGTGAAAACAACAAAAACATTTAAACGCTAATCAAAATGCCCGTCAACTTTAATCTAATGTCATCAACGACCAGAGGCCCTTTACCATAGGGGGAATGCCTTCAAAGTAATTAATACTAGCAATCGCATGTGTACAATGCAATGTGAATGCCGAATGGTATATGTTATTTGTTTTAGAGGGATAGTTATTACTTTTTTAGTTGATTTTGTTTAAACAATGGGTGATTGATTTTTTAAGTGTAGAAATATAGATGAACCACTTCATTTTAAAAGCTAAAACAATTCAAAATGCAAAAAAGTGATATAATGCCTTGAATCAATCTATTTGCCTGGGACTTGAGTATTCAATGCATGTTATCAAAATTTACCCTAGGGGTGAATTTTGGATAACAGTTATTTTTCGACATTTTAAAATATAAGTATTTGTGTGAAGATATAATGAAGAAGACATTAAAAATGCATTGTTGTTGGTTTACATAAAGAAGCGAGCAACATTAAAAAGGAAAAATTGAACATGTATATTGAAAAGTGTAATTTTGTAAGTGTAGAAATATAGATGAACCACATCATTTAAAGGTATCATGTCTTCATTTCAAACTTGTTACAAATTCGTACATATACATTTACAAATCTCATATCATCAGTGGTAGCATTTTGCGAACTGTTTTATTTGAACTTAACATAATACATGAAGACTTCTATGCATGTGCAAATTTTATATCATGAGTGGTAGAATTTTGTGGCCAATTCTTTCACTGTAAACATGAATAAATTTGATACCATTTTGGATAGTTACTTACTTTTAGGTAATTATGTTAGTTTTGCTTCAGTTGTTTTTTTGGTCTTTTGTTGTAAAAACCTTTTTTGTACACTTGATAAGGCGTGTGATTGATAGTGGTAGTGTAGGAATATAGATGAAACATTACATTGGAATGTTGTTTGCATACATTTAAATTTGTTAGAGATTCGTACATAAAAAGTTACAGATCTTATATCACGACATCTGAACTAAACATGAATGCATGAAGACCTTCGTACATTTAAAGAATTATATCATGAATGACAGCCTCTTGATATAGAGTTAGTGGTGCATACTCAATAATTTAGATGTAAGGAAGACACAACATATCAATCTAAAGTTGGGGAAGAAAAAGTCTTAAAAGATGGATAAGATAGAGGGACTCTTGAACTTGAAATTAAAGATCTTACTTGAGGTGTAGAGAGTGGTACACATAGGGAAACTAAATTATTATTACCTTAAATTGAGTATGCGGAATGTTGTAGAAGTCAAAAATATGGGTAACATGTTTAAACAAGTTATGTCTGATATATTGTGTAGAATGAATGAATTTCTTGATGAAGGATACCATAATTAGATGACGTAGACCCAAGGTAGAAGAAATATGGTGGATCCAAAATCAAAGTAAAAGAATAAGAACAACCTAAATAAGATAGAGAAGATGAAAAAGTTGTGAAAATCACATAGCCAAGTGAATATGAAGAAATGATGGTAATGGGGAAACTAAAATACCACTTCCGAGTCAATTTTTATAGAGCAAGAGCATAGTGCATCATTCTTGGGGACGTCTGAATATCAATCTCCAAATCCAAGTCATCCTCATTGTGGTCTTCTGCATCTTCATCACAATGCTCATTACTCATTATATGTTGATCTCATGGCTTCATATTTGTGTCCTTGGTATTCTTTAGTATATCATGATAGACCTCCAATTCCAAAATATGTCTTCAAAATTAAAAAGGACCATTTGTATGGCAATTTTTTTTTTATAAAAGCAATGTAGGAATGTTCGCCCTATAATACATGCCAAGCAGGTAACATATACTGGTAACCTTCATACATATATTAAGCTACACAAATTACCTAATAATTCTTTCCTAAATAGATGTTAGGCCAATGGATTCGAGTTGATTCTCTAACTGATAAGCTTAGTGTATAGTTGATGACATGGCAAACAAAGAATGTATTGTATATTATTTTTTGTATTATCCAAAACAAAATCCAACAAAAACTAATAGTTCACTCAAATTGACCGCATCACCATTATATATACATTAGTGTTTTAATTTGAATGAATTAAAATTCAGCGATGCGTCTCTGTTCTAACATATTGAGGTCTGATATCCCTACCATATTGGGTTGCCTTCATTTCGTCCAAAATTAACTCCTTTATCTTGCTAGACAACATGTCTACAAGAGCACTCAAATCCAAAGAAAATCTAATGCCTAAATTCTGAAAGTACCATCAAGACTGAGAGACTGAGGAAAGGAGTGTAGTTGAATTAGGGTTTGTTGTTGAAGAGAGAACTGTTAGTGAAAATTCACAGCACCCTCAAAATGACCTCTAGGATTTGTAATTTAGAAATGGGTCATTTTGGTGTGAATGCACAACATGGAGTTTTCCCTAAGTGTGGGACCTTGCAAATTAGGAAAACTCTCCAAATTGAGGTTGGTTCCTACTCCTCTATTTAGGTGTATACATGTAATTTTTGCAGAGGTTCTGATTCAAAATTCCTACTCTAAAACTACTAAGGAGACAGGGTTGAGAGAAAACATGGAAATGGAAAAAAAACTAAGCAAAAAAAAACAAACGATGATACACCAAAGGAGTGCTGAACTTCTTATTTTGTAAAATAGACAGAGCATGGAGATGCAACACCAAAACATGCATAGATTACTAGAATGCAATGAAGGATCGGAAGAAAATAATAAATGCATGAGAGGATTGTAAATCAATCACAGAACATACATTATCATTTCCAAGTTTGATACAATACATTGCAATATCAAGGAGGCAAAAAACGTACTGCAGTTTTCATGGGAGGTCTGAAACTCCTTCAAATCCGCCTGCTAAGAAGAAAAGAAGGGCTTGCAAGAGCAAGAATGTCCAAAAAAACAAAGGATCGAATCCTTTCCATTTATAGCTGAAGCAAGGAGAGAGAAAATAGAGGAGGAAGTAAATTAGATCTTCTAATTCAACAATCCACCATTAATTCCTTTCAAATCAGCCTGTAAAACTGTCGAATCGAATCCTCTGCTTTTTTTTTTTGCGTGTTGGAGGAAAACGATGAATTTGGTGAAACACAGCTCTTAAAGCAATCTGATATTGGTTTAATGGTGTGAGAAGACATTTTAGGTTTTTTTCCCATCAAATCAAGCTAATTCTTCATCCTTGGCGTGTGGGAGAAGGAAACCATGGCAGATTGAGCAAAAAATGACTCATTCGAAGCAATTTGGTTTGCATTAAATGCATGAAAGATGTTTTTGGTTTTTTCTTCCTTAAAACCTACAAAAAAAAATGATGTTTTTATGCCTCCAATGCATAGAGGAGATCAAGATCTTTCCAATGAGTCTGATTTTGCCCAAATTTGATCTCTGGATCGAAAGATATGCCCATCTAAAGATTTAGGGAAAAATTAGGGCATAAATTTGGGCACAAATTTCAAGGCAAAAATTAGGTTGAAAAATGGCAGCAAATCAGATTTGAAAATAGGTCCACGGGCCCAAATTTTAATTTTTGCACTTTTGGTAAAATTTCCCAAAAATCTCCGCATCTCCGCACTTCCGTTGGTTACATGGCACCTATTGGGGTTGGCGGAGGCAGGGATCCTTTTTTTATTTTTCCACTTTTGGATAAAAGGAAATTTTTTTATTTTACCTCTGAATCCCTGCATGTCCGCTACAACATTTGTATGCCACCTCATCACTTAATTCCTCGGGGCCATGGGTCACTTCCTGTTTTTAAGCTTTTTGACAAAAATGGAAAATTTTCACTTTTACCTCCAAGTCCCGGCATGTCCGCTACAACATTTTTATGCCACCTCATCACTTAATTCCTCAGGGCCATGGGTTGCTTCTTGTTTTTAAGCCTTTTGACAAAAATGGAAAATTTTCACTTTTACTTCCGAGTCCCCATAGGTCTGCTCCTGGTTTAGGCCTGCCACGTGTCCATTCTGGGTTCCTCCAGAGATGCGTTCAAATTTTGGACTTAGAATTTTTTTTGGAAAAAATTTCAAAGTCCCCATAATCCTTCGCCAACCCGCCTTAGCGCCATTGCACAAAATGATGCCATGTGTCCCTTTAGGGACTTAGGCATTTTCCACTCTTGTTCCCTTTGGTGGGCTTGTGGGAGCACAAATGCATTTTGCACTTTTAACCCAATAAGCGCTAAGTGCTCAAATTCTTCCCCCACTCCACCAGCCCAAGCCTCTTTGGCACAAAACTCCCAAGCTCCGCGGGCCCGCCTTGGGAAAATTTCCCCTCCAAACTCCGCCGAGCCATAACTCAAAAAATACAAGGAGTTAGGAGGAATTATTTACCTTTATGGAAAGGGGAAGGAAAATCCTATCTAATGAAGCCATTTCTAGAATCTTTTGAATGCTTACAATGTGTGAAAATTGAAGTTGAAGAAAAAGGAAGGAAAGAATGAAAGTAAGCCAAAATAAGCAGGGGCTCATTTTGGATAACAATTTTGGTGACTCAGAGGGGTCATCTGCTTGCTAGATAAAAATACCAGATGCCTTGAAGCATCCATTAGGCATGTAGTCATGATAGATAGCCTACAAACTGATATTCACTTAGAAAACATCCCTTTTAGGCCTCTTGGAAACCATTGAAAACTTAAACCGATTGTGACCAAATGCCAAGATAATGCACTGTGCAAGAGCAAAAACCAGCACCACAAAAACTATGTACAAAATCTAAAATCATACATGCTCCAAGTGGAACATGCAGAGTGTTTAAAAGCACTTCTTCTACAAAAAAACCTACCTACACTACTCTAACCAAGAGTAAAGGTAAGATAAACAAACCCTACAACTGGTTGTGCAAAATAGCTTCCTTTCCTCAAAATTGGAAGCCATGCAAATGATTTGAATCTGATCATGGATGTTAGATGAGTGGAAAATCAACAAGAAGTTGGTCTTCTACCCAAATTAGCAAGGTGTCAATTGAAAACAAATTAGATACCTATTTTTTTTTCTCTGCATTTGGATTGAAGAGGTATGACAGTTGATCCTTGGTGTTTTGCGTATCATCCTCATGCTTAGAAGCAAGCATGACTGGTTTTGAATTCCCCCTTGGCTCCAATCAAGCCAAGTACTTGATTGGGAGGTATGGTCCTTTGAATGTGCCCATAGCTCTGAAATTCAACTCCAAAAATGGAGTCTTCTTGTGGACCTTCTTGGGTGAATGGTGTGGAAGAGATGATAGAATTTTTCGCTCTTTTCCTTCTTCCTCCAATGAAGAACATGGAAGATTAATATCTCCCAAACTTGATTCCAAAGAGTTGCTATAAAGTGCAGGCTACTGCAAATGAATGCTCTCCCTCATGGCAGAAAGTTCTTGTGTTTGGAAGATGGATGATGAAGGAGAAAACAATGTGATTTCAATTGGTTCCTCTCCATCAAAGTAGTCCTCCAAATCTGATAGATAAACTGCCTCATTCTGTCCTACTGCAAATGTTCAACCTCTTCCATGGTGTTCTCTTGATCTACAACTTGCTCACCATGGCTTCCTTCACTCTCAAACATGAAGTTTGAAAGATCAAACTCTTCTCCAACGTTAGACCTCGAGAGAGATGAAGTGGAAGGAAGATCTGAAGGTTCTTCTATAGCCTTTTTTGAGATCAAAGATCTTGGACCTGCATTTTTCTCCTCCATAGCTGGAATGTGCTCCTCTTCTTTTGGATTTGGAGCAGATTCTCCTTCCTCTATTCCTTAAAGACAATCTTTCTCTTGAATGACCTCTTCCTCTAGCATGAATTTTGACAGATCAAACTCTTCAATCTGCTACTCTAGAGGACAAGTTGGGACTGCAAGATCTCTTTTAGAGATTTCCTCTTCTATGGCTGATTTTGTAACTTCAATTGGATCAACATTATTTTCAAACAAAGTGCCAACATAGACACTACATTCTGAGCAAATAGATTGCTGATCTACTTATTTTTTTTTATCTTCTTCTGCTGCCACAAAATCAGTCCTGACCACCACTTGTTCTTGAACCTTTACCTCCTCTGAAGGCTTAACCATCAAGGGGATCTTTGCTATCCCAAATTTAGCAGCCCAACTCTTTAGATTGTCTGTCATTTTTTTTTTCTGTTGGGCTCCTCTTCTTGATATCCTTGATTGGATTCTTGAGTATCTTCCCAACATGGACTTGGGAAAGTAAGAGGAGAAATAGGTTGGAGTTCAACCAATTTTGCATTTGTTTGTGGTGGTGGAGGAGGCAAAACTTCTTGTTTCTTTAGAGGGGATGACTGTTTGGAAGAGAAAAGGACAGAAGAATTAAGATGAGGTGGAAGACTAAGGAATGAAGAAATGAAATCAAAACTTGGGGTAGCATGGGATGGATTTGGAATTTGGCATTCAAAATGAGATGGTGCTGCTTGAGGAATGGAAAGGGAAAAACTAGATGATGGTGTAGAACTTACCCATTGACAAGGTTTCTCAACACCAAATTTATAGGCCTCTATCTCCACTGTCCATTGTGCAAGTTGGGGCAGCATCTCTACCATGAAGTCTAGCTTCTCCTGAGGGCTGAAGTGTCTTGGAAAAGGGCCAACCCATGGACAAGGTTCCCTGTAACCAATTCTGAAAGCCTTCATTTGAGTTTTTGCTCTTGATTGCACCATGCTAATCTCCATTTTTTGGATCTTCTCCAACAAACCAGCATCTTGCATTTGATTGTCTTCATTGTTGGTATACCCCTTCTTTTGGAAAGTGTAGTCAATTTTACTCCCATTATAAGAGGAAGGAATCCCATGTGCACCGGCCTATCAGCTAACAGAAGCTGAGTGCTCACCCGAGGCAGGGGTGGGTGCCGAGTCTCTCTTTTATGTGAGTTTTTAGTGGGAAGCATTCATCAATGATTAATATAGGAGTATTCAGGAAAGAAGTTTAGATATACAAAGATTACAGGGCTCAAGATGACCTTCAGATCCTTGTAGTTTCTTTAAACTGTGTGTTTTAAAAGACTTCATAACACATAATATAACAGAAAGAAAGCTACAACCATTCATTCATAGCATGAAAAGAAAGAGAACTTCTATGAACAAAATATACATGAAACCCACTGATATTCATATCTAATTGTAATAAGTAACCTCATTATATTCATTGGTTCATTACAAAGAGCCATAGAGGGCAAACTGCAATCATGCACATCACTAGGCTTGTATAACTACGCAAAAACAGAAAAGAAATTACAATGCTGAGCTCAATACATCAGAGACCCACTTGCAGTAATCCTATAGAGCTCTACCCAGGTTATCTCTCTCTATGTGTATCTTTCCTATCTTCTCCTCTTAGGTCTCTATCTCTATCTCCACACACCTTTCTTGGTCTGTAGGAACTTGTATTTAACACCATCATGTGCTGCCAACTCACCTTACCGCGCCCTCAGATCTGTCGCCAAGTGTTGAATGTGGTCCTTTAACGAGCATGTTTCCTCAGGCCTAAGCTCTCCACTCCATCTCATGATGGTCTTCTAGAATATTCCTTTGTTGGCATGCTCTTTCCTGGGCCACATGTTGCCAAGCTGGCATGTTATCCGTGCGCAACCGATCACACTTTTCACATGTTCTACCTTTGTTGCTTGAATCGGCTAAGTCATGAACCTCCTTTCGTGTGTCGCACGCTATATGCTTCCTTGATCCTTTTCTCTTGCACGCCATCCTGTAACTGGGGTCCCGTGCACCCACGCACCTTCATACTTAGTCAATATTTCAGGATCCCAACATCACCCCACACTATGCCTGTTCTTCGCCCTCAGAAACATTCTACTTGACCAAGGTGCAAGTTGGTTCAAATGGAACCAAGACGTAGATAAATATTACAAAGAGGAATAAGGAATGAAAGAATAGGGGAAAGAATGAAGAATGGGGGGGGGAACACTAAACCAAAAGGCTGGGGAAGTCCTTTCGCCAGACTAACTCCAACTTATTCCATGTATAGACCTCGCTCTACACCTTCTAACAAAGGTCGCCAACCAGGAGGTTTACCTTATAAAAACTTAGGCCAGCTCCCTGGGCACCCAAAGTGTCCACAATTTGTTCCATATCTTTACCAAGGTCTGTGAGATTTTCCATTCTCCTAGTAATTTGAGGATTTAGTTCCTTCAATCGTGTCTTGGTTGAGCCCCTTAGTGCCTCAATCTCCTTGGATCTTATTTTTACTTCCGCCAGGACTCTATCCCGCTCTGCCCTGTTTCCTTTATTCTTCTCCTAGAACTCTTTCAACTATGCTTCGAGTGTGGCGACCAAGGAGTTCATCACCTTATCTTGATCCATGCATGTGTCATATTCGGCCTCAACATATTGGGAAGCAACCTTTACATCTGTGAGCACCTTGCTATACTCGGCAACCAGTGCTATCACCTTTAACCGGTCCTCCTCCTTCAGGCGTGCGGCTACTTCCTCCACAGATTCCAATGTAAAGGGTCACCTCTCCATGGTGAGGATGTGCGTTAAGTCTTATAGGCATTCTAGCGTCGATGCATACCTCTGGGGGATAGGTGTTAGATCTGGGTGTTTCAAGATGATGGCACTTTTTATCGAGTCTAATTTCTTGTAGACCTCCCGCACCTTTGCCTTTTCCTCCTTGAGCTCACGCCTTAGCTGTGTGCTAATTAATTCCTCTTGTTTTAAGTTTCTAGCCACCTTAGCCAACTCTTCCTCCTTCTTGGCCAAATTTCCCTCTAAAGCCCTTATGCTATCGTTCCTCGTGAATAGTCTCACCTCTGTTTCCACCGTGACCTTGTTTAGAGCATTACATACTTGCTCATCCGTGAGATCCTGGACATTTACTAAGGGGTTTTCTCCCTTAGACTCTGACAGCATGATAAGCGGCTTCTGGCAGACTTCAAAGTCTAGCTCGTCGACATGGGATTCAAATGCCCATGAAAGCATCATCTTGGTCCTGGGGTACGTTCCCTCCTTCTCGAATGATCCCATGGCAATAAGTCTTTTGGTGGGTACCGTTCTCTGGAATCATGCGCGTAGCACCTTCCTTGAGTCATCGACGTATCCCATCATCTGCCTCTATTCTGCATCTAGAGGTCTTCTACCCAAGTGCGTGCCGTTGGAGAAGCTCACCGTCAAAGTGGGGCCTCCTAGGCTATCATGTCCCTTTTCATCACTCTCTTCCCTTCCTTCCTTTAGCACTATGTCTGCGCTCCACTCTAATTCCTGGTCTACAAGGATCTCAAGCATATTCTTCACTTCTCACTCAGCTACTTCAGTTATCTACTCCTTGGTAAAATTTGTGGCTCTCTGTCCCTCAGCGTCCTTCTCTTCTACCCTTGTATCTTCATTGCCCTCACCTCCTCGTGCACCTTTCCACCGCACGAATATGAACTCTTGCTTCTCTTCTCCACTCTCCTCCTACGAGTCATAGAAACTAACTATGCAAGGTTCTAAAGGTTCCTTGCCTTTTTTTGGCTCTTTCTCCTCATCACCACCCTCTTCACTCTCATCCTCTCCTTCTCCCAGATATCTCTCCATGATTTTGGTCACCTCTGAGTCAGCTTCTTCATCTACCTTTTGCTTCTTCCCGAGACGTTTCTTCTAGTCAGGAGATTTTACCTTCTCTTCTTCCTCTTGGGAATCCTCCAAGGTGGTGAGTTGTTCAGGCGCCTCTACTTCTGGCGTCTTCTCCTTTACTAGGGACTTCTTCCTCCGAACATAGGTACTTGGCTTGGCACTTGTAAAAAGCATGCTCTCTATCTGAGCATTTGGTACACTTGGTGCTTATACGTACCCAAAATTATAGGGTACTACACCACTGGAATGATGTTACACATACCCCAATGATGATACAAGTCTCCTCGCAAGGTGCTCAGGATCCAGAAAATCTTTCCAAGTATACGTTTGTATCCCGCATGCCCCGCTCGGCCTCCGCATGCTTTGTTTTGCACTTTTCCCCTTGTTTTCTTACATTTTAGTCTTAAGTGACGAAACCACCACCCTGCCTGAGCGGCGGTCCCATGACCGCCACCTAGGACAGGGTGGCAATCCCATAACCACCGCCCTGCACAGGGAAGCGGTCTTGTACGCGTTTTCTAGATTCTTCTGATGATCGCGTCAAACATAAATCTTTAATTTTACCCACTTTCTTCAACCACTTTGGCTTGCATTAATGTTTTTGGTTCCATGGTAATAGTGTTTTCCCTTTATTTATAGTAAACGAGTTCAATTGGGAGTTACCCTTTGGTAAATACTTTTGCTATAAATAGCCAGCTTGTTTTCAAAAACATGGCCCCTCACCTTCTCAATTCTCTTATTTAGTCTTTGAATTTCTTTCTTAGAATTCTACTAGCTTCATGTTTTGTATAAATTATTAGTTTTCCTTTGTTGTTTAGAAGTCATTCAATCTTCTTGTTTCAGTCTTGTTCCATTGTTGCTCCATACAATCAGTTTAGAATAGAATAGCTTCATTTCTAGATTAGAATCCATTAAAGTTGTAGGTTTTTATTTTGTCACAAGGATAGGTTCTAAAACTCTTGGTACACTTGTGTTGTATTTCCGTAATAAATCCCGCTAGGAATTACATAGTCAAGCTTTGTTCACTTGCACTATCCCTCTCCTACTCACATTGTATTCGGTCTATATTCAAATCTGCCATTGTTCGAATACCATCTTCTGTTGATACTATCATATACACGCTTTGCTGGATTTATGAGAACACAAAGGAATGAGGATATCACACTGAGGGGATGAAATCACACACAACTGGATTTACCACTGTTATGTAAATGCTAGGTTTAAGCTATCAAAGTTCTAGTTACAGCGTATCAAATAGAGTAGTGAATCATTTTATTTCAGTTAAACTCACTTTCAATATTGCCAGGGAAGTTGTGGGGAATGATAGTTTCTGAGAAGCTATGATTTGTTCCTCACTTATGAGGTAAGATTGAAGGTTTTCAATTAAGTTAATTAGCTGTCTTTCATCTAGATTCACACATTTGCATAGGTGAATAACCACACCAGGTTATCTCTCTTGTTTAGTTTTAGTATAAGAGTATTTTAATTATTGTTTGTAATTATAATGTTTCAATCATGTATTTTGTTTAGATTAATTTCCCTTTCAGCAGTAGTATAAATTGTTATTTTCAGTTTAAGTTAATTTAGAGACTTAAATTAGATTATCACTTAGATCTTAATTAGGAGGATAAACCATAGGGAATTTATGTTATCTGTCCATAGCATCTAAATCTCCCCTTTGTCATTCCAGTTACTAGGAGATCACACTAGTAGATCTTAGTCACTGATCCTCTTATAGTTAACTTTAGGAAAGTTGTTTGTCGATTCTCATCCTTGCCTGTAGCTTTTCTATTATAGAAAACTGACCATAATGATGGCTGTGACTTCATCTAAGTCACCCACATTTCAAATCACCGGTTGTCTCAGCATGACCTCAGGAGATCGGGTACGGGGAAGGTCACTTGTTGATTATCATCCTTGCATGTCACTTTTCCGTCGTACAAAACTAGTGAACCCGACGTGAAAAAACAATTCTTCCTCTTTTATTTTTCATTTATCTCATCCACCTTCACTCTTTCCCATTATTCTGTGGGTATTCATATACCCCATGAATATGTCGGGATACGACGCATATGGTAGACCTCTCTCAGGTCTTGAAGCAAGCTAAAGTCAGACAAATAGACAACCATCACCCTCGCTTTCTGCATGGGCTAATAACTATTCAAGTAATTACTTGTCATCTCAAACTCCCCCTCATAGAACTAGTTCTAGTTCTTCGTTCCGAATCGAGGAGTTTTATCAGCTTGCACAAAAACAACAACCAGAGCCATCAGGCTCTAATAATATGACGTTTACTGGAGAATCCACTTCATCTCCTTGGGTCTTGTTCAGACCACAGATTAGTAGACAGTTAGATCCACTCCCATTTTTGGATGAGGAGTACTTAGCATGCTAAACTAAAAGCAAAAAACATTTCCAAAACATGTATCCACCTATAGGGAGTTTACAAATAGAATCTGATACCCTATTCCAAGAGAACACCCCCTTTCCTCCACCTATGGGAAATGCCCTTGGTGAAGCTTGGCAGGGTAACGATCAATTCATAGTAGGGTATCACACCCCCTTACAACCTCAAAGTATACAACAAACACCATTAAGGAAAAACACCGTGTCTTCACCAATAGAGGTCATTTTCACCTTAGTTGAAAAGGTTAGAGGGCTAGAACTTGCTCAAGCAAACCAAAATTCATCTTTGGGGAAAGTAGGAATACCCAACCCTCTACATCATCCCAGTCAGGTCGAGCTCCTTACAGGACATGCACGTTAGGAATGCCTCCTCAAAATCCTTATAGTTACCCACAAAAAACACCAACTAGGACCGTGTTTTCAAATGCCGCTCCAATAAAAAACATGACACCTCTCAGCTTGATACCAAACAACCCATACTAGAACAATGCTCCTCCTTACTTAAACAATTATTTAAATTCACCACAAGCAGACATGTTCTCTTCTCCCGAGATGTTCGTTCAACCACATGGATTCCATTATGTCCTTACAAATGTATATGCTATGCCATATCAACAACCAATTCCATTTCCCCCCCTCAATAAGTGCCATCGATGGTTGAGGCCTATGCGGTAGGAACTTATTCAGAATATTTAAAAGAGCCCCTAGACTTCACCATACGTGGTGTTATACTTCCAAGACCTCTTCCCGATTTACCCAAATACAAAGGGGAAGGTGATCTAAACGCACACATTAAGGCCTATGCCATAGCCATATGGGAGTTACGCCCTTGGGACGGGGTTGTTGCTAAGATATTCCCTAAGACCTTAGAGGGTATTTCCCTTGATTGGTATTACAGAATACCTGAAGCCTCGATACACTCATTTAAACAAATCGTGTCAGAGTTCATCAAAGATTTTGACATGAACAAATTGTTAAGAATAGGAATCAGGGAATTTTTGCATGTTAAACAAGAACATAATGAATCTGCTGCTCATTTTATCCAAAGATGGCGTATGGTTCTCTACTCATTAGCGAGTGCTCCAAACATGGATCAAATGGAACTATGTGATTATTCCTTAATTCTCTCAATAGAGAGATAAAGGAAGAAGTCCAGAAGTTCCCACTAAGAACTTACGATGAAGTACTCAAGAGTGCTCTCCGAATTGACCAAGTAGTGATAGATAGTGGTCGTAAGACATATGGGACAAATGGGAAACTAACCACTCCCAATCAAAACACCGTGGCCTATCCTAATACCGGGAACACTAATCAAGGACCTATGATCCTTAACAAGAACCACAAATTTACAATAGATCGGGTAACTGACCAAGTTAAAAGGGAAAACATTGTAAACATTTCGCCACCTGTTAATAATCAGCGAAATAAAAATTTTACTCCAACAATCAATGCGGTGGATTTTAATCGTCCACCATGACAACAACAACAACAACAATGAAAAATCCAAACACAAGGTCCAAATCGAAACCCAACTGGATAGTAGAGTCAAAACCAAAGGCAACAACCTCAAAATTTTAACTCTAACAACCAGCAACCTTATCTGAATTTTGGGCCGCAACAGGTTTTAAATCAACAGCCTCAAAATTATAATCCCAATTTTTATTATGGCTTTCACAAAATTCAAGGCCACGATACTAGGACTTGTTGTGACTACAATAAATTCATGCAGCTTTTACCAAAAGATAAAAAAAAACTCTTCATAGATATGTTTTTAGAAATGTTTGTAGTATCAATGTCAAACACTTATACAGGGGAAATTTCCCCTCAAAATGCACCCCTCAAGATATTTAATGATCCAATCCCAAACCATTCTAATAATAACAGGCTAGATCCTAGCAAAACAAACAAGGGTACTGTAACAGGAAACAATGATCATGAAGCTTCAACTTCATTAAACCCACCAGTCGCACCTCAACTAGGAACTCGACCCCAAACTAAGATAGTTGGTTTGGTAGAGTTAGACAACGAGCTACCTGTAGAAACCATAACAAGAACACGGGATTATTCTTCCAACGTACTCCAAGTTATCCATTGGAACTAGACAAAAGTCAACAAACTTTGGTAAAACCCATAGGCACCTATGATTTAATTAATGACTTAACTAAAACCTTCTCTCACATCTCCTTTTTGGATTTGTTAAAGAACTCTCCTGCCCACAGGGCTTCCCTCTTAGAAGCATTAGGCCTTGGTCATTTAATCAACATCACTCCTCCTCTGGAAATGCAAGTAAACCATGTGGACTTTGATGTCTATCCTCCGGGTCAGCCAGATAGTGATACTGAGTTTATATTCGATATAAGCAAAATGCCAATAGACATTGAAATTACACAAAGAGGTGACCCAAATTTACATTTACAAGTATGGGTTTACAATAATTATGTTAAACGTGCAATGGTTGACGATGGGGCAGCAGTTAATATAGTCCTCTTTGCTTTTCTTCAAAATTTAGGATATGGAGAGACAAATTGTTCCACAACGCAAAATACGCTAAGAGGCCACTTCAATTAGAACCATAGTTTTACCAGTCACTTTAGGACCCAAGACGGTCCTCACCGCGTTTTATATTATATATCGAGAAACCAACTATAATATGATCCTTGGTCAACCATGGATACACCACATGAAGGCAATCCCTTCCGCGTTATTCCAAGTATTAAGATTTCTACACTTAGGGAAAATATTTATGGCACAAGGTGACCCAAAACCCTTCGATATACACCTAGCTGATTTGAAGAAAAGACCAGTTGTTCACTCTGAGTTTGAACTCCCAACAAATCAGCTTGTCAAACCAACTAATTCAAAACCAAAAGAAAATTTGATACCCGCCATAGAGTTGGAAATTACAAATCTAGCCAAGGACATTCCAATACTCAAAAGTGAGACCAATGTTATAAAAATAGTGTCACTAGGGACTACCACAAAAATTGTCAAGTTTCTAGAGAAATACTTACCAATTCTCCTACCATTTGATTCTATCAGTATGGGACACACCCTAAGAATTACTTCTCTTCCATCATACGAAGTTTTTATGGTAGAAGTAACCGAAGCAAAAGCAATATATACGAAAAATATCCCAACATCCATTTTTCCAAGAAAGTATTAGACTCTCCACTTTGATGGAGCTTTATGTCACTTTGGAGCTGGGGTGGGAGTGATCTTTAATTCACATGAGGGAAAGATCCTACCTTTCACCTTTAAATTAAACTTTGAATGTACAAACAACGGGGCTGAGTACGAAGCTATCCTCCTTTTCCTCATCCTAGCTAAAAGAATGGGTGTCGAAAACATTATGGTACTAGGAGACTCGTAACTAGTTGCAAACCAAGTCTCTGAGGTATATGAAACTAGAGCTGAGCATTTACAACTCTATAAAACAACAATATTAGATCTAAGCAAGGGATTTAATGTCATATCAATTGAAGCAATGCCACAAGATCAGAACCTTCTCGTAGACTCGATAGCAACCTTAGCTTCCTGTTTCACTCCAAACAACGAGTTAGAAGATACAAATTTCACAGTATCACTTCGTACCGAACCATTAGTGCATAAAATATCAACAAACTCACTCCTGACTCATGGAGAAGCTGAGGATGATGTTTCTATCATGGATCACTTTGGCAATGATAGAGTCACTCTAGAATATCTAAACACCTATGCGGAGCTACACCTTGCTCACTGTATAGTTGATCTTTCCCTAATACCACATTCCTCTTCCTATTTTAGAAATCTCATGGCAGAGTCTCTTCCACAGAAGGATATCGATATCTATGAGATAGAAAATGGAGAAATATTGGAACTACCTCCAACCCCACCTAAATTTGAAGAAGGTAACGCTTCTTTGATAGAAGAAACCATTGACATAAACATCAGAATAGAGGAAGAACCAAAAATTTTGAAGTTAGGATCCTCACTAACTCCGGAGGAGATAGAAATACACACCCAAATCCTCAAAGAACATCAAAATGATTTCACATTTAACTATAAAGAAATGATGGGCATTGCACCATATGTCGCGTTACATAATCTTGTCACTAAACTAGATGCAAAACCAATTAAATAGAAGTCAAGACCAATGAAGCCAAAAGTGGCTCTCATGGTAAAAGAGGAAGTAATAAAATGTCTCCAAGTGGGATTCATCAAGCCCATTGACTATTCAAAATGGGTATCTAATATCATCCCTGTCCTAAAAAAGAATGGGAAGATACACATTTGTATAGATTTTTAGGATATTAACAAAGCTTGTTCCAAGGATGACTTCCCATTACCATCCATTGATGTTATCGTTGATGCAACAACAGGATTTGAACTGTTGTCCCTCATGGATGGGTTCTCAGGGTATAATCAGATTAAAATATTTGAATAGGATCAAGCCAAAACTACATTCATAACTCCCAGGGGAACTTATTTCTATGCTGTCATGCCATTTGGTCTTAAAAACGCCGACGCTATGTATCAACGTGCAATGACATATATATTCCATGATATTATCCATAAAATTGTGGAAACCTATGTGGATGACTTGTTGGCCAAGGCCAAGAAATGTTGTGATCATCCAGAAGTGCGCCGTATCATCCTCTCACGATTAATTGAATATGGCATCACATTAAACCCAAAGAAGTGTGTGTTTGGTGTGATAGGAGGCAAACTTCTGGGCTATATTATATCTTCACGAGGGATTGATAGGGATTGATGTTGATCTAGCAAAAATACAAGTTGTTCTCTAAATGATCCCACCATCAGATGAGTCTGGAATCAGGTCATTTCTTGGGAAACTTGGTGTAATCTAAAGGTTCATCCCAGATTTAAGTTTTGCCATTCATCCAATTAATAATCTATTAAAGAAAGATTATAGCATTGATTAGACTGAAGAATGCAACGAGGCCTTCGAAGTAGTTAAATGATTCTTATTGTCTCCACCCATGCTAATGCCTCCCAAACGAGACCACCCTCTGATCCTATACTCATGAGCCACTCATGTCTCGCTAGCCTGCATGCTGGCTCAAGAAGAAAATGATAAATGAGAACGTACGATCTATTTCATTAGCCGAACGTTGCTCGATTATGAAACACATTACACACAGGTAGAGAGAGAATGCCTTGCCATAGTCTTTGCAACAAAACATTTAAGACATTACATGTTAAACCAAGAAACAAGGGTAATTGTAAAAATAGATCATTTACAAACATTCCTTATGAAAGGGTCTTTATCTAAAAAAACCAGGTGTTCCATAACCTTAATGGGAAAATTTGAGTTGACATTTGTAAACCAAAAATCCATTAAGGGATAGATCATTACAGATTAGCTAGCTGACAATCCACTAGATGGAGGTGATTTGGTAAATATAGACTCTCCTAATGAGTGTATATACTTCATCGAAACCAGGCCTTCCATCTCTACATGTCCTTGGTATACTGATATCATCAATTTCATCATAGACCACACATACCTAGAAGGTGCCACATCACAACAAAGAAGGTGGTTACGAATTATTACTGTTAAATATGTTGTTTTAGAACAGGTACTCTATCATAAAGCCTTTGATGACATGCTTCTAGGATGCGTCAACACAAAAGAGTCCAAGAAGATTCTTCATGAATCACACAGTGGGATATGTGGAGGCCACTTCGGTGGTCACGCCACTGCTCATAACATACATCAGATGGGATATTTTTTTCCCACTCTCGAACATGATGCAATGGAATTTGTACATAAGTGCCACAAATGCCAAGAATTATCTCATGAGATTCACATGCCAGCACAATGCCTGCAACCAATAGTGACCCCATGGCCCTTCTCCACGTGGGGTCTAGACTTGATAGGAAAATTCTCTCCCTCATCAACCGATGGCCATAATTTTATAATTACAGCCACGAAATATTTTACCAAATGGGTGGAGGCCATGCCTCTCACCACCGTACCAGGTTTGGTAATTGCCAAATTCATTCTAAACCAAATCATTTGTAGGTATGGTGTCCCACAAGTCATTATCTCAGATAATGGCACGTCGTTTAAAAATGATGAAGTCCATGAGTTATGTAGCAAATTCAAAATAAACCATCACATGACCTCTCTTTACTACCCTCAAGCCAATGGGAAATCCAAAGTGACAAACAAAACGTTAAAGGCTATTCTCTTCAAAATAGTCAAGGAGAACAAGCGAGATTGGCATTTAAAACTATATCCGGCCTTGTGGGCCCATCAAACCTTGGTAAGAACACCAACAGGAGCAACTCCTTTCTCGCTGGTATTCGGAGTAGAAGTAGTTCTCCCACTTGAGGTTGAAATACCCAGTCTCTGTATCTCATTACAAGGGATTTTGGATGAAGAATATTACAGGGAGGCATGCCTCTCTCAACTGGAAAGCCTTGACCAGGCCAGGTTAAACGCCAAACAATGGCACAAAGCCTATGCTGACCGGATGTGCCTGATAGTATAAAAAAAAGGTCTATGAGCAAGAAATATATGAGGGAGATCTAGTTCTAAGACTAGACAGTTGGATTGATAAGAAAAATGGCGAAGGAAGGAAGTTTTGGCCCAAATGGTTGGGCCCATACTGAGTCATGAAGGACTACGGAAATGGTGTGTATCTTTTGTGCACACTAGAAGGTGAGGAATTTAGTGAAACTGTCAATTCCTTACATCTTAAACATTTTTACGCATAAGGAATCAGAATCACCACTTGTACATTATAGCTACCTACATTGCATCAGTCATTTAGTTGTTTCATTCTGTCCACTCATTTCATAAAAATGGTAGTCCAGGAACTTACTCTTAAGCAATCTATTACAAATTTATGAAAATATTGGCAAAAGCATTCAAATCACATCTCTTCAAACATCATCAAGTATTTTCAAATCTTCTCATCAAGTTCGATAGAAAAGTATTGACGAAAACCATACAAAGGCCTACATACTTGGTTTTTCTCTTTCTTTCTACTAGGTGAAGTTGTCCTTACCTATGGTCTATTCTAGAAGCTTCTTGGTGTCACATCTATCCCTCTTAAATATCTTTGAACAAAAGGATATCCCAAAGTCATAGATCAGAAATGTCAAAATCAAATGGAATAAAAAGCACCGAGCAAACATAATATTTTATTTTACACACTTCTTTGCCCCATCAACCTTTGGTGATAAGCCCACATATTTTACTGGTGGTGCGAGGTTAGGAAAGTAAAGGAGTGCCCTTACTCACCTATATCTTTCCTTTGGTGACAAACCCATGCTTCTTACTAGTAGAATGAGGCAGGGTGTGGGGGGTCCATTCACACAAATTAACAAATCATGGTATGCTAGAAACACAAATCAGATCATATTAAGAGAAAACAAATGTCCAAACTCCAGAAAAGATCAAATCCTCAAAACCATATTTGTCAACCAGGTTGTCATTTATGAATCTAATTCTAGATAAAATTGAAAGTAAGTGGCCTTCTAAGCTTGGTGGTAGTTATGAGTAGGGTAAGTGTGTAGGTCTAAGTTTGGTTTCTGTTACTGGTTTGTCTGTCTCTCATCATTCCATTCAGTCAAACTCATACAACTTGTTCCCTTCCTAAATCTTGGTGTTGAGTCCTCACATCTTACTAGTTGTGTGTAATTGGGATTGGGGCAAGTTCATCTCTTTATCACTTTACATTCATCACATTTTTCCAACATAAGAAGAAATTATAGACATTGCCCAAAGAGGTCAAAAATTCAAAGCTACCATATGTTTATATCATCACATATCAACATTATAAAAGAATAAAAAAGAGAACCATTCTACTCAACATTTGTTATCATTTGTCATCCATTACATACATACTGAAAAACATGAAAATAAATACTCTACAAACATCTAGTGGAAACAAGTCATGAAATTCTAGGCACTGAGAGTCTAGATCTAGATATATATATATATATATATATATCAAGTTTCATATACAATGCCATCATGCACTAGGCATGGTCAAGACACCCAATGAGCCTAAAAAGTACAAAAACACTCACGTAGGTATGTGACAAAAATACTACAAGAGTGGCCTCTCAATCCCTATGGGATCCCTCAGAAGGCACATAACCACGTCTAGGACTCTGGCTACGCCGGTGCTCCGAATGCACTGAGGGCTCATGGTCACAACCAGTAGCTACCGTCTTGCTATGAGAATGGCTCCTCCTCATCAAGCACTCGGCCATCCTATATCCAGTTACCTCAGCGCGGAGAGAAGTCATGATCTTCACCGCATGTTAGATAGAGGCAAAAACATCGGTATGCCTACCGGCTTCTGAAGGCTTCCCCACATCTATAGATATCTTAGCATGAGTCTTCTCCGAGGGGAGCAACAGGGTATCTATACATACTCGAAAAATCAAGTCTCGTCACTCATCAACAGTCGCTACAAGTAAAGGAGAAAAACAAGTTAGAAAACGATCAAAGATAAAACCAAGAGTAAACAAAACAAAAAGAAAT
This sequence comes from Taxus chinensis, assembly GCA_019776745.2. Lineage (NCBI taxonomy): Eukaryota > Viridiplantae > Streptophyta > Pinopsida > Cupressales > Taxaceae > Taxus > Taxus chinensis. Next base: position 82,845,485 of record CM034155.1, on the reverse strand, counting down.
AATGACTAAGACAATTCTAACTCAAACAAATGTCAAGAGAAGAGTGACAACTCACTCGGATCTCCGAGCCTCCAAGAAGGATCTCTAGGATCCACACTTACCACTGATGCCACCATTGACTGGTGTCCCTCTCCCATGTTTGGGGCAATGTGACAGCCTGCAACAGACTCACCATCTCCACCTAAGTCTTGAGAGAGAAACTCCTCTGAGACCAGAGTCACCCTCTCTGTGCTCCACTCTGCCCTCTCGACCCGTAGGATCTCCTGAGTATCATGCCACTCGGGATCACTATCATCCCCCCACCCGTCTCACTAATCTCCATCTCCTCTATCTCCTCCTATGACTCTCCCCCAGTGAACTCCTCAGACTGAGAGTCCACATCAATGGGTTCATTGCTGCTATGGGTGGGACCGGTGGCAATCTGAAGTAAAGGTGCCTGAGGAGCACCGGCTCTCCCTCGACATGTACTACCCTCCTGGTTGTAATGGGAACACCAGGAGTAACAATAGTCCAACCCTAGCCTCTAGGTACTCCTCAAGCCTCACGGATAGATCTATACACTGGCCCCACCAGAGGAAACATGTCAATATAGGGTAGGCCAAATTTCTATGGTACTCTATCAAAGGGATGGATCTCCAACTTCCCCGCCCTGTCTACTAGCTGACTGGTAGTTTGAAAAGCAATCAATGTAATAGTCTCCTCTCCCCATACCCCTACAATGGCCTGATAAGGAGTGGTCTCCATGTCTGCAATGGTCAAAGAGGCCACTGGCTGTTGGGGTGCTCTAATAACTGTCATCCCTATCCACCTCACTTCCTTGATGGCCTCGATATCCTCTACCTCTACACCTCTCCCATACGGAGTGATATGCTCATACACCCAACTCATAACAAGATTCAGGTGGCTCAGTGACTATCCCTGTAGTCGGACCACCCTATACAAATCATGGTAGGTGGTCCCGAGGGTATATGCTCCCCTAGCGTAGACATGTCCATGGCCCTCAATCTATGTAATAATGGGGGCCCAACAATATAAGAGGGTGTCCCCTCCCTTGTCCCCAATCAGTCTCAATGCAAGGATGCCCATGATGGCCTTGCGGAGCACAGGAATGTCTGACTCAATAATGGAGTGGATCCTCACTCCCTTCTTTGATCCCATTGATAAAACTACATCCCCCATGTAGGTGGCCCACTGAACCACCTGGGATCTCAATACTGCTGTCTTAAGAAATAGCTGCCGCCCAAGGATCGGAACCCCTAGTATATGGTAAACATCCTCTAGGGTGATGTTCCACTCACTCCTAACTCCTGTAAATTGGAAGGTGTTCCGATCCGCATCCCAGTATGAAAATAAGTCACATAGTATGTGACTGGCAGTGCAATGTGAGGGACCTGTGTAATCCTCCAAATGCCAGCCCTCTAAAGAGTATCTCGCTCTGTCTGGGAGAGTGCCTCTAGCACTACTGGGAGCCAATCACACTCCCTCTCTTGGCTCCATCTAATATACTCTTCTTTCTTCTGCATACACCCAAAAACACAAAAAGGAGTGAGTTAGTATCAAAATCCAATTGGAAAGACTATTAAGAACAAGTAAAAATGCTAAACATGTAAAAATAAGTTAAGTAAATTATTGTTTTGGCTCTCTTTCATGAACCACCACCTTCTAAGGTGGCGGTCCCGTAACCACCACCCTGCACAGGGTGGCGGTCCTATTTCAAAAATACAAACGGCTCGAATACCCTAAAAAATGCCCAAAAATAAGTAAATGCACCATTTTTGCTAAAATAAAAACCTACCCTATGGGTGCCCCCCCCTAGAGACACTTTTTAAACTAGTATTTTCAAAAATACCCCCCAAGACAAATATTTTATCATTTCTACATTTTAGGTTTAAAAACAATAAAGTGAGAAGAACTAACTTGAGACTTTGCGGGTCAATGTTCCACTCTCAAAGGCATGATCACTATCTCACCACAAACATTTTGACTATAGTCTCGTCGAAAACCATCACCATGGGTCCCAGAGCTCAAAACTATCCAATCAATCTACACAAATGAATAGTGAAATGAGTTCGTTTTATATATATAGCTTTCTAAAATTGATTTTGAATGTCTTTCGTAGCGTCGTAGTGTTGACGGAGGTAAGTTCTAAAGCCCACATAGATGGTAAGCCCTATTTTCATATCAATTTAACCTTATTTCTCCAATTGTTTTATCTAGCTGCACTTGAGTCCCTTGTTTTTATTTTGTAGATAGTAGGACTTTGGATGGTGACTTTCCAACACACGGGCGTGTCAAGTATAACTCCTAACTCCCCATTTCGGGACCGCCATACTCGGATCCACTGTTTTACGCCTCTTCATGGCTAAGATGCTTCTTCGAGGGGGCAATATGTACGTACCCAAAATTTTAGGGTACTGCACCGCCAGAACAGTGTTACACATACCCCAATGATGATACAGGTCTCCTCGCAAGGTGTTCAGGATCTAGAAAAGCTCACCAAGTATACGTTTGTGTCCCACATGCCCCACTTGGCCTCCGCATGCTTTGTTTTTCCCTGTTCCCCTTGTTTTCTTGCATTTTAGTCTTCAGTGATGAAACCACTGCCTTGCCTGGGTGGCAGTCCCGTGACCACTGCCCAGGACAGGGCGGAGGCCCCGTAACCACCACCCTGCATAGGGCGGTGGTCTTGTACGCATTTTCCAGATTCTTCCGATGATCACATCAAACGTAAATCTTCAATTTTACCCACTTTCTTCAACCACTTTGGCTTGCATTAATGTTTTTGGTTCCCTGGTAATAGTGTTTTCCCTTTTTTATAGTAAAAGAATTCAATTGGGAGTTACCCTCTGGTAAATGATTTTGCTATAAATAGCTAGCTTGTTTTCAAAAAAATGGCCACTCACCTTCTCAATTCTCTTATTCAGTATTTGAATTTAAATTCTCTTATTCAGTCTTATTTAGTCTTGTTTAGGTGTCTAACTCTACCAAACCAACTATCTTAGTTTGGGGTCGAGTTCCTAGTTGGGGTGCAACTGATGGGTTTAATGAAGTTGAAGCTTCATGATCATTGTTTCCTGTTACAACACCCTTGATTGTTCTGCTAGGATCTAGCCTGTTATTGTTAGAATGGTTTGGGAGTGGATCATTAAAGATCTTAAGGGGTGCATTTTGAGGGGAAATTTCTCTTGTATAAGTGTTTGGCGTGGATACTACAAAATTTGCTAAAAACATATCTATAAAGAATTGTTTTGATCTTCTAGAAAATGCTGCATGAATTTATTGTAGTCAAGACAAGTCCTAGTATCGTCGGGTTCACCAATTTTGTGGTTGATATTTTATGCACTAATGGTTGTGTACAAAGTGGTACTGTGAAATTTGTATCTTCCAACTCGCTGTTTGGAGTAAAACAGGAAGCTGAGGTTACTATTGAGTCTACAAGAAGGTTCTGATCTTGTGGGATTGCTTTAATTGATATGACATTAAATCCCTTGCTTAGATCTAATATTGTTGTTTTATAGAGTTGTAAATGCTCAGCTCTAGTTTCATATACCTCGGAGACTTGGTTTGCAACTAGTTACGAGTCTCCTAGTACCATAATGTTGTCGACACCCATTCTTTTAGCTAGGATGAGGCAAAGGAGGATAGCGTCATACTCAGCCCCGTTGTTTGTACATTCAAAGTTTAATTTAAAGGTGAAAGGTAGGATCTGTTCCTCAGGTGAAGTAAAGATCACTCCTGCCCCATCTCCAAAGTGACATCTAGCTCCATCAAAGTGGAGAGTCCAATACTTGCTTGGAAAAATGAATGTTGGGATATCTGTCATATCTATTGCTTTTGCTTCTGTTACTTCTACCATAAAAAATTCGTCTGATGGAAGAGAAGAAATTACCAGGGTGTGTCCCATACCCATAGAATCAAATGGTAGGAGAATTGGTAAGTATTTCTCTAGAAACTTGACAATTTTTTTGGTAGTCCCTAGTGACACTGTTTTTATAACATTGGCCTCACTTTTGAGTATTGGAATGTCCTTGGCTGGATTTGTAATTTCCAACTCTATGACGGGTATCAAATTTTATTTTGGTTTTGAATTAGTTGGTTTGACAAGCTGATTTGTTGGGAGTTCAAACTCAGAGTGAACAACTGGTCTTTTCTTCAAATCAGCTAGGTGTATATCAAAGGGTTTTGGGTCACCTTGTGCCACAAATATTTTCCCTAAGTGTAGAAATCTTATTTCTTGGAATAACGTGGAAGGGATTGCCTTCATGCGGTGTATCCATGGCTGACCAAGGATCATATTATAGTTGGTTTCTCGATATATAATATAAAACTCGGTGAGGACCGTCTTGGGTCCTAAAGTGACTGGTAAAACTATGGTTCTAATCGAAGTGGCCTTGAGGCTATCATATCCTCTTAGCATATTTTGCGTTGTGGAACAATTTGTCTCTCCATATCCTAACTTTTGAAGAAAAGTGAAGGGGACTATATTAACTGCTGCACCATCGTTAACCATTGCATGTTTAACATAATTATTGTAAACCCATACTTGTAAATGTAAAGTTGGATTGCCTCTTCATGCAATTTCAGCATCTATTGGCATTTTACTTATATAGCATATAAACTCAGTATCCCTATCTGGTTGACCCGGAGGATAAACGTCAAAGTCTACATGGTTTACTTGCATTTTCAGAGGAGGAGTTATGTTTATTAAATGACCAAGGCCTAATGCTTCTAAGAGGGCAGTTGTATGGGCGGGAGAGTTCTTTAACAAATCCAAAAAGGAGATCTGAGAGAAGGTTTTAGTTAAGTCATTAATTAAATCATAGGCTCCTATGGGTTTTACCAAAGTTTGTTGACTGTTGTTTGGTTCCAATGGATAACTTGGAGTAGGTTGAGAAGAATAATCCCATGTTCTTGTTATGGTTTCTACGGGTAGCTCGGTGTCTAATTCTACCAAACCAACTATCTTAGTTTGGGGTCAAGTTCCTAGCTGGGGTAAGACTGGTGGGTTTAATGAAGTTGAAGCTTCATGATCATTGTTTCCTATTATAACACCCTTGTTTTTTCTGCTAGGATCTAGCCTGTTATTGTTAGAATGGTTTGGGAGTGGATCATTAAAGATATTGAGGGGTGCATTTTGAGGGGAAATTGCCCATGTATAAGTGTTTGGCATGGATACTACAGAATTTGCTAAAAACATATCTATAAAGAGTTGTTTTTGATCTTCTGGCAAACTGTTTGAGAATCGGCAAGTGACCTTCCCCGTACCCAACCTCCTAAGGTTGTGCCGAGATAGCCGGTGATTTGAAATGCAGGTAACTTAGATGAAGTCACAACTAGGATTATGGTCAGTTTTCTACGATAGAAAAGCTACAGATGAGGATGAGAATCGGCAAGAAACTTTCCCAAAGTTAACTATGGTAGGATCAATGACTAAGATCTGGTAGTGTGATCTCCTAATTACTGGAATGAAAAAGGGGAGATTTAGAGGCTATGGATGGATAGCGTAAATTCCCTATGGTTTATCCTCCTAATTAAGATCTAAGTGATAATCTAATTTAAAGTCTTAGAATTAACTTCAACTGAAAATAACAATTCATACTATTGCTGAAAGGGAAATTAATCTAAAAAAATACATGATTGAAACATTATAATTACAAACAACAATTAAAATACTCTTATACTAAAACTAAACAAGAGAGATAACCTGGTGTGGTTATTCACCTATGTAAATGTGTGAATCTAGATGAAAGAAAACTAATTAACTTAATTGAAAATCTTCAATCTTACCTTAGAAGTGAGGAACAAATCATAGCTTTTCAGAAACTATCATTCCCCACAACTTCCCTGGTAATATTGAAAGTGAGTTTAACTGAAATAAAATGATTCACTACTCTATGTGATACGTTGTAACTAGAACTTTGATAGCTCAAACTTGGCGTTTACAGAACAGTGGTAAATCTAATTGTGTGTGATTTCATCCCCTTAGTGTGATCTCCTCGTTCCTTCATGTTCTCGTAAATCTAGAAAAGTGTGTATTTGATAGTATCAATAGAAAATGGTATTCGAACAATGGCAAATTTGGATATAGACAGAATATAATGTGAGTAGGAGAGGGATAGCGCAAGTGAACAGAGCTTGACTATGCAATTCCTAGTAGGATTTATTGTGGGAATACAACACAAGTGTACTGAGAGTTTTAGAACCTATCCTTGTGACAAAACAAAAACCTACAACTATTCTAATCTAGAAATGAAGCTATTCTATGCTAAACTGATTGTATGGAGCAGCAATGGAACAAGACAGAAACAAGAAGATTGAATGACTTCTAAACAACAAAGAAAAACTAATAATTGATGCAAAACATGAAGCTAGTAGAATTCTAAACAAGAAATTGAAAGACTGAATAAGAGAATTGAGAAGGTGAGGGGCCATTTGTTTGAAAACAAGCTGGCTATTTATAGCAAAAGTATTTACCAGAGGGTAACTCCCAATTGAACTCTTTTACTATAAACAAAGGGAAAACACTATTACTAGGGAACCAAAAACATTAATGCAATCCAAAGTGGTTGAAGAAAGTGGGTAAAATTGAAGATTTACATTTGACGCGATCATCGGAAGAATCTAGAATACGCGTACAAGACCGCTGCCCTGTGTAGGGCGGTGGTTACGGGATCGCCACCCTGTCCTAGGTGGCGGTCATGGGACCGCCGCCTAGGCAGGGTGGTGGTTTCGTCACTTAAGACTAAAATGTAAGAAAACAAGGGGCAAAGGGCAAAACAAAGCATGCGGAGGCCGAGCAGGGCATGCGGGATACAAACGTATACCTGGAAAGATTTTCTGGATCCTGAACACCTTGCGAGGAGACTTGTATCATCATTGGGGTATGTGTAACATCATTCTGGTGGTGCAGTACCCTACAATTTCAGGTACATACATATTGCCCCCTTGAAGAAGCATCTTAGCCATGAAGAGGCATAAAACGGTGGATCTGAGTATGGCGGTCCTGAAATGGGAAGTTAGGAGTTATACCTGACACGCCCATGTGTTGGAAAGTCACCATCCAAAGTCCCGCTATCTGCAAAATAAAAACAAGGGACTCAAGTGCAGCTAGATAAAACAATTGGAGAGATAAGGCTAAATTGATATGAAAAGAGGGCTTACCATCTATGCGGGGTTTAGAACTTACCTCCGTCGACACTCCGACCCTATGAAAGACATTCAAAATCAATTTTAGAAAGCTATATATATAAAACAAACTCATTTCACTGTTCATTTACACGGATTGATTTGATAGTTTTGAGCTCTGGGACCCACGGTGACAGTTTTCAACAAGAGTATAGTCAAAACGTTCATGGTGAGATAGTGATCATGCCTCCGAGAGCGGAACATCGACCCGCGAATTCTTAGGTTAGTTCTTCTCAATTTATTATTTTTAAACCTAAAATGTAGAAATGATAAAATCTTTGTCTTGGGGGGGGTATTTTTGAAAACACTAGTTTTAAAAGTGTCTCTAGGGGGGACACCCATAGGGTAGGTTTTTATTTTAGCAAAAATGGTGCATTTGCTTGTTTTTGGGCATTTTTTAGGGTATTCGAGCTATTTGTATTTTCGGGATAGGACCACCACCCTATGCAGGGTGGCGGTTATGGGACCGCCGCCTTAGAAGGTGGCGGTTATGGAACCATTGCTCTACACAGGGAAACAATTTGCGATAGAGAGCCAAAACAATACTTAACTTTTTTTACATGTTTAACATTTTTACTTGTTCTTAATAGTCTTTCCAATTGGATTTTGATACTAACTCACTCCTTTTTTGTGTTTTTGGGTGTATGCAAAAGAAGGAAGAGTATATTAGATGGAGCCGAGAGAGGGAGTGTGATTGGCTCCTAGTAGTGTTAGAGGCACTCTCTGTTTCACACGGAATGTTTTGGCTCTGCAGAATAGACTTGCTTCTATCCTATCATTCCTTTTAGAAATAGATAAGGTTTAGGGCTAGGAGGAATACCTGTTGAATGTTGAGATGGTGTGCGCGTACCGTAGAGAGAGATCAGATCGACTGCGAAGAACTCCTTTTTGTCTTGGAAGGACTACCTGCAAGTAAGAATACAGGACCACCAGATTTTAATTAGACAATAAATGAGGGAGCTACCTTAGGCCTAGGAAATATAAAACTTCCTTTTGAAGGTGGTCGGTTCCCCTTTTAATATGAATTAACACAAATGATAACAAAGAAAGCTATTGAAAAATCACGATTTAGGTATCTCGTTACAAAGCAATAGAAGCTAAAGTATCAATAATAAAGCGTCATGTTGTTTGTTCGGTTACTAGTCGTTGATACGTTCAGGATGAGTTATAGGGATGAACCAGACTGGATTTGAGGTTGTTAGGTGGCAAATAGGCAAGAAAAAGGTTTCGGGGTATAAGTCACAGTGACCGACGCCGGTCACTGGGTAACCGACTGCGGTTAGAGAACCGCTGCCGGTAGGGGATAAACGATACCGGTAGTGTCAGCAATCTAAGTGCTTCTGGATAGAGGTTGGTTGCAAGGTGATTGTGGGGTTATTAAGATTGGGGGATGGCTGAGGGGAATGATGGGAGGATAGGGAAGACTCAGAGTGTGTTAAAATGGCCTTCTGGGAAATATCAGGATGTATGGGTGAAGGTTAAGTGCAGTATGTTACTGGTAGTAGATCTAGGAATAAACTTATGATTACTATTGATCAACAGGCTCAAGAAAATGGTTCTTAGAAACATATAAAACACTACTTACTCGTCCCTGATGCAGATGCAGGTTTCAGGACTATAATGATGAAGACAGGACCCAAGTTGGATGATCTGAAAATCCAAGATGAGTTATCTCCTCTTCTGATGCTCGGATGAGTGTTACTGGGCTCTGGTTATTCAGTTGTCATCTTGGGCTTGATGTCCTCTACAAACTCTTCCTGTTTCTTCACTTGTCCCCTGCTCGGCCAAGAAAAATCTAGATCCTTTCAATGATTTCTCCTCCTTTTTTGATCCAATGAAAATCTGATCCTTTGTTTTTGGTTGGAAGTGGTCATTTACGGGGAACCGATGGTGGTTACGCAACCGACAGCGGTCGAGTAGGAACCGGTATCGGTCAGGTCAAAGCGGGCTATTTTTGGTGAAATAGCCAGCTTTCCCTCCTTTTCTTCTGAGGGATTGGTTGCGGGCTTGGTCAAGTCATTATGAAGTTGGTTTTAGGTGCGGATGAGGAGTAATTAGTCATAGGTGTAGAATTAGAGCAAGTTATAGGTCTTAATTAGGTTAGTTTCGGGTTAAGACTAGGTCATGATGAGGTGGCGACATGATGGTGGCAGGTATGGCGATGTGGATTTATTAATTATAAGGTAATTAATAAATAATTGTGTAAGGTTTAGGTGATGAGGTTAGGTTGTGAAATGGGATGCGGGGTACAGGGTGTCGTAAGACACAAATTTGGTGTCTACATTAGCCCCTTATTGTCGTGTAGTTTGTTTTGTAAAGCTGCACAGACAATAATAAGAAGTGGTTACCCCTGTTAAGGGTATAGGTAATCCCCCTCAAATCTATCATAGATTGAGGTAGCGTGAAAGCAGGGATAGGGTTGATAAAGGGTAAATGGTGTTGAGATAATGGTAAGAGGGTGGGGCAGGTCCAAGGAAGCAGATGCACGTTGAAATGCAGTAGTGCGACCAGGGTATATGATTTGAAGAGCAAGAAAAACAATTCATAGGCAAAAGTTGATAGTTTATCCAAACAAGGGTGATATAATCCTGGTATCCAAGGCATAGGAAGTAGCTCCAGGGTATATAATGGGTAAGGTACAGGAACGTTTGGGCATGTTCGGCAGTACCAAATGGTTGGTTTGGTTGAGATAAACGTCACGGTCTAAGTCTAGGCAAAGTTGGTCGACTAATCAAGTCAAGGACCCTGATCATGCTAAAACACGAACAGGTGAGCTCGATTGAACAAAAAGGTACATGATGGATGGATAAAATAAAACGTTGATTGTAGGTATGGTATTTAATTGGTGTGGCCTTAGGTCAGGCCAAATGGTTAGGTGCGGCCTTGGGTCGGGCCAAATGGTAGGTTACGGCTGTGGGTCGGGCCAAATGGTAGGTTACGGCCTTGGGTCGGGCAAAATGGGTTGGTTGCAGTTTGGGTCGGGCCAAATGGGTTGGTTGCGGCCTTGGGTCGAGCCAAATAGGTTGGTTGCGGCCGTGGGTCGGGCCAAATGGTAGGTTACGGCCTTGGGTCGGGCCAAATAGGTTGGTTGCGGCTGTGGGTCAGGCCAAATGGTAGGTTACGGCCTTGGGTCGGGCCAAATGGGTTGGTTGTGGCCTGGGGTCAGGCCAAATGGTAGGTGACGGCCTTGGGTCGGGCCAATGAAGTTAACAAAGGGTTGTCAACGAAGGTGGATATAGGCAATGTTGGTAGAAAGGGCTATTAGTAAATAAGGGCCGAAATTGGGGTAGAGGTGAGATTAAACTGATATCGATTGTGTATGACCGATATCGGTTAGATGACCGATACCGGTTGCTTAGGGCACAATAAAATCGATATCAGTTATAGGTCAAAAACCTATAAAAAGAAAAATACGGCCGGTCATTGTCACATTGTCAATTTGAAAACCAATTGGAGTTGTCTGAGGTGGATTGTTGAGATTGGAGTGTTTGTTGGTTGAGGTGGCGCTATTTGAGTGGAGAATTGAGTGTTTAGTGGACCCTAGTGAGTAGGAGGCAGCAGTTGATTGGTGGAGGACCCAACAAAGGAGAGTTTATAGCCATGGCATAGCCAGGAGGAGCAGGAGGTGCTGGACCAGCTGGACCACCACCACCCATCACACCATGACGACGTATCATCGTACCGGTAGGTTCAAAACCCCTCATTGTGTGGATTTGAGTACATTATGCTGTATTTGGAATTTTGGTAGGAATGTTAGATTTTGATAAAATAATTAATAAATGGAAATGATTTAAAAAAGGGAGAGGGTAGATAGGTTAAATAGGCCAAGGCGGCTGGGTGGGTAGGTTTTTAGGGTGTTTGGGCGGGTATAGAGGGAAAAATAGGAAAAAATGGATTTGGGGGGGGGGGGGGGGGCGCGTGGGGTTCGGCTCCAGAATTTTATAGCGACCGGCATCGGTCATGAAATTTTTGGTGGACGGAGTTTTGTGAGTGACCGGTGGCGGTCGTATAGTGACTGGCGTCGGTGAAGAGGACCGGTGTTGGTCATAAGTGACCGGTACCGGTCCTTAGTTATTTTTATTTTTTTTGGTTTGGGTTTTGTTGTTGGTTTGAATTTTTTGTTGTTGTTTGGGTGTTTTGGTATTATTTGGGTTGTGGTGGGGGTGTTTTGGTATTGTTTGAGTGTTTTGGTAATTTTTAGGTGTTTTGGTATTGTTTGGGTGTGTTCGTATGGTTTAGGTTGTTGTTTGGTTGTTGTGGCATTGTTTGGGTGTGTTGGTATGGTTTGGGTTGTGGTGGGGGTGTTTTGGTATTGCTTGAGTGTTTTGGTAATTTTTAGGTGTTTTGGTATTATTTGGGTGTGTTGGTATGGTTTGGGTTATTGTTTGGGTGTGAAGAGGGAGGGGGATATCGTAGATGTTTTTAGGGTAAGATAGGTGGGTGTAGAGGGTATAAGTAGATGTTGTGATAAAGAGTAGGGCTAATGTAGTGAGTTGGTTTTGCAGGCACGTTAGCAACTGACGATGTGGGATAGGATGCCCCCACTGTTGAGACGGATGCAGCCACACATGTCCGCAGCACAGTGGGGTATCATGCGCGAGGTGGGACTCGGCGGAGTCCAGCGATACAGAGTGATTGATAGGGATCACAGTTTGATGGTTGCCCTCATCGAGAGATGGGATCCGGCGACCAATGTGTTCCTGTACGTACCCAAAATTGTACGGTACTGTACTGCGGAACGGTGTAATAAGTGCCCCAATGATGATACAGGTCTCTTCGCAAGGTGTTCGGGATCCAGAGAAGCTTTACAGATATGCGTTAACATCCCGCATGCCCCGCTTAGCCCCCGCGTGCTTTTTTTCCCCTATTTTTCCCTCTTTTCTTGGCTTTTTGGTCTTCAGTGACGAAACCACTGCCTTGAAGGGCGGCGGTCTCGTGACCGCCGCCCTGAACAGGGTGGCAGTCCTGTAACCGCCGCCCTGATCAGGGTGGCGGTCCTGTGCGCATTTTCCAGAAACGCTCTTTTGACGCGACCCACGTGAAATATCACGACTCACCAACTTTTCTTGCCGACTTGAGCATGCATTAATGTTTTTGGTCCCCTGGAATAGTGTTTTTCTTTTGTTTAATGTTTAGGAGTTCAGTTTGGATTTGATTTTTGGATGTTTGGATTCCTATAAATGCATGGTTTGTGCACATGCAAATGGCCTCTGAATTTTGCTCCAAAGTTTGCTTTTGAATTTCTTGTTACAGCAGTTTTAGTTTTCCTTTGCTTAGGATTCTTATTTTTCTCATTGAGTGCTTTGGTTAGTATTGTGTTGCAGCTGGTAAGCCACATATCCAACTTGTGCAAGTGCAAACATTATTTGGGCCACCATTTTCACTCCAAATTTCATGTTTTCAGTGCTGTGGTCCTTTTAGTTTGCTTAGGATTGGTAGCATAGTTTGTTGCAGGTTTGTTTTAGCTTTGTGTTGCTGTTGGTAAGCCACAGATCCAACTTGTGCAAACAGTATTATTGTTTTGGAGTAGAATAGTCTAGGCAGCCATTAAAGTTGCAGGTTTTGCTCTTCATACAGACTAGTTTCAGGTTCTGGACGCTTTTGTTGCATGATTTGCAGTAGACCCCGCTAGGAATTGCATAGGCCAAGCTCTGTACTCTTGCGCTATCCCTCTCCTATCCGCATTCTATTCTGTCTGCATTCTGAAGGCTGTCCATTGATCCAAATATCTATTCCTGTTGATGCAAGCATTCCACGCTTTTCTGGATTCACGTGAGCATAAAGAACGAAGAGATCATACTGAGGGGACAAGAACACACACACCGTCGGATTCGCCACTGTTCTGCGAAATCCAGGTTCCATCTTTCAAAGTTTTAGTTAGAACTTATCAAATAAAGTAGTTAATCACTTTATTTCAGTTATTTCCATTCTCGATATTGCCAGGGAGGTTATGGGGATTGATAGTTTCTGAGAAACTATGATTCATTCCTCACTTCTGAGGTAGGATCGAGAATCTTGCAGATAGATTAGTTATTTCGTTGTTTAGAATAGATATACGAAATCGCACAGACAAATAGCTACACTCGGCTATTTTGTTTGTTTTACGTTGTTAGTTTAGTTGTCAATTCTAAATATTTTTAAATAGCTGCTTTCTTATAAATTGCCAGAAAATACAAAAAGAAATTATATATGCTAGAAGTGCACTTAGATTTTACTTTATTATAGTTTGTTTCATTACTACTTTTTGCATGACAATTACGGGACCTAGGGAGCCCAGGGAATACATTTTCGAGCCAATTGTGCCCCAGCCCAATACCGTAGTGGTAATAACTGACATTGACCAAAACCTTAGGATACAAGTCTTCCAAACAACAACAGACTTCCAACAGATCAGGACACAGTTGAGAGGGTTAAACATCGAAGACGACCAAGCATATCTGTTTTGGTCAAATCAGCCAAACTACAGATTACCCTAGAAAATACCCACATGACTGTAGAAGGGCTCGAAAGAGAACAAACATTCGGGTGTGATCCTTTAGTTCCACAGCCAGACGCTGGAGACACCCTAGTAGATATAGATACCAGCTTAAGAATCCAAGTTGCGATAACGCCTGTAAGGTATTCTGAGAAGATCGCACAACTGTTGGTTCTAAACATAGAAGCTGAAAAAGCTTACGACTACTGGATACTAGGAATCAGAACTTGATCTCCCGTATGACCATAATGGGACCGCAACAACCAAGAGTCTATGGTTGTGATCCACAGATCCCACAGCCTAACGAATCCATAAGAGAATTAGACATAGACACTGGCCTACGTAAATTAGTATTTCAGTCTACTCCGATTCCACCTCTCATCATTCAACAGTTATCCCTACTAGACACAACAGCTAACGAAGCTAGAGAATTTTGGACTAGGCCAGAGAATCGTCCATAGAGTTGACTATATTCACCATATGACCCTATCAGGAGAAATACACGAAACCATCCCGGGTCATTTTCCACGCATCCCACAACCCATAGATCGAATCACACCAGAGCTTGATATTGATTGGAGCCTTCGAGCAATCATCCTTGCTGATCGATCTATCACACCAGTCCAAGTTAGAAGGGCCTTCTTTGCCTTAGATTCGCAAATACCATTAGTGCGTGTCGAAGACATTAGACTGCCTAACTAGTTTGCCTGCACATTCTACCCACACCGGCTGTCTCGGCACGACCTCGGGAGGTCGGGTACGCAGAAGAGTTACTTGTTGATTCTCAAGCTCACCTGTCACTTTTCCGACGTACAAAATTGGTGAACCCGACGTGAACCAAACAATTCTTTCACCTTCTCTTTGAGAAGTTTCATCTTCTCCAAATCACCTTCGCTCCTTCCCATTATTCTGCGGGTATTCATATACCCCCCGAATATGTCGGGATTCGATGCATACGGCAGACCCCTCTTGGGTCTTGAGGCATACTACGCCCAACAGAATAGGCAGTCATCACCCTCACTCTCAATGTGGGGCGACAACTATTCAACTAATCAGTTGTCAACACAAACACCAAGGACTAGATATAACTCGTCCTTCCAAACAGAGGGGTTGGAGCAACTTGCTCAAACACAAACAGAGCCTTCAGGCTCGAACAATATGACATTAACTGGAGAGTCTGCTTCATCTCCTCAGGTATTACTCAGACCGCCTATTAGTAGACAATCAGATCCATACTCAGTTCTAGATGACGAGTACTCAATACGTTATCCTAGGAGTGAACAACGCTCTCAAGGCATGTACCCACCTGTAGGAACTCTGCAGATACAGCCCGAGTTCTCTCCTCAAGAAAATTCCCCTATGCCATCATGTATGGAAAATACTCTCAGAGATGCTTGGCAGGATAGTGATCAGTTCATAGCAGGATATCACACACCTCCGCAAAGCCATGTTATACAACAAACGCCACCAAGGCAACGATATCGTGGCTTCACCGAATGAAGTCATTTCAACTCTAATAGAAAAGGTTAGAGGATTAGAACTTGCCCAAGCAAGTCAAAATTCGAGATTCATACAAACAGGGAGTTCCAATCCTCCGCACCATCCTAGCCAAGTAGATCTCCTCACAGGAGTAGGCACGTTAGGTATGACTCCTCAATATTCACAACAAGTGCCAACTAGACCCACCATCGCTAGCACTGTTCCTCCTGGTCCAGTACAGAGCAATCCATTCCTGGATAGTACAACCTTCGTACTTAAACATGTACTCCAAATCACCACAAGGGGATATGTACTCATCCCCCGGCGTGTTTACTCAAATACAGGGATTGCCTTATGCCCCTGCTAACCGCGTACATTACGCCATATCAACAACCCGTTCCGCCACCGCCTCCTCAACAGGCACCATCAATGGTTGAGACGTATGCGATAGGGACTTATTCAGAATATTTAAAGGAGCCCTTAGATTTTTACATACGAAGCGTTATGCTTCCAAGGCCTCTTCCCGATTTGCCCAAATACAAAGGAGAAGGAGATCCGAATGCGCATATCAAAGCTTACGCTACAGCCATTCGTGAACTACTCCCATGGGATGGGGTTGTTGCTAAAATATTCCCCAAAACGCTGGAAGGCATTGCCCTCGATTGGTATTACAGAATACCTGAAGCTTCCATACATTCATTCAAACAACTCGTGTCTGAGTTCATCAAATCCTTCGACATGAACAAACTATTAAGGACAGGAATCAGGGAGTTCTTGCACATCAAGCAAGAACATAACGAGTCTGTCGCCCATTTCATCCAAAGGTGGCGCACAGTCCTTTATTCCTCGGCAAGCGCTCCAAACATGGATCAGATGGAGCTATGTGATTTATTCCTTCATTCTCTTAGCAGGGAAGTGAAGGAAGAAGTCCAAAAGTTCCCACTAAGGACTTATGATGAGGTACTTGAGAGCACTCTGCAAATTGATCAAGCAGCAATAGATAGTGGCCGTAAGACGTATGGAGCAAATGGAAGGTTAATCACCTCTACTCAAAATACTACAACCACCACAAGCGTCAATCAAGGACCCAAAATCCTTAACAAAAATCGTGGGGTAACTGACCAGCCCAAGAGGGTAAATGTCGTTAATACTCCGTCACAAACAAACAACCAAAGAAACAACAATTTTACCTCGACGATTAATACGGTGGATTTTAATAATCCACAACAACAACGGCGAAATCCCATACAAGGACCAAGCCAAAACTCCTTTGGTTATCAAAACCAAAGTCAAAACTAGAAACAACAAAACTTTAGTCCTAATAGGCAATAGTTTGATCGGAATTTTAGACCACAATACACACCAAACCAACAAAACGGGAATTACAACCCCAATTCTTATTGTGGTTTCCATACAATTCGGGGTCATGACACTAGAACGTGTCGTGATTACAACAAATTCATGCAACGCTTGCCAAATGAACAAAAATAATTTTTTATGGATATGTTCTTAGCAGATCCACCACCAGAAGCACAAGTAAATCATATAGACTTTGACGTTTATCCTCCGGGATAGGTAGATAGGGATGTTGAATTCATATTCGAAATAAGTAAAATGCCTACAGATGCTGAGATCGCACGCCGAGGTGATCCAGCCCTACACTTGCAAGTACAAGTTTATAATAACTATGTAAAACGGGCAATGGTTGACGATGGAGCTGCGGTTTAACATAGTCCCTTTCTCTTTTCTCCAAAAATTGGGATATGGAGAAACAAACTGTTCTACTACACGAAATACCTTGAGAGGCTACGATAGCCTTAAAACCACATCGATAGGAACTATAATACTACCGGTCACCTTAGGACCTAAAACAATCCTGACTGAGTTTTATATTATAGATTGGGAAACTAACTATAATATGATCCTCGGCCGGCCCTGGATACATCGAATGAAGGCAATCCCTTCCACGCTATTTCAAGAAGTAATATTCCTGCATCTGGGAAAGGTATTTGTAGCCAAAGGTGATCCAAATCCGTTTGACGTACACCTAGCTGATTTAAAGAAAAGACCAGGTATGCACTCAGAATTCGAACTTCCAACAAACCAACTTAACAAACCCTCTGACCCAAAGCCAGAGGAAAAGTTGATACCTACGATGGATCTTGAAACTACCAACATAGCCCAAACAATTCCAACCCCTAAAGGCAAAACTAAAGAAATAGTATCATTAGGGACTACTGCGAAGATCATTGAGTTGATAGAACAAGATTCACCAATGTTCTTACCATTCGATTCAGTAGGTATCGGATTTTCCCTAGGTGTTGGTTCCTTGCCAGCAGAAGATCTCTGTATGGTAGAAGTAGAGTGTGCAAACACAGCAGATACACCTACATCCATACTCCCGGCTAAGTATTGGACTCTCCATTTCGATGGAGCTAAATGTCGTTATGGAGCAGGGGTAGGTATAATTCTTACCTCGCCCGAAGAGAAGGTCCTCCCATTTTCTTTTAAATTAAACTTTGAATGCACAAACAATAGCGCTGAGTACGAAGCCCTCCTCCTTGGCCTTACCTTAGCCAAAAGAATTGGTATTGATAATATCAGAGTTTTAGGAGACTCACAATTAGTGGCAAACCAAGTTTCAGAGGTATATGAAACTAAAGCCGAGCACTTGCAACTTTACAAAAATGCTGTATTAGATTTAAGCAAGGCGTTCAACTTCATATCCATTGAAGCAATCCCGCGAGAAAAAAATCTTCTCGCCAATTCAATAGCAACCTCAGCATCACGTTTTACTCCAAACAATGAGCTAGAAGACACTCACTTCACAATATCCATTCGAAACAAACCATTGATAAAAATAATGATAGATCCTCTTTCAAACGGAAGTGAATCTACCATCCTAGACCATGTTGGAAACGATGCGGCTACTTTGGATTACTTAAATGCCTATGCAGCACTACATCTCTCCTATCACACGCTAGATTTATCTATGATCCCGCATTCATCTTCCTACTTCGGAAATCCTGTAATGAATCTTCCCTCACAAAAAGAACCTAATATATACGCGGTGGAAAACGGGGATGATATAGATATACCTCCGGCACCACCTGAGTTTGAAGAGGGTAATGCCTCTTTAATTGAAGAAACAATCGATGTCAATATCGGAACGGAAGATGAACCAAGAATTTTAAAGCTAGGTTCTTCGTTAAACCCAGAGGAAGTGGAAATACATACTCAGGTTCTCAAAGAACATCAAAAGTCATTTGCATTTAATTACAAAGAGATGACAGGAGTCGCACCCCACATTGCGGTACACAACCTCGTCACTAGATCAGATGCAAAGCCAATTAAACAAAAATCAAGACCCATGAAGCCCAAAGTAGCCCTCATGGTAAAAGAGGAGGTAATAAAACTCCTTCAGGTAGGATTCATCAAGCCAGTTGAATACTCCCAATGGGTATCCAACATCGTTCCCATTCTCAAGAAGAATGGAAAGATACGCATCTGCATAGATTTTTGAGATATCAACAAAGCTTTCCCTAAGGACGACTTCCCATTACCATCCATAGACGTTATTGTTGATGCTAACAGTAGGTTTTGAACTCTTGTCTCTCATGGATGGATTCTCGGGATACAATCAAATCAAAATATCCAAGCAAGATCAAGCTAAAACCACGTTTATAACTCCTTGGGGAACCTATTGCTACGCTGTTATGCCATTCGGTCTCAAGAACGCCGGTGCTACGTACCAATGGGCCATGACATACATATTTCACGATTTAATCCATAAAATCATGGAATCCTACATAGATGACTTGTTGGCTAAGGCCAAGAAGCGTTGTGACCATCCCGAAGTACTCCGCATCATTCTTTCACATCTAATAGAATACGGAGTCACGCTAAATCCAGAAAAATGCATATTTGGTGTAACAGGAGGAAAGCTCCTAGGTTACATCATATCGTCACGAGGGATCGATGTTGATCCAGCCAAAATTTGGGCTGTCCTCGAAATGGTCCCACCCTCGAATGAATCTAGAATCAGATCATTTCTCGGAAAGCTGGGTGCAATCCGGAGATTTATCCCGGATCTAAGCTTCGCCGTTCATCCAATCAACAATTTACTCAAGAAGGACTATAGCATTGATTGGACTGAAGATTACAATGAAGCTTTTGATGCAGTCAAGCGTTTCCTGCTATCACCGCCTACGCTAATGCCACCAAAGCTAGATCGCCCTTTAATTTTGTACTCACGGGCTACCGATGTTTCGTTAGCTTGCATGCTAGCCCAAGAAGACGATGACAAGAGAGAGCGTGCGATTTATTTCATTAGCCAAACATTGCTCGACTACGAAATGCGCTATACACAAGCAGAGCGAGAATGTCTTGCCATAGTCTTTGCTACTAAACGCCTAAGACACTACATGCTAAATCAAGAGACAAGGGTCATAGTAAAGATGGACCATTTACGGACTTTTCTCACACAAGGGTCCTTGTCCAAAAAAGCTGGACGTTTTATAACCTTAATGGGAGAGTTCAAATTAACTTTTGTAAACCAAAAGTCAGTTAAAGGGAAAATCATCACAGATTGGTTAGCTGATAACCCGCTAGACGGAGGTGACTTAGTAGACTTAGACTTTCCAGATGAATGCGTATACTACGTCGAAACCCGACCTGCTATATCTGAGTGCCCTTGGTATGCTGATATCATTAGTTATATCATGGACCATAGGTACCCAGAAGGAGCTACACCTCAACAAAGAAGGCGGTTACGCATTATCGTAGCTAAATACATCATTATAGAGCAGGTGCTCTATCGGAAAGCATTCGATGGAATGCTCTTAAGGTGTGTTGACACAGAAGAGTCCAAGAGGATTCTCCATGAATCCCATAGCGGTATATGTGGAGGCCACTTCGGTGGCCATGCCACTGCTTGAAAAATACATCGAATGGGCTATTTCTGGCCCACTCTAGAACATGACACAATAGAGTTTGTACGCAGGTGTCATAAATGTCAGGAGTTCTCTCATGAGATCCATATGCTGGCATAAGCTTTGCAACCAATCGCTACTCTGTGGCCCTTTTCTACATGGGGCCTGGACTTGATAGGGAAGTTCTCTCCCTCGTCCACAGACGACCACAATTTTATAATCACAGCCACTGAATATTTCACTAAATGGGTAGAAGCCATGCCTCTTACAACTGTACCTAGTTCTGTAATCGCTAAGTTCATTTTGAACCAAATCATTTGCAGGTACGGTATCCCGCAAATCATTATCTCAGATAATGGAACTTCTTTCAAGAATGAAGAAGTTCGTGAGCTATGTAACAAATTTAAAATCAGCCATCATACGGCTTCCTTGTACTATCCCCAAGCCAATGGGCAGGCTGAAGCGACAAACAAAACACTGAAAGCCATTCTCCTTAAAACAGTGAAAGAAAACAAGCGGGATTGGCATTTAAAGTTATATCCGGCCTTGTGGGCCCATCGAACCTCAATAAGAACTCCGACAGGAGCAACTCCTTTCTCGCTGGTATTTGGGTTAGAAGCAGTTCTCCCACTCGAAGTTGAAATCCCCAGTCTCCGCATTTCGCTACAAGGGATTATGGATGAGGACGCTTACAGAGAAGCACGTCTTTCTCAATTAGAAAGTCTGGATGAAGCTAGGTTAGACGCTGAACAATGACATAGAGTCTATGCCGACCGGATGTGCCGGCAGTACAACAAGAAGGTCTATGAACGTGACTTATATGAAGGTGACCTAGTTCTAAGGTTAGACAGCCGGATCGACAAGAAGACTGGCAAAGGAAGGAAATTCCGGCCCAAATGGTTGGGCCCGTACCGAGTCACAAAGGACTACGGAAATGGTGCATACCTCTTATGCACGCTAGAAGGTGAGGAGTTTAGCGAAACAGTCAATTCTCTCCACCTCAAGCGTTTCTACGCGTAAGCAGCTAACGCTACCTATATAACTATCTACATTGCATCTTCATATAGATTTAGATCATTTTGTCCACTTGTTTCTTACATAAATTGTGATCAAGGAATCTATCCTCAAAGCAATTCATTACAAACTCGTGATGTTTTTGGCATAAAGCTCTTTAATCATACTTCTCTGTCTTCGATATCATCAATCAACTCAGAATCTTTGATCAAATAAATCAGACATGACGAAGTCCTAACAGTAACCATACCAATATCTGCAAGTTCGTTCTCGCTTTGATTTCTTCTTAGGATAGGTGTCTTGCCTATGGTCTGTTCTAGAAGCTTCATGGTGTCACATCTATCCCATATACACATCTCTTTGGAAAATAAGCATATACTGACATTTTACTCAAATAGACAAGTCAAGAAGTGATTAAACAGAAAATTTTATTTTTACACATTTCCTTGCCCCACCAACCTTCGGTGATGAGCTTGCGTCTCTTACTAGTGACGTAGGGTTGGGAAAGGATGGAAATGCCCTTACTCGCCTATGCCTTGCGCACGGTGATAAACCCATGCTTCTTACAGGTAGCATGGGGCAAAGTGTAGGGGGTCCTCTAAACAAAGTAAATGTTAAAAGGTCATAAAAAATCAATTCAAACTTTGAGTCAATAACGAATGAATCAGATGTTCAAAAATTCCAAGAGAGTTAAAAATCCTAAAAACCCAGATTTTGTCTACTATGTGGCCATCTACGGGTCTAAGTCTGGATAAACCGCAAAGCAAGTTGCATCCAAAACTATGAAGTCATTCAGGTAGAATAAGCTTGTAGTTTTCATTCGGTTCCACCAAAGCTTCGTTTGTCTTTCATCACTATCACTTCACCATATTCCATAACTTGCACCCTTCTTGGCTCTTGGTGATGAGCCCTCGCATCTTACTAGTTACGTGGAGTTAGGAGTGGGGCAAGTTAATCTGTTCATCATACTGATTATTTTCATCACTTTGCCAAAACAAATCATGAGGTATCCAAATTGCTCACAGAAACTAAGATTTAAGATCACGATATATCTACAAAATCATGTATCAGCATCATGAAACACAAAAAGAAAGAAAACATTTACATCATCTGTTTTCCATTGCATACATTCTAGAAAGCATATGAAACATACATCGTAGTATACACAAAAAAGCTGGAAACAGAAACGGAAGACCCAAGTGACAAAGTTTTGATCCAAAATCGGCGCATATATATAAATAATCAATATTTGTATACAATGCCATCATGCACTAGGCATGGTCAAAACGCTCAAAGAGCCCGTAATACACAAAAGAATCTATAATACAAAAGATGCATAGGGGCCAAGTGGCCTCTCAACCCCTACGCGATCCCGCTGAAGGTGTGCGCCCTCACCTAGGACTCCGGCTACGCTGGCGCTCTGAATGGATGGAGGGCTCAGGGTCCCGAGGAGCGGTCGTAGTCTCGCCATGAGAACGGCTCCTCATAAGGCGCTCGGCTGTCCTATAGCCTGCCAACTCTGTGCGGAGAGTCGACACCATCTTGGCCACATGCCAAACGGGAGCGAAGACGTCGGTATGCCTGCCGGCTGCTGAGGGCTCCCCGACATCTACGGATAGCTCTGCACGGGTCTTATCCATAGGGATCATCAGAGAATCGGTACATACCCTACGGATTAGATCCCGCCACTCATCAACGGTCTCTGCAAAACAAAGAGGAAAGATGAATCAAAAACTAGGCAAGAGGCTAAAATATACAGGATACCAATATAAGGAGAGATAGCAGTTAAAACAAGTCCTAAATCAAATTAACACTGCAAAGGAGGAGAAGATAACTTACTCGGATCACTGAGCCTCCAAGATGGGTCACTAGGGCCAGGACCCGCTACAGATGCCACTGCCGACTGAGGAGCTGCTCCTGTAGTTGGGGCAACATGACACCCCACAACGGACTCATCATCTCCACCATGGCCCCGGGAGAGTGGCTCCTCGGAAACCAGAGTCTCTCTCTCTGCGCTCTGCTCCGCCCTCTCCACCTGCATGATATCCTTAGTGTCATGCCACTCAGGATCACTCTCATCCGTTTGCTCCTCCGACCCTCCCTCTGTGGACTCCTCAAAATCGGAGTCAATATCTATAGGGTCATCACTACTATGAGCAGGACCCGCGGTAATCCGAAGTAAAGGTGCCCGAGGCGCACCAGCTCTCCCTCTGGCCCGAACTATCCCCCTGGCTGCAATAGGAATGCCAGGGGTAACCACTGTCCAACCACGGCCTCTAGGCCCCCGTCTAGCCTCCCGAACTGATCTGTAAACTGGTGCTACTGGAGGAAGCATGCCCACATATGGGAGGCCAAACTGCTGAGGAACTCTGCTGAAAGGATGTACCTCTACCCGTCCCACACAATCAATAAGCTGCCCTGTGATGGAGCAGGAGACCAATGTCATGGCCTCCTCTCTCCATACGCCGGCCATAAGCTGGTACGGTGTGGCCTCCATGTCTGCTATAGTAAGGGAAGCTACTGGCTGATGAGGTGCTCTAAGCACCGACATATCTGACCACCTGGATGCCCTCACAGCCCCAGGATCTGCCACCTCCACGCCTCTACCATAGGGAATGAAGCGCTCATACACCCAACTCATAACTAGAGTAGGGTGACTCAAAGACTGTCCCTGTAAACGGACCACCTTGTATAAGTCGTGATAGGTGGTCCCCAAGATGTCTGCCCCCCAGGCGTATATCCGGCCATGCCCCTCTATCTGTGTAATGATGGGGGCCCAACAGTATAACAAAGTGTCACCTCCCTTGTCCCCGATCAGTCTCGAGGCAAGGATCCCCATGATGGCCTGTGGAAATACGGGGATGGGAAAAGAAGGAATGGATCTAACTCTCACTCCCTTCTTCGGCCCCGTGGAAATAACTGCATCTCCCATATATGTCGCCCACTGTGCAATCTATGCCCGTGAGCCTGCTATCTCTAGTGTGAGTCTCCTCCCAATGATCGGGACCCCCAGAATGCGGTAGACGTCCTCTAATGTAATGGTCCACTCACCACGGACCCCTGGCAATCGGAAAGTGTTCCGATCTGCATCCCAGTATGAGAATAAGTCACAGAGTATGTGACTAGACGGAGCAACGTGAGGCACACGCGATATCCGCAATATGCCGGCCCTCTGCAATGTGTCCTCCTCATCTGCTGAAAGGGCATCTAATACCCCGGGCATCCAGTCACACTCCCTCTCCCGGCTTCATCTAATATACTCCTCCTTTGCCTGTGTACACCCAAAAACACACAAAACAGAGTAAGTTAGTATCTAAACGATATCGGGAGAATCGCAAAAACATACAGAAATGTAAGAAAATATAAGTATAAGTCTCCAAAACAAGCTCTGTTGCATTCTGTGTAAAACCACCGCCCTGAGCAGGGGGCGGTTTTGTAACCACCGCCTTAAAGGCGGCGGTCTCGTAACCGCCACCCTGATCAGGGCGGTGGTCATGTAACCGCCACCCTGGCCAGGGCGGCGGTCGCGGTCCGAAAACCCGCGTGGGTTTTTAACCCTAAAAAGTCTAAAAAACGCAAAAAATGATCGTTTTAGCTAAAAACAAAGCCTACCCAGTAGGCACCCCCCCTAGACGGACCTTTTAAACCTAACATTTTCAAAAATGACCCCCCCCATTACAACAAATTTAGCATTTTAAAATTGAAGAGGGAAAAGCACAAAATTGAAGAAAAACCAACCTGTGATCTCGCGGGGTGGCGTTCCGCACGTGGAGGCATGATCACTATCTTGCTGTGGACGTTTTGATGCTACTCGTGTGAGAAACCGTTACCGTGGGCCCCAGAGCTCAAAATCTATCAAATCGACTCGCGCAAATGAATAGGAAAATGGGCCCACTTTCATATATATATCCTTCTGTTTCATTTTAAAATGGCTTTTTCGCAGGTTCGGAGCGCTGACGGAGGTAAGTTTCTATCCTCGCACTAATGGTACGTCCTCTTCCCCTATTGTTTAGAGTTTATTTCCAAATTATTGTATCTATCTGCACTTGAGTTCTCTTTTCATTTTGCAGGTGGCGGGAATTTCGGGATGGCGTCATTTCGACACACGGATGTGTAAGGTATAACTTCTACTTCCCATTTCGGGACCTGCCAGACATACTCAGACCCACCGTTTTATGCCTCTTTGGGCATAAAACGCTTCTACCGATGGGCAATATTACTACCAAAATTTAGGGTACTGTACTGTGGAACGGTGTAATAAGTGCCCCAATGATTAACAGCTAGGTCTCGTTGATCGCAACATGTGTGGTAGGCGGTTGTCCGATCGAGAGAAGACTGAGTAGATCGCATAGAAGCTTTTTACAATAGTGCTGGTTAACATGCCACATCCGCATGGGGGTGCCCTGATTACCCGGGCCGTGGGCTTTGTTTTCCTCCCCTATTTTTCCCTCTTTTCGTGGCTTTTTGGTCTTCATGACGAAAACCACCGCCACCCTGACCGGGCGGCGTCCTGTTTTGACGCGACCCGCGTGAAATATCACGACTCACTAGCTTTCTTGCTGACTTGGGCATGCATTAATGTTTTTTGGTCCCTGGAACAGTGTTTTTCCTTTGTTTATTGTTTAGGAGTTCAATTTGATTTTTGGTTTTGAGTGTTGGAATTCCTATAAATGCATGGTTTGTGCACATGCAAATGGCCACCATTTTTTCACTCCAACTTTCTTATTTTTCAGTGCTGTGGTCTTTTTGTGAGTTTGCTTAGGATTGGTAGCATAGTTTGTTGCAGGTTTGTTTCAGTTTTGTGTTGCAGCTGGTAAGCCACATATCCAACCTGTGCAAGTGCAAACATTACTTTGGCCTCTGAGTTTTGCTCCAAATTTTGCTTTTGAATTTCTTGTTACAGCAGATTTAGTTTTCCTTTCCTTAGAATTCTTAGCTTTCTCATTGAGTGCTTTGGTTTAGTATTGTGTTGCAGCTGGTAAGCCACATATCCAACTTGTGCAAGTGCAAACTTTATTTGGGCCCCTCATTCTTGTTTCACAAAAACTCACCATTTTTCAGTAGCTCAGTCTTCTGAGTTTGCTTAAGTTTGATAGTTTAAATCCTTTACATGCTTGGTTGCATTACTCAGCTGTTGGTAAGCCACAGGTCCACTTGTGCAAAACAGTATCATTGTTTTTGGAGTAGAATAGTTTAGGCAGCCATTAAAGTTGCAGGTTTTGCTCTTCGTACAGACTAGTTTCAGCTTTTGGATGCTTTTGTTGCATGATTCGCAGTAGAACCCCGCTAGGAATTGCATAGGCCAAGCTCTGTACTCTTGCGCTATCCCTCTCCTATCTGCATTCTATTCTGTCTGCTTCTGAAGGTTGTCCATTGATCCAAATATCTATTCCTGTTGATGCAAGCATTCCACACTTTTCTGGATTCAGGTGAGCACAAAGAACGAAGAGATCATACTGAGGGAAAAAAACTACTTACTGTCGGATTCGCCACTGTTCTACGAAATCCAGGTTCCATCTTTCAAATTTTTAGTTAGAACTTATCAAATAAAGTAGTTAATCGCTTTATTTCAGTTATTTCCATTCTTGATATTGCCAGGGAGGTTTGTGGGGATTGATAGTTTCTGAGAAACTATGATTCATTCCTCACTTCTGAGGTAGGATCGAGAATCTTGCAAATAGATTAGTTATTTCATTGTTTAGAATAGATATACAAAATTGCACAGACAAATAGCTACACTCGGCTATTTTGTTTTATTTTATGTTATTAGTTTAGTTGTCAATTCTAAATATTTTAAATAGCTGCTTTCTTATAAATTGCCAGAAAATACAAAAAAAAAATAATAATTATATATGCTAGAAATGTACTTAGATTTTACTTTATTATAGTTTGTTTCATTACTGCTTTTGCATGACAATTACGGGACCTAGGGAGCCCAGGGAATACATTTTCGAACCAATTGTGCCCCAGCCCAATATCATAGTGGCAATAACTAACATTGACCAAAACCTTAGAATACAACTCTTCCAAACAACAACAGAATTCCAACAGATCAGGTCACAGTTGAGAGGGTTTAAACATCGAAGACGACTAAGCACACACATTTTGGTCAAATCAGCCAAACTATAGGTTATCCTAGAAAACATCCGCATGACTGTAAAAGGTTTTGAAAGAGAACAAATATTCGGGTGCGATCCTTTAGTTCCACAGCCAGACGCTAGAGATACCCTCATAGATAGATATAGATACCAGCTTAAGAATTCAAGTTGCTAGAACACCTGTAAGGTATTTTGAGAAAATCGCACATTTGTTGGTTCTAAACGTAGAGGGCGAGAAAGCATATGATTACTGGATACTAGGGATTAGAACTTGATCTCGCGTATGACCATAACAGGACCGCAACAACCAAGAGTCTACGGTTGCGATCCACAAATCCCACAGCCTAACGAATCCATAAAGAATTAGACATAGACACTGGCCTACGTAAGTTAGTATTTCAGTCTACTCCGATTCCACCTATCATCATTCAACAGTTATCCCTACTAGACACAAACAACTAACGAAGCTAGAGAATTTTGGACTAGGCCAGAGAATCGTCCATAGAGTTGACTATATTCGCCATATGACCCTATCAGGAGAAATACACGAAACCATCCCGGGTCATTTTCCACGCATCCCCAACCCATAGATCGAATCATGTCGAGCTCGATATTGATTGGAGCCTTCGAGCAGTCATCCTCGCTGATCGATCTATCACATCAGTCCAAGTTAGAAGGGCCTCTTTGCCTTAGATTCGGAAATACCATTAGTGCGTGTCGAAGACATTCGACTCCCCAACTGGTTTTTTCTGCATATTCTTCCCCCCACCGGCTGTCTCGGCACGACCTCGGGAGGTCGGGTACGTGGAAGAGTCACTTGTTGATTCTCACGCAACAGGCGAGCGTGAGAATCAACAGTGACTCTTCCACGTACCCACCTCCCGAGGTCGTGCCGAGACAGCCGTGGGGGTAGATATGCAGACAAACTAGTTGGGGAGTCTAATGTGTAACATCCTCATTTTAGACAATAGAACAAGTCAATTTTTTTTTTTATTTTGATAATTGCATACTGGTTCTAAATACATAATTTAGAACTCACAATTCAAATAACCATTTATATAACAGACAACCATATGCAGCTGTATGACTCGGAGTACCTCCGATCTATTCATTCCATGACTCGGTAATCTACCGATCTATTCATGAGTAATAAGAGTTGGTGTTTTTATTTAAACACATTACTCTTGTGGTTCTCTTCCCTAATCTGGGATTCAGAATGCTCTGTCCAAGGAATCTAACTGAATAATTGTTACCATTATTCATCGGCATCTCATCCCTTAGACTAGGTGAATTAGGACAACGCAATCAGCAGCTTACGATACTTTGGCCAAAGATTTGAAACATACTGTTCATGTCTCGTATTCCTTAACGGCATACTCGTCAATCTGGAATACGTCCTTCACCCCATTCATATGTTATATGGAATGTCTTATACTGACTACTGTCAGTCCTTCCTTTCACATTTGAATCACTCGGAGGCAGATTAACAAGGTGATAATGTTATATGGGTGGACCACGAGGATTAGGGATATGATGACATACTGGTTCAACCTTGCAGTTCAACCAGTGTGTCATGATACCCCGAATCTCCTAGGCAGCCTTATAACATGACCACGTTCTTAATCGGTCCCAGGGTAGCTCGTGCGAAATCAAGTGTAAATCTTAGCGATCAATGCAAAGGGTGTCGCCATAAGTCATCTGCATTATTGTAACTTCGAGAAGATCCTAATCTTCTCGGAGGTACAACTCTGCAGTTGACTTATGTCGTCAACCTTTAAATCCGCCTCGAAAAGATCTACTCAGTAACAAGCGTTACGCACTAGAGAGTTTAAATTACTTTTAAAGACTTTTCCCTAAGGTTAGCTTTTCCAAATCCCTGGATTCTTCGTCTAAGATGACCCTCCTCTATAAAACCCATTACATGGTAGAGGTATTACGGTCAGTTCTCATCAAGGAGTCATTAGAATACACCTGATTCTAAAGCAACAGAATCAGACAATATCTCATAACCTATGCTTGAGATTGCCTTCTGAACTCCATTTGATTGCATATCAGTTCTCTTAACTGAATTTATATCATACTTTTTAGTTTAAAGATATAAATGATTAAGAATCCAATTTAATATTGTCCTGTCATACTTAGGACTAGGGATTAGTAATTTAATCCTGTTTGTTTAGCGTTCTCATTTAGGCTCATTTTAACCTATCTTCTAGAAAGACAAATATTTATTCCAATATTGCTTTTCGCTAGAACAGATTAGAACTTCTAAATACTCATAAGAATTCAATCTCGTTTTCATGCAAGCTTTCATTGTCAATCACAAAAGCATCCATATTATACAATAATGTTTTACCACTATGAGTATATAGACCGGAGAAGCGTCAACTATCAGAAAGAGATACAACACATAAGTATCAAACACTTATTTTCATTCCTTTCAAAACTATACAATTAAATTTTATGCAACATCATACTTGATACAATGCTCAACGGAAAAGAAACATCTTTTCACATATAGTACATTTATAAAATCAAGCTGTAATTCATTATAAATCAATTAAACAATCTAATCAGCCTGTCAGATCTGCATTGCTTTTACCTCTTACGGCAACCATCTGCAAAAATAGTCAACATGAGTCAGTTCAATGAACTGAGCATGATAAGCACTAACTTTTAAACAATTGCAATCCATCAATTGTTTTCATTAAACACCCCTGTTTAAATGAGATCAGATATGCACATAAGTAATCATATTCAGACTATGCCCTTGTAATACAAAATGATTACAAATATGTAACTCTAACATTGTTACAAAATAGTCTTAATCACTTTCTAATATTTCATCAAATATTAAAAGAAATCAAGGAACGAATGTACATAAACAATCATTGAATCCAAAAACACAACATTGGTCAGATTGTTTCATTCATCCAAAAAGGGAAATATCATAACAATTCGGGATTCCTCCAATATGTTACAAAACAATTCCCACTATTAGACAGATATCCTCAATTAAGCAAAAGAAGAGAAAGAACCAAATCATTCATACTTCCATTCACATTAGTTCATTACTGTACTGCTTTCACATATGAAAACATTCAACCAGTTTGTATATGAACAAGACAGACAAGCCACAAGAAAGATCACTGTTTTAAATCAAGAAATAGAAACACAGAAAAACTCCTATACAACAACTATCACATCAACAATCCATATATCAACCTTAAGCCCAATACTAGTTCCTTTTAAACACATAAAGGCTTTCGAACCAAGTTCGAAATCAGGAACCTCTAGCATATCGCTGTCAACAACAGACTCATTTACATTAAGCAATTGATGCTTCTATAAGACCATATAGAGATTACCTTACAAATGCCGTAATATACACTACCGCATCCTATTAGGAAATCAGAAAGGAACATATCATCCTGTATATACATCTGTGCTAAATCGGAGTTGGTCAAAAAGTACTCACGATTCACTTATACAGAGTCACGTTACTTGATACAGACCATTACTCAGACAAAATGTCCAATATCAAACAACAGTATATCAAGTCAAGTTTCAACTGAGATAATAGAAGATACAAGTTAACTTCCACAATTCTCTAAACCCGAACAACAGTGGATTGACAAAGGATTGCCAATGTTTCCCTCTAGACAAGTAAATAGTGTACATAATAAAACTCAGGAAGAACTTTTTAATTTACCGATTTCAAATCAAGAAACCCGACTAAGTCTTGCCAATTTTTCACACAAGATTGCAAGGAATGAACATAAAATTATGCCCAAGAATCTATACAACAAAATCCATGCAATACAAAAGTAATTCCAGAAAATAACAGAGGCCTTAGTACGTGTTATTCCTTCAAGTCCCAGGTTCATCAATCACCAACTATTTAATATATTCAACTTGAACAACGACTCAATTACAAATATAAATCATTCAATCGACTCCTCAGAGTCGTGTAGATTACAACCATTATAAATCCATATATTCACACTGTATACTGTTAACAGGTTTATACTCATAACCGTTGAACCCAACAACAACGTAAGATGAAATTAGTTGATGAATCCTTCTATGCCAACTATGGCAATCATTCAGAATAAAACAAGTGTAAGAAAATCGAATACCCATTTCAAGGCAAGGAAATCAACTGAGCCTCTTCAAAAACTCTCGAACAGCTTACACAAAGAAATGCAAATGCATACCCAGGAAATCTATATCCATTAATCATTACAAATAGTAGTGAACAAAAGACCTGTTACCTCTACAAGGCTTCCACACAAACAAGTAACAAAACTCAAGGATGAATCTATATTCTCAGCAGTGGATAGTAATATACGACTCGATCAAGGACTCCACTGAGTCGTTCAAATAAATCATAGATATATCAATAATGTATACAGTCAACAAATAATCCCGTTACCACAATAACAAGAAAGAACAACTTCCACTGGGTCGTATAGACTACGGTAACACAACAGTTACCTATTTCCAAACAAATTAAAGACAAGACGAAACCCAAAAAGCATCATTAGCCACTGTCACCCAAAAACCACGACAGAGTTTCCAAAGGATCAATAAAACTGATCCATCATACGATATCCATCAGTATCCCTTTATACAGTTCCCACAACAAGAACGGCGACCAAAAATCAACAACATAATAGTGGTCTATATCCAACACAGGTATATTCTATGGGCTCACGCCGAACAGGCCGAGCATTCATACTCCTTTAAAAATAAATATCACACATATTTAAGCCAGAATGAATACTCAAGAAATAGAGCCACAATTCGATTTTTAATAAACACCCATCAAGAGGAAATTGAAAAATCGAACCAGAGGAGATACAGTACCAAAAATCAAACAAGACCTCCATAGAAAATTATCTATTTACTCATAACATTTGAACAGAGTTGTTCTAATGAAATCACTTGAAAAACAGCAAGATATTTAAAGGTTAGGGCCTAACATGCCTTGATTTTTAATCAAATTTCCGAAGCAGACCACTAGAAGAGCTCAAACTTCCTTTTCTTCTTCCAAGTTAAAGTGACCAACAAAATTTCGCTATCTCCATCACATATATATCCTCCATGACAGAGAAAAGAGCTGGATAAGTTCATACTTGCCATGCAACACAAAGAGGACTGGTGCGAAGAACCAGTAAACAAGCAGAGAGAAATCCAAAAATTGTGACAAGCCAAACAACCCCACAAACTTCCCGTTTGCATGCCTTCTCGTGAGTTCCGGGCTCGTCTACCGAGAATATTGAATGCCATTAAACCAACTTTCCCGCTAAGACTCCACTTCCACCGACCACCAGAGTTGGCGACAGTCCAACGAAAACTCAAGTTCATTTCCAAACTTAGCGACCTACCACGTCAGAACAGGTTAGCTGCTAGTTAAACCTCCGCCATGACCTGTCCCTCATCCTTACCCATACATTAAATGTCATAGAAAACGCCGCCCATGGTTCGCACCCCCTTCCATAGGCCCCTTTCCATTCTCCTCATTAGTTAGGTTAGTATCTTAGGTTAGAATTTAGGGTAACACATATTCTAACCATATTACACATAGATACTAACTTAGGACATTAACACATAGCCTAGGTCTAGGTTAGATTAACACTAATCTAACCCCTAGGTTAGGTTTAGTCTTAGGTTACTAACCATTAATAATTCCAGTTAGGTCTACGTTCTGTACACTCAGAAAAGACCTATATCATACCTTCTTGAACAGGGTTAGCTCCTGTTCTACTGCAGAATCGTATGTAAACGAATTATTACCTGGTCCACGATCGAGACCTTCCAGATATACTTCCATATCGGGAACCAATTTATTTCACAAGATCAGCCTGAGTCATACTCCTGACCAGCTTAATCAATGCTTCCATGCCTTGCAACCTGTTCAAGGTCTGTGATCTAATTCATCACGAACAAATTTAAAGCAATACTTGGATCAATTCCATTGATCCAAGACTAGATCTTATAGATGGATAACTCTATAATTTATTCCGAGATCATATTAAACTCAGATACAAAATGAAATAGATAAAAGAGTCTAATCATATTCTGACTCAGTCAAGATCTGAAATCTGCAAAGAAATTACAGTACATATCAAGCATGATTTCTTAATCGAGGAACACATCCTTATACAAGAAATCACATATCAACACTTGTATGCTTAGGAGAAAGTAACAACAGTTCAGGGTGTTACATGCTTCCCTCCTAAAAAGATTCATCGTCCCGATGAATTACATATTAAATTAACCTTCAGGTCAATCAACTTATCAATACACACATAATGTGCCTATTTCATATTTGAATAGTTTCAGAAATCAATGTCACAACACATTTTATTCAACCTGAATAAAGTCTACCTTCATCTGGCTTTCATAAGTACTTAAAAACAATCAGTTCATAAAAGTATATTTTATCAACAGATTTCATTCTGTTGAAAAAGAGAAGGAAAAGCAATTTTTATCTCTTCCAGATTTTCCCAAGTTGCACTTTCTTCGCTAAACTGGTCCCACTGGACCTTACATTGCTGTATATCACGATTTCTTAAATGCAATTGGCGAGTTTCCAGCACTCGTGTGGGTTTAACCACGATTATTCCTGGGTCTTGGACCTACAAGGAATTCCAATTTAAAACATGTGACAGATCTGAAACGTATTTCTTAAGCAAAGAAATATGGAAAACATCATGCATGCGAGATAAATTTAAGGTAGTTTGCACCAAGGGATCCAAGCTCCATCCTTCATTGGAAAATGCGTGATGCAGAATTGCTGGTATACAACAAACTGAACTTGTTTTCCTACCACTGCTGGTAGGTCCTTTGGTATGTGTCACTCTTCCCCAAATGCCTGGTGTGGAGCTTGTCATACCACTTCTCTACCCTTTGCTTTTACCTCATCTGTCATGGTCCTCGTGCATAGGTATTTACTTGATTTCAGTTGGGGACTTGTTCTCCATGGGGTATTCCCATATTTTCTCCTTTTTTCCGTCTGGTACTATGATTTCCATGAAGACTAGTGGTAGGAGAATTGCCCCAAAGCTGATCCCCTCTCCCTGTGTGTGCTTCTTTCGACTATTTTCTCTGCAATATAGCCTGCTATGTTGTAGATTGTCCCTTATGACATTTTTCGTGCCACATGCAACCACATAGTGTTTACCTGTGACCATCGCTCCTGATCATTCAACTTGGTAACCAAGTGTGTTGCAGCTTGTACAACTTGACAATTCTTAAATTTATCTATGCCCATTCCGCGCGGACCCTTCAGGTATCCAACTCTTGTTTGGTCTTTAAAATCATGACTTTATCTATGAGGTGACTTTTTATATGTCTTTTATGTGGCCTTCAGACCTGTCATTGATGAAACAAGCACAGACAAAATTCTAACTCTACGTCCTCTGCAAAGTAGAAGCAGTATTTGTGAACCCTACTCATGAGCCACTGGTACAAGGGCTCATATTTCCCAAAATATGGCAGCTCATACAACTGATATACCCCAATCCTCTTAAAGATTTTCTCACCCACATCATCATACACTGGCATGTCATATGTCGTGTGCTTGTTTGTTCTAGAAGTGAGTAAAGAATTGAGCTCCTTTTTTGTTCTCTGAGTTCCTATGGTTATATTCACTTACTTTGCTTTTTTCTAATGGATGACTCCCACTCTTGGACAAAATAACTCCTTCTATGGGTATTCCTCTCTGGGTATTGCATCTCTTCTTCCTCGATGACCACCTTCTTCTTTTCTTTTGATGCTGCTGAAAATTCCTTCTTTAGTTCCATTTCTACCCTACAAATGTCTCTTCTTCTCCCTTGTAACTCCGCGAATCAAACCCTAGCTCAATTCAATTATGCCCTCGGTGGAAACCTTGTAACCCAATTCTTTTATGTATTCCTACTTCACTCAAATCCTTCACCACACGGGGGGGAGCTTCTTATTCTTGTCACACAGATCTAGTTGTCACTCTTGGTTTCACACCCTTCATACCTTAACTCGATCACTCAGCTCTTCGCACTTGGCTCTTCTCATGAATAATCTTAGTTGCAATGGTAAAAATGAATTCACATCCCTTCCTTTATAAAATTTTCAAAGTTTGATGCATTTATTGCTCCTCATCTACCAAATATCCCTTCATTCATTGACCAAATCCATTCGTTCTGCGTAGTAGGTATATATCTTTGCGCCCCTATATAACCTTCCTTCTAACGTGCCTTCCTACCCACTGGTCATAGACTTCTCTTCAGTGTGCACTCCTACGCCTGAGTACCTCATCATTACACCTTCTCCTGGTAGCTAACATGGCCTTCTCTTACCTCATGTTATACTGTTCCTTCATCCATCTTCATCCTTAGTCACCTTTTGAGAAGCAAATCTTCTTTAAAGCACACCTGTAGCAAGTATGTTTTTGTTGGTGTCTAGAAAATGGGCTGTAAATGTTGGTGGGAGTGTTCAATAGATATGTCCAATGCCACCATCCCAATTGAGGGCAGACTTGTCAAGGTACCTAGTGAAAAGAAAATGTTATATCTTATTGAGGACCCCAACAATGCTTCTTATGAAGTATTGCATGCAGATATTGATATTGATAACTTTGTGAGCTATGTTGCTTTCAAGGAATATGAAATTGGTCAATGTAGGTATCATGAGCAGGATGACTTTCCTGAGACTTTGATGTTTGATGCAGCCTCGAAAGATGTTGAAAAACTTGACATGGGCACAAGGGGTAAGCCTGATAAAGTATGGTCAGATAGCAACTCGGATGGAAAAAAAAAACCATATGACTAATTGTTAAAGACATATCAGAACTGCTTAGCATGGTCGTATCCAGAATGGAAGGCACTTGAGGTTTTTCCTTGATTATTTTCTTTGAATCAAGATGCTCGCCATTGTACAGTGTATAGTTCGTTGGTTTCTTTCCGTCTTTTGTGTTTTTGCTCGTTCTGGTCCTTGGTGACCTGGTTTTGTTGCTTTCTCGGTTCATTTTTAGAAGATGGTTTTGGTTTTCTGCTCTGCAAGCTGACTCCTTTTTCCAATGGATATTTTTGGCACTATGTCTACTTTTGTTCTTGTGGCACTCACTAGGAGTGCCCGTCCCCGAGTAGGAGCCGATGTTGGTGTTCATTCTGATCTCGAACCATTTGCCCTTGAAATCCCTTGGTTTACGACGTCTGTCACGTTTTCTATCTCCTCGATTTGATGCATAAAAACTTTGTCCTCCAATTTTCGAGTCTGGTGCCCCATGCTTGTTTGTTGTATAAGAAAAGATGGCAGACCAAAATCCTAATATCCCTGTAGTGGAGGAAATTAGATCCTATATTAATGGGGAAGAAACGTTTTCCAAGTTCTCACCCACTAAGGCGTATTAAGAATGATATTATATGTTTTCATGGTGTGGAGGGACCGTGCATGTTTAAGGACCGGCCCCTAAGTTTTATTTGTGGAGATGCACCAGGGAGACGCGTGGAGGTTTCCATCGGGCCTTACCTTCCCTTAGACTTTTCAAGCAACTTCCTAAAGGGCCTCGTACATGTGGAAGGCCCGCGCTTGTTTGGAGACTAGGTGTTGTGCCTCACCATTGCAGATGCGCCAAGGAAACATGTGGACAGCTCTGATATAAATTAGAAAAGGGGGAAAAGTCAACGGTTGTTGTGTAATGCATATTTTGAAATGGGAATTACCAGAGGAGATGGATGCAGGGAAAAATTGTAGATGAAAGAGAGCAAAAAGGGGATGACTTGTCACGTCCAGCTATGCAGAAACTATAAAACTGCTTAAGCAGTTGTCTATTTATATGGTCTTATGCATATGATAGATAAGCAAGCAAATGTATTGCAGATGTGTTTTGAATTCGGGTGTGAATTCTGTAGAGTTTGTTGAGCATAGCTCCAAATGGATCTGGGTATTGTATTGAGAGAGTGGAGGCTTGTAATAAAATCTGAGCAAGTGATTCTTGGTGGATGTAGCCCAAATTGGGTGAACCACGTTAAATCTTGTCTCTTTGTGTTGTGTTATTTATTCTGCACTTTTATTTGAGATCTGTAATATTTTTTGCACATTAGTTTCCACTGTTGCGATTCTGTAAGGGATTATTCCACATATTTTATCTCTTATTTCCTAACAATTGGTATCAGAGCCTGGTTTGGTTTGCTGAAGTGTTGAATCGCAGGGAAAGTTTTTAGCTTGAGTGGGAGCTATGACAGATGATGGAAGATCTAGGGTTGATAAATTCAATGGGCAGAATTTCAGTCTTTGGAAGATGCAGATGGAAGATTACCTTTATCAGAAGGATCTTTATACTCCGCTATCTGAGAAGGTGAACAAACTCTCGAGTATAACAAATGCGGAATGGGATTTGTTGGATCGGAAGGCACTTGGAATGATTCGGCTGTGTCTTACATCTTCGGTATTATTTAATGTTTCAAAGGAAAAGACTACAAAAGATCTAATGGATGCATTAGGGAAGTTGTATGAAAAACCCTCTGCCTCTAACAAGATATTTTTAATGAAAAAGTTGTTTAATATGAAGATGTCTGAGAATAGTTCAGTAGCAGATCATTTAAATGATTTCAATACGGTTGTGAATATGCTAACTTCGATTACAATAGAATTTGATGAATAAGTTAGGGCTTTATTAATTCCGTGCTCTTTACCTGAAAGTTGGAATAGTCTGGTAATGGAGGTAAGCAACTCGGTTCTTGCTAACTCAAAGTTGAAGTTTGAGGATGTTGTAGGGGTGATTCTAAGCGAGGAAATGTGAAGAAAAAGCTTTGGTGAATCTTCTACTTCAGGGAATGCTTTGACAGTGGAAACTAGAGGGAGACAGAAGAATAGAGGAAACCGTGGAAAACCAAACGATTGGGGAAGGTCAAAATCTAAAATCAAGATAGTATGTTAGCACTGTGGAAAGTCTGGGCATGCAAAGAAGGACTGTTGGGAGCTTCTGGACAAGAAGAAACAACAGGAAGAAAACAAGCAGGAAAATGTGGCATCGGGTAATGTATGTCAGGATGCTTTGATTCTTTCTTTGTATAATATTACTGAATCTTGTGTTTTAGATTCAGGGGCTTATTTTCATGCTACTCCACATAGGCATTATTTTGTTGATTATGTTCAAGGGGATTTTGGGCATGTTTTTCTTAGTGATGATGAGCCTTACACTATAGTTGGAAAATGTTCTGTTTAGGTTAAGATGGAGAATGGGAATACATGGCTAGAAGGATGTCATACATGTGCCTACATTAAAAAAAAATTTGATATCGGCGGGGCAATTGGGAAGTGATGGTTATACTGTGATATTTACAGCTAACTCTTGGAAGGTTACCAAGGGTGCTCTTATGGTGGCAAGAGGTAAGAAGGTTGGAACCTTGTATTTAACCACTGATAGTACTAATGATTGTAATCTTGTGGCTTTAGATGTAGATACAACATTATGGCACTATAGGCTCGGTCATATGAGCCATAAGGGCATGAATATCATAAAGAAGAATTTGCTTGGATATACAGAGACAGGTTTGGATTTATGTGAGAATTGCATATATGGGAAAGGAAAGCGAGTAAGGTTTCTCAAGGTTGGACCTACAAAGAAAGAGAGTAAGTTAGAGCTGGTACATTCTGATGTGTGGGGGCCGGCTTAGGTATCATCTCTTGGGGGTTCAAGTTATTATGTTACTTTTATTGATGATGCAACAAGGAAAGTTTGGGTTTTATTGTATTAGAAACAAATATGATGTATTTGACACTTTTGTTAAATGGAAAGCCTTGGTAGAGAATGAAACAAGTCTTAAGCTAAAATGTCTCAGGTCAGATAATGGAGGGGAGTATTGCAGCAATGAATTTAATGATTACTGTTCTAAGAATGGAATCCGCAGGCAAAAGACGGTTCCAGGAACTCCGCAGCAGAATGGGGTATCAGAAAGGATGAATAGAACAATAATGGAATGTGCTAGGAGCATGAGGTTACATGCATGACTGCCTCTTTCTTTTTGGGTAGAAGCAGTGAGCGCAGCTGTGTACTTGATAAACAGAGGACCCTCAAGTGCCTTGGATGGAGGCATACATGAGGAGGCTTGGTATGGTAAGAAAGTTGATTATCCATTTCTTAGAGTCTTTGGATGTGAGGTGTTTGTTCATGTAGACAAGGATGATAGGACCAAGCTAGAGGCTAAATTAGAAAAATGTAATTTCATTGGTTATAGTGGTGATGACTATGGATTTAAATGTTGGAGTATTAAGGACAAGAAAATCATTTGGTCTAGGGATGCGGTCTTTAATGAGAAAGTCATGTATAAGCAACAGTTGTAGGAAAACATGGAAGAATCCAAGAAAGAATATGCAGTGGTAGAGGATCTTCCGGATGGGACAGTGACCCATGAATTAGTTCAGGAACTGAATCAACAGGAACCCCAAACTCCTATAGTGAGGAGGTCTTCTAGGGTAAGAAAAGAACCTGAACATTTTTCTCCTTCTCTTTATTATTTATTACTCACTAATAGTGGAGAGCCAAATATCTTTGATGAAACAATGTAAGTAGATTCCAGGAAGAATTAGGAGAAATTCATGAATGAAGAGCATCAGTCTCTCACAGAGAACTAGACTTGGGATTTAGTAAAGCTACCTAAAGGAAAATGAGCATTGCATAAAAAGTGGGTATACAAATTTAAAGAGGAAGAAGTAGGTAAGAAAATATATAAGGCCCAGTTGGTGGTCAAGGGGTTTGCACAGAAACAAGGTATAGATTTTGATGAAATATTTTCTTCTGTAGTAAAAATGACTTCTATTAGAACTATTCTTGGAATAGTGGTAGCAGAAGACTTGCACTTAGAACAGTTAGATCTAAAGATTGCATTTGTCCATGGTGATTTAGAGGAGGAACTATATATGCAGCAACTAGAGGGCTATGAGGTCAAAGGTAAAGAGGAGATGGTGTGTAAATTGGAGAAGAGCTTGTATGGATTGAAACAAGCTCCACGTCAATGGTATAAGAAGTTTGATAGCTTCATGATGGAGCAAGGTTATATTAGATGTCATTCTGAACATTGTGTGTATACAAAGAAATTTGAGGATGGAAGTTATATTATCCTGTGTTTGTATGTTGATGACATGTTGGTTGCAGGTAAAAACATGCAGGAAATAAAAGTACTCAAGAAACAACTAAGTGAATCCTTTGATATGAAGGATTTGGGGGCATCTAGACAAATCCTTGGTATGAGGATAACTCGGGATAGGAAGGAACAGAAGCTGAATTTATCTTAGGAAGAGTACATTAAGAAGGTATTGGATAGGTTTAACATGCACGATGCTAAACCGGTTGGGACTCCTTTGACATGCCATTTTAAGTTATCAAAGGAGCAGTGTCCCAAGACAGAGCAGGAAAGAAACCAGATGTCCAAGGTACCTTACTCATTAGCAGTTGACAGTTTGATGAATGGTATGGTGTGCACTAGGCTTGATATTCCCCATGCAGTGGGAGATGTGAGTAGATTTATGAGTGATCTAGGTAAAGAGCATTGACAAGCAGTAAAGTGGATCCTTTGGTATTTGAGAGGGACCATGGGGACAGTTTTGTGCTACAGTGGATCAGACACCACTTTACATGGTTATGTAGATTCAGACATGGTTGGAGATGTAGACAGCAAGAGGAGCACGATAGGTTATATTTATACTGTAGGTGGGACAACATTGAGCTAGATTTCACGACTACATAAGCTGGTGGCTTTGTCAACCATGGAGGCTGAGTATGTTGCTGCCACAAAGGCAAGAAAAGAGATGATTTGGTTACAAAATTTTCTTGAGGAGTTGGATCATAAGTAGGAGGAATGTAAGCTACATAGTGATAGTCAGAGTGCTATACACCTAACTAAGAACTCTGCTTTCCACTCCAAGATGAAGCATATACAATTGAGATATCACTTCATCAGGACAATTTTGGAGGAAGATAAGTTAAAGTTGGAGAAGATTCATACCAGTTAGAATCCTGCAGACATGATGACCAAGGTGGTCACAAGGGATAAACTAAAGCTATGTTCAGCTTTGGTTGGCCTTTGCAGATGAAAATGAAGGGTTGAGAAGCTTGCTCAGTGAAAATCAATCTCCAAGTGGGAGATTTTTATGTTTGTGGAGCCTATTTTTCATATTAGAGTGTGGTACACCTTCTATGTGTTACAATCGGGTATTTTTACGGCAAGTACCGCTCGCCGGTGAGCGGGTCAAGGGGGTTCGTGGGTGTGAAGCCCCCCGAGGGGGGTTCGGGGGCGAAGCCCCCGAAGTAAATTTTCATGGGTGGTTTATTAACCCATGGGTAATGAGTAACCATTATGGGCTATTTTTGGGCCCATGGTTTTTCAGTACCCATTGTTTTGATACCCACGGTTTTTGCCCATTGTTTTGATACCCACGGCTGTTGCCCATGGTTTTGATACCCACGGTTTTGTATCAAACTGCTTAAGCAATTGTCTATTTATATGGTCTTATGCATATGATAGATAAACAAGCAAATGTATCACAGATGTGCTTTGAATTCGGGGTGTGAATTCTGTAGAGTTTGTTGAGCATAGCTCCAAACAGATCTGAGTATTGTATTGAGAGAGTGAAGGCTTGTAATAAAATCTGAGCAAGTGAATCTTGGTGGATGTAGCCCAAATTGGGTGAACCACGTTAAATCTTGTCTCTCTATGTTGTGTTATTTATTTTGCACTTTTATTTGAGATCTGTAATATTTTCTGCATATTAGTTTCTACTGTTGTGATTCTGTA
This sequence comes from Taxus chinensis, assembly GCA_019776745.2. Classification (NCBI taxonomy): domain Eukaryota; kingdom Viridiplantae; phylum Streptophyta; class Pinopsida; order Cupressales; family Taxaceae; genus Taxus; species Taxus chinensis. The sequence continues at coordinate 82,803,526 of CM034155.1, read as the reverse complement.
AGGGATTATTCGCATATTTTATCTCTTATTCCCTAACACGAATAACACCTAAAAAGGCCATTGGGGTTTCACCTTTTATGCTTGCATATGGAAGGGAAGCAAAGTTGCCACTTTCCTTGGAAATGCCTTCCCTGGATTTTTCTTATTGGTTTGAAGTTATGAAGGATGAGGCCTTAACAATGAGGTTTTCAGAACTCATGGAGTTAGAGGAGATTCAAAACACTGCCATGAACACGTTGATAGAGCATCAGTCTCAGGTTAAGAAATCATTTGACAGGAAAGCCTCTGAAAGGTTGTTCAAGGAAGGAGATTTGGTTCTGAAATGGGTGAAGATTGCACCAAACTAGGAAAGCATGCCAAGTTTGATGCTCTCTGGAGTGGGCCCTAAGTCAACACAAGCTGCAAAGAGGGAACTTTCATTTTACCTATCCAAACTCAATGGAAAAGAATTGCCCATTCATGTGAATGGGATACACCTCAAAGATTGCTTTTGAGGAGGTTCCACCATGTATATTTTTTTCTGTTTTCCTCCAAGTCCTCTACACATTGTTTTGTTTATCTTTTCTTTTGCTTGCGTTCTTTTTTTCTGTTTTGCTTTTGGTTTTTAAGACTCCTTTGCCCAATGTTTTGCTTAAGGCTACTGGTCTAAGAATCTTAGCTGGGAAGCTTTAACTGGAGATCACCAAAAATTTTAACCATTTAACTTACCTCAGAAGAAGACTATATGTCAGACTAATGTTTTTCAAAGAAATCCTTGCACAGTGAAATTTTGCTAATGCCGAGAATGCAAAATTTTTCAGTTTTCAAACTTCAGAGTTTTTCTCTTTCAAATTTTTTAAAACTCAGTTTCGAAATTGCATTTGAGATTTTCTAAAGTCTAAAACTCCGAAAGTCAGATTTTTTGGACTTTTGGGTTTTCAGGTTTTGAGACTTTTTGGCTCATTTTGTTTAAATCCCTCTCAGACTTCTGAAGTTTGAATTTTCGAAATTCTGAAAATTTAGACTTTCAGGTTTCAGGTTTTTAGAGTTCTCCGAGTCATTTTTAGGATTTTTACTTGAAGTTTCCCAATGTCCAAATTTATGAAAATCCAAATTTTTAGAAATTCGGGTTTTCGGGTTTCAGACTTTTAGTTGCTAATTCGTCTTTTTGCTTTCCATTTTTCCAAAGTCTGAAATCCCAAATTTTCAAAATTTTGGACTTTTAGGTTTTAGAATTTCGAAGGTTCTGTGCATGATTAATTCTCACCTACCTCTGTACAGATAGGATTTTTACCATTAATATCAAGATTTCTTATATAAACACAGATTTTTACTTTTCATTTTTACCTGACACATTCGCTTTGACATTTCACTCTTGTACTTTGCATGACATCTTTTTCAAGGTATGTTTTTGGTTTTATTTTCTTTTGGTTTAGGTCTTTTTCCTCCTCTTCCCCATTTGGGTTTCCTTTTGTTTTCCCTTTGTGATTTCTTGTAATATCTTTCTTTTTCACCATGCTTCATTTTGTGAGATTTCCTCAAGGTTTTCAAGTATGTTTAAGGGATCTTTTTAGGTCCCTCATACTTCCTCCTGTTTCTCTTGTTCCATCTTGGATTTTTAAAATTTATTTTACAGTTCCTCCAGAGATCATTCAGAAATAATTTTTAGAGAATTCATTTAGGAGAATTCCTTTAAGAGATCACAAGGCGGGAAAATCATTTGGAGAACCCCTTTTGGCGAAAATATTTCGGAGTTTTCCAATTTCAGAGATTTCTTGCTTTTAGAACTTCAGAGAACTACTGTTTCAGAGAATTGTAAGCTCCTCTAACTTCGGGAAACTATTTCGGATTTTCTTTCAGATTTTTTCACTTTGGAGATTTCAGGACTTTTTTGGAAACCTTTTTTAGAGATTTCGGTTTTGGGTTTTTGGAGAATTCAGATTTCAGAAATTTTTTTCAGAGAATTTCAGTTTCAGGTTTTCAGAGAATCAAAATTTTTATTTTTCGGGACCTCTGACTTCGGAGAAATTTTTTTAGAGATTTCTTTCTGGTGATTCCTTTTGGACTTTTTCAGTTTAGGAATTTCATGAATTTTCCTTGCTTTCGGGTTTTCTAGATTGTAAACTTCTTTTAATGTTTTCCACTTCAAGGGAATAGAGAAGATGAATTACACCTTTTTTCACCATGGAGTGTAATCCTGAACTATAGGGGACTATGTACTTAGGACAGATTGGTCTTCCTTTGAGGTTTGTCAAAGAAAAGGCCCTGAATTGTTCCATGGATGCAGGCCATATTCGACATGTTGCCTTGTCTTTCCCTTGCCACTGGTTTTCATTGTTATGTCAGGATGCCTGAGATTTTGTTGTAGCCATTAGTATGACCCACTATGTTGAGGATTCTATACTTCAAACAAGTTAAAAGAATTTATCCTGTACTTTGCTATCGGTGATCTGAAATAGTGGGTGTTACATAGGATGCCACATCAATTTATCCTCAACTCCACATAACAAGTCAAAATTCAACCCCAATGCACAATAAATTGGTGGTTGAGAGGAGGATGAAAAGCCTCTTAGAGGAACATTGATTTAAATCCATACCCCCTAAGGACATATCATTAAAACCTGTAAGAAAAGTGCTTTAATGTCACTTTTTGTTTTACAACATTGAATAATGAGATTTTTGACCCCCCAATCTATTAGGGTTGGTATATGAAATTAAGAGGTGTGGGAAAAGCTATAGCTTGTCCCACAAGAGTTCCAACAATGGCTCTTAAGCCCAAATCCGAAATTCCAAGGCAAGGTAGAGTGTATAACACTCAAAGTCACTTACACTCGATCAAAATCACAAAGTCCAAAAGATCAACAACTCCAATAAATGACCCCTTTTGTCACATCTCCAAATAACTTGATAACATGATTACATTACTTAATCAAGGCACATTAATAAATAATGATTAAATAAACCACATACTCTACAATAAATAAAATAAAAGGGAAGAATTGGACACATAGCCCAAGGTCACAATTGGAGGTCATCCCCCCTTTATGGAGACCCCCTAACAATTAAAAAAACAACATAACAACATTACACAAGTTTCCGTGGTGACCTTCATTGTATCCATCTAGTATTTTGTTGTGGTTGGTCTCCAATCCCCCTTTGATTGTTGTGATATAATCACTTACAAAATCACACAATACCTCCTTCGGGTTTTAATGTCTGCCTCCACTTCGAAGAGAAAAGAGAAGATGAAGTACACATTTCTTGGGGTTGCTTCCCAATCCTGCTTGACCTCTGACTTAGGAAATATCAAAAACACCGATCTAGGACAGATTGATCTTCTCGAGTTCTGGGAAATATTAAAGGCCCTGAAACAAAAATCCATGGATGCAGGCCATCTTCGATAGTGGTCTTTCCCTTGTCACCAGTTTTCCCGCATCCGTGCAATGCCCAAAGTTTTTCCTAGTTATAGAATCCCACTACAACGAGGACTCTATGTCGATAAGAGATAATGATGATAAGGTGGTGATCTGTATGGACCCAGAATTCTTTGAAGACTTGTTTAAACTTCCAAACATTCAATATTACACTACTATCTCACCTGAAATAGTAGTTGAGCACTGGGATAAAAAATATGAAATATGCTCCATGGTCATGATGAATTCGTACTTGACTAAGATTTTTTCCAAGTTGCCCAAAACTATACATCAATCAGATTTCATTCAGGAAGTCAATAATCTCATTATAATTTTAAGCAGAGTTTCAGGTCTTCCTTCTGTAAAGGAATTCCAAGAATGGATGTTCTTGTACATAGTGACTATCAAGAAGAATGACAAGTTCATTCGATGGGGTGAACATATTAGTAGCAACATTCGCTATCAGTTGGGCAAGGTGATAGAAACCAAGACTTTCTACATGACATATTTTCTAGTATATGCAGCTGCTGCTATGGGGGATTTTACAGGATTGAATACCAGGGGAGTTCACATCACATCCCAAATATATGAGTTTTATCCCCAACTCACTCTGGATGAGGGGAGAAAGCACTTTCAAAGAATCAATAATGCTTTCTTTGCCGTTGTCCTCTATTATTTCGATAAGGAGTTATATAATCAGAGGGTTTCTGATGAAGCTTTCCAAGAGGTGCAAGAATGGGGAGCAATCTACTTCCAGTTTCCCACATTCACCTACATTCAGATTCTAGGTTTCATAGGTGCCCCAAGCAAGTTACCGAGGTGCCCCACTGATAAATGGATTCTTTTGGAATTGGTTTGGCAGTTTTTGGATTACCATAAAATCCAAAATAAGTGTCACAAGGTGGGAATGCATTTCCCTGTTACAATTGGTAGGTATTCTTTCCCAACTATCCACAAGGCAAAAAACGTGGATGCTGAAATGGCTGAGGTAACCCTGTGGACCTTCCATCCGCAAACTAACTTTGACTATTGGGGTAATTTTAGGGAGACAGGTAAGTCCAGTGCTCACGTGCCCCAATTATAGGACATATGGATCCATTTTTGGGATGAGTACATCATGTGGCAAAGGGATTACAAAAGGTTAACTCTTGATGAAGTGTAACAATTTGGATTAGTTGATGTGCCAAAGGACTTACAGGACAATGATGAGGTCCTAGATGCATCATATAGGGATGATAATGTTGCCAATCAACCACTGTCATGGGTTGATTGGTATGTGGAAGAGTGCAGTAATACTAAAGAAAGGGCGGGCCCCATTCTAAGGAGAACTTTCAGTTGGTTGGCCACCTTGGGAATCTCACCCAAAGGGGAAAATCAACCTACAAATACAGGGTCTACATCAGCAGTAAACCAACCAACACCCACAAAAGGCAAGAGGTCGACTCAAAGGGTTCCTACCGTTCCAAAGAAGATCTCATTTGTGGTTGGTGGCTCATCTCTTTCTAGGTCTGTTGCTCCCAAGATTACAACATCTACAGTGCCAGTTACTGAGGTAGTTGAAGTAAGTGAATCTCCTAGTGTCATTCAGGATCCATCCCATCTTCCCCTTCCTCCATTATCACTTCCAATATCAGTTCCTTCCACTTCTACCATCATTTCTTCCTTCCCATCCCCTTCTATGGCCCAGGTATTTTCGTCACTTCCAGTTTTATCAGCTAGGGAAAATATTGGGTCACCCATTTCCTCTTCACTTCCTTTGACACTCTCATTTTCTTCAATTTCAACCCCTAGCATTGCTTTTTCAATTCCTATGGTTGTCCTCACTCCCACACCTTCCATCATTACTACCTCTTCTCAGATATCAGCTGGCATTTCCTAGTGATCTTACTCTAACTGATGCTTCAGGTATCGGATTTGCTACTCCATCTTCCTCGGCTCTAGCCATACCAGAGTGGCTGTTTAGACAGACTCCTAAGTAAAAGAAAAAGGTTCCTCTGGGAGATGTGATAGATCTCAGTATATTGGAGTCCATGCCCAAAAGACAGGCCAAGAGACTGAGAACTGTATCAAGTCTAATGGTTAATCCATCAGGAGAGCGTGTGATAGAAGTAGCTACCCTTGTTGAGGGGAAAACTAAAGAAACCATCACAGCAGCAGACTACCGGATCTCAAAGTTCTCATTGGGGAAGGCTACTCATGAAGGAGCCAAGAAGGATGTACACACTACTCTTGGGGCCCTTTTGGAGAAATATGACAAAGACAAGGCCACCAAGGATGAGCTTAAGGCCAAAGTCGAGTAGCTCACTACACTGCTACGTAGAGTAACCCAGCCCACTCCATCCACTGACATCTCAACTACTACGGCCATGACAATTTCATCTACAATCGATGATATCTCTTATCATGAGCTCGAGAAGCTAGGCCAGAAAGGGAGAACAGTGAATGGATGGATGGAAAGGATCTTGCAGGAGGCCAATCCTTTGATTAAGGAAGCCATTGAGATTTATACTGATTTACAGATTGCAAAAACCACCATTGCTAAGATGGACGAATCTTTCTCCGAAGATAATAATAACTTGAACTTAACTTTGGCAACATGGAGTGACATTAGAGAAGAAGATTCTGATTTACTTCTGCAGGAAGAGGTAATTGATGATGCCTCTAAATTGTTCGAATATCAAAAGGCTATGGAATTCTGGTGTCAGGTGCTACAAGATCTGATTAAGAAATTGGAGGAGAAGTGAGTGGAGATTATAGATTCCCTCAATGATATCTCAGAGGAGTTTGACAATGCTAACTACAAGTTCTTCAATGAAAATATTGATGCTCTTCCCGAGGACCAGATTAAGGAAAATTTCAGAGATTTGGTGAAGCGGGATGACGATGTTGCGAAGAATTTCAATAGTGACTCCATTGATCGACTGGTTCTATGTCATAATTTCATAGGGAGACTAAGGAAAGTTACAAATAAGCTTCAAAGGTTGCCAGCCAGGATCACGAAAGAAATCGAGACAACGGACGTAGTAAATCACTATGCGTGTGGACCTGGAGACAAAGAAACTCAGGGTGTTGTTAAGTGATTCTTCAAATACAGACACCAAATGGCTGTATGGGAGGAAGGACAACAAAAACTTGTAGAAAAAGGAGAGGAAGGTGAACCAGGCTAAAGCAAAGTGGCCATGAAAGGACAGGTTCAAGCTCTGGAATTGGTCAAAGTTATAGGGTTGACTTGGTCAACTTTTTGCAAAAAATTTGCTATTTTTATGGGAGCCTGTTCCCTTTTATTAATGACATTACTATTTTTAGTTAAATGTTAGTTAAAGGCCCAACTGTAATGGCTCAGCCTAGGAACTTATAAATAGTGGAGTGCTTCGATTATTTGAGAGATATATTTTTTGAGAGATTTTGAGGAAAGTTGCTCTTCAAGCTTGGAAGAGTGCTTTCAGAGTTTTGTTGAAACCTTTTAATTATATTTAGAGTTGTTCCTTGCACTTGAAAATATTTTTTATTGTGTTGAATGATTAATCATTACATGCCTTGTGAATGTGATTCCTTAGCATTATTTGATTAATTTACCTTTATTTCAGATTATCTGTTTCATATCGTGAAAAGAATAGTGTGATTACTTCTCATCAGTTGTGAGAAACTATTTTCCTCCTGTTGATTAAGAGTTGCATTATTATTATCACATAGGTGAATACTGGACATGTGCTTGTGATTATCCTTTTGATAAATTATCTTTGTATCAAATCAAAGCTGATTTCTCTATTGTGTATGTTTTAAGTTTAACAAAGGAACGTGTGCTTCTAGTCTGTGGTATTTTGTACCCTTTCCAAGTTGCAATAGGTGAAGGTGGCCAATGATGCATACATTCTATCCACATTAACCCTTCCTGAATGTTGAACCACCCCTTTTCTTGGTGCATCACCACTTCTAGCATAGGTTTTATTTCCTTGCATTCTCTCTCCCTAATCCACATGAAATGTTAGCATAGGACTAGTTAGCCATCTTTCTTACATATCATCAACAAGAACCATATAAATATAAAGTTATGAGATCATAATGAGGGATAATGAACTAGTCACTATTGTCATCACCTAAGGTTGGATCCATCTAGGGCATCTAGAGCTCATTTGCATCCATCTAGATCCATCACAAGGGACAAGGCTAGTTCATCTGCATCACACATCATATGAGGGAAGTCTATTCTACTCCATCCACCATTTTATTACATTTCTACACAGTTTTTTCTCGTTACTCTCACAAAATGCGACGGCACAAGAGCATCTAGGGAACGATGACACACACACATACATAAAACTACATTGGGTCTGAGATGTGGTGCAACACTCAGTTAGTAAGTCCACCATTGTGTCCACTAAGGACAAATGAACCCTTCATTTGCATTATTATTTTTTAGGGTTTGATGCTTGTTTTGGGGTTTTACAGGTCTATTCTTCATCAAGGATTATTATCGACATACAATGCAATTCATCGATATTAATGTGATAGACAGTGAAGGATTCACATCACCTTGAAACCCTACAAATCTAGTTTCTGGACATCCTACACATACTAGGGTGCCTAGAACTCATACTAGGGCACCCACAGGCGCCCTGATCCTTTGCCAGGTGCCCTAGTCCACCCAGATTGCTCAGTGTTTCACACGGAATGTTTCGGCTCTGTGGAATAGACTTGCTTCTATCCTTTCATTCCTTTGAGAAATAGATAAGGGTTAGGGCTAGGAGGAATACCTGTTGAATGTTGAGATGGTGTGCGCGTACCGTAGAGAAAGATCAGATTGACTGCGAAGAACTCCTTTTTGTCTTGGAAGGACTACCTGCAAGTAAGAATACAAGACCACCAGATTTTAATTAGATAATAAATGAGGGAGCTGCCTTAGGCCCAAGAAATATAAAACTTCCTTTTGAAGGTGGTCAGTTCCCCTTTTAATATGAATTAACACAAATGATAACAAAGAAAGCTATTGCAAACTCACGATTTAGGTACCTCGTTACAAAGCAAATAGAGGCTAAACTATCAATAATAAAGAGTCACGTTGTTTGTTCGGTTACTGGTCGTTGATACATTCAGGTTGAGTTACAGGGATAAACCAGACTAGACCTGAGGTTGTTAGGTGACAAATAGGCGAGAGGAAGGTTTTTGGGTATAAGTCACAGTGACTGATGCCGGTCACTGGATAACCAACCGTGGTTAGAGAACCGTTGCCGGTAGGGGATAACCGACACCGGTAGGGTCAGTAATCTAGGTGCTCTTGGATTGATGTTGGTTGCAGGGTGATTGTGGGGTTATTAAGACTGGTGGATGGCTGAGGGGAATAATGAGAGGGCAGGGAAGACTCAGAGTGTGATAAAATGGTCTTCTAGGAAGTACAAGGATGTATGGATGAAGGTTAAGTGCAGGGTGCTGGTAGGTAGTAGATCTAAGAATGAGCTTATAATTACAATCAATCCGCAGGCTCAAGAAATGGTGCTTAGAAACATACAAGACACTACTTACTCGTTCCTGATGAAGATGCAGGTTCCAGGACTGTGATGACGAAGGCAGGGCTCAAGTAGGATGATTTGACAATCCAAGATGAGCTATCTCCTCTTCTGATGCTCGGATGAGTGTCACTGGGCTCTGGTTATTCAGTTGCAGTCTTGGGCTTGATGTCCTTCTCTACAAATTCTTCTTGTTTCTTCACTTGTCTCTGTTCGGCCAAGCAAATCTAGATCCTTTCAATGATTTCTCCTCCTCTCCATCAAAATGAAAATCCGATCCCTCGTTTTTGGTTGGAGGTGGTCATTTACAGGGAACCGATGGCGGTTACGCAACCGACGGCGATCGAGTAGGAACCGATGTCGGTCAGGTCAAAGCGGGCTATTTTTAGTAAAATAGCCAGCTTTCCCTCCTTTTCTCCTGAGGGATTAGTTACGGGCTTGGTCAAGTCATTATGAGGTTGATTTTAGGTGCGGGTGAGGAGTAATTAGTCATGGGTGTGGATGTGGACCAAGTTATAGGTCTTAATTAGGTTAGTTTAGGGTTAAGACTAGGTTATGATGAGGTGGCGAAATGAGGTGGTAGGTAATGCGATGTGGATTTATTAATTATAAGGTAATTAATAAATAATTGTGTAAGGTTTAGGTGATGAGGTTAGGTTGTGAAATGAGATGCGGGGCACAGGGGGTCGTAAGACACAAATTTGGTGTCTACATTAGCCCCTTGTTGTCGTGTAGCTTGTCTTTGTTAAAGCTGCACGGACAATAATAAGAAGTGGTTACCCCTGTTAAGGGTATAGGTAATCCCCCTCAAATCTATCACAGATTGAGGCAGCGTGAAATCAGGGATAGGGTTGATAAAGGGTAAATGGTGTTTATATGATGGTAAGATGGTGGGGCAGGTCCAAGGAAGCAGACGCACATTGAAATACAATAGTGTGACCAGGGTACATGATTTGAAGAGCAAACAAGAAATTCATAGGCAAAGGTTGATAGTATATTGAAACAAGGTTGATATAATCCTGGTATCCAAGGAATAGGAAGTAGCTCCAAGGGATATAACGGGTAAGGTACAGGAACGTTTAGGCATGTTCGGTAGTACCAAATGGTTGGTTTGGTTGAGATAAATGTCACGGTCTTGGTCTAGGCAAAGTTGGTCGACTGATCAAGTCAAGGACCCTAATCATGCTAAAACACGAACAGGTGGGCTCGATTGAACAAAATGCTACATGACGGGTGGATAAAATTGTATTGTGCTGATTGTGGGCAATGTATTTAATTGGTGTGGCCTTAGGTCGGGCCAAATGGTTGGGTGCGGCCTTGGGTCGGGCCAAATGGGTTGGTTGCGGCCTTGGGTCAGGCCAAATGGTAGGTTACGGCCTTGGGTCGGGCCAAATTGGTTGGTTACGGCCTTGGGTCGGGCCAAATGGGTTGGTTGCGGCCTTTGGTTGGGCCAAATGGTTGGTTACGGCCTTGGGTCGGGCCAAATGGTTGGTTACGGCCTTGGGTCTGGCCAAATGGTAGGTTACGGCCTTGGGTCGGGCCAAGGAAGTTAACAAAGGGTTTTCAGCCAAGGTGGATATAGACGATGTTGTGAGAAAGGGCGATTAGTAAATAAGGGCAGAAATTGGGGAAGAGGTGGGATAAAATCGATATCGATTGTCCATGACCGATATCGGTTAGGTGACCGATACCGGTTCCTTAGGGCACAATATAACCGGTATCGGTTATAGGTCAAAAACCTATAAAAAGAAAAAAAATACGGCCTGTCATTGTCATATTTTCAATTTGAAACCCAATTTGAGTTGTCTGAGGTGTATTGTTGATATTGGAGCATTTGTTGGTTGAGGTGGCGCTATTGGAGTGGAGAAGTGAGTGGTTAGTGGGCCCGAGTGAGTAGGAGGCAGCAGTTGATTAGTGGAGGACCCAACAGAGGAGAGGTAGAGCTATGGCACAGCCAGGAGGAGCAGGAGGTGCTGGACTAGCTGGACCACCACCACCCATCCCACCACGACGACGTGTCGTCATACCGGTAGGTTCGAAACCATTCATTGTGTGAATTTGATTGTGTTAAGCTGGATTTGGGTTTTGGGTAGGAATGTAAGGTTTTTAGAAAATAATTAATAAATGGAAATTATTTTGAAAAAAAGAGAGGGTAGATAGGTGAAATAGGCCAAGGCGGCACGGTGGGTAGGTTTTTAGGGTGTTTGGATGGGTATATAGGGAGAAATAGGCAAAAAAAGCTTTTGGGGGCCACGTCGGGTTCGGCTCGGCTATTTTTCAGTGACCGATGCCGGTCACTAAGCGACCGACATCGGTCAAGAAATTTTCGGGGCAGGGTGAGTTTGTGGGTGACTGGTGTCGGTCGTACGTCGACCGGCGTCAGTGGAGAGGGGACCGGTGGCGGTCATGGGTGACCGGTACCGGTCCCTAGTTAGGAATATTTATTTTGTTGGTTGGTTTTGCTGTGGTTTGGGGTGTTTGGTGGTTGTTGGGGCTGTGGTTTGGGTGTTTAGGTATATGTGGTTTGGGTTTTGTGTTTGTGGGGGTGAAGAGGGAAGGGGTAGAGGTTAATAGGAAGGGTGATTGGTGAGTGGGGGGGAAAAATGGGGCGATTGTGTGGTTGGTGTGGTTCGGATAGATTAGGTGTTGGGCATGAATGGGGAGGTGTTAAATTGGTAGGGGCATAGGTAAATGGCGAGAATAGAGTTGAGTGATTGGTAGGGTGCGAGATAAGGCAAGGGGATATCATAAAGTTTTTAGGGTAAAATAGGTGAGTGTAGGTGTGTGTTATAGAGTCAGGTTGTGGTCGGGTGGGTAAAAGGGGGTATAGAAGGTTAAAGTAGTTATTGTTTGAAAGGGTAGGTCTAATGAAGTGGGTGATTTGTGCAGGCACGTCAGCAGCTGACTATGCGGGACAGGATGCCCCCGTTGTTGGGACGGATGCGGCCACACGTGTCCGCCGTGCAGTGGGGCATTATGCGCGAGGTGGGACTCGACGGAGTCCAGCGCTATAGGGCGATCGATAGGGATCACAGTCTGATGGTCGCCCTCATCGAGAGATGGGATCCGGCGACCAATGTGTTCCATCTCCCGACTGGAGAGATGACCATCACATTGGAGGATGTGTATCGCATCCTTCGATTACCGATTGATGGAGAGGCAGTCTTTCAGGTTAACGCTGAGACAACCATGGACAGCATCCTACATGTATTCGGGGATGCAGCTGCGCTACTAACATATCACAGCGCGAGTATCGCGTATGGAGATATGTACCGAGCCCACCGCCATGAGACATGGCTTGCCATGCTGATGATGATCGAGCATCACCTGCTTCGCCCTCCCAGACTCAGAGGGAGGCCACTTTCCATGGGAACTTATGGGTGTGCTACATGAGATGGTGGAGGAGCACACATGTTATGCTTGGGCACCAGTATAACCTGGTGCAGTTATACCGAGAGCTATGGGGCTATCGCCGGATGAGGTGATTCGAGATTTACTCGACATTTTTACTACACTGTTGGGCATATGAGCATATCATATGTATTAGACCAGTAGGGCTGCCTCAGCAGCCAGGGCCACAGGTCATCTATAGATATGGCTTTTAGAGGTGGTTGGGGGTCATGGGCCAGCCACGAGCAGTGCTTGCAGGGCGGGATGTCACTTATTACAGACATATGTTAGAGGGCTTGACAGCATTAGATATTGTATGGAGACCTTATAGAGGTCATCACCCACACGAAGGAGCCCGAGCACAGTTGCAGTGGATCCAGTATACATTCTGGATAGCGGGATGGAAGCCGGGAGAGTACGAGTAGATACCCCTGGAGAGGGTACGATGACAGCTTGGGCTACGACAGGATGAGCCACCTCCCTTCCCTCAGTATCAGAGGGATGATGTAGAGGCTCCATTACCTGCACCACATCCTATGGACCCAGATTGGGTTGCTGAGAGGCCGGAAGATGATACCGTAGATGATGCCGGCTGCACAGGAGCATTTTTGGTTTGGTGGGTTGGAGAGAGAGCTGCGAGGAGAGCATATCCTGCATAGCCAGACTTGGCGGCTATTAGAGTAGAGAGGGATCAGCTCAGGGGCTAGGTATAGTTATTACAGGGGCAGCTTGCTGCTGCACAGGCACAGATAGGTGTCTTACAGGGGTAGCTAGCCCAGGCTCAGGTACAGGTAGCAGCACAGGTACCACCAACGGTACAGGTACCAACACAGGCACCAGCACCACCACCGGCGTAGCCACAGGCACCACCAACGGCACCAGCACAGGCACAGGGGGCACTGGTATTAGGTGTCAGGGGACCAGCCCCAGCACCTACGGTGGCTCGAGATCGTTATATGGAGGCTAGAGAGGAGGCCCAGTACTATCAGGATATTCTTGATGGTACCGGGGCTGATTATTAGCCTTATGCGGAACATAGAGCAGAGACCTCTCAGAGCCAAAGATCTCAGGGAGGTGCAGCCACAGCCGGTGGGTCTGTGACAGGCAGGAGGAGAGAGGCAGCACAGGGACCAGCAGGCAGATAGGCAGAGGGCGGTGGAGAGAGCTGAGGGGTCCCTGTATATTTTTGTATTGGTTCATTGGATATGGGCACCGGTCTGTGAACCGGCTATGTTTATAGAGGCCTACATGCCTAGATATTATGTATTCATTTATTCATTCATTCATTTATTGTATATACCAGCCTGCGAGCCGAGTACGGGTTGTACAGTTGATACCGGCCTGCGAGCCGAGTATGTTTTTGATATGAGAGACCGACCTATGAGCCGAGTCGAGATTATTGACAGTTATTACGGCTTGCATGCCGGCTTTGTTGTATTATGAGATCATAGAGGCCCCGATGCAGGGCACATTGTATATTTGAAACTTTGTATATATATAGATATGATGATTTGACCCACATGTTGTGCATAAAAATGTGTTAAGTGTTTTGAAAATGGTTTGTGATATTTAATGTATGATGAGTTTGATTTACATGGTGTTATATATTAATGATGTTGATGTCTTTTGTTGATGGGATGTATGTATGTATATAGATGATGAGTTTAATTGACATGTTGTGTTATGAAATGTTGTATGTTTTGTCGCTGGTTTGTGAATATTTAATGTTTGTAGCTATTGATTTGGATTCAAATGGTGTATAGATTGATGGTTTTTGATATCGTTTGTTGATGGCTTGGTTGTTTTTGTAAGATAGATAGATGATGTTGATGAAATTGTGATGAGATATGTATTTAATGAAAAATATGGATAATGGTGTTGTTCATGCAGGAAAAAGGGACGGGTGCCACAAAAATTTGCAAAAATGAAAAAAAAGGCTTAGGTTTAAGCAACAGTGTGAACATGACCAATATCGGTTATGTAACCGATGTCGGTAGCTATATGATCGATATCGGTCATGTAACCAATATCGGTTATGAAAGAATTATTTTCCTAAAAATAGAACTACTGGGTTGGCAACTTAAGTTCTTATTTTTAGAGTCATGTAACAAGTGAAATATGCGAATGCGACACTGTTTGACAACTGCTACAGGTAATTGCATGAAAGAATTTAAGTGATAAGGAGGAAAGAGACAGGTGAAGTGAGCGTGGGCTGAGATTCAAAAGATGGAAAGACAAGTTATATTTGAAGAGGGTGGTGAACATGGCTGAACGAGGAGAAGAATCCAGCAGGCAGGGACGAGGGGGAAGACATGTTCCGCCCCAAGCTGCTGCATCCCGAGAGGTAAACTGTTTGGTTGTAACCTGATTCTTGCATGTTTTGTGAATAGGATGAGAGAAGTGTAAGTGGGTAAAGATGAGAAAGAAAAGGTAATAGACAAGGGTTGGGGATAGGGTGAGTGCTATGGGGTAGGTAAACAGGGTGATCACATAGGTTTTTAGGTAGAAATAGGAGTAAATGGGCTTCATAACTATCGAAGGTGTATGTTTTAAGTAGGGTAGGTATATTTTTAACAGTGACCGGTATCGTTTATAAGTAACTGGTATCGGTTATGCATAACCACTATCGGTCACTGTGAGGGTTTCCAGATTTTGAGAAAAAACCCGTAGAGATTTGTTCTTTTGAATAATTATGTGTCGTTTTGATGTATACAGGTAGAAGCAAGGTTAAGGATGAATGATACTGTGCCAGGGTTGTTGTCACGAATTCGAGCGGATGTAACACCAGCTGAATGGGCATTGATAAATCAGTTGGGGTTAAGTGGAATCCGCTATTATTCAAGAATCACGCATAACCATGCTATGTTGCAGGCGTTGATTGAGAGATGGAATCCAGAAAAGAATACCTTCTATCTACCAACAGGGGAGATGACAGTAACTTTGGAAGATGTTCTCCATATTTTGAGACTCTCAATGATAGGAAAATAGTGTATCAAGTGTTGCCCAGTGCGGGGCGGGCAGCTATAACAGCAATATTTGGGTCAGCTGCACGAGATTTGACACAACGAGGTTTATCATTTACGTATGGTACAATGTATGCAACACACCCTGAGGAAACAAGGTTGGCCGTGCTATTAATGATAGTGGTGGGGTATTATACATTGCCGAGGGTGGAAGGTGGAAGATTTCCCAAAGCATTGATGAGTGTTATTTGGGAAATGATAGAAATGAGCGTGACATTCGCATGGGCACCCGCATATCTGGCAGAGTTATATAGGGGTTTATGGGCCTGCAAGTGAAAACACAGGATGACACTGGATTGTTCGTACTTATTACATTGTTCGGCCTATGAGCATATTGTTTGTGTGCATCCAATAGGCCGACCCATTGAGTCGGGAGAGGTAGGAATGCAAAGGTTGGGATTCAGACGATGGGTCCAGACAGAACAAGAAGCGAGATCCCAGGCCGTGATAGATGACATTGAGTATTATAGACAGGTATGGGAGATGGTGACGATTGTGGATATTTGTTGGAGGTTGTACGGTAACTATATGGTGACAGAGCACATAGCTGAGGAGTTGAGGGGTGTAGAGCGATTGAGGTGGATTACAGGACATAGGCCGGGTGAATACGAGAGGATTCCTCTAGATCGCATGCGGCAACAATTTGGGTTCGTTCAGGATATACCTATGACATATAGACCATACATGAGGATCGATGCCGAGGCAACATTCTCACCTCCTCGGCCTACACCTCCAGAAGGGCCAGAAGAGATAGCAGCCGATCATAGGGTTATGGATGCGGGAACGACAGAGGCCTATAGGGTATGGTGGGTAGCAGAGCTGCGAGGTGCACGTGAGTGCCCCGACATAGCTGTGATTACAGCGGAGAGAGATCATCTGCAGGATTTTGCTCACCAGCTTCAAACACAAGTGAATGAGACAATGGGATTGTTAGAGGCTTCACAGTTACGAGTGGAGAGACTAGAGGCAAGATTCCTTCACGCGGGAGGACGTATTCGTATGTTACAGGAGATGTTGGCGGATCAATGGGAGGAACCAATGGTAGTGGCACCTTTGAGGATGGAGAGGCCAACTGAGGGGCATCGACGATCATGATCACCACCTGATTCGGGAGGAGGTGCAAGGGTCTGAGTGAACTTTATAGGAATATAAGAATAAATAAGGATACCGACCTGCGAGTCGATGATAGAGAAGATGTATTTGTTTAACATCTAAAATAAAACTAAATATGTATGTTCTTTTGAGTGATGATAAGAATAAGAATGGTTGTGTTTTAAATGTTGTTTTTGTTTGTTTTGAAAAATGATAAAGATGAACGTTGGCGAATAGAAATACATGAAAAACATTTATATTGACAACACATGATAAGGTATGGTAGGGGATGGTTGAGCTAACCTTGGGAGACTCCATGTCTCCTAAGTGCTGCCTACATAGCCCATTGCACAAAGCAAGGAAGGGCCTCAGACTGATGTAGTTCTCCCTTAAGACCAGGGAGAGGTGAATTCAGGCAATTTAGGTATGGCTAGGCAATTTTTTGGTTGGTAAAAATTTGATGGTGGTAAGGTAATGTTGTTGGTGTTGGTAGGGTAAAGCGAAAGTTAGCATACCCAAGTAGTGGGGAATTGTGTCCTGATTAAGGTCAACACACAATCCTAGAGCCGAGCAAAAGAGGCAAGAGTGTTCCATAGTTGAGGAGAGCTAAACAAAACACATATTAATGTAGGATGGGCTTGAATCCCTAGGTACCTTGCATAGGAGATAAGTCGATAGGTGAAAAGAGTGGTATAATCACAATATATCGGATATACGTCACGTCCCTTGAGTTTTTTTGCTTTAACAAATGGTGAGGTGAGGTGGTTGATGTGGGCGAGGGTGCAGAGAACTTATTATAAGATGATTATTCTGATAAAAGAGAACCAAACCTAAATAGACAAGTCCATGACTCAAAAGTGTTTTGAAATACTGCTTTTATTTTTATTTTATTTTGCTGGATATAGACTGATCGATGTGGGAAGTCTACATGGGATATGTATTTTGTTGTTCTTGAGGTCTTCACGAAGCTGATCAATGCGAGAAGCTTCTGATAAAGGCTGACTATGTATAGCTGTCCTTCAAGGGAGCAGTCTATTTATAGTAGCAGATGTGATTTTAGTGCATAGCTGTCCTTTGGGGGAGCAGTCTATATATAATAGTAGCAATAGTTTGGCATATAGCTGTCCTTCAAGGGAGTAGTCTATTATATAATTTAGAGGTCTACATGTCCGTTGGGCATAAAGCATATAGTTTTTGTAGGAAGTTTGACTCAAGAAAATCCCATAAGTGTTTTAATTAAGAATGTGTCATTTTGATACTTTGAAGTCATGGACTAGACTAAAAAGGGGAAGGCATCTTTTAAGGGGAGGTGATAATCAAACCATGTGAGCTTGATTAGATTTTGAGATGTAAGAAACAAAGTGTATGCAGTGGTAAATGAGCTCAAGGGACGAGCGTAAGGGAGATAAGTAGTGATATAACACTAATTTCAATAGTAGAATGGTCGAAGATGCGAGGCATTAAGGGGCTCAGGCTCAGGTTTACCATTAAGCGAAGCTAAACGATAAGTGCCTGATCCATAAGTGTGAGTGATAATGTAAGGCCCAATCCAATTTGGAGCAAATTTTCCACGTTTTCTCTTTTCTAGTTTGGTTACATGTTGATTCTCTTTGAGGACAAGATCACCAACCTTAAAGGTAAGCTCATGAAGTCGTTTATCATAAGCACGCTTGATGCGTTTTTGGTAGATTTGAAGGTGATCAAGAGCCGTAAGACGACGCTCGTCAAGAAGCTCTAATTGGGCTAACCACTCTTGGTAGAAATCATCATTGGTGAGAATATCTTGAAGAGATATTCTGAGGGAGGGTATTTGTACTTCGAGAGGCAAGACAGCCTCGGTACCATATACCAAAGAAAATGGTGTGGCATTAGTGGAGGTACGAATGCTAGTACGATAAGCCCAAAGGGCAAAGGGAATGTGATCGTGCCAATTTCTTCTGGACTCATTGACAACTTTCATGAGGATTTTGGTTAGGGTTTTATTAGAAGATTCAACTTGACTGTTGGCCTGCGGATAGTAAGGTGATGAGAAACTAAGTTTGATACCAAAGTTGTCACAAAGGTCTTGTAACAACTTATTTTTAAAAGATTTACCATTATCTGTTATTAGGCGATGAGGAATACCAAAACAACAGATAATGTGATGGTTAATGAATTCGACAATTTTTTCTTTTTTGATTGAAATGAGTGGAATGGCCTCCACCCATTTTGTGTAATATTCGGTTGCTGTGATTATCGAACGGTGATGCACCAATAAGGTCTAAACCCCATTGTGAGAAAGGCCAAAGATCTCGTGCGACCTGTAGCGGATGGCTAGGAGTATGTTGAAGGTTGGCATGTTGTTGACACATAACACAACGCTTAACATATTCGTAGCAGTCGTTATTAAGAGTAGGCCAATAATAACCTAGGCGAAGGATTCATTTAGCCATGGCAAGGCCACTAAAATGTCCACCACAAATACCGTCGTCGATTTGTTGGATGGTATAGGTGACCTCTGCACCGGTTAGACATCGAAGGAGGATGCCATCAAAGCCACGTTTATAGATGAGTTCCCCCATGACAACATAACGAGAAACACTTTTAAGAAAAGAACATTTTCCGTTACTAGTAAGGTCAGGTGGGAGAACAGAGGTTGTAAGGTAGTCGTGAAATTGGTGGTACCAGGTATCCTGCGAATTAGTAGACACATTATTTATCATACAAACAACTGGGGTTGAGTAGGATGGGGCAAAAAGTTGTTGGAGCAAGATGAATATGTCAGAGTCAGTTGGTGAGGCAGGAATTTGTGAGGCTAAGCAAGCCATAGTATCCGCAAATTTGTTAGTGGAGTGGGGAATGGTCTGGATAGAATAACGAGTAAATGAGGTCAAAAGTGAATCCACGTAATGTTTTTACTTTTGAAGTTCCTCATTCTTACATTGGTAGATGCCCATAACTTGATTGACTACCAATTGAGAGTCGCCAAAAATATTAATGGATTTGACACCTAAGTGTAACGCAACCTGGAGACCCAGAACGAGGGCCTCGTATTCCGCAGTATTATTAGTGCAGGGGAAATCGAGCCAGAATGAAAGAGGCATAGGTTCAGCGTCAAGAGGGATGAGAACAATGCCGGCTCCTCCACTGCGCTGGCATTTGGATCCATCGAAGAAGAGGGTCATTTGATATGACTCTTCCCTGAGTGAAAGAGTGGCGATGAGTTCATCGGGGAAATTAAAATTGGTGAATTGTTCCCCAGGTAAAGGGGCCTCCGCAAGTTGGTCCGCAATAGTTTTTCCTTTGATTGACTTCTGTTGTACAAACTCAAGGTCGAGGTTAGCGAGGAGCATAAGCCATCGGGCGATGTGTTGGTTTAGATGTGGTTTGGCATACATATAATGAATGGGGTCCGTGTTGGTGATGATAAAAGTTTTGTGATTCAGGAGGTAATGTCGGAGTTTGGTGGCTACGAATGATAGGGCTAGGCACAATTTTTCTACATGTGTATACCTAGTCTCGTAATCCATGAGAGTACGACTTATATAATAAATGGCTTGTTCTCGATGTGTCGAGTCCCGATGTGTGAGCATGGCTCCTATAGCATGGTCAGTGGCAGAAAGGTAAAGGTAGAAAGGGTGATCATCCTGAGGTGGAATAAGCACGGGTGGCTGCAAGAGATAGGCTTTGAGAGCTTCAAAGGCTTGGTGACACTCGTCACTCCATTGAAAGGAAATGTCCTTTTTAAGAAGGTGATGGAAAGGTTGACAGCAATCCGAGAGTTGGGAGATGAAACGCCAGATGGATTGCAGTTTACCTTGCAAACTACGCAATTGTTTGAGGTTTTTGGGTGGGGGCATTTCTAGGATAGCTTTTACTTTAGATGGATCGACCTCAATGCCACGCAAAGAGACGATAAATCCAAGAATTTTTCCTAAAAGAACACCAAAGACACATTTCTTTGGTTGAAGCTGGACTGAATATTGTAATAGGCGATCGAAAATAATGGTTAAAACATCGAGATGTTCACTGTGATGTTTAGATTTACCAAGAAGATCATCGACATAATCCTCAAGGATAGTGTGCATAATGTCATGAAAAATGAAAGTCATAGCCCGCTGATAGGTCACACCAGCATTCTTAAGGCCAAATGGCATGACACGATAACAGAAGGTTCCCCAAGGAGTTATGAAGGCAGTTTTATGTTGATCAGCCGGGGCTACCAAAATTTGATTGTATCCCGAAAAACCATCCATGAGAGAAAGCATTTCATGGCCCGTAGTGACATTAACAAGTTGATCAATACTTGGGTGGGGGAAGTCATCCTTAGGGAAAGCAAGGTTAAGGTCTTGGAAATCCGTGCATATCTGAAGTCCCCCCGTCGCTTTAGTGACAGGTACGATGTTAGAAATCCATTGAGGATAGTCAATAGGCAAGATGAAGGAAACAGAAAGGAGTCGTTGAAGCTCTTCTTTGACCAAGAGGGCAATGCGTGGATGCATTTTTCTCAGTTTTTGTTTGACTGGTTTGGAATCAGGGTTTAGGGTGATGTTATGGATGGCAATGGTAGGATCAATTCCTGGCATGTCAGTGTAGGACCAAGCGAAAGATTGGTTGCGGGTATGGAGAAAGGTAGTAAAGGCCATGTGTTCTGATGTGTGAAGGGATTGTCTGATCTTCACAATGTGAGGATCCTCCTCTGTGTGGATGTTGATTTCTATAGTCGACTCATTCAACATGGTTTGATTTTCAGACGGTAAGGCACGTTGAATATAGGGGTCTTCCGTCCCAAGGTAAGTGAGGATGGAGTCGTCATCCTGGCACTCAACAACATTAATCGAAGGCGAATCCTCTTCGATCATGTCTGGATACAGAAGGGGAAGAGAAGATGGGTCCTCATTATGGTGTTGATAAGTGAGAGGACCTATGAAGATAGCATTTATGAAAAAAAAAAGTTAGGAGGGATAGATTCAGGGTCTATCAACTCTGTGGGTGATGATGGCAAAGTGGGTGATGATGGTTTGGTAGGGGTGACGTCGTCATCTTCCAGGATACAACTGACACGAGGTTTCTCCGGTGTAGGTGTTTCAGGAAAAACGAGACCACTGCGATCATTGTGTTTGCGTGTAGTCATGGGAATGAGTGTATGTCGGCCTTGTTCATAAAGACCAAAACCAAAGCCTTTCCAAGCACAGCGAGTCAAGAAGGTGAGGGAGAAACGACGATTTGTCAAGTATTGAAAATCAGATTGGAAGGGAACCACACCAAGAGGAGGTTCAGGGGTAACGGAGGATGCGTCAACACCCCCATACGTTAGGTTGGTGCGGCAATGGGGTGGTCCGTAAGAGATTACCTCCCCCACGTGACGGTCGTAGGTGGGATGTGCATGTAATTGTCCGTACTCCTGCGGGGTATGGAAAGAGCTAACGTTATATAGGCGGTACTCCCCCAGCGTAAGGAATTGAAAAACATCTACTAAGGGGTCGGAGGTTGGGATGTTATCTGCGGGAAAGGAAGTAATATTTATAACGGTGGTTTCATTGGTTGAAGGTGTAGGTGCGTTGGAAGTGGATGGCTGGGTTGGATGAACGGTTGTCTTGATTGGTACAAGCACATCATTAGGGTGATACAACATATTGCAAGTTTTGAAGGGGGGAGGATCAGCTTTTACGGTGTAGGACTTCCCCTCGTACTCAAATTTTATGCATCTATGTAAAGTGGAGGGAACGCATCCCATAGCCCAGATCCAAGGGTGGCCTAACAACATATTGTATTGGAACTCTCCCTTAAGGACGTAGAAGAGTTCGGGTAGAGTACGTGGTCCTACACGAATGTTAAGGATCACGGTGCCTAAAGTAGAAGTAATAGCATCATTGAATGATTGCAACATGATGGGGTTGGCACACATGAAACTAGAAGGGATATTCATTTGTTGGAAGGATTTTGAAGAGATGATGTTTAGGCTAGCGCCCCCGTCAATCATAACATGACGTACCTGAATATCCCGAACGTACACTGAGATGAAAAGAGTAGGGTCAGGATCTTCGGCACCAAAGTCGATAATTTCATCTTCAGAGAAACTGACAACAGCGGCTTGCTGTATAGAGACAGAAGTGGTTGGGGAGATAGATTGTTTGGTGAGAAAAGCAACGTGATTGGGTGTTAGAATAGAGGTAACAGACAAGGTTTCATTAGGTAAAACCTCTATCCCTTGAAGGATTTCAACGAGAGCTTGTCGATGAGATTCAGAAGTTTGAATGAGATCATATAATGTCATTTTTACAGGTGATTGGTGAAGCTGTTTGATCATAGTTCGGTGGGCAATGCCATTAGAGACGGGATAGGCGGGTCCGCGAATAACCACTTTAGGTGGTGGTGCAATCGGGATGGTGGACGGAGAAAGAGATGCCGTAGGTGTGTTTTCTTTCACTTTCCCATTGTTTTTCTTCCCTCGAGTAGCAACACTAATCATATTGATCTCGTGAATACGAGAGGAGGAAGATGGTAGGGATAGGTCATGGTTTTCGAGAGGTGGGGCTGTAATAATGATAGATCTTGGTGAGGCGGGGACAGGTGGTATAGGAGAGGGAATTGAAGCTAAAGGTCTCTCTCTTCGTAAGTTATCTTTCTTAACTTTTCTATCTGAGAGAGGTGACTGACAAAATATGGCTTTCAACGCTTTACATCCCTCTACGTCATGTCCTGGTGTGTGGTGGTAAGCGCAGATTTTAGACTCATCGTAACCTATTGGTCGAGGTTTAGACGGATCATAAGGTCTAAGTGGGGGTAGGGAAATGGTCGCATTCTCTATCAACATAGCAAGGATTTTGGCGTAAGACCCTTTGAGTGGGTCAAAGTTAGAGGAAAATGAGGCTATTGACTGGGTAGTTTGTGGTAATGACGGGGTATGGTTGGTTTGTATGGGTGGTGGTTTAGCCAAGGGGTTTTGATA
This sequence comes from Taxus chinensis, assembly GCA_019776745.2. Lineage (NCBI taxonomy): Eukaryota > Viridiplantae > Streptophyta > Pinopsida > Cupressales > Taxaceae > Taxus > Taxus chinensis. The sequence goes on along the minus strand of CM034155.1, from coordinate 82,780,194 downwards.
ATGGGTTTTAACTAACTGTGGTTTCTTTGACGTAGAAGCTATGTTTAGCTGGTTGGATGATGAGGCCACAGATGATGTGATATCAGAAAACAACCACGGAGAAATAGGAGTGATAGAAAACAAATCTTTTGATGATGGAATTTGTTTATGGTTGATAGGTGGACAGGATTCGTGGGGTGACGGTGTTGCTATACCCTTGGATTTCTGTATGGGTACAGAAGGCATAGGTTGCTTAAAAGAAAACGCAGGAGGTATGATATATTGATGTAAGGTAGAGGGATGGGGTCCCAATATGGAAGGTAGGTGTGACGACGAGGCTTTTAGTTGTGTTAACGGCATAGATTGAGGAGATTGAGTCTATCTCCTAATGGGATGGACGGCTTTATTTTTAGATAAATCAAGCTACTTAGGTGGATGTGTTAGACTAGGTATGGGTGAGGTCCCAAGTGTAGGGGAAGATTTGGTTAGGTTAATAGAAGTGGATGAGGTATTTGGTAGAGATGAGGACATAGGAATTTTAAGCTTCTGTAAACACTTCGGGTATATGGTAGAGGCATCAGGATCGGTCATTTGCATTTGAGTAGAATATGACATACTCAAACGTTCCCATAGGACCTGTCTATCTTCTGGGGAATGACAGTCCTCATGTGTGAATAGGAACTTTTGTATGGAAGAAAGGTGGGTTGTGATTCCAGTCCACTATGGTTGTGATACAAGGGGTATATGAGGCACTGTATCAATGGGCGTTAAGAGGTCAACCGGTTGCTGAAAAGATTTAGGTGATGAAGGACTAATAGGTAGGAGGGCGTGTTTGAGAGGATCTGTCATGTTTAAAGAATGTGGTGATGTTGGTTCAAGAGGTTTCTTGTCTAAGGATGACAAAAGAAGTGGTGAGCCTTCCTCTTGTACAACAAGAATGGTAGAAGGAGATGCTTGGGAAATAGATAAATTAGATAACATCCGCTCACAGTCTTGCAAGGATGTGGTGTAAGAAGGCTCATTTGTGAGAAGGGAACTTTGGGTAGTTAATTCCTTGATGGGTAAAGGAATGGCAAGGATTTTAGTTTGTCTTGATGGCAAGGAAGGGGGTTCGGTTTCCTGCATTAGTGAAGAGGTTTGATTCAGAATTTATTCAATGGAGGTCTTTGGTTGGGAATCGAAGACTGCATGGATCTCATGAACACTCTCCTCAGATAAGATATCTTGGTTTAGATTACTGTTAGAAGAATGATTTGGGAATGGTTTGTTGAATATTTTCAAATTTTGGTTAGCAGGGGCATTAGGATTATCGAGGGCTATATCCCCCGCATCAACCATTTCCTGCACTATGTTTTTCAACATCTTGCAGTTCTCATGACTGTGTCCCTTCATGTGGTGGAAGTTACAGAAGTCATTCTCTTTGTACCAAGAAGGTATGGTGCGAGTGAAATCAAACCCAGAGTGAGTTTTAACAGGAGGTAAGGAAATGGCTCCTGCTTTAAGTAATTTTTCCAAGATGACACCATAAGTTTCTCCCAAGGGAGTGTAATTGATGGGCTCGGCTTTATATTTATAGGTGGTTTTTGGTGGGGTATTAGACGGTGCTTGAGATTTGACCATCACCGCGTGGACAACTCCTTTTGATTTCGAAGAAGTGGATGTGTGAGGAGTGGTGGTGTTTGGTTTATTGGTAGAATCTGGAGTCCGGAAATTGGGGTTTTTGTTGCGCAACCGCAATTTCTCTTCTTCTAAGGCTCGAATTTCTAGTTTCCGAGCCATGGTAAAGGCCTCGTCAAATGTGCGGAAAGTTTGAATTTGAAGGGTAGGAGAAATGTGCTTAGCGCATGCCCGCGTAAAAAGTTCGATAAGTTTAGCCTAAGGCAAGGCATATGTAAGTTGGTTGATAAGGCCCTGCCACCATCCAATGAAATCTGCGATAGATTCGTCTTCAAATTGTCAGATGGCATAGAGGTCGGTGATAGATACTTTCTTGGCAATCTTAATGGAGAAATGATCTAAGAAAGATTGGGCTAGTTGGTTAAAAGAGAAGATTGAGTGCTGGGTTAAAGCACTGTACCACTCCAAGGCAGGTCCTGATAGGGACATGGGAAAGGTGCGAAGTAACAAAGCATCATCATGAGAAATCAAATAACAAGCATGTCTAAATGATCGCAAGTGTTGTTGAGAATCTTCTTTACTATTAAAACGAGTAAATTTCGGCAATTCCCATTGAGGAGGATATGAATGAAGGGGGAATGAAGGGTGGATAGGCTCCCGACAAACTTGCTCGTATGTCAAGGCACTACGACTTCCTGAAACAGAAGCCTCCAGATTTTGCATTTTGTCCATCATTTGTTTAATTAAATTAGTAGTTGGATGAGATGATGGTGTGGTTGTGGTAAACGGAGGCAAATTGGGCCAAGGGCCACCGCTAGACAATGGTGGGGTTAAATGTTGATAAGGTATGGAGGACAAATGTGTTGAGGCTACCGAATAGGGATGTCCTATATAAGCTGTTGAGGTTACCGGATATGTGTGTGGAAATGAAAAGGTGGGCGGAGCTTGAGAAGGAAAGCTCGTGTGGATAGGTGGCAGAGAGCAAGTCATGAATGGAACAGTCTGCAAGAGAGACGAGGTAGGAGCAGTTGGCGGTAATGACATGTTGGGCCCAAGATTAACCAAAGGAAAGCCAATCTGTGCCGTATGGACCCCTGAAGCTACTGAGGTAGGTGACAGGACTAAGGATGCGGAAGGCAAGGCGGAGTTATCAGGTGGAGAAGGGGCTAAATGAGCAGCTATACTGATAGGCATGCCAATAAGGAGTTGACCATCGGGTGTATGGTCAAGGGCATGAGACAAATAGTATTATACAGCGCTAGGATTAGCATCCAGAAATTTGGCAAATTCTTTATCTCATATAGGAATTTTGGGGATCTCACTGGTGTCCGTAGGGTTCCCTATAGAATGTGAAGGGGGTGATTCAGGAAAAGGCACAGAGCAAGCATGTGAAACCATGGTGGCGGCTTGCTTTCGAGTGATAACAACCATGGACAGGAGTACACAGTAGGGTTTCAATCTATCAGGAACAGAAACAGACTCAGAATGGTGAAATTGGTAGGTTGCTGGTTTGTCAGAAACTGTAAAAGACAGTAACCGATATCGGTCTGATAACCGATGTCGGTTAGACTATAGCCGACATCGGTCAGTTAACCGATGTCGGTGTAATAAGACTGGTATAAGAAAATATAAGAAGCTGCTGATTTGATTGTTAACAATGCTCAGTACATTTATCAAATTGTTCTAAGGTGATCACAGAAGATAGTGTATAACAGAGAAAATAGAACTGAAAACAAGCAAGATGCACACGCAAATCCAGAGACTAACCCTAGGGTTAATTTTAATTATTGTGGGCTTATGCCTTTATACACGGAATGCTGTCAATCCTAAACAAAAGACTTAGGGGAAATGTCAAGTTTGTTTTGGCTTATAAGGCTACCTCAATCGGGCGGAGGAATACCGTGGAAAAGGGGGGATGTTTTGAGCTGTTGTGTTAATTATGAAGTGATTCGGTATGTGTTGTGCAGTGAAAGTAAGATTAATTTCCTGTCAATACCGTGGAAATCACCCCCACGTGTATGACCTGTTACTTAGTCTATGTTCACTAGAATTGAAAACAACAAGCAAGAATGTAATGCACGTGTTTTAAACCCAAATCGAAAATGATATTCGATGAAGCAAATAAGATGACTTTCACTAATGCGAAACTAGGAAAGCAAGACAAATTCTTTACTAAATATAACAAAAACAACAACAAGTATGCTTCCTAAAACAAAAACAAGCAAGAGAAACAGAAACCCGAAATGGGTCCCACCGGGCATGCCAAAATGTTTCACACGGAATGTTTCGGCTCTGTAGAATAGAATTGCTTCTATCCTATCATTCCTTTGAGAAACAGATAAGGGTTAGGGCTAGGAGGAATACCTGTTGAATGTTGAGATGGTGTGCGCGTACCGTAGAGAGAGATCAGATCGACTGTGAAGAACTCCTTTTTGTCTTGGAAGGACTACCTGCAAGTAAGAATACAGGACCACCAGATTTTAATTAGACAATAAATGAGGGAGCTGCCTTAGGCCCAGGAAATATAAAACTTCCTTTCGAAGGTGGTCAGTTCCCCTTTTAATACGAATTAACACAAATGATAACAAAGAAATCTATTGCAAAATCATGATTTAGGTATCTCGTTACAAAGCAATAGAAGCTAAATTATCAATAATAAAGTGTCACGTTGTTTGTTCGGTTACTGGTCATTGATACATTCAGGTTGAGTTATAGGGATGACCCAGACCGGATCTGAGGTTGTTAGGTGGCAAATAGGCGAGAAAAAGGTTTCGGGGTATAAGTCACAGTGACCAACGCCAGTCATTGGGTAACCGACCACGGTTAGAGAACCGCTGCCGGTAGGGGATAAATTATACCGGTAGTGTCAGAAATCTAAGTGCTTCTGGATAGAGGTTGGTTGCAAGGTGATTGTGGGGTTATTAAGATTGGGGGATGGCTGAGGGGAATGATGGGAGGATAGGGAAGACTCAGAGTGTGGTAAAATGGCCTTCTGGGTAATATCAGGATGTATGGGTGAAGGTTAAGTGCAGTATGTTGCTGGTAGTAGATCTAGGAATAAACTTATGATTACTATTGATCAAAAGGCTCAAGAAAATGGTGCTTAGAAACATATAAAACACTACTTACTCATCCCTGATGCAGATGCAGGTTTCAGGACTGTAATGATGAAGACAGGACCCAAGTTGGATGATCTGACAATCGAAGATGAGTTATCTCCTCTTCTGATGCTCGGATGAGTGTTACTGGGCTCTGGTTATTCAGTTGCAGTCTTGGGCTTGATGTCCTTCTCTGTAAACTCTTCCTGTTTCTTCACTTGTCCCCTGCTCGGCCAAGCAAAATCTGGATCCTTTCAATGATTTCTCCTCCTTTTTCGATCCAATGAAAATCTGATCCTTTGTTTTTGGTTGGAAGTGGTCATTTACGGGGAACCGATGGAGGTTACGCAACCGACGGCGGTCGAGTAGGAACCGGTATCGGTCAGGTCAAAGCAGGCTATTTTTGGTGAAATAGCCAGCTTTCCCTCCTTTTCTTCTGAGGGATTGGTTGCGGGCTTGGTCAAGTCATTATGAAGTTGGTTTTAGGTGCGGATGAGGAGTAATTCGTCATAGGTGTAGAATTAGACCAAGTTATAGGTCTTAATTAGGTTAGTTTAGGGTTAAGACTAGGTCATGATGAGGTGGCGACATGAGGTGGCAGGTATGGCGATGTGGATTTATTAATTATAAGGTAATTAATTAATAATTGTGTAAGGTTTAGGTGATGAGGTTAGGTTGCGAAATGGGATGCGGGGTACAGGGTGTCGTAAGACACAAATTTGGTGTCTACACTCTCCTAGGCAGAGTGAGATACTCTTCAGAGGGCTAGAATTTGGAGGATTACATTGTGCTCCTTCCGCTCCTCTACCCCTCTTAGATACTGGTTTCTTCATTCCCAGGCGGTCTTCAGGTATGGAGATCTCATCCACCAAGTATACGCCATTTTCAAATTTCGGCCTTATGTGCACGTATACGCGCGCCGCAAATCCTCTAGCAATAGGAAGTGTTATTGGTCTAGTCATGTGGATCTCGTGTAGCACGTACTTTTCCACATACACACGCTTACCTCTAGGATACTTCATTTTCTTCCTCATATGCTTGTGTTCCTGGTCCAATTTACCTAGCTCTAACCTTAGATTTTTTGACTCTTTAAATCTGTTCACTCCCACTTGGAAGTACTGGGTAGTGAACGTGAAAGGGAGCTTGCACCAAGGGCTCCATGATTCATCAAAAAGTTTAAACCTACCCAAGACAAAGTGTTGGTACACCGCGAACTCAGATTTTCCTTGTGTGGTTGCTGGGAGTTGTTCGGGGATCCTCCACTCCACCCGAAATGCATTTCTCAAGCGTGTATACCATTTTTTGAGCCGTGCTTTGTGGAGAGATGTCATTGTATCACATGCATACTTTTCAAACCTCTTCGCGGGCGAAGGGTCTTTGGCTGGGTACTCCCACAAAAACTTATCTAGTGCATCTGACACTCCAACTTTTGTAAATAATATGGTGAGCATGACATTGCCAAAGAGGATCATGTCCCCTTTGTTTGTGTACTTTACAATTTCCTCGGAAATGTATGCAGACAAGTTATAAATAGTCCCCTCTGCGATCTTCCTGCAGACATGCAGCCATGGCTTGTTGACTTCATCCACCTTTCTTGGCCATTCATTTTTGTTACCAGGTGCACGACCATCTTCATAACTGGGTCCTTGATGTCATAATACCATGACCCTTTCTTGCAGGCATACTCTGTGATAGTCTCCCAAATAGCTTCCTTGTCACTAAGGTCATCTTCCGGGCTATCTCCCTCACATATGAGGCATGTAAACTGTGCAATCAACTGGGGAGTTACACACATATTGCACCCAACAAAGTGGAAGTAGTCCTCATGCATCTGAGATATCAACCACTTGTACAAGTGATATAGCTTCCCAAAATAAGGCAACTCGTAGAGTTACAACAACCACGCCTTCGCCAACTTGACCTTCACGTCATCATTGTAGATAGGAAACCCTTCAGGTGTTCACTTGTTGGTTGGGCATACCAATTCTAATGTCATTTCTTTCTCTATAGTGTTGGTATGGTGATTATAGTCACTGAATGGTATGTTCCTCAAATGGGATTCCCATTCCTTTCCCATCATTACTCCATCAGGGTACTACATTTCTGCATACCATTCTTCATTTGTTTCCACCTCAGACTCTAGTTATTTAGCCTTCGCTTTTCCCTTCCCTTTCTTCGGTGCCATGGTCAAGGTAATTGTATTACTCCAGTCCTCTCCTTATTACTCTACTTTCCTTCTCCCAACCTTCGATCTCAGATCCATGATATAAATCCCCTAAACCCATGCCCTAGTTTTTCGAACCCTAACTTCGATAAATTCTTCACAAAACATCTTTTCACTTCATTCTAAGACTGTTTAATTCCTTCCTTCTAGTTCACAATCTCAAACTAGCTCTTTACTTGTTTAATCACAAATATCTTCTCTCTGATCAAATATGAAAACATCCTAGCTTATATCTTTCACTTATATCTCCAACTCTTCATTTTCGCAAAGTAAAATGAGAGTGCCCTGACCCTCTATTTATAGTTTTTCCTTTTTCTGGTCATTAAATGCTACTTTACCTACCCCATACTTTGTTCATTTAATGTGGCTTTTTAAAACAAAACCCATCTTCAGCGCCTTTACTCACGCGCCCTTCCTGCATGAAAACTCCTCCAACCTTCTGGCGCACAACCAAACCAACCTGACAGGAGACTCTTACGTGCGCTCAACCTGCACTGAAGGCACTTCTTCTATCTAGATTCTTGCTTTCACCTACCTCATGTTGCTTTAAATGTGCTTCATTTTCCTTTGTATGTGGGATCTATGAGTAGCTTTACCCTGGCACCAACCATTCTATCTTTTCTCTTCATCTCTCTTTTAACCAGGCTACTCAACAAGGCTCTTCAACACAACTTCCTTGGTACTTTTAATCACATGCTTCTTCACTTTTCTCCACCCCACACTTAAATGATGCGTGGTCCTCTGTGCACTCATAAATTCTCCAAAAATAGCAATAAGGTTACCAGTGCCGAGGCACAAAACAAAACAACAACGCAAAAGGGAAACACAAGGAAAAGAAAATGTGTAAGGGAAAATTCTAGATTAACTGGTAGAACTGCCTTATTTACAAACACCAAGAAGACTTATTTATAGTAGGGCTTCAGCCTACTACCATTGAAGTGTCCAGGAAACTTTGTTCCATCCAGCGCTTGTAACTGGCACCACGCCCGACTCAAGGATGTACGAGATTGTGTAGGGACCTAACCAATGGACTTTCAACTTCCCAGGATGGCGCAAAAATTTAGAATCATACAGTAACACCATCTGCCCAACCTCAAACTTCTTGTTTCTAATATGGTGATCATGCCAAGCCTTTTTCTTTTCCTTTTCCACTGTTTGGCTCCAATGGGCAAGTGATCGTCTCTCATCTAGTTTCATTAGTTCATCAATTCTTTCTTCCAACACTTGTTCATCGGCTAATCCTCCTACATGCGCTATTCACAGAGAAGGTAACATAAATTCAACCGGAGAAAACAACTTCCACACCAAACACCAATTGAAAAGGTGTGGCTTTATTTAGTCTTTTATACGTAGTCCTGTAAGCCCATAAAATTGCTGATACCTTGTCATCCCAATCCTGTCTTCCAACATCACAGATTTTGGTCAAGGTATGACTTAGTATTTTGTTGAATGCTTCCACCATTCCATTTGCTTGAGGGTGATAGGGTGTAGTCTTATGATGAGCCACCATGAACTCAGATAGTAGGATCCTCACGGTCTCATTTAGAAAATGTGTACCCCTATCACTGGTCAAACTTAAAGGGCATCCATACCTTGTGATAATGTTCTCCCATAGGAACCTTGCTATTGTTTCCATGTAATATTTAGTTGGGGCTGCTTCCGCCCACCTTGTGAGATAATCTATGCAAGTGATGACATAACATGACCCAGTCCTATGCACTGCTGGTGCAATAGGTCCTACAAAGTCTATCACCCACTTTTCAAAAGGCTCCGTGTTAGGAATAGGATGCAAAGGAATTTCATCTCTCCTTCCTGGTTTGCCAATGTGCTGACAATGGTCACATGCTTTACAATAATCTCTATAATCCCTATACAAGGTTTCCCACCATAAACCTACCATTAAAATCTTGTGCATGGTGGCATCACCTGCGTAATTCCCACCCGCACTTCCTCCATGTGCTTCTTCCATTATGGTCAGGCGCTCATGTTCTAACACACACCTGCACAAAACTTCATCATGTCCCAATTTGTATAAATCTCCACTAATCAACATGTAGGGCATGGCACGTATGGCCAACTACTTTTTCTCCAATGCCTTCATTCCATCTGGCACCACACCTTCTTTTAAAAATACAGCAATCTCTTCCAAATCTGAGGGCGTGTGCCACAATCTAAACAGTTACGTGTCTGGCATTGTTTCCTCAATACTTTGCGCATCCTCTCCTGAATCAATTCTTGATAGATGATCAGGTCCACAATTGCTTTTTCTAGGTTTCACTACAATGGTGAACTCAAACTCTTGAAACAACAACACCCATCGACATATGCACCCTTGAAGAACGGGCTTGTTTACTAAATACTTTAATGCCATGTGGTCGGTGTAGAATACAAAGGGTGTTGCCAACAGATACTGTCAAAATTTGAAAAGCACATAGATCATTGACAATGCCTTGTGCTCGGTTGTGGTATAATTCTACTCTGCTGGTGTTAACTTCCTACTCACGAAACAGAGAGGATGATCAACAATCCCCTCACCTGGTTGTGCAAGTACTACTCCAATGGTGGTTCCTGAGGCATCTACATGGACATGGAAAGGCTTGTCCCAAGAGGGAAATCACAAAATAGGCACGGTAATAAGCCTATCTTTTAATGTATCAAATGCCCTCTGTTGCACCTTTCCCCAATGGAAGGTACTTTTGTGTCTAAGCAGCTCCTCTAAAGGCACGGAGATCTTGGCATACACCTTAATGAATTTTTTGTAATATCCCATATGCCCAAGGAATCCACACACTGCACTCTGGCTAGTAGGTTCCCTTAACCCCACAATAACTGCAACCTTAGCGGGATCTACCAGTAAGCCCTCCTTACATATGATATGCCCCAATAAAGTCCCAAAGGGTGTAGCAAACACACACTTCTTAATGTTGAGGGATATCCTCAACTGCCTACACCTTTCAAACATTAATCTCAAGTTGTCACAATGGTCCTTAACTAGACCATATACTATCTAATCATCCAAGTAAACCTGAAGAAACTTATGAATGAAGTCCTGGAATGCTTGCACCACTATGCGCGAAAAGACAGCAGGCATATTTTTCAACCCAAAGGGCATGACCGTATATGCAAAAATTCCCCACTCGATGGCAAAATTTGTCTTCTCCTGGTCTTCCTTTGCAATCCAGACTTGGTGGTATCTTGAAAATCCATCCGTAAAGGAATAGATTTCGCACCTAGCAACTCTTTCCAGAATCTCTTCAGTGAAGGGGGTAGGAAATGGATCAATGACACAAACTACATTCAATTCCCTATAATCCACACAAATTCTAATCCGCCCATCCTTCTTGATGCTAATTACCATCGAACTTATCCATTCTGATTCTTCTACTACCTCAATGATCCCAGAAGCTATCATCTTATCTATCTCCTCCTTAACCTTCACGCGTAAGTTGGGATTCATCTGGTAGGGCCTTTTTCTAACTGGGTGTGCACCTTCCTTTAGTTTTATCCTCATCTCCCCCAAGGAATGGTGGACACCTTTTAACTCATGGTACCCACATGGAAATAAATCCTCGAATCCGCGTAATAGATCAATGATCTTTGATACTTCCTTCTCCATCTAATAATCCCCAATAATAGCTTCCTTAGGTTCTTCTCCTAAACCGATGTTAACCTTCTTTGTCTTTAAAGGCTCATGGTAGGCACACGTGTAAGCATCTGCACTACCCACCACTTCACGCATCCCCATAGAATGACTAACATTTAAACCCTCCAACTCCTCTCCATCAATCACATATACTAACTTTCCCTTTTCCTTTTCCAAACACACATGCTCAAGCTGGGATTCTTCTATTTCTTCAATCTCTTCGAAGCGCGCCTCCAATCCTGGTTCACCTAGTAGTTCCAAAAGCCTATCTTCCATTCTAGCACTATCCCCCATTGTAAGGAACTTGATACCTTACAAGGCCTTATCAACCAATGGTTTGGTACTCTGATACTCAAAGGCTTGAATAAGATCAGCCGCAAGCTCTTGCCAATTCCTTGTTTGGCGGTGTGTCTTCGAATGAATGTACCATGCGCATGTGCATAACCCTGCAGTGTAGAATATAACTTGTGCACCCAGAGGGATGGTGGAAAGGCTTCCGTGCCTTCTCTCTAGACCCATTCACACTCCTGGATATGAAAAGAGGTGGGCTCCTTCCCATGGTACTCCTTGATGATGGTGGGTATATTACTTCTAGAAAATCTGACAGAGAGAGCAATTCTTACCTCGCGCCATTCTAAAAGGCTCTCCTGATGCGTGGCCCACCAACGAGCTGCTGTGCTGAGCAAGATGTAACTCAGCATCTCCCTTCATTCCTTTTCATTTTTCCACTGAGCTTCTATCTCCTGTAGAAAGACCTCAGGGAAGGCTCCTCCGAAGTACTTGGGTAGTTCTTTCCCCCCAAGGTGCCGAACCGTGCGTGCCTTAGTTACCTTGGTCACCGATCCTCTCAACTGTTGTCCCATTAATTCGTAAGTCCCATGTGCCCAATTATCACATGCTAGGCTGGTGGTATCACTCACTGACTGAGCATCCTCAAACTGGATAACCCCATTAATAGGGTGTACCATCTCAGGGTCTCTGATTGAGCACACATAAATCTTGTCCAAAACCTCTTCTCCCAATGGTTCAATGTAGGGCGACTGACTTCCCATCAACTAGGGGTATAATGACCCACTACTCTTTGTTCTCAAAACTGATGTACCCTTTGTTGAACTGGAGGTCCACATTGTTCTTGTAACACCAAGGGCACCCAAGTAGTGCTGGGAAATTATTTGCCTTAACGAGTGCCAAGACTTCAAAGTCCCCAGTAAACTTGGCTCCCTAGATAGTAATAGTTGCATCCTTCAAGACACCGATGGGCATTACCTTAGTCTTGTTTTCCATATACAACACATTTGAAGATGGCTGTAATGTAGGTCTCCCCATCTGATGCCATGCATCCAAAGCCAAAAAATTAACCTCCATGCCAGTGTTAATGAGTATATTACTGAGGAGCCATCCATCCATAACTGCATTCAATGTAATCTCCTTGTCATATTCGAGGCTGTGAGGGGGAAGGTTTGCATGTAATACCTACCTCTCGCGCTCTTCTCCGGCACGTGGTACCTTCTCTCTCAACAAGGATCCTAGCAAAGGAATGATGTTCTCCTACCTTAGCATTTTTCACACCTCCTTGACCTCATCCAGGTCATCTTTTTGTGCCTCGATCCTCCTTCCTTGTTCCTCCCTCCTGGATTTCTCCTTTAGACACTGGATCTCCCCTTGCAAGCTTCGAATAACATCCATGGTGTCTTGATATATCTCCTTCTAATGCGCGGGGTCTGGGTACTTTCCATGAATGACCTCTTCTCTTGAAATGAGGCTCTTCTGTCTTGGTATCTCTCTTACATGCGTGGCTTTTTCCCTTGTTGTTACCAAAACAGGCTCCAAACCTTCATCCCGTGTTACCTGAGGCATCCATTGTATGTCCACCTTCTTGATGTTGACCATCACAACACCTTTTTCCTTCCAGTGCTGCTAATTCATATGCTTATATAACTCCAGACACTCCTCATACTTATGCTTCTTTCAACACCATGAGCCTTCAACAAGTCCGGGCACTCATGCTTGTAATGTTCTGTAGATCCACAATTGAAACATGTACCTCATGGGAGCTCACTCCTTCCTCCGCAGTTACCTCATCCATAGAATCCTTGTTAAAAAACTTTTCCTCACGCACCTCCATCTGTGTGCTCCTCATAACGGTGATCATCATTCTTAGAACTACTAGCAATGCTGGTTTGGCACACCCCATGATCAATGGCCTCATGTATCTAATCAATGAGCCTACAATATTTAGTATCATGGGTCATGGAGGTGTAAATATTACAATAACAAGATACATTCTTTCTGATTGTGCGATGTAGCAAGGGACATCTACTGGCATCATGGTCCCCATGATAGATTTCACAATCTAATGTTATAGTGCGTACCACCCTCCGGGGGCAATTATCCTTAACGTGCCCCTCTATCTCACAATCTGTGCACCACAAACCACTGCGAGTCTCATGGACTGAGTTCACAGATAGCTTTTCCAACTGTTTAGCCATAGCAACAATCTAAGCCTCCAAGAATGGGCTAACGCCAGTATCAATACTACCAACAACTTCAGTGCGCAAGGCAGCCTCCAATGCTTCGCGCAGGTCTGTGAAAGTCTTATGAGATAGGGCCCTTCTAAAAGGGGTGATCAATCCTCCAAAAAACCATTGTGCATGCTGAGAAGGATGTATATCATATGATAATTTAGACAAGAGAGTCTTAAAGTGTGCATCATACTCCCGCACACTCTCTACCATTCCTTGTTGTATCTCCTTCAAAGAGCTAATTATTTTTTGCTCAAACTTTGGAATGTGGAACTCTTTTAGGAATGCATTCTTTAAGGCAGTGTAATCCACCACTGTTTGATGAGGATCATACTTTCTATACCAGCTATGCACGTATCCTTGCAACGTGGTTACAAATTGACTAGCCTTTCATTCTGGGGTTGTGATACCTTTCACATGCCATAGCAATTCACACTTGTGAACATGTTCCACAACATCCTCAATGCCCCTATAATCTGGTAAGTGTAGAGACATTTCAAAGAAAACTTGAGGTGGTGGCTGGGGTCCTTGTCCTGAACTAGAGCCTTGGTTCCCTTCGGTGTTTCCTCCACCTGATCCACTAGGTCCACCTCCAGAGGTCCTGTACCTCTAGAGCCACCAGATCTACCAGGACCACTGGGTCTAATAGGGCCTATAGGAGCTATGCCAAGTGCCCCATGGTCCCACTGAACTGTGCACCGATGGTCTTGTGATGGTGCCCCACCACCGCTACTTTGTCCCGCGCCACTCCCTGGTGTGAGACCAAAAGGTTGTACACTTGCCCCTTGTCCAAAAACTCCTCCAAATACTAGAATATGTGCAGCCATAGAAGAAGGGAATGTAAAATTGTATCTCCTAGGCATGGATCTATTTCTTCCACTAGTTTCAACTGGATCAATACTTCTTCCTGGTTTGGGAAAACCAAGTGCCAGGGCTCGGTCACTGGGTGGGTTCAGATATGCACCAACAAATCTCCTTTCTCCATGTAACAGAATCTCACCAGAAGCTGAAGGGGTCTCCCTCACGTGCTTGCCAAGATGGGGTAGCATAGACTGCTCAGGCTCCATGTCCTCCGCGTGAACCTCAATTCCTTCCCACAACGTCTATCTCCATAGATCCATCACACTAGTGGCTTCACATCATCTAGTAATCTCCCTTTCACGTGCTTTGCCATACTTGAGCCATCTTTCTTCCCTCTCCTTTTTTTTCGTATCATCTGCCATCTTCCTCCACCCAAGCTTCCTTACCTAGCGCTCAGAATGATTTAGCCGGCCATTAGGAGTGCTTCTAGACTCTTGGTAACCATCAATATCTTTATAGCTAGAGGGATAACACGTAGAAATGATCCCCTAGGTTCTCATAGAAACTTGAACTCAGCAACCTCTGGACAAGAATATGTGGAAATGGCATATTCCAGAGTGTAGCTAGCTAGTACTCCTCCCCACCAGTGATCTACAACATGGGTCCACGTCAGATCTACATCCTGCAACCTTTGGTAGTCTTATTTGGTCCATATCCACGATCCATAATGCCAACTTGATCTAGATGCATAGGCTGAAAGCCACCCAAATAACTCTACTGGGAAGCAGCAGAAAAAAGTCTCATACAGATCATGGTAGAGATTCTCCTCTACCCATCTATGTGTATCAAACTCAGGTCCAATGCTGAATCTCTGGGAAAATTCATCCTCTATGCTCTTGAACCATGATTCAACATTTTCCAATGTCAACCGATCCGTCATTACTCTTTACACAGATCATGATGCATGCTATATCCCACTACAACTTTAAAAAGAGTTCTTGGAAACAGAACCAAGATGTAGTTAATTTTACTCCCATTATAAGAGGAAGGAATCCCATGCGCACCGGCCTATCACCCAACAGAAGTTGAGTGCTCATCCAAGGCACGCATGGGTGCCGAGTCTCTCTTTTATGTGAGTTTTTAGTGGGAAGCATTCATCAATGATTAGTATAGGAGTATTCAGGAAAGAAGTTTAGACATACAAAGATTACAGGGCTCAGGATGACCTTTAGATCCTTGTAGTTTCTTCAGACTGTGTGTTTTAAAAGACTCCATAACACATAATATAACAGAAAGAAAGCTACAACCATTCATTCATAGACTGAAAAGAAAGAGAACTTCTATGAATGAAATATACATGAAACCCACTGATATTCATATCTAATTGTAATAAGTAACCTCATTGTATTCATTGGTTCATTACAAAGAGCCATAGAGGGAAGACTGCAGTCATGCACATCACTAGGCTTGTATAACTACGCAAAAATAGAAAATAAATTACAATGCTGAGCTCAATACATCAGAGCCCCACTCCCAGTAATCTTGTAGATCTCTACCCATGTTATCTCTCTCTATGTGTATCTCTCCTATCTTCTCCTCTTAGGTCTCCCTCTCTATCTTTACACACCTTTCTTGGTCTGTAGGAACTTTTATTTATCACCTTTCTGCGCTACCAACTTGCCTTGCCACACCCTCAGATCTGTTGCCAAGTGTCGAATGTGGTCTTTCAGCGATCATGTTTTCTCAGGCCTGAGCTGTCCACTCCATCTCATGATGGTCTTCTAGAAGATTCCTTTGCTGGCATGCTCTATCCTGGGCCACCTGTTGCCATACTGGCATGTTATCCACACACAACTGATCACACTTTTCACATGTTCTTCCTTTTTTGCTTCAATTGGCTAAGTCCCGAACCTCCTTTTGCGTGCTATGCGTTATATGCTTCCTTAAGCCTTTTATCTTGTGCTCTTTTGCCTTACGCACCATCCTGTAACTGGGGTCCCGTGTAACCACACGCCTTCATACTTAGTCAATATTTCAGGAGCCCAATAGAAAGCTCCATAGCCAAACTGATTTTGGCATTGCTATTCATAGGGGTAACCATGCTGATTTTAGATTTGCTCAAATGCTGATTTGAAGGAGTTGTAAAGCACATTGGAGGTGGGAAACATTACTGCTATTGTGAATGTGAATTCCATAATGGAAATGAAGAAATGATTGTAAAACTTCATGGAATGATGGAAAATAATGAAATATATGGAAAGAAGAGTGAATGAAAAATGAATGAAAATGAATGGAAATGAATGGAAAGAGGGTTTGCAACTTCTTAGATGGGTTGTTGACCAAATGGAGTCACTAAATGTGCTTGAGAATGCCTCTAAAGGATGAAATATTCACAAGAACACACCAACCTACAAAATATGAAGTGGAAGACCTCTAAGGTCCCACCCGGCATGTCAAAACTATTAGTGTAAATTCATAGCACCCCCAAATCAACCCTCAGATCTGCATTAGACAAATGGTCAATTTGGCGTGAATGCACAACATGGAGTTTTCCCTAAGTGTGGGACCTTCCAAATTGGGAAAACTCTCCAGATTGAGGCTAGTTCCTACTCCTCTGTTTAGGTGTATGCATGCAATTTTACAGAGGTTCTGATTCAAAATCCTACTCTAAAACTACCAATGAGATAGGGTTGAGAGAAAACATGGAAATGGAAACAAAACTAAGCAAAAACAGAATGGTGATACACCAAAGGAATGATGAACTTATTATTTTGTAAAATAGACACAGATCATGGAGATACAACATCAAAACATGCACAAATTGCTAAAATATAATGAAAGATCAGAAGACAATAATAAACGCATGAGAGGATTGGAAAATCATTCATAGAACATGCATTATCATTCCCAAGTTTGATACAATGCATTACATGGGAAGAGAGGTGAAACATGTGTTGCAGTCTTCATGGGAGGTCTGAAACTGCTTCAAATCCACTTGCTAAGGAGAAAAGAAGATCTTGCAAGAGCAAGAATGTCCAAAAAAAAGGATTGAATCCTTTCCATTTATAGCTGAAGTAAGGAGAGAGAAAACAGAGGAGGAAGCAAATCAGATCTTCTAATTCAACAATATGCCATTAATTCCTTTCAAATCGACCTGTAAACCTGTTGAATCGACTCCTCTGCTTCTTTTTTTGCATGTTGGAGAAAAAATGATGAATTTGGTGAAACATAGCTCTCAAAGCAATATGATCTTGGTTTAATGGTGTGAGAAGACATTTTAAGGTTTTTTCCCATCAAATCGAGTTGATTCTTCATCCTTGGCGTGTGGGAGAAGGCAACCATGGCGGATTGAGCAAAAAATGACTCATTCGAAGCAATCTGGTTTGCATTAAAGGTGTGAAAGATGTTTTTGGTTTTTTATTCCTTGAAACCTACCCAAAAAAATGATGTTTTTATGCCTCCAATGCATAGAGGGGATCAAGATCTTTCCAATGAGTCTAATTTTGCCCAAATTTGATCTCTGGATCAAAAGATATGCCCATCTGAAGATTTAGGGAAAAATCAAGGAATAAATTTGAGCACAAATTTCAAGGCACAAATTAGGTCAAAAAATGGTGGCAAATCAGATTTGAAAATGGGTCCATGAGCCCAAATTTTAATTTTTGCACTTTTGGAAAAATTTCCCAAAAATCTCCGCATCTCCGCACTTCCACTGGTTACGTGGCACCTATTGGGGTCAGTGGAGGCAAGGATCCTTTTTTGATTTTTCCACTTTTGGATAAAAGGAAATTTTTTATTTTACCTCCAAATCCCTGCATGTCCACTACAACATTTGTATGCCACCTCATCACTTAATTCCTCGGGGCCATGGGTTACTTCCGGTTTTTAAGCCTTTTGACAAAAATGGAAAATTTTCACTTTTACCTCTGAGTCCCCACATGTTGACTACAACATTTGTATGCCACCTCATCACTTAATTCCTCGATGCCATGGGTTGCTTCTTGTTTTCAAGCCTTTTGACAAAAATGGAAAATTTTCACTTTTACTTCCGAGTCTCCGCAGGTCTGCTCCTAGTTTAGGCCTGCCATGTGTCTTTTCTGGGTTCCTCCAGAGATGCATTCAAATTTTGGACTTAGAAACTTTTTTGGAAAAAATTTCAAATTCCCCATAATCCTCCACCACCCTCCCTAAGCACCATTACACGAAATGATGCCATGTGTCCCTTTCGGGACTTAGGCATTTTCCACTCTTGTTCCCTTTGGGGGGCTTACGGGAGTGCAAATGCATTTTGTGCTTTTAACCCAATATGAACTAAGTTCTAAAATTCTTCCCTCGCTCTACTGGCATGAGCCTCTTTGGCACAAAACTCTCCCAAGATCCACGGGCCCGCCTTGGGAAAATTTCCCCTCCAAACTCTGCCGAGCCATAACTCAAAAAATACAAGGAGTTAGGAGGACTTCATTACCTTTCTGGAAAGAGGAAGAAACATTCTATCTGATGAAGCTGTTTCTAGAATCTTTTGAGTGATTATAATGTGTGAAAATTTAAGTTGAAGCACAAGGAAGGAAAGAATGCAAGCAAGTTAGCCAAAATAAGCAGGGGCTCATTTTGGATAGCAAGAACAAATTATATGCATAATAAAAGGGTTGTAAAAAATTTTCAGATGAAATAACTCCAAAAATTTATTATTCCCTCTCTATTATGAGGAAAATATGGCCACACTCTAAGCACTTACTAAATATTTGTTTTCAATCATCATAGGAGCATACCATTTCATCCAAACCAAAAATATTTAAACTAGATGAGTTTTCTTAATACTTTGGCTAGAACACCTCTTTCACGTAGGAAAAACCCAAGTTGGGGAAACAAAATAGCAGATACATTATCCAAGATAAATACTCACCCATGTAAGCTCTGAAGATGGTCTATAGATCACACCCAATTTTTTACAAGAATAATAAAAAATTAAGGCAGGTACCCAAATGTGGTGGAAACTTATTTGGATGAAGTATATAAAATAAATATTACTAGTTATGGAGGTTTCGATAGAGATTCTGTCTTTGTATTGCAACAATCGAGATGATTTGAGATGAGACTTCTACACCCTATTTATAGTGAAAACAAAACAAAACATAATCATCTTCGTGGCTCTTGTAGAATTGTAACTTGGTGATGAGTAGCCAAATTCAAACATGCTAATTTTATATATCTCCAAAGTTATCTAAAAAGCAGGGAACAAAACGGAAAAAAAGGAAAAAATACAAATAACTCCAATGTGCACACATTACCACAAAAAATTGTAAGTTTGTGACTAGCCATCAAATTCAATAAACTCAATGCATATACAAATCGCCACTAGTAGGAGTGAAAAGAATAATATGGTTTACAATAAAGAATGGATAAAGATACGATAAGTTTTCATGAACGCTTGGCTTCAGCGTTCGATTTTTACAGAAGAACTACGATAGGAAAGAAAGAAAAAATACTCGTATTACATCCCACAAAAAACCAAAACAAATATGTGAAAATAGCAGGGAAAAGCTAAACCTGTCATAGTAGCCGTCAGACATCAAATTTAATGGATTTGAAAAAATGTCCAAACAACTGTCAAATTTGACATAGTCCCGTGAATGCATGCAAATACCTTTCCCATAGGGGTTTGCCTTTGGCGTAATAATACCATTATAATGATTTTGATCATGGTCTCTGATCATCCTATCAATCAAACAATCCTCCAAGTTAACCATGTGATCTTAGGACATTTCCAATTTGATAAATATAAGCTATACCATTACCTATTTCTCCACACCAATTGATTCACGACAATTTTTTCTATGTGGTCCTAGACCAATAGTTATAAAATATAACCAATAGTGATCTACCACAATTCTGATAACTTGCCATGATCAATTGCCAAGTAAGAACATTACGTCCATATAATACCATCAAGCCATGCACAAATTCTAGTTTGTTAACAACTTATTGGCTTCAGTAATAAGATATACAATTTTAGTAAACGAGGAAAACATCCATGCCAGTATACAATAGCCATAAGTCAAACACATTTAGTAAATTAAATACTCCTAACACATCACATGACATGGTACACAAAAATATTTATTTCCGATAAAGAATCCAATCGGTACCTTATGTACTAAAAACATTGCCCACAACACGGTAAGCACATTCAAACATCAAAACCAAATAGGAATATTTCGTAAATGTTGAGTGCATTATGAGAATTGAACAAAAAGTGTCATTGCATAGTTGTATATGAAACTACATGTGAATGCGTACATCATTTTCAAGATAACACACACTCGTGTGTCTACATATACAACCATGCTACAGAGCTTATTTTCCAGCTCTCATAACCCACTCATTGAAAACTTATCCCTAATGATAAAATATATTGAAATTGGAGGATGTGATAGGTGGGATAGAAATAGGTGGAGTTGTAGGAGGATGAGTATAGTGAGTAGTTAATAAATTGATAGAAGGATCAACTCAAGGCATAATAAAATGAGGAGGATGTTGAGGTTGAACTTACATGAAATTAGTAGCTATAGTAACCATGCCTAAAACCTTAGTGGGTGTGAAAGAAGGATATGATGATTGAGTCATTACTTGATAAGGTGAAGACATACTCAGAAGGGAGGTTTTGATCAATCAGGTTCACCAAAATGATTAAGCTAAATATGAAATATATAAGCCTAATCTGATGCTATAGTAGCAGTAAATAAATGATAAATTAAGTATAATAATTACACTCAAGTAAAACTAAACAATAAATAATGAAACCCTAATTGCAAGGAGAGGGTAGAAAGGCTTAGCTGATTTAAAGAGTTATGGAGAGTGCAAAAAGTTGGAAAACTAGAAAAGATGAAGTATTGTTCGTCACACTGGAGCTCAAAAAAATGTAGAACTAGAGGAGCAGGTTGGACTGGGGTTCCTAGAGAGGGATAAGGGTTCCGGAGGGAGCCCTATGCCTATTTCTGGGAGCTGGGTCTATGGAAATTCTCAAAAAACCTCCTTTGAGGTGTCACAAGGTGTCCATATTTAGTCACCTTTTGTCACTCTAAGGTCACACCAAGATCGCCAAGATCTTAGTAAACATGGAATGAAGAATGAATCTAAAAAACCCTCAAATAGACATCAAATCCCAAAAAAGAAATATGTTGAATGAGGGGTCAGACTGTCCTCAGCTATAACAATGGTGAAATTATGATTGATTGCTGCACTACATTTCATACCCAATGTAGTTTTATGTGTGTGTGCAAAATTTTACCCTACGTTACTCTTTTTCTAGTTGCACACGGATAAAGAGCAAGTAAATAGATGTAGAATGTAGTAAATGTGTGCATGGAAAAGAATGAACTTCCCTCCTATGAAGTGTGATGCAAAAAACCAACCCTTGTGTCCATTGTGATGGAGCTATATGGATGAAATGGAGATCCTAGATGCATTGATGGATGAAACCTTAGGTGGTGATTGCTAATGTTTAGTGTTTATTCGATTATTATGATCATATAACTTTATATTTATATGATTCCCTTGCTTGGATTTCGTTATTAACCCTGAAAAGGTTGAATACAAAAAATATAAGATGATCAAAAGAATAGAAAGGACCTAGAAAGTGTGAGTAAAGTATAAAGGGGTTAGGGGAATCCAGAGGGGATGAGGGTTCTTGTTGGGCACAAGAAAATGTATAAGTATTGAAGTATACGGTGATACACATGTGACGATAGGCTAAAGAAGGAATGCATGGGAGATGAGTGTGTTGGAGAATAGAGTTTGCACACAGAAAATGGAAGGAGATGTGGGTGACGATCATGACATGAAGGCAGTAGTGAATTTTTAGTATATGGGGCTAAATATAGACTTGTATTGTGCGACATGCAAGGAGGATTGGGTGGTAAAGAAGAATCTATTTTTGAGGAAAGAACTTGTAGTTTGAACATGCACATGGAGCTAATAATAGGATTAGGTGAAGCTTACGTGCTTCCTCATTAATTTTGTAGAGGTGCATGGCTATTCTTAGTATGCAGCCTATTTTGAGAAGTGCATGAGAAGTGAAGGGTAATTCCCCACCCCTATATATATGTGTATTGATTTACATGGTTTAGAGGATTATTATACATTGGATTATTACAAAGTTATGCTGTTGGTGTGATTTTGTGCACATGACTTTGTGATGGTAACTATGATGTATTCATCTATTGTGTTTGATGGAATAATAGAATGGATTGGTATGGTTGGAAATTGGTTGTTGATGTATCTATTACTAGTGATTATATGGTGAATCTGATCCTAATTGTTATGTGATCTGTATGTTTACTTTATTATGTGTGTTTCCAACTTGAGTTCATGGATCTTATTGTTAAAATGGATTATGCATTTTGGGATCTATTTATTATGAACATGCATGCTAACTACATAGTAATACTATAAAAAAGAGGGACCTAGTACCTTTGCACACTTAGGGTGAGAACTTAGATCTGTTTGAGTGATATGCTAGTGCGTATAGGGTTTTAGTAAGAAAATTAGACTACATTTTGGTTCCGTTGATGGGAACTCTTTTCAACTAGAATTTTACCATGATGTTGTATGATGATGGCATATCAGATGACTCTTGCATCCATTGAATATTGGGTGATTGAAAGATAAGATTACTTTACATAGAGATATAGTACTAGACTTGATTTCAATGCACACAAGTGGGTTAAAGAATATCTTTATTATGAGCTTTATGAGTTGTTATTTTGCTGCTTTCTAATAGAGTTGTATGAGTAGTTATCTATGAATGCATCAAATAAAATATGGTATTACAAACCGAGGACTAAAATGCATGAAGAGTACCCAAAATTTTTAGATGTAGATGAATCTTGGATGTGTGTTGTAAATCATTGGTGGGTTGGTGTTATGTGTAGTTATACATTTGAGTACGCAATGTCTATGCATACTTGGCCATAATTTGATGAGTTTGAATTATTTCCCAAACTAAGAGGATATTACCTTCGCAACGTTCCTTTTTCTATTAAGATTCTGATGGTGAGGTTAATTTTGGAGAACCTTCATATGGCTAGTTAAACAACCCACCACAAGTAGGGGTAGGGGTAGGTGTGGTGAAAGATGGTGGACCTTACGACATAAAGGTAGAGAAAGGAAAGGCAGCTTAAGTATAATGAGGCATGGGAGAGGGAATTGGAGAAGAAGTGTGTTATTAAGGAGTCTATGGAGTTGTGGAGGATGATGTCTTGTGAAGGATTTGAAACTCACTCAAAAGACATGGAGCTGGAGAATCAAGCTCTCCCCCACTTAGGCAAGCAGAGTAGAGAATCCCCTTTGGCTTCTGATGAAAATGTGTTTGATGAAGAAATATTAAGGACCACGGATGTGCATCTGATCCCACTTGATGACCTATCCCTTACACTTGGTGTTTGAGTTCTAGAAGTAAAAATTGATAAACAAGTGAGTGTAGGTAATCTATTGGTTTAAGGTAGTTATCATTTTCCATTGAATACAAAAGTGTGTAGACAACATCTATGGCATTACAAGTGACAACATCTTTGTTGTTTAGAGGATTGATTGGAGGAATATTATCTGGCACATCATCTGGACAAAGTGTGGGTGCGCAGAATGTTGGTAATATGTCTGGAAGTACTACAACTTCTTAGGTTATTGGATTTTAGTTTAGTACCACTGTTGGAACACAAGGAAGTACATCCACTAGTATAGTGCTCACTACAAGAGGTGTTTGAGGTGGGTTAGGAGGCTCTCGATCAAGTGGATTAGGTGGTTTTGATGCTAGAGGAAATATTTGTGGCAGTTTTGGTTCTAGATCTAGAGGACAAGGCCTACATCCCCAATAACCCCCACATTAACTCCAATAGGTGTTTTATGAGATGTATCTTCACTTGCCAGAATATAGAGGTATTGAATATGATGTAAAACATGTAAACAAGTGAGATTCATTATGACACGCTAAGGGAATCAATGATATAGATAGGAAGGAAAGTTAGTTTACTATTACTCTTCAAGGGAATGCACATAGCTCGTATAGAAAGTATGATCCGCACTAGACTACAGTTAATTATGATGCTTTATGTTCTACATTTTTGGTTGAGTTCCATATCCATGAGTTTGAACAAAAGAGTATCAACACACTTAAGGACATTAATCAGGGGTTATCAGAAAGCATACAAGAGTATGACTCACATTTTAACACTTTATTGTCAAATCCATCTTATGACATACATCCTAGTCAACACGCATAATGGTTTTTTGGTGGGCTGTTGAATCCTTTCAGAAGGGAACAATCTCATAAGATTTTTTAGACCCACGTAATGCTTTGGAGGAAAATTTTCATATTGAGGCAGTTAGGAGTGTGGATACCGATATGAGTCTATTTATTGAAGCACATATTATAGCTATGGTTAAATAGTTGGAAAATCTCTCAGATAATTCAATTCATGAGACGTGTAGTGGGATTTGGTGTAAAAATTGCATGGTTGAAGGAAACACCAAGGATATATTCCCTCGCAGTTCAATGCGTGCCATGTTTCTGGACTATGATATTTGTCATTTGGAACATGATGTGAGTAAATGTCCTCTTTTGTAGTGAACAATCCATAAGAGTGTATCCATGTATTGTAATATTTGTAAAACTTATACTCATGAAACAATTAATTACAGAATGATTGGTCACATACATGAAGCCATCGAGAATGGCGTGCGTCATACTGGTGTAACAAGTGGATCTGAGGAGCAAGGAAAATAACATAATAAAGGGAGCAATAATGGGGACAACTAGAATAAAGGCTTCCGTGGTGGATACAAAGGCTGAGGTCATGATGGTTGAAGAAGAGGATTCCCTAAAGTAACTTGTTTTAATTTTGGTTCTCCTGACCATTATCATTGCATGTGCCCTCAAAACATGGTTTGCTTCTAGTGTGGAAAACAACATAAGTTTGAATAATGCCCTGACTTGTATGAGAATATGAGAAAGCAACATAAGAAAGATAAGGGTGTAGATATGATAAAGGTACACCACGTGGATGGATATAAATAGATGTTTAAGGTTAGACTAAATTCTGATTTACATCCTATGTTATTTAACACATGTGTTGAGGATGCGCACACTTGGGAGAATTCAAATTCCAAGCAACCTATAATGAAGAAAGAAGTGATTAATGCCAAGTACCGTGATGCTAAACATTATAAACAAGTTTACTTAGAACCTATGGACGTTATCAATATTTTACAAGGAGAGATTATGAGTTTAAAGGAGCAGGCACATGTATTAGAACGAGATAAGAATACTAAAATTCCACAGAAATATATAGATGATTTGAAGGAAGTCTGTCGAATTTTACGTCAGGAGAACATCATACTTATGTTAGGAAAGTAGTTGAGAGAGAAAGTACCATGCACATGACATGGGCGTGAGAGGCAGATCCTTCACGCAAATATGCCTCCCCGTAATCATGAGTATGACAAGGATATTACATTGAATGTAGTCATTGATGGATGGATTTTGAGCAACATTATTATAGAAACAGATGCAAAAGTTAATGTAATCACATTAAATGCTTGGAATTAGATGGGTAGACCACCATTGCATCCTTCTTTGAATGTGTTGTACATGGAAAGAAAACTAGGGATAATCCTATTGGGGTGTTGAAGGATGCTACTATTATGATTTAGGAAGCCAAGTTCACTGGGGAATTTGAAGTATTGGAACTCACAGAGGCAGATAGTTTCCCAAATTTACTTGGGTACCCCAAGTGTTATGCAAACAATGCAGATTTACACTTCAATAAGGGGTATTATCTTCGAGGAAAAATAAGAGCACATCATTATCCCATTGACAGATGTAAAGGATTCCCCATATGTTTATTTCTTAAGTGATGAGGATTTTAATATGATATATGCGTGTATAATTAAAGACCCTAAGGTAATTGATCCATCTAAGGAAAGAGCACTACAGTGGGATTATGCTCATTCAGTTAGTGATACTACAAGTATTTCTTATGAAAATTGGGTGCATGGGATGTATGAAGTAGCTGGGAACAAGGTTAAGAATACAGTTACTCACATAATTAGTCCACACATGGTTAGGTGTTTGAGTAATAACCAGGTACCTTGGTACATTGCCGAAGGAAACCCCAACATATTTTTGCATGTTATGGAAGCCTAGTGGAAGGATAATGGTGACAAGAAATATGTTGGTTTATACCTGTACAGGAAAACAACACGTTGGTGGTATACACATAGGGACAACCTTTCAAAATGGCATGAAGTGAGAATCACCTTTTCTACTAGGTTTCTAAGAAGAAATATACCTTCACAGATATACGAATACCATGGGAAGGATTCTTCTTTACACCACTTTTAGAAGTGTGAGAGACTCTGGACAGAGGGGTAGGAGGCCTTACCACCATCACTCTGGGTACATAATTTCTACGCAACCTCAGAGGCTGCACACACACATGGTTTGTCCATGCAGAGTTGACATAATATATAATTAATTAGAAAATATGACTTCAGGTATGATTCATACTTTTGATTACTTTTATACTAAACCTCTAGTTAATGAAGCATTATAGATTATGAAGTGCCTTACTTTGGGGGATAACATGAAAACTAAGGATATTTTGTTGGATATTCTTGGTGAATTTGATTTGGAGGTGCGCCTTGACCTTGAAGAGAGTGAAGAGGAAGAAATGGTCCGCGCTTGGGAAGAGAAAGAAAAGGGTGAGCTCGTATGCCCGATAGAGACGATGAGGATAAAATCAGATATGTTAACCACACTGAAGGTACACACAAAGTAATGAACATAACTGATGAAAAGGCACATGCGTATCATGAACCTATGAAAAAAAAAAGGCTAACATTAGGACAGAGACAAAGCTTAAAGATGCCATTGTTGATGATTACTGGTCAGAACAAGAGGTTGCTAAGATTAATGAGCTTTTGCATGAATTTCAGGATTTATTCCCTAGAGGGTATCATGAATTGAAAGGATTACACCCTTCTTTAGGTAATATGTAAATCAAACTTAAAGAAGGTGGGCACCCGATTAGGAAGAGGCCTTATATGATGAATTGTAATATGTGCATTACGGTAAAGGAAGAAATTACTAAGATTTTGAAATTTGGCATCATTGAGCCCATTGAGGAATCAAAGTGGGTGAGTCACATGGTGATAAGCATTAAAAAATATGGGAGGATAAGGATCTATGTAGATTATAGAGGATTTAATGATTCATGTGTTATCGATCCTTTTCCTACCCCATTTACTGAGGAGATCCTGGAAGGCATATCAGGGTGTGAGATCTACTCTTTTATTGATGGAGTTTTAGGATATCATCAAGTCCAGATAGAAAAGGAAGATCAAGAGAAGAAAAATTTCACTACTGATTAGGGAAGTTTTGCATGCACAGTTAAACCCTTTGGACTAAATAATGCGCCTGTAGTGTTTTTGTGCATTATTGGACAAGTGTTTCAGGACTTCATTCATAAATTTTTACAAGTGTATCTTGATGACTTGACAATGAATGGTCTAGTTACGGATCATTGTTAAAAATAGGGACTTATGTTTGAAATATGTAGGAAATTAAACATATCCTTGAATAAAAAGAAATGTATCTTTGCAACACCTTTTGGCACCTTTCTTGGGCTCATTATTCATAAGGAAGGATTGTTGGTAGATCTAGCCAAGGTTGTTGTGATCTTGGGATTGAAAGAACCTAACAATCAAAGTGAAGTGCATAGATTTCTTGGTCATATAGGTTATTATAGGAAATTCATTAAGGGCTATGCAAAGATTACTTCACCCTTAGAGGAACTGTTGAAGTCTAAGGGAAAATTCTTTTGGGGTGAGGTACAACAAATATTGTTTGAGGCATTGAAGGAAATGCTTACTACTACAACCATTTTGTGCTTTCCTTTGTGGGAAAAACTGTTTCATGTTCATGTCAATTCTTCTAAAATGGTGATTGATGCCATGTTAGCACAACCAGGTGAAGGGATTGTATACCACCCCACTTGTTTTGCAAATAGGAAGTTGACACCTGCTGAAAAGAATTATATAACTACTGAGTGTGAAGATTTGTCCATGATTTACATGCTGCACAAGTTTAGACAATAATTATTGGCCACACTATTTATTTTCTTCAGAGATCTTATGACACTTAAGTATTTGGTAAAAAATCTTGTTTTACAAGGTCACATTTGCAGGTGGATACTATTATTTCAAGAGTTTTAGTTTACAGTTGTTGTCAAACCAAGAAAAATTAACTCAAGACCTGATCATTTGTCAACTATAAATTATGGTGAGGACCTACAGAGCATTGAAGACACAATGTTGGATGCAAAACTATTTAGATTGAATTGCATGCCCATTGAGTTAGAAGATATTGCAACATTTTTGTGCATTGGATAGGCACCTGATAAGATGAAGATGTTGGAGAAGAAGCAAATTACAATACATGTGGCACTGTACCAGTTGATAAGTGGATATTTTTACAAACTTGTCCATGATGAATTATCATACCAGTGTGTGTTAGAACATGAGCATGAGGTAATTATGGAAGAAGCTCATGGTGGAATTGCAGGTGGTCATTATGCAGGAGATGCCACTGTGCACAAGATTCTAATGGGTAGATTATGATGGGAAACTTGATATAAGGATTTCAAGGAGTATTTCAAGGTGTGTGATCATTTTCAACACCTTAGGAAGATGGGAACTAGATATGAGATGGATTTGAGACCTATTGTAAGTGTCAAACCTTTTGAGAAATGGGCAATTAACTTTGTGGGTCTTATCTCCCCACACGCGCGTAGGATGGGTGCATCCTACATTATAACTTGTACATAATATATTACAAGGTGGTTAGAAGAAACACCTAAAAATGATTTCACTGAAGCTATAACAATGAGATTTCTATGGGAACATATTATCAACAAGTCTAGATTTCTGTTCAGCTTGACAAGTGATAAGGGCACACACTTTTTGAATGAGACTATCCTAATATTATTGGATGAGTTTATGATGGAACATCATAAGACAACACCCTATCACCCATAATCCAATAGTACTACTGAGGCTTTTAATAAAATTCTGGAGCATACATTGACAAAGATCTATGTTGGAAGGAAATACTGGGATGATAAAGTATTTGCTGTAATTTGGGAATATAGGACAACTTAAAAATGATTAAATAAGGCAACACCCTTTTAGTTGGTGTTTGGCGAGGATGTTGTATTGGTTATAGAATTCATGATGCCATCCCTGCATATTACGCATGGAGGATAATTGTATAATGAACAAGCTATTAAGGAACACATAAAAAAATTGATACAGTTGGATGAACGACACACTATTGCTCAGTGGAGTCAGAAGATAGAAAAAGCAAGATAGAAAGCATGACATGATAGAAATATACAGGATAAGGCATTTTAGGTTGGAAAAATGGTTCTTCTATATGATTCTAAGTTTTTGAGCCACGCTGGAAAGGTGAAAGTTCATTAGTTGGGACCCTTTGTTGTAATAAAGATATTAGAATCAGGTGCTTACTAGTTACAGGTGCTCTATGATACTTTCTTTCCCGGTTACTTCAATGGGAGTAGGTTAAAGCCATACTATAAATAAGTCTTCTTGGTGTTTGTAATAAGGCAATATTTCCAGTTAGATTAGATTTCTCTTTAATGAATTTTATTTATATGTGTTTCCTTTCCTCATTGCTAGGCTTTGTCAATTCAGTTCATTGTTTTTTTCTAATAAGTGTGCTTTCACGCCTATATCTAATTACCATCTAAGTGATTTCATGTGTAGCATACTGTACATATAATTAGTGTGTGGTGGATTATAAGCAAAGGCATGCAGCAGGGAGTTGAGAAAGATTAAGTTTTAAAGGAGCACACATGTCGATGCTGATGTTGGTTGCTATAATATATGGAGAATGATGATAATAAGGACAATACTAAAGGAAAATCCATTAACAGTGAATGAGTGCACAATGTATCGTAGGGTAGAAAATGACATGGATAACTACTTGGTATAAAGCACAGAGGTTGAGGTACTTTGGTGCATGAAGAGTGTGAAAAGAGGTCTGCGGTCAGAGTAGTTTATGCACTAGAATGTTAAAACTGGAGTGCACAATGAATGTGCACGTTAAGCACGATGAAAACTGCGGAAAAGGTGGGAAAAGTGAAAAAGATAAATTAAATGCAGTCATATGGTGGTATTTGGAAAGTAATGAATGTGGGTAAAGTTTGAAAACCTATAAATATAAAATCAGGGTTATGTCATTTTTACTTTACCTTGTGTCAAATTTGTGAGTGCTTGTGTGTGACTTAGGGAAAAACTGAGTAATTTGGTGAAAAATTGGGTGCCACGTTGAAGAATCTTGAACCAGAGTATGAAGGAGGAAAAAAACATGAGATGAGAGAGTTCCATTAGAAGGAATACTCTAGATTAAAGGCATGGTGTGAATTTGGAAGGGAACAAGACTTCTCAGGCTAGGGTTTCATGAATTAGGGAACGATAGAAAGGGTTTGAACCAAGTAATGTAGTGTTGTGCCAAGGGTCAATGGATATATATTTAGAATACTAAGGAAGTATAAGGTACAAGGGGAAATTTTGTTTTTTCACAACTGAAATGGCACCAAGGAAAGTAGTGACCATGTCATCAAAGAAGAGGGTCAAGGGAAAAGAAAAGCCAACCCTACATTAGAGGTCCAGGAAAAATGGTACTCTGAAATGTAGTACCCAAATGAAGTATTAATGGGTAAAGAGTGGGTATCTCATGTTAGGAGCATGGCCATGAGCGATTATAACCATTGAACAAATTTGATAGTGCGTGACATGGAAACATAAATTATTCAGATGATGGAGGAAAGAACCCCGGATGATAAGTTAGTGTATGATGACAAGAGGAAGAGGTTATTGTAGAAGGATGAGTGATTATGACTATATGAGCTTCCATTATTTGGGAATCCTGAGAGATTATATTAATGGTTGTTTTAAAATGTCCATGAGGACTATTTCTATTTTGCATGAAAAAGTATGCGCATTACCGCATAGTTAATTAAAAAGTATACTGGCCTGATTAATACTAGGGTCTCATTTGATGATGACTAAGCTAATGATGCTGAGGTAAAGAAGATTTCAGTGGAGTTTGAGTACAAGAAAGGAGGGTGTACATTTTATATTGTTAAGCTTGATGATCCTGTCATAAGGATGGCCACATACTTGCTCAAAAAGCTGAATAGGTAGGAAAAATGGACACAAGTGAATAAAATATGGCTGCATATATGCAAGAAAATATTAGAATGAACTATATATAATATTTTTTCCTTTATATTAGATGATAAAATTGATGTTATACGTGATGGTGACAAGATTATGTTTGGAAATATCTTGTTGGTGATAGTGTTCTCTAAGATTAGGGTGCCCGATGCGCCGAAAGACAAGATATGGGAATTGTTATCCATATTTTGCCCCTAGAAAAATATTGGATTAGACACGACCCCACACAGAAAGAACCAGAGAAACCACATTCAAACCTTTCAAACAGGTTGCAGAGGGACTCTACAATGGAGTGGTAGAGCCTTTGAAAGATTAAATGCCCTGATGCAAGAAGAAAGAGAATAAATGACTCTGTCGAGTGAATTCGTGCCTTAAATTCATCAAACATATTACAGGTAGGCTCGGAAATGAAGTAGTAGGGTTGGGGAAGAAGGAGACAATGTCAAAGGAGATAGAAGCTCAAAAGAGAAGGAATGGCGAAGGTTCGAAGTCTTCAGGCTCTAAAATGGTTCAGAATGAGTCCAAAAATTGACTAAGTATGGAGGAGACAACGAATGCTGCCAAGTGTCTTAACGACACATCTTCAACATTGAATCCAAAAAGAGAGGCTCAAAAAAGTGTCGGGGCTCCATGTGTCCCAGACCCGCAATGGAGGTAGATTCAAAGAATCAAAGTCAGAAGGAGGACAAAGCAGGCCTCAAAAAAGGATAATAATAGAAATGTTAACGGAAGCCGCAACACGTCATCTTGGCGCATCTCCAAAAGTTAATCCAAAGGTGGAGACCTAAATTAGTGCAAGCTCACCACATAGTCCAAGGTTTGAAAAGGTAAGAGGGTCCATTGAAAAGTATAAAGAGTCACAAAGGTTTTCATGTGTCGACCCGATGCTCCTCCAGAGGCAAAATCCTAAGTGGGTTTCCAAGTGAGCGCGGAGCCTCGACGCGTCCAATTTCAAAAAAGGGACAGAGTCAGATTGAATAGTCAATGCACTGTGACATTTCGACGGATAGTGCCAAGTGTCAAAATGGTGCTAGTTCAAGAGCAGGATTGAAGGGAGGTTTCTAAGAAAGTGTCAGGATGCTGCGTGTCCCTGGTCAGATATATGACCCCCTCCGAGCAAAGGACTTAGGAAAAAAACATAAGGAAATCAAGTAGGTCATGGAAGAAACCAAGTGTTGACCCAACGATCCTTCAAAAACAAAATATAGAGGCTTCCCTAAGACATGTGCCAACCCTCCATGTGTCCGGTTTCAAAAGGGAGCCCATTTTCGAACAAGTTTTTCCACTTTTTTGTACAGACCCAATCTAAATTTTAAATGGGCGTATCTTTCAACTCAGGGCTCAAAATCCAACAAATCTAAAAATTTAGATTTAAAAATTTAATTTTAAAGAGGTTAGGTGGGATAAAAATGGAGAAGACAATCTTCAGGATGTTAATACAGGATCTATTTTTGCCTCAACAACTAGATCAGATTCGATCTAATCCGCCATTTCCTTCTCCTTCGAGGCACCGAACAAGAAATTGATGTAGTCAAGATAGATTTGGGGTAGATTTTTCAAGATGCGTTGATGATAGTGGTTGAACTTCGAACCCATTTTTCCTGCTTCTCTCTCTTTCTCCCTTCTGTGTTGAATCTATAAAAATAGGGTTAGGACTCATTGTAAAGGGTTAAACATTCTTTCGATTTTTATAGGCTCCCCTTTTATTCTGGCAAAGGAATTCAT
Organism: Taxus chinensis; assembly: GCA_019776745.2. Taxonomy (NCBI): domain Eukaryota; kingdom Viridiplantae; phylum Streptophyta; class Pinopsida; order Cupressales; family Taxaceae; genus Taxus; species Taxus chinensis. The sequence continues at coordinate 82,747,272 of CM034155.1, read as the reverse complement.
GGAGTATTCAAACCTTCAATTAGATTGCAACACATTTTTTACCTTTGGGCCATTTTTAATGCATTGTATCAATCTGCAGAGCAATAAAACATGTTTGTGATTGATTTTATATCCTTTCTTGTCTCCATTTCTCTCATTTGGTCTTCCATTACAAATTTTTGTTATATGTGTTTGATTACTGTGTGAATTTTTGTTGTTTTATGTCTATCAACAAAACTAGTGTTCAGCATTCCTTCGGTGCATCACCTTGTATCTTAGTTTTGATTTCTTGTATTCCTTTTATCCCTGTCTCCTTAGTAAAACTTAGATTAGGTTTAGGAATAGGTCCTTTGCAAATTTTCACGCATGCACCTAAACAAAGGAATATGAACCAACCTTTACTCTGGAGAGTTTTCCCATTTGAAAAGTCCCACATTTTGGGGAAAACTCAATGTTATGCAAATCACACCAAATGAATCTACCTTAGAAAAGTAGATCTGACAACTCATTTGGGGGTGCTAAGATTTTTTGCTAATAGTTTTGGCACGCACGGTGGGACCAAGAAGTATCCATCTTTATTACAGTAAGATTGATGTGCACTTGCTGTGATTTTATATTTTAAGAAGTTTTTAAGAAGTGCACATTTGGTGACTCCAAAAGGGACAAAATCCACTAGTTTCAGCAGTGCAAGTCTCCCAAGTTCATGAGAAGGATACAAACAAGGTCAATAACTAGAGAGGAGGGAAAGGAGAAGGGGGAGAAGAGCTCAGAGATCTCCATCTCCACCAAATAGAGCCTTATCAACACCTCCTAGTAGGCCATTCTTTCAATCAAGAAGGGTGCTCAAGCTAATCAGGATGGCACAGCCAAATCCTTATGTCAATTTCACTGGAAGCATCCCATTGGCTCTGAATGCTCAAAATCCAATCCTGATGGAAACATTAAAGAGTATCTGTTTTGCTCGGAATGACTCGTTCCTTTTAGAAACAGATGAGGTTAGGGTTAGGAGGAATACCTGTAGAATGTCGAGATGGTGTACGCGTACCGTAGAGAAAGATCAGGCTGATTGCGGAGAACTCCTTTTTGTCTTGGAAGGACTACCTGCAAATAAGAACATAAGACCACAAGATTTGATTAAACAATAAATGAGGAAACTGCCTTGGGCCCAGGAAATATAAAACTTCCTTTCGAAGGTGGTCAGTTCCCCTACTAATATGAATTAACACAAAAGACTGCAAAATATCAATTAGATTACTTGGTTGAAACTAGTAGGAGAAGGCTGGTTTCTGGTTATAGTCAGGGTAACCGATACCGGTTTCTGGTAACCACCGTCGGTTGGGTCTAGGACCTGTAGGTTGAACTGGGTAGGGGAAAGGCTGGTTTTCTAGTTTTGATCAGAGGAACCGATGGCGGTTACTGATAGCCGATGCCAGTTACTAATAACCGATACCGGTGGGTTCTAAGATCTTCTTAGTAGCTATGGTGTTTTGTAAGGCTGGTTTATGGATGATATTAGGAAACGGGATGATTAGAAGCAAAAGAATAATAGTTAGATGCAATGACACGTTAGGTAGTAGGTTCAGAGATGGATTTAGGAGGACTGAAATTCATAGAGCATAAGAAATGTTATAACAGAGGACATGCAAGATGTGACTTACTAGTTTTGACAAAGATGCAAGTTGATCTCCTTGGTTGTAAACACTTCTGGTATTTCCACTCGTCTCTGCTCTGTCAAGTGAAGATCTGGACTCTGTTCCTCGCTCGCAATGCTCTCTGTTGATCCAGAAATCCTTTGACTGATCTCCAAAAATGAAATTCCGATCCGTTGTTTTGGTTTGGGGAGCCCATTTACAGGGAACCGATGGCGGTTGCGTAACCGATGGCGGTCGAGTAGGAACCGGCATCGGTAAGGAAAAAGTAGGCTATTTTTAGTAAAATAGCCCACCTTCCCTGCTTTTCTCCCGAGAGATCAGTTGCGGGCTTGGTCAAGTGACTAGAAGGTCGGTTTTGGGTGCGAGTAAGGAGGCATTAGTTATGGATGTGAGTCTAGACCAAGTCATGGGTCTTAATTAGGTTAGTTTAGGGTTAGGGCTAGGTCATGATGAGGTGGCAAAGTGAGGTGATGTGGATTTATCAATTATAAGGTAATTAATAAATAATTGTGTAAGGTTTAGGTGATGAGGTTAGATTGCGAGATGAGATGCGGGTCACAAGGGGTCGTAAGACACAAATTTGGTGTCTACATTAGCCCCTTATTGTCGTGTAGCTTGTTTTGTAAAGCTGCACGGACAATAATATGAAGTGGTTACTCCTGTTAAGGGTATAGGTAATCCCCCTCAAATCTATCACAGATTGAGTGAACGAGAAATCAGGGATAGGGTTGATAACGGGTAAATGGGGTAGAGGGGATGGTAAGATGGTGGGGTAGGTTCAAGGAAGCAGACGCATATTGAAATGCAATAGTACAACTAGGGTACATGATTTGACGAGCAAACCAGCAGTGCAGAGGCAAAGGTCGATAGTTTATCCAAACAAGGGTGATATAATCCTGGTATCCAAGGCATAGGAAGTAGCCCCAGGGTATATAACAGGTAAGGTACAGGAACGTTTAGGCATGTTCGGCAGTACCAAAAGGTTGGTTTGGTTGAGATAAACGTCACGGTCTAGGTCTGGGCAAAGTTGGTCGACAGATCAAGTCAAGGACCCTAATCATGCTAAAACACGAACAGGTGAGCTCGATTGAACAAAAAACTACCGGATGGGTGGATAAAAGTGTATGGTGTTGATTTTGGGTAAGGGATGGAAGTGGTGCGGCCGTGGGTCGGGCCAAGTTGTTGGGTTGTGGCCTTGGGTCAGGCCAGAAGGGTAAGGGGAGGCCTTGGGTCAGGCCAAATAGTGAGGGCGAGGCCTTGGGTCGGGCCAATTGGTAGGTTGAGGCCTTGGGTCGGGCCAAATTGGTAGGGCGAGGCCTTGGGTCGGGCCAAATGGGTAGGGCGAGGCCTTGGGTCGGGCCGAATAGGTAGGTTGAGGCCTTGGGTCGGGCCGAATGGTTAGGGCGAGGCCTTGAGTCGGGCCTTGGGTAGGTCCTTGGGTCGGGCCGAATAGGTAGGTTGAGGCCTTGGGTCGGGCCGAATGGGTAGGTTGAGGCCTTAGGTCGGGCCGAATAGGTAGGTTGAGGCCTTAGGTCGGGCCAAATGGGTAGGTTGAGGCCTTGGGTCGGGCCGAATGGGTAGGGCGAGGCCTTGGGTCGGGCCGAATGGGTAGGTTGAGGCCTTGGGTCGGGCCAAATTGGTAGGGCGAGGCCTTGGGTCGGGCCGAAATGGTTAGGTTGAGGCCTTGGGTTGGGCCGAATAGGTAGGTTGAGGCCTTGGGTCGGGCCGAATAGGTAGGTTGAGGCCTTAGGTCGGGCCGAATAGGTAAGTTGAGGCCATAGGTCGGGTCGAATAGGTAGGTTGAGGCCTTAGGTCGGGCCGAATAGGTAGGTTGAGGCCTTAGGTCAGGCCAGACAAGTGAACAAATGGTGTGCAGCAAAGGTGGATAGAGGCGATATTGGTGAAAAAGAGGCAAGGAGTAAATAAGGGCAAAGAATGGGGTGAAAGTTGGGTAGAGAACCGATGTCGATTCTGCATGACCGATATCGGTTAAGGGACCGATACCGGTTCCTAAAGGGTAAAATGAAACTGATATCGGTGAAAGGTGAAAAACCTATAAAAAGAAAAATACGGCTTGTCATTGTCACTTTTGTTATTTGCAAACCAAATCGACTTGTCTGACATGGAGAGTTGGGATTAGAGGCTTGATTGAGTGAGGTGGAGCTATTGTATTGGCAGGAGAGAGTTGAATAGTGGGCCCGATTAAGGAGGAGGCAGCAGTTGATTGGCCGGGGACCCAGCAGATCAGGATTGGAGCCATGGCACAGGCAGGAGGAGCTGGAGGGGCTGGACCAGCTGGACCGCCACCACCCATCCCACCACGACGACGTGTCGTCATTCGGGTAGATTCAAAACTCTTTAATTTGGTGATTTGGTTGTATTATGCTAAATTGGGGGTTTGGGTAGGAATTAACCTTGGGGGACCCCATGTCTCCGAAGTGCTGCCTACATAGCCCATTGCACAAAGCAAGGAGGGGCCTCAGACCGATGTAGTTCTCCCTTAGGATCAGGGAGAGGCGAATTCAGGCAATTTGGTACGGTTTAGGCAATTGGTTGGTTGGTAAAAATATTAAGATTGGTAAAGGTAAGGTTGATGGTGTTGGTAATGAATTGGTGATGTTGTAAAAGGTATAAGGGAAGCGAAAGTTAGCCTACCCAAGTAGAAGGGAACCATGTCCTGATTAAGGTCAACACACAATCCTAGATGCGAGGCAAAGCAGAAAGAGTGCTCCGTAGGTGAAAAGAGCTAAACAAACCACACAACGTAGAACGAGCTTGGAGCCCTAGGTACCGTGCATAGACGAGAAGTCAATAGGTGAAAAGAGTTGTGTGATCACAATATATCGAGCGTACATTACGTCCCTTGAGTTGAAACAAATGGTGAGGTGAGGTGGATGGTATAGCTGAGGTGCAGAGAACTTATTACAAAGTGAGTGTTCTGACGAAAGAGAACCTACCCTAAATAGACAAGTCCATGACTCAAAAGTCCTTTTGAATGAGGCTTTTATTTTATTGAATGTAGACTGATCGATGCGGGAAGTCTACAAGGGATATTGATTGTATTATTCTTGAGGTCTTCACGAAGCTGATCGATGCGAGAAGCTTCTGCTAGAGGCTGACTGTGTATAGCTGTCCTTCGAGGGAGCAGTCTATTTATAGTAGCAGATATGATTTTAGTGCATAGCTGTCCTTCAGGGGAGCAGTCTATAGAGAATAGCAGCAATAATTTGGCATATAGCTGTCCTTCGAGGGAGTAGTCTATATTTAATTTAGATGACTAGATGTTCTTTTTAGCGTGAAGCATCTAGGCTTGTAGGAAGTTTGACTCAAGAAAATCCCATAAGAATACGGATCATTTTAATACTTTGAAGTCGTGGACTAGACTAAAAAGGGGAAGGCATCGTTAAGGGGAGGTGAGAATCAAACTATGTGAGCTTGATTTTATTATCGAGGTGTAGGAAGCAAGTGCATGTGGTGGTATGTGAGCTCAAGGGACGAGCAGTAGGCGGATAAGAAGTGATATAACACTAATTTCAACAATAGAATGGTCGAAGATGCAAGGCATTAAGGGGCTCAGGCTCAGGTTTACCATTAAGCGAAGCTAAACGATAAGTACCAGATCCATAGGTGTGAGTGATTATATAAGGCCCAATCCAATTGGGAGCAAATTTTCCACGTTTGCTCTTTTCTAGTTTGGTTACATGTTGATTCTCTTTGAGGACAAGATCACCAACCTTAAAGGTACGCTCATGAAGTCGCTTATCATAAGCACGTTTAATGCGTTTTTTGATAGATTTGAAGGTGATCAAGAGCTGTAAGACGGCGTTCGTCAAGAAGCTCCAATTGGGCTAACCGCTCTTGGCGGAAATCATCGTTGGTGAGAATATCCTGAAGAGATATTCTAAGGGAGGGTATTTGTATTTCGAGAGGCAAAACAGCCTCGGTACCGTATACCAAAGAAAAAGGTGTGGCATTAGTGGAGGTACGAATACTAGTGCGATAAGCCCAAAGGGCAAAGGGGATGTGATCGTGCCAATTTCTTGCCGGATTCATTGACAACTTTCATGAGGATTTTGGTTAGTGTTTTATTAGAGGACTCGGCTTGCCCATTGGCTTGTGGATAGTAGGGTGATGAGAAGCTAAGTTTGATACCAAAGTTGTCGCAAAGGTCTTGTAACAACTTGTTTTTGAAAGATTTTCCATTATCTGTTATCAGGCGATGAGGAACACCAAAACGACAGATAATGTGGTGGTTAATGAACTCTACGATTTTTTCTTTTTTGATTGAAATGAGTGGAATAGCCTCCACCCATTTTGTGTAATATTCGGTCGCTGTGATAATCCAACGGTGACGTTGTGAAGAGGTCGGGTGAATCTCACCAATAAGGTCTAAACCCCATTGTGAGAAGGGCCAAAGATCTCGAGCGACCTGGAGCGGGTGGCTAGGAGTATGTTGAAGGTTGGCATGTTGCTGACACATAACACAACGCTTAACATATTCGTAGTAGTCGTTATTGAGAGTAGGCCAATAATAACCAAGGCGAAGGATTCGTTTGGCCACGGCAAGGCCGCTAAAATGTCCACCACAAATACCGTCATGGACCTGTTGGATGGTATGAGTGGCCTCCGCGCCAGTTAGACAACGAAGGAGGATGCCATCAAAGCCACATTTATAGAGGAGTCCCCCCATGACAACATAACGTGAAACACTTTTAAGAAAAGCACGTTTGCCGTTACTAGTAAGGTCAGGTGGGAGGACAGAGATTGTAAGGTAGTCGTGAAATTGGTGGTACCAGGTATCCTGCGAACTAGTAGACACAGTATTTATCGTACAAACTACCAGGGTTGAATAGGATGGGACAAAAATTTGTTGGACCACGATGAATAATTCAGAGTCAGTTGGTGCGGCGGGAATTTGCGAGGCTAAGCAAGCCATAGTGTCCGCACAAATTTGTTAGTGGAGCGTGGAATGGTTTGTATAGAATAGTGAGTAAATAAGGCTAGAAGTGAATCCACGTAGTGTTTGTATTTTTGAAGTTCCTCATTTTTGCATTAGTAGACGCCCATAACTTGATTGACTACTAATTGAGAGTACCAAAAATGTTGATATATTTGATGCCTAAGTGTAACGTAACTTGGAGACCCAGAATAAGGGCCTCGTATTCCGCTGTATTATTAGTGCAAGGGAAATCAAGCCGGAATGAAAGAGGCATAGGTTCAGCGTCGAGAGGAATGAGAACAACGCCGGCTCCTCCGCCGCGCTGGCATTTAGATCCATCGAAGAAGAGGGTCATTTGATACAACTCTTCCCGGAGTGAAAGAGTGGTGATGAGTTCGTCGGGGAAGGTAAAATTGGTAAATTGTTCCCCAGGTAAAGGGGCCTCCGCAAGTTGGTCTGCAAGAGTTTGTCCTTTGATTGACTTCTATTGTACGAATTCAAGGTCAAGGTCAGCGAGGAGCATAAGCCATCAAGCGATACGTTGGTTTAGATGCGGTTTGGCGTACATATAATGAATGGGGTCTGTGTTGGTGATGACAAAAGTTTTGTGATTTAGGAGGTAATGTCGGAGTTTGGTGGCTACAAATGATAGGGCAAGGCACAATTTTTCTACATGTGTATACCTAGTCTCATAATCCACGAGGGTACGACTTATATAATAAACGGCCTGTTCTCGTCGTGCCGAATCCCGATGTGCGAGCATAGCACCTATAGCATGGTCAGTGGCAGAAAGATAAAGGTAGAAAGGGCGGTTGTCCTGGGGTGGGATAAGCACGGGTGGCTGCAAGAGATAGGATTTGAGAGCTTCGAAGGCTTGGTGACACTCCTCACTCCATTGAAAGGCAATGTCCTTTTTAAGAAGGTGATGAAAAGGTTGACACTGATCTGAGAGTTGGGAGATGAAACGTCGGATAGATTGGAGCTTACCTTGTAAACTACGCAATTGTTTGAGATTTTTGGGTGGGGGCATTTCTAGGATAGCTTTGACTTTAGATGGATCGACCTCAATGCCACGCAAAGAGACGATAAAGCCAAGAAGTTTTACCGAAAGAACACCAAAGACACATTTCTTCGGTTGAAGGTGGACAGAATATTGTAACAGGCGATCAAAAATAATGGTTAAAACATCGAGATGTTCACTATGATGTTTAGACTTGCCGAGAAGATCGTCGACATAATCTTCAAGGATAGTGTGCATAATGTCATGAAAAATGTAGGTCATAGCCCGCTGATAGGTAGCACCAGCATTCTTAAGGCCAAATGGCATGACACGATAATAAAAGGTTCCCCAAGGAGTTATGAAGGCAGTTTTGTGTTGATTGGCAGGGGCAACCAAAATTTGGTTGTATCCTGAAAAGCCATCCATGAGAGAGAGCATCTCATGGCCTGCAGTTAGATCAACAAGTTGGTTAATGCTAGGTAAGGGGAAGTCATCCTTAGGGCAAGCGAGGTTAAGATCCCAGAAATCTGTGCATATCCGAAGTCCACCTGTCGCTTTAGTGACAGGTACGATGTTAGAAATCCATTGAGGATAGTCAATAGGCAAGATGAAGGAAACAGAAAGGAGTCGTTGGAGCTCCTCTTTGACCAAGAGAGCAATGCATGGATGCATTTTTCTCAATTTCTGTTTGACTGGTTTGGAATCGGGGTTTAGGGTGATGTTATGGACGGTAATGGTAGGATCAATTCCTGGCATGTCAGCATAAGACCATGCGAAAGCTTGGTTGCGAGCACGGAGAAAGGTAGTAAAGGCGGCTTGTTCTGATGTGTTAAGGGATTGTCCAATCTTCACAATGTGAGGATCCTCCTCTGTGTGGATGTTGATTTCTATGGTAGATTCGTTCAGCATGGTTTGGGTTTCAGATGGTAAGGCTCATTGAATATAAGAATCATCCGCGCCAAGATAAGTGAGGATGGAGTCGTCATCCTGGCATTCAACAACATTAATCAAAGGTGAATCCTCTTCGATCATGTCTGGATACAGAAGGGGAAGAGAAGATGGGTCCTCATTATCACGTTGATAAGTGAGAGGACCTATGAAGATAGCATTTATGAAAAAAAAAAGTTAGGAGGGATGGATTCAGGGTCTATAGATTCTGTGGGTGATGATGGCAAAGTGGGTGATGATGGTTTGGTAGGGGCGACGTCTTCTTCTTCCAGGATACAGCTGACAGGAGGTGTCTCCTATGTAGGTGTTTCGGGAAAACTGAGACCACTACGATCATTATGTTTACGGGTAGTCACGGGAATGAGTGTATGTCGGCCTTGTTCGTAAAGGCCAAAACCAAAGCCTTTCCACGCACAGCGAGTCAAGAAGGTGAGGGCGAAACGATGATTTGTCAAGTATTGAAAATCGGATTGGAAAGGAACCACACCAAGAGGAGGTTCAGGGGTAATGGAGGATGCGTCAACACCCCCATACGTTAGGTTAGTGCGGCAATGGGGGTGGTCCGTAAGAGATTACCTCCCCCACGCGATAGTCGTAGGTGGGATGTGCATGTAATTGTCTGTACTCCTGCGGGGTAGGGAAAGAACTAACGTTATATAGGCGGTACTCCCCCAGCGTAAGGTGCTGAAAAACATCTACTAAGGGGTCGGAGGTTGGAATGTTAGCTACGGGAAGGGAAGTGGTTTTTTGCAATGGTGGTTTCATCAGTTGAAGGCGTAGGCGCGGTTGAGGTGGATGGTTGAGGTACATTTGAAGAGGATGGTTGGGTTGAATGTATGGGTGTCTTAATTGGTATAAGCACATCGTTAGGGCGGTATAACATATTGCAGGTTTTAAAGGGGGGAGGGTCAGCTTTTACGGTGTAGGACTTCCCCTCGTACTCAAATTTTATGCATCTATGTAATGTTGAGGGAACGCATCCCATGGCTCGGATCCAAGGACGACCCATCAATATATTATATTGGAACTCTCCCTCCAAGACATAGAAGAGTTCGGGTAAAGTACGTGGTCCTACCCGAATGTTGAGGATCACGGTGCCTAAGGTAGAAGTAATAGCGTCATTGAATGATCGCAACATGATGGGGTTGGCACACATGCAACTAGAAGGGATATTCATTTGTTGGAAGGCTTTTGAAGAGATGATGTTTAGGCTAGCACCCCCGTCAATCATAACACGACGTACCCGAATGTCCCGGATGTAAGCTGAGATGAAAAGAGCAGGGTCAGGGTCTTCTGTACCAAAGTCAACAATTTCATCTTCGGAGAAACTGACTACAGCAGCTTGTTGTACAGAGACAGAAGTGGTTGGGGCAGTGGGTTGTTTGGTGAGAGAAGCAACGTGATTGGGTGTTAGAATGGAGGCGACAGGCAGGGTTTCATTAGGTAAAACCTATATCCCTTGAAGGATCTCAATGAGAGCTTGTCGATGAGATTCAGAAGTCTGAATGAGATCATACAGTGTCATTTTTACGGGCGATTGGTGAAGCTGTTTAATCATATTTCGGTGGGCAATGCCATTAGAGATGGGATAGGCGGGTCCGCGAATGACCACTTTAGGTGGTGGTGCAATCGGGATGTTTGACGGAGAAAGAGATGGCATAGGTGTGTTTTCTTTTGCTTTCCCATTGTTTTTCTGCCCTCGAGTAGCAACACTAATCATATTAATCTCGTAGACCTGAGATGAGGAAGATGGTTGGGATAACTCATGGTCTTCAAGAGGTGGGGTTGTAATAATGATAGATCTTGGTGAGGCGGGGGACAGATGGTATAGGAGAGGGAATGGAAACTAAAGGTCTCTCCCTTCGTAAGTTGTCTTTCTTAATCTTTCTATCCGGGAGAGGTGACTGACGAAGGATGGTTTTTAGAGCTTTGCATCCCTCCACATCATGTCCTAGTGTGCGGTGATAAGCACAGATTTTAGACTCATCGTAACCCATAGGTCGGGGTTTAGACGGGTCATAAGGTCTAAGTGGAGGTAGAGAAATGGTCGCATTCTCCACCAACATAGCAAGGATTTTGGCGTAAGATCCTTTGAGTGGGTCAAAATCGGAAGAGGATGAGGGTATTGGTTGTGTGGGTTTTGGTAATGTTTGGGCATGGTTGGTTCTCACGGGTGGTGGTTTAGCCGAGGGGTGTTGATACGTGGTTTTTACTAAACGTGATTTCTTTGGTGCAGAAGCTATGTTGGATGATGAGGCCGCAGATGATGTGGTATCAGAAAACAACCACGGGGAAATAGGAGTGACCGAAAACAAATCTTTTGATGATGGAATTTGTTTAGGGTTGATAGGTGGACAGGATACGCAGAATGACGGTGTTGCTATACCCTGGAATTTCTGTATGGGTGCGGAAGGCGTAGGTTGTTTTGAAGAAAATGCAGGAGGTATGATATATTGATGTAAGGTAGAGGGATGGGGTCCCAATATGGAAGGTAGGTATGACGATGATGGTTTTGATTGTGATAGGGGCACGGATTGAGTTTGTCTCCTAGGTGGCAGGAACGGATTTATTTTTGGATAGATCGAGTCGCTTAGGCGGGTGCGTTAGACTGGGCATTGGTGAGGTCCCAAGCGTAGGGGAAGATCTGGTTAAGTTGATAGAAGTGGACGGGGCATTTGGTAGAGGTGAGGGGGCTGAAGGTGAGAACAGGGGCATTTTAAGCTTCTGTAAACACTTCGGGTATATGATGGAGACATTAGGATCAGTCATTTGCATTTGAGTAGAAAAAGGGGTACTCAAACGTTCCCATAGGGCCTGTCTATCTTCTGTGGAATGACAGTCCTCCAGGTGTGATTATGTAATTTTTGTACAGAAGAACGATGGGTTGTGATTCCAGTCCACTGTGGGTGTGACACAGGAGGTAGATGAGGCACTGTATCAATAGATGTTAAGAGGTCAACCGGTCGTTGAAAAGATTTAGGCGATGAGGGACTAATAGGTAGGAGGGCGTGTTTGAGGGGATCTGTCATGTTTAAAGAATGTGGTGATGTCAGTGTAAGAGATTTCTCGTCTAAGGATGTCAAAAGGAGTGGCGAGCCTTCCTCTTGTGCAGCAAGAGCGGTAGAAGGGGACGTTTGGGAAATAGATAAATTAGATAACATCCGCTCACAGTCTTGTAGGGATGTGGTGTAAGAAGACTCATCGATGAGAAGAGAAGTCCGGGCAGTTAACTCTTTTATGGGTAAAGGAATGATTTCACTTTGGCTTGATGGTGGTGAAGGAGGTTCAGACTCCTGTGTTGGTGGAGAGGCTTGATTCAAAAAAATTTCAATAGAGGCTTTTGGCTGAGAATCGAAGACTGCATGGATCTCATGAACACTCTCCTCGGCTAAGATATCTTGGTTTACGTTACTGTTGGACGAGTGATTCGGGAATGGCTTGTTGAAAATTTTTAGATTTCGGTTAGCAGGGGCGTTAGGATTATCGAGGGTTATATCCCCCGCGTCAACCATTTCCTGCACTATGTTTTTCAACATCTTGCAGTTTTCATGACTATATCCTTTTACGCGGTGAAAGTTACAAAAGTCATTTTCTTTGTACCAGGAAGGTATTGCATGCGGGTGGAGTCAAACCCAGAGTGAGGTTTAACAGGGGGCAAGGTGATAGCCCCAGCTTTGAGCAATTTCTCCAGGATGACGCCATAAGTTTCTCCCAAGGGAGTGTAATTGATGGGCTCAGCTTTATACTTATAGGTGGTTTTCGGCGGAGTATTGGACGGTGTTTGAGATTTGACCATTACCGCGTGGACAGCTCCTTTTGATTTAGAAGAAGTGGACGCGTGAGGAGTGGTGGTGTTTGGCTTGTTGGTAGAATCAGGAGTTCGGAAATTGGGGTTTTTGTTACGCAACCGCAATTTCTCCTCTTCTAAGGCTCGAATTTCTAATTTTCGGGCCATAGTAAAGGCCTCGTCGAATGTACGGAAAGTTTGAATTTGGAGGGTGGGGGAGATGTGCTTAGCGCAGGCCCGTGTAAACAGTTCGATAAGTTCGGTTTGAGGTAAGGCATACGTAAGTTGGTTGATAAGGCCCCGCCATCATCCAACGAAATCTGCGATAGATTCGTCCTCAAATTGTCAGATGGCATAGAGGTCGGTGATAGATACTTTCTTGGCAATGTTAATGGAGAAATGATCCAAGAAAGATTGGGCTAGTTGGTTAAAAGAGAAGATCGAGTGCTGGGTTAAAGCACTGTACCACTCCAAGGCAGGTCCTGATAAGGACATGGGGAAGGTGCGGAGTAACAAGGCGTCATCATGGGCAATCAAATAACAAGCATGTCTAAATGATCGCAAGTGTTGTTGAGGATCCTCTTTACTGTTAAAACGAGTAAATTTTGGCAACTCCCATTGAGGAGGATATGAATGAAGGGGGACAGAAGGGTGAATGGGCTCCTAAAAAACTTGCTCGTATGTCAAGGCGCTACGACTTCCTGAAACCGAAGCCTCCAGGTTTTGCATTTTGTCCATCATTTGTTTGATGAAATCTGTGGTTGGATGAGATGATGGTGCGGTTGTGGTAAACGGAGGCAAGTTGGACCAAGGGCTTCCGCTGGACAATGGTGGGGCTAAGTGTTGATAAGGTATGGAGGATGAGTATGTTGGAGCAACAGAATAGGGATGTCCCATATAAGGTGTTGAGGTTACTGGATACGTGTATGGGAATGAAAAGGTAGGCGGAGCTTGAGAAGGAAAGCTCGTGTGAATAGGTGGCAGAGAGCAAGTCATGAATGGAGTGGTCTGAAAGAGAGATGAGGTAGGGGCAGTTGGTGGTAACGATACGTGAGGTCCAAAATTAGCCAAGGAAAAGCCAATCTGAGTCGTATGAACCTCTGAAGCTGTCGGATTGGGAGAAGGGGCTAAAGATGCAGGAAGTAAGGCAGTGTTATCAGGAGGAGTGGGGGCTAAATGAGTAGCTATACTAATAGGCATGCCAACAAGGAGCTGACCATCAGGCGTACGGTCAGGGGCATGTGACAAATAGTATTGTACAGCGCTGGCATTAGCATCCAGAAATTTGGCAAAGTCCTTGTCTCCTACAGGAATTTGGGGGATCTCACTGGTGTCCGTAGGGTTCCCTATAGAATGTGAAGGGGGTGATTCAGGCAAAGACACAGAGCAGGCATGTGAAACCATGGCGGCGGCTTGCTTCCAAGTGATGACAACCATGGACAAGAACACACAGGAAAGTTTCAATCTATCAAGAACAAAAACAACCTCAGAATGATGAATTTGGCAAGTTGTTGGTTTGTCAGGGGCTGATGAAGACAGTAACCGATATCGGTTTAATAACCGGTGTCGGTCAGAGAGCAGACGACGTCGGTCAGTTAACCGATGCCGGTGTCAAAATTCTAGGATAAGAAGATATAAAAGGCTGCTAATTTGATTTTTAGCAACGTTGAGTATATTTGTCAACTTATTGATCACAGAAGACAAAGTATGACAGAGAAAACAGAATTTGAAAACAAGCAAGATGCACACGCAAATCCAGAGACTAATCCTAGGGTTAATTTTAGTTATCGTGGGCTTATGCCTTTAGACGTAAGATGATGTCAGAATCCTAAACAACAAGACCTAGGGGAAATGTCAAGTTTGTTTTGGCTTATAAGGTTACCTCAATCGGGCGGAGGAATACCACGGAAAAGGGGGGATGTTTGAGCTGTTGTGTTAATTGTGAAGTGATTCGGTATGTGTTGTGCAGTGAAACTAGGGTTAATTTCCTGTCAATACCGTGGATATCACCCCCACGTGTACGACCTGTTACTTAATCTATGTTCACTAGAATTGAAGAACAACAAGCAGGAATGCAATGCATGTGTTTTAAACCCAAATCAAAAATTATGTTCGATGAAGCAAGAGAGATGACTTTCACTAATGCGAAACTAGGAAAGCAAGACAAATTCTTTACGAAATATATAACAAAAGCAGCAACAACAAGTATGCTTCCTAAAATGAAAATAAGCAAGAGAAAGAAACCCAAAATGGGTCCCACCGGGCGTGCCAAAATGTTTCGCTCGGAATGAATCGTTCCTTTTAGAAACAGATGAGGTTAGGGTTAGGAGGAATACCTATAGAATGTCGAGATGGTGTGCGCGTACCGTAGAGAAAGATCAGGCTGATTGCGGAGAACTCCTTTTTGTCTTGGAAGGACTACCTGCAAATAAGAACACAAGACCACAAGATTTGATTAAACAATAAATGAGGAAACTGCCTTGGGCCCAGGAAATATAAAACTTCCTTTCGAAGGTGGTCAGTTCCCCTGCTAATATGAATTAACACAAAAGACTGCAAAATATCAATTAGATTACTTGGTTGAAACTAGTAGGAGAAGGCTGGTTTCTGGTTATAGTCAGGGTAACCGATACCGGTTTCTGGTAACCGCCGTCGGTTGGGTCTAGGACCTGTAGGTTGAACTGGGTAGGGGAAAGGCTGGTTTTCTAGTTTTGATTAGAGGAACCGATGGCGGTTACTGATAGCCGATGCCGGTTACTGATAACCGATACCGGTGGGTTCTAGGATCTTCTTAGTAGCTATGGTGTTTTGTAAGGCTGGTTTATGGATGATATTAGGAAACGGGATGATTAGAAGCAAAAGAATAACAGTTAGATGCAATGACACGTTGGGTAGTAGATTCAGAGACGGATTTAGGAGGACTGAAATTCACAGAGCATAAGAAATGTTATAACAGAGGACATGCAAGATGTGACTTACTGGTTTTGACAAAGATGCAAGTTGATCTCCTTGGTTGTAAACACTTCTGGTATTTCCACTCATCTCTGCTCTGTCAAGTGAAGATCTGGACTCTGTTCCTCGCTCGCAATGCTCTCTGTTGATCCAGAAATCCTTCGACTGATCTCCAAAAATGAAATTCCGATCCGTTGTTTTGGTTTGGGGAGCCCATTTACAGGGAACCGATGGCGGTTGCGTAACCGACGGCGGTCGAGTAGGAACCGGCATCGGTAAGGAAAAAGTAGGCTATTTTTAGTAAAATAGCCCACCTTCCCTACTTTTCTCCTGAGAGATCAGTTGCGGGCTTGGTCAAGTGGCTAGAAGGTCGGCTTTGGGTGCGAGTAAGGAGGCATTAGTTATGGATGTGAGTCTAGACCAAGTCATGGGTCTTAATTAGTTTAGTTTAGGGTTAGGACTAGGTCATGATGAGGTGGCAAAGTGAGGTGGCAGGTAAGGTGATGTGGATTTATCAATTATAAGGTAATTAATAAATAATTGTGTAAGGTTTAGGTGATGAGGTTAGATTGCGAGATGAGATGGGGGTCACAAGGGGTCGTAAGACACAAATTTGTTGTCTACAGTATCCCATATTTCACCGGATAAAACCAAACTTCTCCCAGTGACCACATTCAAGACATTGCAAATGTATGTAAAATCCATGAGATCACTGAGATGGACATTGCAGTCAAGCTGTTAGCCTCTTCACTTAAGGGTAAAGCCTCACAATGGTTTAAGAGCCTAGAAACAGGCTCTATTCAAACTTGGGATCATCTGTATAGAGCTCTTCATGACCAATTTGGAGAAAAGGGGGATAACCTATCCTTGTTGGAGAAACTGACAACAATCAAGAGAGCTCCGAATAAGTAGTTGACAGATTTCAACCTCAGATTTCAAAGGACCTAGGATAGGATTCTATCAATAGTGAATCCCATAGAAGAAGGTGCCTTCTTATAATTTCTTAGAGCTTTAAATTATGATATTGCTTTAATAGTTCAATCAATGGGGGGCACCACTCTACCTATAGCCTATAGTCTCTCTATAAGAGCTGAAAATTGTTTAATTCAGGCTGACAAGCTTGCTCCTAGGCCCTCAATGCCTCTATACCCTGAATTAGGAAACCCAAGTACCAGCTAGATACCCAACTTAGCTCCTATACCTACTCCTAGGAATCAAAGTTTAGCTGAAGCCTCCACCTCATCCTCTAACACCTCAAAATAACTTCAAGAGGTCATGAAACAACTTCAGAACCTAGGGAATGAGTTAGTAACTATCAAGAGGCAACAAGCTCAGAGTTCTAGGACATATTAGCCTCAAGCTCAACATGAGGCTAGACCTCTATATCAGCAAAATAGACCACCAACTCAGACTGTAAATCAGAGTCAAAACTAAGGACAACCTCAAGCTGGTAGACCTTTCAGGTCATATGATCCAAATATAACCTCAACATCAAGGGCATTGGTTCATGTACAAAACAACATGGTACAAGAATATGATTGGTGCTTCCCATGTAATCAACCACATAATCAATCAATGTGCTTCATTGGTGCACTGACCCAGGCCTTGATGGTACAAACAAGTGGTGTGTCACAAGAATCTAGTCAAGAAGAAAACCTGTAGCAAGGAGCTCAGCAAGAGACACCTCCAAGTGAAACTATGCTTGTCAATTGGCAAGCTGAAGACTTATGTGGAATGAATTAACTCCCTTCTCAAAGTGTAGCTGCCAATAAACAATCCAAAAGGAGAAATATTGGAGAAGGAAAATCACCAAACTCAGACAACCTTCAACCTTCCATTATTCCACAAGGTTTTGGTACTCCAAATGCAACTCCTAACATGCAGAGCGATTCCAAACCACCTTCCAAATCCACTCAGGAACCGATTGTAACAACCCATGTGTAAGAGAAAAATTTGCTAGGAAAGGGGCAACATAAGGATAGATTATTTAATATCATTGAGAAAATGAAGAAGACAAGTGTGAACATTTCACTATGTACGATTTGTTACAGAGTACTATGGCCAATTGGCCAAGCTCAAATTAACCCCCTAGCCAACAAGAGAAAGTGCTTACCAATGCGGCTCAACCTGAGAGAAACCATGTAGAATAATGAGGTAAGAACCTAAGGCCTCCTCCATTCTATGTTTCATTAATCATTGGGGAAAAACTGGTGCATAATTTTATGATTGATTCGAGGGCAAGTAGTTCTGTAATGCCAAAACAAATAGCTGATCATTTGCGTCTCCAAGATAAAGTCATCTATAGAGGTGTAGTGCAATTGGATGGGACAATAGTGATAACTATTTGAGTCATCAAGGATTTGAACCTCATACTGCATGCCTGTCCCAATGTGACTGTATTGCAGAACATATCAGTCATAGACTTGCCACCACATTTTGCATTATGTTTGTCTAGAGACTTTACTGCCAAAATTTTAGGCTATTTGTTTGTTGATTGGTTGCATATGATTTTTAGAAAAAGGTATGGGGCCAAGGTCACAATCAGATATGAGCCCATTACTGATTTCCATATTGAGTCTTATGTACCTAGCCCAATCAATGCCAATTGTTCAACTTTTGAATAGGAGGACCTCCTAAGCACTTGTGAAGCTGATACTAAGGTGGGGAGTATCCCAGACTTGAATCTCAATGAATGGGCCAGAAAAATACATTCTTTTGACCCCTATAAGAAGGAAGAAGCTGAGCTAGGAGTCTATTGTCTGCATGAGGAGAATCATCCTCTTCTCGACATCATTAAGACATAACACAAAGATAACAATGAAGTATGGCAATTGTTTTTTGATGGCTCAAGGAGTAGAAAGGGAGCTAGAGGTGGTGCAATGTTGGTTTTACCACAAGGAATCAAGTATTATTTAGCCTTTAGATTTTAGTTTTCTTGCTCAAATAACACTGCCGAATATGAGGCTTTGGTCTAGGGTCTTCATTGGGAAAGGAAATGAGGAATCAAGAACTTGCAAGTTTTTGGTGACAGTGAACTAGTTGCCAATCAAGTCAGAGGACTTAATGCTATCAAAAATGACTTTCTTAAAGGATACAAGAATAGGGTATGGAATCTCATGGAGGATTTCGAAGCCTTCAACATTGTGTCCATACCCCGAAAGGAGAATGTAGCGGTTGATAGGCTTGCAGTAGTTGGAGAAAAATTTGATGTGGTTGATAGCATCAAAAGAGACAAAGGACAACCACATATCCATGTGGTTGTGAGGCCAACAGTGCCAGATAAAAACACATACTGATAGGTGTTTGATAATGATTAGTAGATCATCAATTTATTGTAAGAGGAGGATGAATTCTTAGCCAATAATCAAGACAGATTAGAGCAGCAATATGGAGATCAAGTAGTACAGCTGCATACAAACAAGCTTCCCAAAGGTTTGGTGACATGGGAATCTATCTTCAATCCTAATGATTAGTTTCAAAAAGAGAAGGCTAACATACAGGTCAAAGGAGAAGATACAGAGTCAATTCTAGTTGGAGAAGGCAAAACACTTTAAATTGGAAAAGTGGCCACTGAGCAAGAAATGTATGAATCCATGTAACTTTACCAAGAGTTTCCAGATGTATTTTCTTAGAGCTATGAAGACCTGAGAGGGTTCAATCTGAAGCTAGCACAACACACAATTGAACTAGATCAAGATGCTAAGCCCATCATGCAAAAGCAAAGACTAGTCAATCCACACATTGAACCTCTGATGAAGAAAGAGCTAAACAAGATAATAGATACAAGTATTATAATTCCAATAAAACACTCAAGCTGGGTTGCAAACTTGGTCCTAGTTAGGAAGAAGAATGGAGAGACTAGGTTATGTGTAGACTTCTAAGACTTGAACATAGCATCATTGAAGGACCACTACCCACTCCCCTCAATGGAGCATATTTTGGAAGTGGTGCTTAGATCAAAGAGATTATCTCTCCTAGATGGCTACTCAGGGTACAACCAGATAATGGTGACAGAAGATGATCAATTCAAAATGGATTTCACCACCAAATGGGGCACCTATGCCTACAAAAAAATGCCATTTGGATTATCTAATGATGGAGCCACTTTCCAAAGGGAAATGGATATGGCATTCAAAGGGTTGATCAACCAAATAGTATTGATCTATTTGGATGACATTACTGTGTTCTCCAAAAATGCAGCAGAGCACCTTTTCCACCTAAGACACATGTTTCAAAGGTGTAGGAGATTTGGGGTATCATTGAACCCTAAGAAATGTATATTCTTGGCCCATGAGGGTAGGCTTCTAGGCCATATTGTGTCAAAGAAAGGTTTGGAAATTAACCTAGAGAGAGTTGAAGTAATAAGAGCATTACCATTTCCAAGCCATAAGAAGGCTCTTCAAATCTTCTTAGGAAATATCAATTTTGTCCGCAGGTTTATACCAAACATTTCCACCCTTATCAAGTCAATAACGTTGATGTTGAAGAAAATCTTGGAATTTATGTGGACAATTGAAGGAAGAGAAAGTTTTGAGGCCATCAAAGAAGCTATATCACAAGCCCCAAATCTCATGAATCTAGATTTTTCTAAAGAATTCATACTATATGCCTTTGGTGGTAGTGACACAATTTCTACAATCTTAGTACAACAGAACAAAGAGGGTACAAAGTAGCCAATTTCCTTCTTTAGCCAAGGTTTGGAAGATTATGAAGTGAGATAATCCTTCATCGAGAAACATGTCCTTGTAGTAATCAGAGGGTTAAAGAAGTTTAAGTTTCTGGTTTTAAACAATAAAATCTAATTATTAGTCTCCCATGTAAGAGTTAAAGACTTCCTTCTCAGCAAGGATTTGAATGAAAAATGTGTAGGATGGATCACTCGTGTCATGGAATATGACATTGAGATCAAGGTCACTAAGCTGGTCCATTAGAAGGGATTGTGTGAACAATTGGCCTCAAGTCAACAAGATGAAGCAAGTAATGAAAAAGAAGCTATTATTGTCCTGCAGAATAGTCAAGAGAAGGAAAATGATGATTTACCCACTCCTTGCTAGACTCAGGATATTATGCACTTCCTACAAATAGGCCTATGCCCTTCTGAAATGAGTAAAGAAAAAAGGATACACTTCAGAATGTAAGCCATCCCATATGTGCTTATTGATGGTGTCTTGTTCAAAAGGGACATCAATGGAATTTTGTTAAGATGCATTGGGACAAATCAAATTGAGAGAGTGGTACAGGAGTTCCATGTTGGAGCAGTTGGATGCCATTTTTATCCATGAGTGACAGCACTCAAGATCATGACGGTGGGTTATTATTGGCCCAGGGTGTTTAGTGACTTCTATACACAGATCAAGAAGTGCAAGAATTGTGCGTTCTTCAGAGGCAAAGAAAAGCTAACAACCTTTCCATTGCACCCAATCTCAGTTGACCAGCCATTCATGAAATGGGGATTGGATTTCATTGGGGTCATCAATCCAAATTTGAGCTAAATCCACAAATGGATTCCGAAATCAATAGATTATTTCACCAAGTGGACCAAGGCAGTGGCACTCAAAGAAGCTAATGATTCTAGCATACTAGATTTCCATGAAGAGATAGTGACCAGATTTGGAGTGCTAACCACCATTATATCAGACAATACATTGGAATTCATAGGTTCCAAAATCAAAAAATGGGTTGTTAGGGACAAGATTTACTTGAGCACTTCATCAAACTATTATCCTCAAGGTAATGGCCAAGCTGAGTCCACAAACAAGAACCTGTTAAGGATTTTCAGAATAACTCTTGATGAAAATCAGAGAACTTGGCACACAAAACTCAAATTAGTCTAATGGGCTGATAGAACAACACCCAAGAGGTCTACAGGCAGCTCTCCATTCAAATTTGTCTATGGGAAAGAGGGAGTGTTGCATATATCAATTGAGTTGAAAGTATTGGACCTCATGAAGTAGCTGAAGATGTCTGAGTTTGAGCTAATGGAGGCAAGTTATGCAAAACTGATGGAATTGGAAGAAACCAGAGAGCATGCACTTCAAACAATGGAGAAGGATTAGGTCTTAATCAAGAGATGCTTTGATAAGAAAGCAAAAACAAGGATTTTTCAAGGAGACCTAGTTTTGAAATGGGATGTAGATCCAAAAGAACCAGGAAGGATTTACAATTTTGATGCCATTTGGAGTGGCCCCTACATGGTCACAAGATGTAAAAGTAGCAATGATTTCCAATTGTCTGCATTAGATGGTGAAGAGTTATATATCCTAGTGAATGGAATCTATCTTAAACATTACTACTAGAAGGAAAAGTTCTCACCTTGTACATACTAGTTTAATTTTGCATTCCTCTAAGTGTTTGTGCACATTGCCTTGTTGTAGTGTAGGTTTTTTTTCCTAAGTTCTTTGCACACTCTACATGTTCTACTTGGAGCATGTATGATTTCAAATTTTGTACATAGTTGTGTGGTGCTGTTTTGTTTCTCTTGCACAGTCCATTCAGGGACAGATGAAAGCCCCAGATCAAAGTATTTTTCTACTCTCAGAAACCATTATTTCAAGGTTTTTTATGAAAATTGAGAGTGTAAATGGTCGTGCTTATGGATTAGAGAAAGGATTAGTATCAAACTATCATTCTCGACTCCATGCCCAATGGATACAACAAGGCAACTAATCTTTTCATCTAGAGAAAGATACTCCTGCGAGTCACCAAATTACTATCCATATTTTTGCCCCCTGACAAAATATTAGATCAAGCATGACCCCACACATAAAGAACCAAATAAACCACATTTAAACCTTACAAAAAGGTTGCAGAGGGTCTCTACAATGGAATGGTGGAGATTGCAAAAGATTAAACAACTCGATGCAATAAGAAAGAGATGAAATGGCTCTATTGAGCGAATCCATTCCTTAAATTCATCAAATAGATTATAGGCGGGCTCAAAAATGAAGTAGCAGGGTCGGGGAAGAAAGAGAAAATGTCAAAGAAGATAGAATCTCAAAAGAGAAGGAACAATGAAGGTTTGAAGTCTTTGGGTTCTGAAATGGTTTAGAATGAGTCCAAAAATTGACTAAGTATAGAGGAGACAACGGACACTGCCAAGTTTCTTAACGGTGCATCTTCAAATTTGAATCCAAAAAGAGAGGCTCAAACAAGTGCTAGGGATCCACATGTCCTAGGACCAAAACAGAGGAAAAGTCAAAGCATCAAAGTCAAAAGGCGGATAAAGCAGGCCTCAAAAAAGGATAAGTATAGAAATTTTAGCAGAAGCCGCCACAAATCAGCTTGGCACATCTCCAAAGTTTAATCCAAAGGAAGAGACCCAAATGAGTGTGAGATCACCACTTATTCCAATTTTTGAAAAGATAAGAGGGGCCGTTGAAAATTCTAAAGAGCCACGGAGGTTTCCACGTGTCGACCCGATGCTCCTCTAGAGGAAAAATCCTAAGCGGGTTTCCAAGTGAGCGCAGAGCCTCCACGCATCCAATTTCAAAAAAGGGATAGAGTCAGGTTGAATAGTCAATGCATTATAATAGGCCAACAAAGAGTGCCAAGTTTCCAAACAGTGCTAGTTCAAGAGAAGAATTGAAGGGAGGTTTCCAACCAAGCACCAAGCCGTTGCGTGTCCCCGGTCAGATATATGACCCCACTAAGCAAATGACTTAGGCAAAAAACATAAGAAAATCAAGAAGGTCATAGAAGAAGCCACTTGTGGACCTAAAGATCCCTAAAAAAAAAAAAATACAGAGGCTGCCCTTAGACATGCACCAGCCCTCCACGTGTCTAGCTTTTTAAGGGGGTCCGTTTTCAAACATGTTTTCCCACTTTTTTGTACAGACCCAGTCTAAATTTTAAATGGGCATATCTTTTGACTCGGTGCTCAAAATCTAGAAAATATGACACCGTTGGAAAGATCTCAACTTTTTCTATGCCATGGAGATCTAAAAATTTAAGTTTGGAGAGGTTAGGTGGGAGAAAAATGGAGAAAACAGTCTTTGGGCCTTTAATGTAGGATCTATTTTTACCTCAACAACCAAATCAAATTCAATCTAATCTGTTGTTTCCTCCTCCTTTGAGGTGCTGAACAAGAAATTGATGTTGTTAACATAGATTTGGGGCAGATTTTACAAGAGGCATTGATGATAGTGGTTGAACTTCGAACCCATTTTTCCCGCTTCTCTCTCTTTCTCCCTTTTGTGTTGAATCTATAAAAGCAGGGTCAAGACTCATAGAAAAGGGTTGGACATTCTTTCTATTTTTACAGGCTCCCCTTTTCTTCTGGCAAAGGAATTCATGGAGTTTTCATACCTTCCATTAGATTGCAACACATTTTCTACCTTCAGGATGTTTGTAATGCATTGTATCAATCTGTAGAGTAATAAAACACGTTTGTGATTTATTTTATATCCTTTATTTTCTCCATTTCTCTCATCTGGTCTTCCATTACAAATTTGGTTATCTGTGCTTGATTACTGTGTGCATTTTTGTTGGTTTGTGTCTATTAGCAAAACTAATGTTCATCATTCCTTCGGTGCATCACCTTGTAGCTTAGTTTTGATTTCTTGTAGTCCTTTTATCCCTATCTCCTGGGTAAAACTTAGATTAGGTTTAGGAATAAGTCCTTTGCAATTTTTCATGCATGCACCTAAAAAAAGGAATAGGAACCAACCTTTAATTTGGAGAGTTTTCCCATTTGCAAAGTCCCGCATTTTGGGGAAAATTCAATGTTATTAAAATCACACCAAATGACTCTGCCTTAGAAAAGTAGATCTGACAACTCATTTGGGGGTGTTGTGATTTTGCACTAACAGGAATATCCTGTAGAGGATCTCTCCCATACAAAATAGATGCGTGATGTGTTTAGTGTAGAGAGGAGAATTCCAACTAGGTTACCTGCTCTTGTAGATGGAGTTTTTGAGTTTGTAGTCTATAAACAATTTTGTATTGGGAGGTAACTCAGAAAATCAGAACTCAGAAACTCCATCTATAAGAGCAGGTAAACTAGAATAAAGAGAGAAGAGAATAAAGAGAGAAGAGAAAGGGATAGAGAGATAAGGGATAAGGTAAAGGTTATTGTGTAGCTAAAACATGAGTTAAGGGAGGAAAGAGGGGAGACACACACAGATTATGAAAGGAAAGAATGCATAGCTGATGTGATCTTACTAGTGCACCTGGATTTGGCCCCTCCTAGTACAACCAAGTATGAAACCACTTTCCATTTTCTGGAGGATTTAATGTCCATGATCACAACTCAACAACCACCTCTTGCATTGGAATCTGCAAAATATATATTGGTGAAACAGAAGCATCAGGAAAAAGAACAGATTAAAACTGCCATTACATAATACAATGAGTTAATTGAATCAATAAAGGAAGCATATCACATGGTAGAAGTTGTATATGAAAATTGTGAAGATATGGATCATGTAGCGGGACTACTTGTTGCAAAAGATGAGGAAAATCTGAAAGAGTTTGAGACCAAACAAAAAGGAAATAGGGAAAAACAAGAAAGAATCTTGGTGGAAGTTGAGCAGAAATGGGAGGTAATTTATTCGTTGAGGGATTCAATTAAAAATAAGTTGAAGGAACTTTACCCATAAGTTACATGCAGGATGGACATGCTAACTAATAAAATAAAACAATTAGAGACTTTGGTTGAAATAATGAAGGAAAATGGTGAGGATTTGAATTTTTAAGAGGTTAAAGCCATTATAGGTGATTCCTTTACTCAAGCGATTGGTGAATTAAAGGGGTGGAAAAAGTTAGAATCATTAGTAAATAAGGAATTCCCCCTCCTTTTTACATAATAACACTTGGATTATTTCATTATTTTCCACAAACCATCTAGATATTCTTTCATTCTTTAGTTCTTAGAGAATTATTTGTCATAATTTGCGTGATCAAGCAGAGTGTTGCCGAGGACGAACAACATACCTAGTGTGTGGTAATGTTGGGCTTAGAAAAATTTCAAAGTATTGAAGTATGTAATAATACACATGTGTGGATAGGCTACAAAAGGAACACATGAGAGATGAGTGTGCTGGAGAAAAGGGTTTACACACAGAACATGGAAGGAGATGCACGTGAGGATCATGATATGAAGGTAAAAGACTTAGTGAATTTTTGATATATGGGTATAGATATAGACTTGGAGTGTGTGACACACAAGGAGGATTGGGAAGTTAATAAGAGTATATATTTTAGGAAGAACTTGTATTTTGAACGTGTGCATAAATATAATAATAGGATTAGAACTAGATTTAACTATAGATAATCTATTATTAGGCAAAGATTGTATGATTACTAGTTATTTTTGTAGCGACGCATGAATATTCTTAGCATGCAACCTGTTTTGAGAAGTGTTGAGAGATGAAGGGAAATTCCCCACCCCATACATATATGTATTTATTTGCATGATTTAGAGGATTATTGTACACTATATTGTTATAGATTTATTCTGCTGGTGTGGTTTTGCGCGCATGACTTTGTGATAGTAACTATGATGTATTCAAATATTGTGTTTGATGGAATAATAGAATGGATCGGTATGGTTTGATATCGGTTCTTTATGTATCTATTACTTGTGATTATATGGTGAATCTGATCCTAATTGTTATGTGATGTATATGTTTACTTTATTATGTGTGTTTCCAACTTGAGTTCATGGATCTGATTGTTAGAATGGATTATGCATTTTGGGATATTTTTATTATGAACATGCATGCTAACTCCATGGTAAGATGGTAATAAAGAGGGACATGGTACCTTTGTGTGCTTTGAGTGAGTCATTATATATTTTTGAGTGATGTGCCAATGCATATAGGGTTTTAGTAAGAAAAACAGACTACAGTGCTTGGCGCTGGCATCGTGGCTGGGCGCTAGTATCCAGGATGATAAACTTAAGAGTATTAAAAGATAGAATGATGTAGGATCATCTTGTATATACTCAATTTTGTCTTGAGTAATCTTCTTAGGGTGTTTTAGGAGGTTTAGGGAGGGTTTTAGTCCATTTGGACCCATGAATTTGTAATAAGAGCTCATATGGAATTTTCCCTCCAAATGGCTCATTTGAATGTGTAAATTTTATTTATGTTGTTTTAGTGAGTTAGAAGTTCTAATTGTTAGTAAATGAGGATAAAATGATGAATTAGGGTCATAAAGTTTGTGTGTACCTAGTTCATGACTTAACTAGGTCCTATACCTCACTAGGTTAGGCTAAGCATGGTTAGGTTAGCTGTTTTCTCAACCTTACTACCTACTCTTCTCATAAAAGAAAAATGTATTCAAATGAAAAAATGGGAATGAGAGGTTGAAGTTAGTGGAGGATGTAGAGAGGGAGAATAACTATGTAATTAGCCATATGGCTCTTGAAGCTCTATAAATTTCATGATTATATCTAATAAAAGCTTCATTTTTGTGTAAAATTGTGTTTGAATACTTGTGGGTGGATCACATTATTGTTTATGAATATTTGAACTATTTATGATGTCTAGAGTTTTTGGATGGTTGTATACAGGTAAAAAATGAAGGTACAACCATTATGAGGGCTTGTATTGAAGCAAGAAGAAGAGATGTGGAAGAAAGGATAGTGATAATCAAGTGTATGTCTTTAAAACCCTTAAAATAGTGATTCAGTACAATCATGATAAAAAAATTTTGACAGATACAAATGATCTAAAATTTGGATAGTAGACATATGATAAACTTGTGAAAATGGATTTTTAACCATTTTTCTTTATTTTATGTTTATCTAGAGTTGTGATGAAAACTAAGACCAGACCTTGTTATGAGAACATAAAATCAGGATCATACCTGGTAAAATTCGTATAATTAACGTGTTTTACAGAGATATTTTATGAAATTTTAAGGGTAGAATAATGAGAGGTTTTTGTAAGTTGGGTTTTAAGGATATTTCTAGTTGATAAATTTACAAAAATTCATGCATGACATAAGTTTTTGATATAAATAAGAAATATGGGACAATCTTGTGGGTTTTGGTGCATTTTGGCAAGTTGATCATTATAACTTTGTGTTTTTGATAAATTTGGTGTTGTATTAGGATAATTGTAGGGTTCTCTGCATCATTTTGGTATCAGAGTGGCATATCAAGGCATTTGAAATAAACTTTTGCTAAGAGAAGAAGCCAATTTTGATATAGGCATTTGTATATAGTTGTTTTGATGAATTTGTATGAGGTGGTTATGGTGTTTTGATTTGTGGATGATTTGATTGAAGTTTCTGAAACTGATGGTTTCCTTCTTGTGAGAGTTTTGTGTGTGAAGATATATGTTTCTCTTTTGAAAAATAAATAAAAAAGTGAAGCAAATAAGAGAAGTCAAAAGACTAGGTAAGAGAAACCTAGTCGAGGCTTGGGAAAAACTTGTCTAGTGAAGAAGGATGAAGATAGAGTGGAGTTATTGAAATATATTTTTTTAATTATATGAGAAATTAAAGGAAAGATAAAAAAGAGAGAAATAGAAAAGAAGAGAGTGGAGGAAAAGAGAAGAGTGTGGATGGAGGAAGAGATAAAAAGGTTGAGAGAAGATGGAAGAATTATTGATGAAGAAAAGCCAAGGCATGTGAATGGTGATAAGAAAGAAGGTTAAGTGGCCACTAAGGTCACTCATGAAAAGAGGAAAGAAATTGCAGTTGAAAAAAGGATAAAATAAGTGGAAATAGAGTTAATAAGGACGAGAAAGAAAGAAAGCAAGAAAGAAGAACTGAAAACAAAGAAATAGTAAAGGAAGGATGCATTTGTGAAGAAGAACTAGAAGGGGAATATGAGAAATATGATTTTTATTTTATGTATGTGAGAAAAGAGTAATTGGAAGATGAGTTACAAGAACTTGAATGTGCTTTACATGGTGAAGAAATGAAGATTAATGAAGATAAAGTGGAGATGATGGATGAGAAAATTGAAAATGAAGAAGAAACATGTAAAGAAACACAAAAGTCTCTTGGTTTCTCATCTAAGGTTTTTTTTTTTGACATGTGTGTTTTCAGGTTTGATTGATGAAGAGGTAAATCAAATTGAAAAGGCATCTCTTAAAAGAGCTCAAGTGAAGATAAAGAGAGATGAAATCCTCATTTTTGAGGACAAAGACATGAAAAAGAAGATAGAGGAAAAGAGTGAAGAACAAAGAAAGAATGTAGCTGAAAAATTTGAAGAAAATGTAACAATAAATATGGGAATGTTATAGGTAGAACACAATTGGAAAACAAGAAAAATGAATACCTTTTAGTATGTACCATCATTCTCTCCACATGGGGAGTATGATGCAGGAACATCTTGTATATATTCAATTTTGGCTTGAGAAATCTTGTTAGGGTATATTAGGACATTTAGGAAGTGTTTTAGTCCATTTCGTCCCATGAATTTGTAATAAGAGATCATATGGACTTTTCCCTCCAAATGACTCATTTGAATGTTTGAATTGTCTTTATGTTGTGTTAGTGAGTAAATAGGTCTAATTTTCAGTCTATGAGGATTAAATGATGCATTATGGTCATAAAGTGTGTGTGCACCTAATTCATGACTTAACTAGGCCCTATACCCCACTATGTTATGCTAAGCATGGTTAAGTTAGTTAGTTTCTCAACCTAACTACCTACTCTTCTCATAAAAGAAAAATGTATTCAAATGAAAAAAGGGGAATGAGATGTTGAAGTTGGCGGAGGAAGTAGAGAGGGATAAGAACTCTACAATTTAGCCATATGGATCTTGAATCTATGCAAATTTCATGATTGTATCTAATAAAAGCTTCATTTTTGTGTAAAATTGTGTTTGAATGCATATTTGAGTACTTGTGGGAGCGGATCATGTTATTGTTTGTGAATATTGGAAATATTTCTAATGTCTACGGTTCTTGGAAGGTTGTATACAGGTACACAATGAAGGTAAAACCATTATGATGGCTTTGATTAAAGCAAGAAGAAGAGATGTTGAAGAAAGGGAAGTCAAAAACAAGTGTATGTCTTTAAAACCTTTAAAACAATGATTGGGTAAAGCCATGATAAATTTTTATTGACACATCAAAATAATCTTAAATTTTGATAGTATACGTATGACAACATTTTTTAAATGGGTTTTAAAATATTTTTACTTCTTTCATGTTTATCCAGAGTTATGATGAAAACCAAGACCATACCCTGTTATGAGAACACAAAATCAGGATGATACCTAGTAAAATTCGTATAACTAACGTGTTTTATAGAGATATGTTCTGAAATTTTGAGAGAATAATAATTAGAGTATTTTGCAAGTGGTTTTTAAAGGAAATTTTGAGTTTATAATGTTACCAAATGTTATCCATGACAAAATTTTCTGATATAAATAAGAAATTTGGGACCATCTTGTGGGTTTTGGTGCATTTTGACAAGTTGATCATTCTAACTTTGTGTTTTTTTGATAAATTTGGTGTTGTATTAGGATAATTTTAGGGTGTTATGCATCATAGAATGATCAATTAAGGGTGTAAGATGGACAGGAGAAATAGAAATCAAAGAAAGGTGGCCAAAGACATGGGTTGATTAGCACTCTTCTTAATTAGGAATCATATGAATAATAGTATGTAATCAAGACTAGATAATTACCCAAAATGCGTGATTTTGTGTCTACACATTCATAATGTGTTTATTAACTATTCTTTAGTCAATAATGCAGCTAGTCTTAATATATGTAACATTTACTTTCTCCATCAAATAGGACTTTCTGTTGCTAATCTAACTCCATATACTCTATTTATATGTGGCTTTGTTAACACTCCTAAATGAGTGCTGGGAGAAATATTTCTACTTATTAATGTAGGACCATGCACTCTTAAATTTTTATGTCATGTTATGCATAATAATCCTAATTATAATATCCTTCTAGGCCATCCTTGGTTACATACTATGCATGCAATCCCTTATACCCATGCCATAACATACCACGCCCTTACAACACCTTCTATGAATAATTCTACAAGAGATTCCACACCTCACGTTGTTAATATTTTTGACATCCCTCTTACACATGATGATGAAGACACCGCTTAAATTTTACATTATTCTCCTCTTGTGATGGAATACAGTGTTGCTGATTTACTGATGAACTTTCTATTAACACTTATATACTCTTTTACAATATATCCATTACCATAGCTTTAAAATCAATTGATTACAATTATAATGATCATATGACTGTAGATTCCGATGTTACATCACTTGCCACAACCTTCTCACCACAAGTAAGAACAAAATGTGATGATTTACTAATGATTCCTGATGATTTTAACTTACATACTTTCCAAAATTTTATGCATGGCTCATATACTATTGCTACACCTCATTTTTTTGCATCCATGGGGGCAATAAATTCCCCCTTTCCAAATTTATGTCTATGATCATAGGGGCTACTACATAAAAATTTAATGTTTTCAATATTCTTGAATTGTACTTATTGCTTATGATGAATCTTGTGTTTCTACCCCATTTCTTGAGGTTGACAATGGAAATCCTCCTATCATTGCATATGTTATGCATATCCTGACTCACAAATTGATCCTTATTATTTCCATTATTGCCAACAAGCCCAATGTTACACATATTCTATTTTATCCTAATGGAAACACTCTTATTTTTTATACACTTCCTACTCATGTAGTTGGGATCTTGGATTCCATAGGTTTCTCCCCTAGTCATAGTATTTCACATTCTAATAATTCAAAAAAATTCAAATATTTGTAAAAAATACTAAAACATTAGCTTAAATCTTGGTTGCATGTATCCTTACGTGCTTATACTATTTTATGTTTCATTTTGTCTTTGATTCATAGTATGTTATATCATTTTACATATACATATGAACATTCACATGGTAATTTGATGTGAATACAGACTATCTACAGGTTATCACATGATGCATGATTCTTGGCATTGTTCTCTACTGGTCCCATTGAGGCTCTTGAGGGATTCTACCTTCCCTACTTCTCTATATTCAAGTATTATCATTACAATATCTACTACTTTCATTCCTATTTTTCAGTCGTATACAATTTAACATACTATCAATTTTTATAACATGATAATGGGTGCTTCATGTGTAGCATTTATCTTTTAAGCCTACTCCCAACCATGGTTATCAAATTTTCTTGTCTTCTATGTTTGTGTCTGTTGGGCCCCTGGAAAATTGGCTAAGTATGAAGGCGCATGGGGGCGCGGGATCCCAATTATAAAAGGGCGCGCAAGGAAAAAGCAAGTAAGAGGAAGAGTTAAGAAGGCACATGGTTCGTGTGGCGTGCAAAAGGATTTTCAGGACTTAGCCAATTTATGCGTCCAAGGTAGAACAAGTGAAAAGCATGATCGGTTGTGCACGGATAAGATGCTAGCCTGACAACATGTGACCCAGGAAAGAGCATGTCAGCGATGGGATCTTCTAGAAGATCATCATGAGATGGAGTGGAGATCTCTGGCCTAAAGGAACATGCTCACTGGGAGGACCAAATTCGACACTTAGTGATGGATCTGAGTGCGCGGAAAGGCAAGTTGGTAGCATGGGAAGATGATAAATACAAGTGCCTGTGGAACATAAAAGGAGACCGAGATGGAGATAACATACAAATGGGGATATAGAGATAGAGGAAGAGATATACACACAGAGGGATAACATGGGTGAAGCTTTGTAGGATTGTTGTGAGTGGAACTTTGATTCAGATAGGAATGTACTAGGCCCAGTATTGTAATTTTGTTTTCTTTTGGCATAGTTATATAAGCCTAGTGATGTGCGTGAATGCGGTCTGCCCTCTATGGCTCTTTGTAATGAAAAAATGAATATAATGAAGTTACTTGTTGCAAATAGACATGGATATCAGTAGCTTTAATATATATTTCATTCATAGGAGTTCTCTTTCCTTGCATGCTATGAATGATTGATTGTATCTTTCTTTCTATTATAATATATGTTATAGAGTCTATTAAAACATCTAGTCTGAAGAAGCTACAAGGATCTGGAGGACATTCTAAACCCTATGATTCTTTTATGTCTAAATTTCTTTCCTAAATACTCTTACACTAATCATAGATAAATACTTCCCACTAAAACTCACATAAAAGAGAGACTTGGCACCCACGCGTGCCTTGGGTGAGCACTCAGCTTCTGCTAGGTGATAGGTTAGCGCACATGGGATTCCTTCCTTTTATAGTGGGAGTAAAATTGACTACATCTTGGTTCCATTGCCGGGACCTCTTTTCAAAGTTGTAGTGAGATATCGCATGCATCATGATCTGTGTAAAGAGTAATGACAGATCGGTTAACATTGGAAAATGTTGAGTCGTGGTTCTAGAGCATGGAAGATGAATTTTCCCAGAGATTCAACACTAGACCTGAGTTCAATACACATAGATGAGTAGAAGAGAATCTCTACCATGATTTGTATGACACTTTTTTCTACTGATTCCCAATAGAGTTATATGGATGGCTTTCAGCCTATGTATCTAGATCAAGTTGGCATTATGGATAGTGGATATGGACCGAAGAAGACTACTAGAGGTTGTAGGATGTAGATCTGACGTGGAACCGTGCTGTAGATCACTGGTGGGGAGGAGTATTAGCTAGATACACTCTAGGATATGCCATTTCCATGTATTCTTGCCCAAAACTTACTGAGTTTGAGTTTCTACGAGAACCTAGAGGGACATTTCTACGTGTTATTCCTCTAGATATAAAGATATTGATGGTTACCATGAGTTTAGAGGTGCTCCAAATGGTCGGCTAAACCATTCTGAGTGCTTGGTAAGGAAGCTCAGGTGGAGGAAGATGGCAGATGATACAATAGAAAGGGAGAGGGAAGAAAGACGGCTCAATTATGGAAAAGTGCATGAAAGGGAGATTACTAGGTGATGCGAGGTTGCTAGTGTGATAGATCTATGGAGATAGACGTTGCGGGAAGGATTTGAGGTTCACGTGGAAGACGTGGAACCTGAGGAGTCTATGCTACCCCATCTTGGCAAGCACATAAGGGAGACCCCTTTGGCTTCTGGTGAGAGTTCGTCGCATGGAGAAAGGAGAGTCGTTGTTACATATCTAAACCCACCCAGTGACCAAACCCTGGCGCTTGGTTTTAATGATCCAGGAGGAAGTATTAAACCAATTGAAACTAGTGGAAGAGATAGATCCATGCCTAGGAGGTATAATTTTTTAGTTTCTTCTTCTATGGTTGCACATATTCTAGTATTTGGATGAGTTTTTGGAAAAGGGGCAAGTGTACAAGCTTTTGGTCTCGCATCAGGGAGTGGCATGGGATGAAGTAGCGATAGTGGGGAGCTATCACAGACCGTCAGTGCACAGTTCAGTGGGACCGTGGGGGCACTTGGCACAAATCCTATAGGCCTTATTGGACCCAATGATTATGGTGGATTTGGTGGCTCTAGAGGTACAAGACCCAGTGGACCTGGTGGATCAGGTGGTGGAGGAAACACTGGAGGGAACCAAGGCTCTGGTTCAAGACAAGGACCCTAGCCATCACCTCAGGTTTTTTTTGAGATGTCTCTAAATTTACCAGATTACAGGGGCATTGAGGATGCTACAGAACATGTTCAAAAGTGTGAACTGCTATGGCATGCGAAAGGTATCACAACCCCAGAATGAAAGGATAGTCAATTTGTAGCCACGTAGCAAGGGCGTGCACATAGCTTGTATAGAAATTATGACCCTCCTCAAACGATGGTGGATTACACTGCCTTAAAGAATGCATTCCTGGTATATTTCCACATTCCTGAGTTTAAGAAAAAAAAAATTAGCGCTTTGAAGGAGATACAATAAGAAATGACAGAGAGTGTGTGGGAGTATGATGCAAACTTTAAGACTCTCTTGTCTAAATTATCATATGATATACATCCTTCTCAGCATGTACAGTGGTTTTTTGGGGGATTGATCACCCCTTTTAGAAGGGCCTTATCTCATAATTTTTTTATAGATCCACGTGAAGCATTGGAGGCTACCTTGTGCACTGAAGCTATTAGTAGTATTGATACTGGCGTTAGCCTGTTCTTGGAGGTTCAGATTACTGCTATGGCTAAGCAGTTAGAAAAGCTATCTGTGAACTTGGTCCATGAGACTCACAGTGGTTTGTGGTGCACAGATTGTGAAATAGAGGGGCACGTTAAGGACAATTGCCCCTGAAGGATGGTATGCACTGTGAAATTAGACTATGAAATCTGTCATGGGGACCATGATGCAAGTAGATGTCCCTTTCTGCAACATGTGATCAGGAAGAATGCATCTTGTTATTGCAAGATTTACATCTCCACGACCCATGATACTAAAGACTGTAGACTCATTGATCAGATACATGAGGCCATTGATCATGGGGTGCACCAAACCAGCATTACTAGTGATTCTAAAAATGATGATCGCCATTATGAGGAGCACGCAGATGGAGGCGCATGTGGAAGAGGTTTTTGAGGAGGATTCTGTGGATGAGGTAACTACGGAGGAAGGAGTGAGTTCCCACGAGGAACATGTTTTAATTGTGGATCTACAGAACATTACAAGCATGAGTGCCCAGAGTTATTACAGTGCTCATGGTGCGATAAGAAGCATAAGTATGAGGAGTTCCTGGAATTATTTGAGCATATGAATCAATAGCATCGAAAGGAAAAAGGCAGTGTGATGGTTAGCATCAAGAAGGTAGACATATAATGGATGCCTCAGGTAACATGGGATGAACGTTTGGAGCCTATCTTGGTAACAACAAGGGCAGAAGCCACACACACAAGAGAGGTACCAAGAAAGAAGACCATGGTTACAAGGGAAGAGGTTGTTCATGGAAAGTATCCAGACCCCACACATCAAAAGGAGATATATCAAGACACCATAGATGTTATT
Organism: Taxus chinensis; assembly: GCA_019776745.2. Classification (NCBI taxonomy): domain Eukaryota; kingdom Viridiplantae; phylum Streptophyta; class Pinopsida; order Cupressales; family Taxaceae; genus Taxus; species Taxus chinensis. The sequence continues at coordinate 82,712,154 of CM034155.1, read as the reverse complement.
CAAAGCTTATAAGGGGAGATCCAGTATCTAAAGGAGCAATCCAGGAGGAAGGAACAAGGAAGGAGAATCGAGGAACAAAAAGATGACCTGGATGAGGTCAAGGAGGTGTGCAAAATTCTAACGCAGGAGAACATCATTCCTTTTCTAGGATCCTAGTTGAGAGAGAAGGTACCACGCATTGGAGATGAGCATGAGAGACAGGTCTTGCACTCAAACCTTCCCCCTCACAACCTCAACTATGACAAAGAGATTACATTGAATGCAGTTGTGGATGGATGGATCCTCAACAATAAACTCATTAACAATGGTGCGGAGGTTAATGTTTTGACTTTGGATGCAGGAATCAGATGGGAAGACCTACATTACAGCCATCTTCAAATGTGTTGTATATGGAAAACAAGACTAAGGCAATGCCCATCAATGTCTTGAAGGATGAAACTATTACTATTCAGGGATCCAAGTTTACTGGGGACTTTGAAGTCTTGGCACTCACCGAGGCGGATAATTTCCCAACATTACTTGGGTGCCCTTGGTGTTACAAGAACAATGTGGACCTTTGGTTCAACAAAGGGTACATCAATTTCGAGAACAAAGAGGAGTGGGTCATTATAACCCTGGTTGATGGGAATTCAATGCCCTACATTGAACTGTTAGGAGAAGAAGTTCAGGATAAGATTTATGTGTGCTCAATCAGAGACCCTGAGATGGTACACCCTATTAACAAGGTTATCCAGTTTAAAGATGCTCAGTCAGTGAGTAATACCACTAGTCTGACATGTGATAATTTGGCACATGGGACTTATGAATTAATGGGACAATAGTTGAGAGGATCGGTGAACAAGGTAATAAAGGCACACATGGGTGCCTTAGAGGAAAAGAACTTCCCAAGTACTTCAGAGGAGCCTTCCTTGAGATCTTTCTGCAGGAGATAGAATCTCAGCGGAAGAACGAGAAGGAACAGATGGAGATGCTAAGTTACGTCTTGCTTAACACAACAACTCATTGGTGAGCCACGCTTTAGGAGAGCCTTTTAGAGTGTCATGAGGTAAGAACTACTCTCTCTATTAGATTTTGTAGAAGTAATATACCCACCATCATCAGGGATTACCATGTGAAGGAGCCTACCTCTTTCCATATCTAGGAATGTGAACAGGTTTGAGAGAAGGCACAAAATCCTTTCCACCATCCCTCTGGGTACACAAGTTGTATTCTACACTGCAGGGTTGTGTGCGCGCATGGTAAATTAATTCGGAGACATGCCTCTAGACAAGGAATTAGCAAGAGCTCGTGGCTAATCTTATTCAAACCTTTAATTATCGGAGTACCAAACCATTAGTTGATAAGGCCTTGCAAGGTATCGAGTTCCTTACCATGGAGGATAGTACCAGAATGGAAGAATGGATATTGGAACTACTAGGTGAACTAAGATTGGAGGCGTGCTTCGAAGAGATTGAAGAAATAGAAGAGTTATAGCTTGAGTGCACATGTTTGGAAAAGAAGAAGGGAAAGTTAGTATACATGATCGGTGGAGAGGAATCAAAAAGTTTAGATGTTAACCATTCTGTAGGGATGCATGAAGTTGTGGATAGTGTAGATGCCCACGTGTGTGTTTACCATGAGCCATTAAATACAAAGAAAGTTAACATCGGTTCAAGAGAAGAACCTAAGGAAGCTATTATTGGAGATTATTAGATGGAGGAGGAAGTATCAAAGATCATTGATCTGTTACGTGAATTTGAGGATTTATTCCCATGTGGATACCATGAGCTAAAAGGTATTCACCATTCCTCGGGGGAGATGAGAATAAAAATGAAGGAGGGTACATGCCCGGTTAGAAAAATACCTTAATAAATGAATCCCAACTTATGCATGAAGGTTAAGGAGGAGATAGACAAGATGATAACTTTTGGGATCATTGAGGTAGTGGAAGAATCAGAATGGATAAGTCCGATGGTAATCAACATCAAGAAGGATGGGTGGATTAGAATTTGTGTGGATTATAGGGAATTGAATGCAGTTTGTGTCATTGATCCATTTTTGACCCCCTTCATTGAATAAATTTTGGAAGGAGTCGTTGGGTGTGAAATCTATTCCTTTATGGATGGATTTTTAGGATACCACCAAGTTTGGATTGCAAAGGAGGACAAGGAGAAGACAACTTTCACCACCGAGTGGGGAAGTTTTGCATATACGGTCATGCCCTTTGAGTTGAAGAATGCACCTGCTATTTTTTCACGCATAGTGGTGCAAGCATTCCAGGACTTCATTCATAAGTTTCTCCAAGTTTATTTAGATGATTGGACAATATATGGTCTGGTTAAGGACCACTGTGACAACTTGAGATTAATGTTTGAAAGGTGTAAGCAGTTGAGGATATCCCTCAACATTAAGAAGTGTGTGTTTGCTACACCCTTTGGGACTTTATTGGGGCATATCATATGTAAGGAGGGATTTCTGGTAGATCCCGCTAAAGTTATAGTTATTGTGGGGTTAAGGGATCTTACTAGCTAGAGCGCAGTGCACAGATTCCTTGGGCATATGGGGTATTATAGAAAATTCATTAAGGGGTATGCCAAGATCATTGCGCCCTTAGAAGAGCTACTTAGACACAAAAGTACCTTCCATTGGGGAAATGCCCAGTAGAGGGCATTTGATACATCAAAAGATAGGTTTATTACCACACCTATTTTATGATTCCCTCTTGGGACAAGCCCTTCCATGTCCATGTAGATGCCTAAAGAACCACCATTGGAGTAGTACTTACACAACTAGGTGAGGGGATTGTTGATCATCCTCTTTGTTTTGTGAGTAGGAAGTCAACATCAGCAAAGTAGAATTATACCACAACTGAGCACGAGGCATTGTCAATGATCTATGTGCTTTTCAAATTTAGATAGTATCTACTAGCGACACCCTTTGTATTCTACACCAACCATATGAAATTAAAGAATTTAGTGAACAAGCCCATTCTTCAAGGGCACATATGTCGATGGGTGTTGTTATTTCAAGAGTTTGAATTCACCGTTGTAGTAAGCCCGGAAAAAGCAATTGTGGACCTGATCATCCATCAAGAATTGATTAAGGAGAGGATGCACAAAGTATTGAGGAAGCAATGCCAGATGCGTAACTGTTTAGATTACTGTGCGCGCCCTTGGATTTGGAAGAGATTGCTGTATTTTAAAAAGAAGGTGTGGCGCCGGATGGGATGAAGGCATTATAAAAGAAGCAGTTGGCCATACACGCCATGCCCTACATGTTGATTAGTGGAGACTTATACAAATTGGGATGTGATGAAGTTTTTCACAGATGTGTGTTAGAGCATAAACACCTGACCATTATGGAGGAAGCACACGGAGGAAGTGCGGGTGGGCATTATGCAGGTGATGCCACCGCATGCAAAATATTAATGGTAGGTTTATGGTGGGAAACCTTGTACAAAGATTATAGGGATTATTGTAAAGCATGTGACCACTGTAAACGCATTGGCAAACCAGGAAGGAGGGATGAAATGCCTTTGCGTCCTATTCCTAATGCAGAGCATTTTAAAAAGTGGGCGATAGACTTTGTATGACCTATTACACTGGAATCACATAGGATTAGGTCTCATTATGTCATCACTTGCACGAATTATCTCACAAGGTGGATAGAAGCATCCCCAACTAAAGATGACACAGTAGCAACAATGACAAGGTTCCTATGGGATAACATTATCACAAGGTATGGATGCCCTTTGAGTTTGACTAGTGATAGGGGTACGCATTTTCTGAATGAGACCATGAGGATCCTACTATTTGAGTTCATGGTGGCTCATCATAAGACTACACCCTATCTCCCACAAGAAAATGGAACCATGGAAGCATTCAAAAAAATACTGAGTCATACCTTGACCAAAATCTGTGATGTTGGAAGACAGGATTGGGATGACAAGGTATCACTAGTTTTATGGGCTTACAAGACTACGTATAAAATAATAAATAAATCCACACCTTTTTAATTGGTGTTTGGCATGAAAGCCTTTTTGCTGGTTGAATTTATGTTACCTTTTCTGCGAATAGCGCATGCAGGAGGATTAGCCGATGAACAAGTGATGGAAGAAAGAATTGATGAACTAATGAAATTGGATGAGAGACGATCACTTGCCCATTGAAGCCAAACAATGGAAAAGGCAAAGCAAAAGGCTTGGCATGATCGCCATATTAGAAACAAGAAGTTTGAGGTTGGGTAGATGGTGTTACTATATGATTCTAAATTTCTGTGCCATCTTGGAAAGTTGAAAGTCCATTGGTTAGGTCCCTACACAATCTCGTACATCCTTGATTCAGGCGCGTGCCAGTTACAAGTTCTGGATGGAACAAAGTTTCCTGGACACTTCAATGGTAGTACGCTAAAGGCCTATTATAAATAAGTCTTCTTGGTGTTTGTAAATAAGGTAGTTTTGCCTGTTAGTTTAGAAGTTTACCTTTATGTATTTTTCCTTCCCTTGTGTTTCCCTTTCGCATCGTTGTTTTGTTCCATGCCTTGGGTTCCAGTAACCTTATTACTATTTTTGGATAATTTATGAGTGCGCAGAGGACTGATCATCATTTAAGTGTGGGGTGGAGAAAAGTGAAGGAGAAAAGTGAAGAATCACGTGATTAAAAGTACCAAGGAAGTTGTGTTGAAGAGCCTTATTGCGTAGCCTGGTTGAAAGAGAGATGAAGAGAAAAGATAGAATGGTTGGTGCCAGGATAAATCTACTTGTAGATCCTACATATAAAGGAAAAGGAAGTGCAATTAAAGTAACACGAGGTAGGTGAAAGAAATAATCTAGACAGAATAAATACCTTTGGCGTGTGTTGAGCATGTGTAAGAGTCTCCTGTTAGGTTAGTTTGCACGCTAGAAGGTTGGAGGAATTTTCACGTAGGAAGGGTGCGCAAGTTAAAGATGGTTTTCACGTAGGAAGGGTACGTGAGTGAGGTCGTTGAAGACGGGATTTGTTTTAAAAATCCACATTAAATGAACAAAGTATGGGGTAGGTAGAGTAGCATTTAATGAATAGAAAAAGGAAAACTATAAATAGAGGGTCGGGGCACTCTCATTTTACTTTGCAAAAATGAAGAGTTAGAGATATAAGTGAGTGTTATACGCTAGGGTTTTTTAGATTTGATCAAGTGGAAGATCTATGTGATTAAAAACGTGAAGAGCCAGTTTGAGATTGTGAACTAGAAGGAAGGAATTACATAGGTGTGGAAAGAAGTACAAAGATGCTGTCTTATGAAGATTTTATCAAAGTTAGGGTTCAACAAACTAGGGCACGGGTTTAGAAGAATTATATCACAGATCTGAGATCGAAGGTTGGGAGAAGGAAAGTAGAGTAAAAAGGAGAGGATTGGAGTGATAAAATTACCTCGACCATGGCACCCAAGAAAGGAAAGGGCAAAGCTAAGGCTAAACAACCAGAATCCGAGGTAGATACAAACAAAGAATGGTATGCAGAAATGCAGTACCCAGATGGAGTGATGATGGGGAAGGAATGGGAATCCCATTTGAGAAGCATACCGGTCAGTGAATATAATCACCACACCAACACTATAGAGAAATAAATGACACTATAGTTGGTACACCCAACCAACAAATGAACACCCGAAGGTTTACCTATCTATAATGATAATGTAAAGGTCAAGTTAGCGAAGGAAGGGTTACTACAACTCTATGAGTTTCCTTATTTTGGGAAGCCGGATCACTTGTATTAGTGGTTGATGTCTCAGGTGCATGAGGACTACTTCCACTTTGCTGGGTGCAAGATGCGCATGAATCCCCAGTTTATTTCATAGTTTATAGGCCTCATATGCGAGGGAGATAGCCTAGAAGATGACCTTGGCGATAAGGAGGCTATTCAAGAGACCCTCATAGAGTATGCCAACAAGAAAGGGTCACGATACTATGACATATTAGACATCAAGGACCCCATTATGAAGATGGCCGTGCACCTGGTAATGAATCTGAATGGCCAAGAAAGATGGATGCAAGTCAACAAGCCATGGCTACATGTCTGCAAAAAAATTGCATAGGGGACTATTTACAACTTATCCATGTACATTGCAAAGGAGATAGTTAAATGTGCAAAGGAAGGGTACATGATCCTCTTTGGTAACGTCTTGCTCACCATAGTGTTCACAGAGATTGGAGTGTCGGATGCACCAGACAAGTTTGTGTGGGAGTACCCAGTCGAAGACCCTTTTCCCGTGAAGAGGTTTGAAAAATGTGCATGTGATATAATGAAGGATCCCCACAAAGCATGCCTAGAAAAGTGGTATACACGCTTGAGAAATGTATTCGAGGTAGAATGGAGGATCCCTAAACAACTCCCAACAACCACACAGGGAGAAGTTGAGTTCGCAGTGTATCATCACTACTACTTGGGTAGGTTCAAGCTAGTTGACGAATCATGGAGCCCTTGGTGCAAGCTCCCTTTCGCGTTCACTACCCAATACTTCCAAGTGGGAGTGAATAGATTTAAAGAATCAAAGAAGCTAAGGCTGGAGCTAGGAAAGTTGGACTAGGAGCACAAGGATATGAGGAAGAAACTAAACTACCCCGGAGGTAAGCGCGCGTACGTGGAGAAGTACGTGTCGCATGAAATCCATATGACTAGGCCAATGATACTTCCTATCACGTGAGGATCCATGACGTGCGTATACATGTGCATAAGGCCAAAATTTGAAGAGGGAACATACTTGGTGGATGAGATCTCTATACCTGAGGACCCCTTGGGAAAGAAGAAGCCAGTGTCTAAGAAGAGAGGCAGAGGAGAGGAAGGAGCACAAAGTGTGTCGACTGCTCAGACAGTGAGCATGCCTTCTACAAGTGCCAAGCCAAACACTTATGTTCAGAGAAAGAATTCTCCAGTAAAGGAGAAGATACCAGAAGTAGAGGCACTCAAATGAGCCACCACCATGGAGGAGTCACAAGAGGAAGAAGAGAAGGAAGAATATCCTGACCAGAAGACACCTCTCAGGAAGAAGGAGAGGGTGGATGAAGAAGCTGACTCGAAGGTGACCAACAGCTTGGAGAGATATCTGGGAGAAGGAGAGGATGAGAGTGAAGGAGGTGGTAATGAGGAGGAAGAGCCAGAGAAAGACAAGGAACCTTTAGAACCTCATGTATTTAGTGTCTATGACTCAGAGGAATAGAGTGGGGATGAAAAGAAAGATTTCATATTCACACGATGAAAAGGTGCACAAGGTGATGAAGGCATTGAAGATACAAATACAGATGAGAAGGATGCCATGGAGAATCAGGGAGACATAAGTTTTACCAAGGAGCAGATAATCGAAATAAAAGAGTGAGAAGCGAAGAAGATGCTTGAGGCCCTTGTAGACCAGGAGTTAGAGCGTAGTGCAGACATAGTACTTAAGGAAGGGAAGGAGGAGAGCATTGAAAAGGGACATGACAGCCTAAGAGGCCCAACTCTGACAGTTAGCTTCCCCAAAGGCATGTGCTCAAGAAGAAGAACTCTGGGTGCAGAATAGAGGCAGATAATGGGCTATGTGGATGATTCAAGGAAGGTAATACGTGCACAGTTCCAGAGAACGATACCCACTGAGAAAATTATAGCCATGCGATCATTCGAGAAGGAGGACACGTACCCCAAGACCAAGAAAATGCTTTCTTGGGCATTTGAGTCCCACGTTGATGAGCTAGACTTTATCTAAAGAACAAAGAAAGAATGTAGCTGAAAAAGTTGAAGTAAATGTAACAATAAAGAGGGGAATGTTACAGGTAGAACACAATTGGAAAACAAGAAAAAAGAATACCTTTTAGTATGTATCATCATTATCTCCACATGGGGAGTATGATGTAGGAACATATTGTATATATTCAATTTTGGCTTGAGAAATATTGTTAGGGTATATTAGGAGGTTTAGAAAGTGTTTTAGTCCATTTAGACCCATGAATTTGTAATAAGAGATCATATGGACTTTTCCCTCCAAATGACTCATTTGAATGTTTGAATTGCCTTTATGTTGTGTTAGTGAGTTAATAGGTCTAATTTTTAGTCTATGAGGATTAAATGATGCATTATGGTCATAAAGTGTGTGTGCACCTAATTCATGAATTAACTAGGCCCTATACCCCACTAGGTTATTCTAAGCATGGTTAGGTTAGTTAGTTTCTCAACCTAACTACCTACTCTTCTCATAAAAGAAAAATGTATTCAAATGAAAAAAGGGGAATGAGATGTTGAAGTTGGCGGAGGAAGTAGAGAGGGATAAGAACTCTACAATTTAGCCATATGGATCTTGAATCTATGCAAATTTCATGATTGTATCTAATAAAAGCTTCATTTTTGTGTAAAATTGTGTTTGAATGCATATTTGAGTACTTGTGGGTGTGGATCACATTATTGTTTGTGAATATTGGAAATATTTCTTATGTCTACGGTTCTTGGAAGGTTGTATACAGGTACACAACGAAGGTACAACCATTATGAGGGCTTGGATTAAAGCAAGAAGAAGAGATGTTGAAGAAAGGGAAGTCATAAACAAGTGTATGTCTTTAAAACCCTTAAAAAAATGATTGGGTAAAGGCATGATAAATTTTTACTAACACATCAAAATAATCTTAAATTTTTATAGTATACATATGACAACGTTTTTCAAATGGGTTTTTAAATTTTTTTATTTCTTTCATGTTTATTCGGAGCTATGATGAAAACTCAGACCATACCCTATTATGAGAACAAAAAATTAGGATCATACCTAGTAAAATTCGTATAGCTAACGTGTTTTATAGAGATATGTTCTGAAATTTTGAGAGAAGAATAATTTTGAAGGAAATTTTTAGTTGATAATGTTACCAACAGTTATGCATGATAGAAGTTTCTGATATAAATAAGAAATTTGGGACCATCTTGTGGGTTTTGGTGCATTTTGACAGGTTGATCATTCTAACTTTGTGTTTTTTTGATAAATTTGGTGTTGTATTAGGAGAATTTTAGGGTGTTATGCATCATAGACTAAGAAATTAAGGGTGTAAGACTGACAGGAGAAATAGAAATCAAAGAAAGGTGGCTAAAGACGTGGGTTGATTAGTACTCTTCTTAATTAGGAATCATATGAATAATAGTACGTAATCAAGACTAGATAATTACCCAAAATGCGTGATTTTGTATCTACACATTCATAATGTGTTTATTAATTATTCTTTAGTCAATAATGCAGCTAGTCTTAATATATGTAACATTTACTTTCTCCATCAAATAGGACTTTCTGTTGCTAATCTAACTCCATATACTCTATGTATATGTGGATTTGTTAACACTCCTAAATGAGTGATGGGAGAAATATTTCTACTTATTACTGTAGGACCATGCACTCTTAAATTTTTATGTCATGTTATGCATAATAATCCTAATTATAATATCCTTCTAGGCCATCCTTGGTTACATACTATGCTTGCAATCCCTTCTACCCATGCCATAACATACCATGCCCTTACAACACCTTCTTCTATGAATAATTTTACAAGAGATTCCACACCTCATGTTGTTAATATTTTTGACTTCCCTCTCACACATGATGATGAAGACACCACTTAAATTTCACATCATTATCCTCTTGTGATGGAATACAGTGTTACTAATTTACTGATGAACTTTACATTGACACTTATATACTCTTTTACAATATATCCATTACCATAGCTTTAAAATCCATTGAATACAATTATAATGATCATATGATTGTTGATTCCGATGTTACATCACTTTCCACAACCTTCTCACCACAAGTAAGAACAAAATCTGATGATTTACTAATGATTCCTGATGATTTTACCTTATAAAATTTCCAAAATTTTATGCATGGCTCATATACTATTGCTACACCTCATTTTTTTGCATCCATGGGGGAAATAAATTCCCCTCTTTCCAAATTTATGTCTATGATCATAGGGGCTACTACATACAAATTTAATGTTTTCAATATTCTCAAATTGTACTTATTGCTTATGATGAGTCTTGTGTTTCTACCCCCATTTCTTGAGGTTGACACTGGAAATCCTCCTATCATTGCATATGTTACGCATATCTTGACTCAAAAAATGATCCTTATTAATTCCATTATTGCCAACAAGCCCAATGTTACACATATTCTATTTTATCTTAATGGAAACACTCTTATTTTTTATACACTTCCTACTTTTGCAATTGGGATCTTGGATTCCATAGGTTTCTCCCATAGTCATAGTATTTCACATTCTAATAATTCAAAAACATTCAAATATTTGTAAAAAATACTAAAACATTAGCTTAAATCTTGGTTGCATGTATCCTTACGTGCTTATACTATTTTATGTTTCATTTTGTCTTTGATTCATAGTATGTTATATCATTTTACATATAGTATGAACATTCACATGGTAATTTGATGTGAATACAGACTATCTACAGGTTATCACATGATGCATGATTCTTGGCATTGTTCTCTACCGGTCCCATTGAGGCTCTTGAGGGATTCTACCTTCCCTACTTCTCTATATTCAAGTATTATCATTACAATATCTACTACTTTCATTTCTATTTTTTAGTCATATACAATTTGACATACTATCAATTTTTATAACATGATAATGGGTGCTTCATGTGTAGCATTTATCTTTCAGGCCTACTCCCAACCATAGTTATCAATTTTTCTTATCTTCTATGTTTGTGTCTATTGCGCCCCTGGAAAATTGGCTAAGTATGAAGGTGTGCAGGTGTGTGGGATCCGTGTTATAAAAGGGTACGCAAGGTAAAAGCACGTGGGAGGAAGAGTTAAGAAGGCACATGGTTCGTGTGGTGCTGCCAGCCTAGCAATAGGTGGCCCAGGAAAGAGCATGCCAGCAATGGGATCTTCTAGAATATCATCATGATATGGAGTGAAGAGCTCAGGACTAAAGGAACATGCTCACTTGGTGGACCACATTTGACACTTGGTGACAGATCTGAGGGCACGGCAAGGCAAGTTGGTAGTGCAGGAAGATGATAAATACAAGTGCCTGTGGAACAGAAAAGGAGACCGAGACAACTTGATAACATACGGATGGGGATATAGAGATAGAGGAAGAGATATACACATAGATGGATAACATGGGTGAAGCTCTGTAGGATTGCTACGAGTGGAACTTTGATTCAGATAGGAATGTACTAGGCCCAATATTGTAATTTATATTTCTTTTGGCATAGTTATACAAGCCTAGTGATGTGCATGACTATGGTCTGCCCTTTATGGCTCTTTGTAATGAAACAATGAATACAATGAGGTTACCTATTGCAAATAGACATGGATATCAGTAGCTTTAATATATATTTCATTCATAGGAGTTCTCTTTCCTTGCATGTTATGAATGAATGATTGTATCTTTCTTTCTGTTATATAATATGTTATGGAGTTTGTTAAAACATCTGGTCTAAAGAAGCTACAAGGATCTGGAGGCCATTCTGAGCCCTATGATTCTTGTATGTCTAAACTTATTTCTTGAATACTCTTACACTAATCATAGATAAATGCTTCCCACTAAAACTCACATAAAATAGAGACTCATCACCCACGCGTGCCTCGGGTGAGCACTCAGCTTCTGCTGGGTGATAGGCTGGTGCGCATGGGATTCTTTCCTTTTATAGTGGGAGTAAAATTGACTACAGTTTCTTATTTTTCATCATTTTTAGAATTTTCCCTATGATTTATTTCTTGTACGACCTTAAAGGCCTAAAGTATCTTATGAAATCCTGAGTGGTATCGCATGTTTTCCATAAGCTACTACACTAATCTCTTAACATGTTATTACATGGTCCACTAGTTCTATTACATTTTATCATGCATGTTTGTCACTAACAATTTATGTGATATTTTCATAATTTTTTTCATGTGCCATGGTTGTTACCATGCACATTCTATATTTCGCTTATAGGATTTCTATTTCAGACGTGTACATAAACTTTAACTATCCTCGTTTGGGCTGTGATCACATTGGTTCATCTCACACACCCCAAATGAATGGGGATAATCATCAGGTGATTATTTTACCTTCTAAATAGTATAGAAACCAAAAATAGAGTGACATGGAACAAAAATTGGTCAAAGAGGAGCTAACACAATAGTTTAGAACTAGATTTTGGCCAAAAGTAGTTTAGGGATAGAAGCACCCAAAATAGATAGGAATGATGGGCACTAGTGTCCCACCTCATAGGTTGAACAGGTTATTACTAACATGTTTTTAAAAAATCCAATAAAATATACTTAATTTCAAGTTATTATCTAGTGCAACAGGAATAAAATCAGTGGAAAGTTTCATACTTTGAGAAAAGTGACTAATTACTCTTTTTTCTCAGTTTACATATTTTGCTATCGGTATCAAATAAAGAGTGACACTTAGGGAATATGTAGGAAAATGATATGCATGGAACAATATGCCATCCATGGCTAGTTTTTATTAGGTTTGTGACCATCTGTAGCAGCACTTATCCATGGGGAAGCATTAACGGATAGAGGGTAAATCTACAACTCTCCTAACACTCTTCCCTTGGTGGTAGGAAACCTAAATCCTTAGTGCAATGACAAAATGCCTGAATCCTTACTGTTGGTAAAATAATTTTTTATAGTGCAAATTATTGGTTTTCACCAACGGTTATAGGAATAAGCCCCTCCTTCTTTGGTATGGGGGGCTCCCATTATTGAATGTAAATTAAATGAAAATGTGGGGTGGCTGTTAGGCTAGGGATCACACAAAATTACTCCACTAAACATGTGTCAAATTGTTTGTACAATGTACAAGGGAGGAATTAGCTTAGAGAGAGGTAAATGGGAGTAAGAGAAATAAGGAGAGATGGTTAATGTTGCGAGTAGGTACTAGTATATTCTCAGTAATAGTAACTAGAATAGGTCCACATTTAATTAGAATAAGTCAACCATGTAATAAACAGTAAGACTAAAAAATCAGAAACAAAAATTCTTACACATCCAATAATTAAGGACAAAAATTTCCTTCTTGGTTATACAAGATGACAATTCTTGCAAAGTTGGATATTATAGAGGATAGAGGAACATAGATATGGAGATAGAGGAACTATAAATTTCATTTCTTGTAGTAGTGGTGAAATCTAAAAAATTAAAACATTCAACAATTGCAACCATTTGGAATGGAGAAACCATTCCAATTTATAACTTACAAATTATCTCTTCCTATCCCATCAACGTGTCTTTTCATCTCACCACCATGTGGATTTTCAAATTCCCTCGAAATGGAACTAAGTTATTTTCTTATTTTTGAAAAGGGACTTTTATTATACAACATTAAGTCACTTAAGTGAATAAGATGAAATAGTGAAAAAGTACACTCTTAATGAAGAAATAACATGTTAGAGAGAGAGGGAGGGGAGAGAAAGAGAGAGAATCAATGATCTAGAGATGGGTAAGATCTTGATGACAAAGAATCTGCTTCTGATGGACCATGAATGAAGTGCTGAATTAGAACATTGAGATTGTAAAATCTTTCTTCTATGAGACATAGAAACCTTCTAGAGTATTGAATAAGTGTTCAAAAACATTGTTATGATATCTACAATGAGATGGCAACATGATTCTATTATTTGATCACAAGGTAGGAGTTAGGACATGGAGATCATTACCTTACTCCTCTTGGACTTGAAATTCATCTCCGTGATAAAGATGTCTCCTTTCTGAATACAATTAACCTCAAGATGCTTAAACTTGTTCTTATTTATCTATTACTCATTAAAAAAGGCCTTCTCCTCTAGATATAAGGATAGATCCCTGATTGAAATTATTTTCCTCTGAACTCCCATTAAAATGAAAGATGATGATTGAAAATGCTTCCTCTTGTGAGATGTGTTCACATTCCAAAGCATTGAATGATTATTTAAAAATACTACTAAGTGAATTGCACCATGTGAACCAGAGATGGTTGCCTAATCATGGAAACATGATGATCCTTTTGAACACAAGGTCAGACTCAAAAAATGTAGATTATTACGTTACTCCCCTTAGCTTCAAAATTCACCTCCATGAAAGAGATGTCACTTTTTGAATGGTATCAACTTTAGGATTCTCAGACACCTTGCTCATTCATTCCTCATTTAAATAGGTCATTTTATAGGTACAATAATTAATAATTGAATGAAAATCTTTTCCTATGACCTCTTTTTGGACCGAAGAATTTTGGTATGATATTATTCTTCAGTGAGATGCAGGAACACTCTAAAACATCAAATAAGTGTTCAAAAATACTAATGTGAAACTTTCATTGAGTGGAATTTTGATGAATTCTTGATGGCCTTGGGTAACTTAGTATCCTTTCTCCTTTTAAATATCTTGAAATTCAAAAATTTCCTCCATGAAAAATACCCAAATGATTCAACCATGACGATTCTCTTCTTTTACATTATGATGAGTTAAATCATCCAACTTCTTGTATCAAAGTGTGCCACATAGAGTTCACCTTGAGAATGATGTTTTGAGAGCCTGTGAGGGTTTTCTCTCCTATTTGAACTGTGAGACAACTTTTTATCTTTCCAATTATGGAAAAAATCCATGAGATATGAAGAATGTGAGTTGATATAAGTAATTTGAGCCAAATTACAAGACTTACTATTTATGGCAGGCCTGGTCTAGGATAACTATATACACATGAATCCTTACACACTTACTATTTTTATGTGAAGTCCTTATGGGTGTAAAATTGCAACAAAATTGGTCCCAGAAGTTAAAATTTTTCTTCAAGACCTTCTGTTCCAGTTTTAAGGTTTTTCATTCACCATAATTCCATAGATTTGAAAAGGAAACTTTATGGTTTGAAAATTTTGAATGAGTTCTGAAAAATAGATATAACATCAATTAAAATTATCTTATAACCAGCTTGAAGGTGTTTTTAGAAGGAGTGCACATGTAAAATTTGGTGAGAATAGGGTGCAAAATTAGTGAGTTATGAGATTTTTTTAGTTTTTGAGCATAGATGTCTAATAAAAAAATAGTATAATTTATGATTAAAATGAAGGTTTTAAGAGAGAAATGCAACAACTTGAATGATTTGAAAATGATTAAGGGGTTATGAGAAGGATTTATTCATTTGATTTACAAAATATTTACTCACCACTTAACTTGACAACTTAACTGTTGTTTGGAGATGGTTGGCATGGAGTTTTAATTATTGAAATAGGTGAAAAGGGAACACAAGGTTTATATAATTTCACTTTTTACCAGATGGTGACAAGTGACAACTTCAAGTTTAGTGAGAATGAGATTTCGGGACCTAAAAATGGTCACTAGGAGCTTAAAATGGATTTTGATGTGACCTGGAGCTGAATGGTTAGATGGGGGTCAAAATTTTGTGTCCCCCTTATCTCCTTTTAATCTAATTCAATATAAGGGGGAAAAAATGGTGATAAAATTCACCATGGGGGGTCTGATCATAATGTGGGGGCATGTAGTTAAGTCACTTGCAAGTTCAAGTTGATTTTAGGTGCAAAATGGGTGAGGGGTGAGTTATGATATTTTTTCTAAGATGAGGGCTCCCACTTTAGTGTCAACCTTGTCCCATTTTCACCTTATGGAAAATTTAAGGGGAAAAAATGGTGCAAAAGTGTGACCAAGGGGTCCAACTATCATGAAAAGTAGTCGTCATCACTTAACTCATTCATAGACCTTGCCTAACACCTCAACTCATATTTTAGGTGACAAAAACTCTTGAAATGATGGGAGGTCACACTTTAGTATCCCCCTTGTCCCCTTTACACCTCAGGGATAGTTTAAAGGGACACATAGGGTGAAAAGTGCAACCAATCCATTTTGAAATGTTGATGTCATTTTCCAAGTACAAATCAAGACACCCAGAGTGATTTTTCAGACTCAGGAGCATGTAATGGTGTTTTGGGGTAAAAAATTATATGATTTTTAATTTTAATCACTTGTTTACAACATCGTATCCATTACCATGATCCAATTCTTTATGTATTTTGAGTTTTGGTACCTTTCATCATTTTCAACATGAAGGATAAATAATAGTGACTTGAGCTATCCAAATAAATATTGAAGACTTACGAAAAACTTCTATTTCAGTCATGTGGATAGTTCCAATACCTTTTCATTGAGTATTTTATGAGCTTCCAAATCCTCTCGAAACTCCCATAATCATCCAGAAAATTCAGTTTTCACCATTGGAGTATAACATTCCCTACACCTTAAATGACCTTGTCTTGCTCAAGTTGTTCCTAACATATATTTATTCCAAAATTTCCCCCTAAAATACCTTGTAAAAATTCATCTCTCCTATAAAAACTCAAGATGTATTGAATATTCCATGTTAGCTTCTGGAAGGTATTCACTAGCTCTAAAATGGCCAAAAATGGTCCTTTCTAGGCCTCTAAGGGAAGTTGTTCTGCTTCAGATATTAGTGAATTATTAAATTGCCTTAGTAATACATACTTGTAATTTAAACACACTTAAAATTATTTTTATCATGTGCCTACTATCATGAATGAGTATGAAACTAGGGTAGGATGGCTAGAGGAAGGGTTTACAGTGACAGGGAGATGAATTTTCAAGTGGGATATTAGTTTTGGTTACAATTTTTAATTTTACGTGTTAGAGATTTAACATGACATTAATTTGTGACTATATATAGAGGCAATTATTCGTGGGGAAACATAAATGAATCGAGGGAAAATCCTACATCTCTCCCAACACTCTTCCCTTGGTGACATGATGCCTAAATTCTCAATGTGGTGACATGACACCTAAATCCTCAATATATTCAAACTAATTCAAGAATTAATCACTCTCGACTCTTCCAACCATCTCCAAGGAAAAAAAAACACAAGAAAAATTATTTATTCTCTCATGACATTCAATTGTATGCTATGTTGGAAGTACAATGGAGTAAGGGGGGTACATAAGTCCTTCAAAATTTTACCATATATTAATTAAGATTATGTTAACCATTAACATTCAACCATGCATTAATTTGAGCTCAATCAATATAAGACACCGATAAAAATGAACATGAATAAGAAAGGGTACACAAGACACAATATGTACGTGGGAAACCCTAGATAGGAAGAAAACCCACTGATTTTTTTTTATTATATTAATCAAACAAAATAAATTGAATGAATATGACTCATCACATAAGATTTAATTAGTGAGGCACTAAAACCACAAGGAACACCAAACCATAGAAACCCTTGTTAATATTACTAACAAAAAAGGACTTGTATGAATATTACTCATCAATTTTTTTTATCATAATACCACTGATGATATGCTAACAACACACAACTAGTAATGATAAAAAAATTCAGCTTATACACCTTCAAAACCTCTTCAAACACACCTTTTCCTACTTCACTCAAAATTTCTCAAACATGGACTTATTTGGACAAATAAAATTTCACAATAACTATTCATAAATCTCCAAACATTCACACACTCTCTCAACAATATCTTGATGCCATCATATCACTTTTACTCTCTCACCTAGCTCATAATTTTTACTTCTCACAACACTTGTTAAAAAATGAACCATACATGCACTTTTATACATGAATCAACTCAAAAAATAACTAGGTTGGCCATGAAAAAAGAGGTCAGTCATTATAAAATGAATTACATATAAAAAATCATATGAAAACATGATGAGGACCCATATAGGTTGGTAATGTATAAGGACACTCAAACTTAAACAACTAGGACAAGATGCCTAAATCCTTCTCAACCAAGCTCATCAAGGACTCGATCCAAGCACTCACTCCAGATATGTCATGCTTCAAAAGGATTAAAACGTGTTAAAAATACCATGTCAAAATCATCAACTTGATCAAGAAATTATACATCATTCATTTTCTTCTTGTCACTCTCAAGAAGGATTGTTTCCTACTCAAATCACACACATCTAGGAGCCAATATTCATCAATGGAGTCCAATATCACACCATATAAACTAAAATATGACATGTAACCATTAATTGTAAATCCAATGAAATTTTTAACCCATATAAGCATGATAAATCTCATGAAACATATAAAAATATAAATGGAACCACATCTCCTGTTCAACAAACTAAACTGCCTAGGAACCATTTTTTAGAAACTCAACTTTATTACACCATTTATGACATATTAAAGATATATAAATGTATTAAATAGGAAAAAAAATTCATTCCTCTTCACTTTCAAGTGGATACATATCATTAGATAATCCAAAACATTGGTCTTCTACAATAATCTTCTCACCTAAGCAGTGCTATCTTGAACTAGTCAAACTAGGTCAACTTATGAATTCAATCATACCACCTCAACACACTTTCATAGCTCAAAAAAACATGAAAAATGTCACATGGGATGTGTAAAACATCTCCAAGTCCATAAAAATACATAACCAAGCCCACAAGTGCTCAAGCACTTCCATTCACAAAGATTGCAAAACTTCATTTTTAGACCCAAAAAAAAGGCAACCTATTTTGATTTGTGCAGGTCATAAAATCACCTCACCAATATTTTAAATGACCTAAAACATGTATCTTATCTCCCATAGATCTTAGAACACTAAATTAGTCCTATGGTCTAATGGAAAACTTGAGAGTAAATCCTTCTTTCTTGGAAACTAAAGTTTTTGAGTGGACTCCACTAAGTGTCATGATTTAAAACCACCACCATCTAGAAGATGGGAAAGTATTATCCATCATAAAATCATCCAATTTGATGATCCAATCCATTCTAGGAAAAATAATGAATTTTTCCTCCATCACTACCAAACTATGGTTTAATAAGGGTTTTGACCTTCTTACCTTCATAACAACCGTTATGTCACATCCCGTAGTTTCTTTTTGTTTTTTCAAAAGTATAAGTTGTAATATGAAGAGTGGTTTATGAAGGTATGGAGAAATGTGTTTTTACTCACTTAAGGTTACATCTATGCATACGTATGTATACCTTGAAAAGGATATACACACTTACGCATAGTTGCAATCCCAACCACATAACAACACTTGTCACTAAGCATTCATGGAGTAATCTTCTTGATTGATGATGAATGATGGAATAAGTTATAATAATGGGAATAATAAGATATTTTAATCATTTTTTTTCTTTATCAAAACTGTACTTATCAATATATTCATTTTAGGGAAGATCAAGGTTGATATAGTATGCTACAACTAAGATGGAATATTTGGTATCCTAGGTTTGTGTATTAAACCCTTGAATATGCATTATATTTGATTGGAAACAAAAATAATAAGTGATGTTATAACTATCTATGAAATTACTTATTCCATTTTTAAAATCATTCCAAAGAAGTTTGATGAACGTTCAATATGGTTGAGTGCAAACTGAATGATAAGATATTATTATGATTATAAGGGTTGTTGGAGATGTTGAATTGCCAATTTTAAATGAGGGAAACTCTATAGAAGTATAAAAATATTTTCCTATGTTGCAAGTTGTTGTTGGAATCTTGTTTACATTATTAGATTACTTCATTATAGATGATATAACTATTTTATTTAATACTTGTTTTATTTAAGTTGTATTTTAAATGAAACCATAGATGTTTAATTATTTAGAAATGAAACAACTAGTTAGAGAGTTGTTAATCCATGACAGTTTGATGAATTGACCATGTATATTATCTTATTTTATCATATAAATTTTAGGTTTGAATGATTATTATGAAGTTTTAATTGGATTGATTCCATGCATGATTGTCATGTGATGATTATATTTATCTGATTTCAGATATAAACTCTATATGAATATCCTAATTTTGGATTATTATATTTATTGAAAAGAAAAACATGATTTGGCATAATTTCATAAGGCAATTGGCCTATTTGTATTAAACTTAAATAATCGTAATACTTTTTGAAATAAGGATTTATCCTTAATGAGTTCAACAAACACATGTATTATTTGAATACCTCTTATGAGTTGTAATAATGATTTACATTGTTTTAATAGTGGTATGTACTTTGAAAATGATTATAAAAATTGTACTTCAATCAAATGATCATACTTTACAAAAATTACTATCCTAAATTATTGAATGGTAATGATTAGAATTGCATCAATGACATCATCATTTATAGGTTTAAATTAAATGAGTTAAATAATTAATGTTATTATGGACAATAATGTAGAGTTATGAAATAATGATATTTCCTTTAAGTCAATCATAAAGTGATTAATTAAATAATTAATTAATTACATAGTACAACTCTAAAAGTACATTTTTTTATAGATGTACCTTTACGAAAAATAACTTATTTAATGACATTAAGATGTCATAAATGCAGAAGTACTATACCTTAAGTAAGATAGTAATGTGAAATGTGAATGATACATTTATAATTATTGTTAATAATAAACCTTGACTTATACTTAAAAATATTATATCTCTTTCTTAAGAGGTACTTAATGATAATGAATAATATGGTTGAATTAAGATACAATATAAATGGGTTTGGATCATTATCAAAGTATAATGACATGGATAAAATAAACCTATTTCTAAAGACGAAATTGTTTAAGCAACACTACAAAATTAAGATAATTCATATGATAGTAAATTTTAAGTTACTTTAGATCTTGTCGGTAAACATATAACTTGACACAGTCTCTTAAACATATAAATTAAGATAATTGTATTATGAAAGCATGGAATCTAAGTCTCACATATCTTCCTGCTTAAACTCTATCTGTACCATCTTATGATAATTACAAGAAGTGTAATAATGACTTATTGATGAAATTCATTAAGTAATTATTATCTTTCTCATAGGTGTCCTAAGCTTGAACTGATAACATACCCTCAAGTCAAGATGCAAGATCTAGATTCTAGGCGATCTTAATACAAGAACTTAAACATTTAATTAATGACACGTGATCTAGATAACTATGCAGAGATGATTGTGTGGTAATGGGACACATTTTGTTTGGCTTATGTATGGTCACAAAAATAAGCATGTAAAGAATATCTTGAAAACTTTGGCGTAAGTAGTGTAATAGTTGAATACATTGTTAGTTCACCGAGTTTGTATATAATGGTTTGATATTCTAGATGAAACTCAATTAATTTATTTTCAAGTATACAATTAGGAACTACATCAGTTATCAAATCTGAATAAAAAGGTTAACCAATTACATATAAGCTATGAAAACTTGGTTAGAGTGATGATAAAGGGGATCATGTAGATCTAATAGATCTTTACAACTGTACATAGTTATGATGTTATCAGATGGATTATAAACTATATTTTGTGCTGGATTATAGTTGTTGCTAGTTAAAATCATTGAGGTCATTGAATAAGGTAAGGGGTTTGTTTTAAAAGATGTTTGTCCCCTTAATATGGAGTTTTCATAACATGGGTGTTACATTTTGGTATCATAGATGAAGGTTTATAGCTCTTGGACATAATGGGTCCTTATGCTAACACTAAGTTTTATTCTTGTCTAACAGAATAAAATGGTTAGGACAATAGGCAATGTTGCAAACAACCAACACGTTGGGGCTGAGGCAACAACAAACCATAAATTAGATGAGATATTTGTTATGCAAGGAACTCACAATTGTATAGCTATCCTTGAACAACATATTTTAGCTAAAGAGAGTAGTAATGATAGTGGAAGAAGTGTCTAGTCTCATGGGAAGTATAATGCTACAAATCAAAATGTTAATGCTCTAAATCAGAACGTTAATACGCCAAATCAGAAGGATAATGATCCAAATCAGAAAGATAATGTTGTTAATGATAACATAATAAATCCCGAGGTTGCAAATCCTAACCAACCTAAAAATAAAAGAGCTCATTTGGTAGAAGAACTATAAAATGATATAAAAATTATCATTCCACCTAAATTTGATGGGACAACTCTAGATGATGGAGCTGAGAATTGGCTCAGTAGGATGGAGAAATAATTTGCAATAAGGAACTTTTCTAAAGAAACTAAGGTTGTTTAGGTTGTTTATCAACTCTCAAATGAGGCATCCTCTTGGTGGGACAACCGAAAGGTAGAATTAGGGGTTATAGTACAAAAAACATAACATGGGACTAGTTCAAGTTCTATTTTAGACAACAGTGGTTGCCATAACTTTATTATGGCCAAAAGATGTTTGAATTATAGACCTTAGTACATGGAAAGATAACTATAACAGAGTACTGGGAAAACTTTACAAATTGTACTAAAATATGTTCCAAAATACTTGACTGATGATAAGTTCTAAATAAGAAAGTTCATCACAAGACTTAATTCCATCATTTTCAGGGAAGTGGGGTCCTTTGACCATGGAAGAAATATTTGAAAAGGCCATCTGCTAAGTGTAGAAGCTATAAGCTATATCTGCACACAAGCATGAGAAAAGAAAGAAAATTTTTAGTTCACCATCACCACTTGCACCAAGAAAAACTTGGTTGAAAAAGGTTGGAAATAAATCCAAAAATTGAAAGAAAAGTATAATAGCAAATCCTGTTACAAATTTTAAGAAAACTAGATACAATAGTAAAACAATAAATGAAAATAAAATAGAAAGAAAAGGGACATTTTTTGGATTATTTAAGTGTGGTGGTGATCACTATGCAAACAATTTTTCCTTTTAGAAACAAAGAGAACAACCCGCAGTAGAGAATTCATGTTGCAGTAGCAAATAGACAAGCTGAAAAGTAGGCCACACCTATTGAAGTACCAGGTAAGTTATACAAACTAATTATAACTATTATTTTTGATATTGGTGCTATTGAATGTTTCATTTCCAATAAGTTAGCTGAAAAATTAAAAAAAAAATGTGGTTATATGAAGAAATCATGGACTATGCAATACGAGAACAATGTTGTCCACATAAGAAAACAATGTTTGTTTGGATGAACAATGGAGCTGCCTAGTTTTACCATAGAATTAGACTTGTACATAGCTCCTTGAGGTTCTTATGATGTAATTATA
The DNA here is from genome assembly GCA_019776745.2 of Taxus chinensis. Classification (NCBI taxonomy): domain Eukaryota; kingdom Viridiplantae; phylum Streptophyta; class Pinopsida; order Cupressales; family Taxaceae; genus Taxus; species Taxus chinensis. The sequence continues at coordinate 82,689,187 of CM034155.1, read as the reverse complement.
GGTGTGAAATATATTTCAAAATACAAAATAATTGTGAACTATTTTGAAAATAAAATAAAATTCTTGGATTACCTATAGAAAATAACAATCATAAAAGGCATAAAAAGAGATAATTAAGGAAATATTTCTGCAATGCAGCTCAAAAAGGATAAGAATAAAGGTTGCATGCTTTAAAAAATAAAAATATCATATTTCAGTGAGGAAGGTAATATTCCTTGAAATACTATCCACTGTTACAAGATTACAATGATGTGTTTCCGAAGGAGTTACTTGGACTTCCTCTAAGACGTGAATTTGATTTCACAATAGATATCAAGTTTGGAACAAAACCTATTTCTAAGGCTCCTTACCAGATGAATAAAAATAAAATAGTGTAACTTAAGGCACAAATGCATGAGTTTTTATTCAAAGGATTGATAAGATTGAGCATGTCTCCTTGGGGAGCACCCATCATGTTGGTAAAAAAGAAAGATTACACGTTAAGGTTATGCATTGACTATCATATGCTCAACAAAGACACAATCAAGAATAAATATTATTTTCCAAGGATATATGACCTCTTTAACTAGATGTGAGATACATCAATCTATTCCAAGATCTATTTAAGATCAGGTTATCATCAATTGAGAATAAAAGATGAAGACATACAAAAAACTTCCTTTAGGACAAGGTATGGTCACTATGAGTTCACGGTATTACCATTTGGACTCATGAATGCACCTGTTGCATTCATAAGCTTAATGAATAATTTTTTTCAAGAATAATTAGACATGTTTGTGTTGGTTTTCTTGGATGACATTATGATCTATTCAAAAACATGGAAGAACATAATGAGCACTTGAGAATAGTGTTGGACATACTTAGAAAAAGGAAATTGTATGGAAAAATTTCTAAGTGTTTCTTCTATAAAAATGAGGTGCAATACCTTGGTGATATCATAAATAAATAAGGAATATCTATAGATCCATCTAAAATCAAGGCTATAACAGAATGGACAACTCTAAAGAATGTTCATGAAGTTAGAAGCTTCATGGGGTTGGTTGGTTACTACAGAAAATTTGTAAAAGACTTATCAAGAGTTGCTGCTCCAATAACTTCACTTCAAAAAAGAAATAAGATTTTTTTGGGTATGATAAATGAGTGAATAAGTTTAAATTTCTAAAAGAGTAATTAACTACAACACCTATTTTGAATATTTTGGATCCCAATAGAAGCTTCACCATGGTAACAGATGCCTTTGGTGAAGGTTTGGCTGGAATACTTCTGCAAAATGAAAATGTGATTGCATATAAGAGAATAAAATTAAAGGTACGTGAGATGAACTATGCTCCTCATGATCTAGAGCTTGCTTACATAGTGCATGCATTGTAATTTTGGAGGCATTACCTATTAGGAAATCCTTTTGAACTGAAAACAGGCCCCTTGGGGCTGAATTATATTCACGCAAACCAAATTAAGTGCAAGACAATGTAGGTGGCTTGAATTCTTATCACAATATGATTTTAATATAAGTTACATAAAAGGAAAAGAGAATAGAGCGGAAGATGGACCAAGTCATCGGAAGCATGTTTCTGTGATTGTGACCCTTAGGACTCAATTCAAGGATGAGGTAAAGAAAAAAATGCTAACTGATTCATACTATCAGCATGTTAATGATGCATTAACAACAGATCCTAATGATAAAAGGTATGAAGGATTTAAATTTTGCAATGAAGGAATCCTAAAATACGAAGGTAGAGTCTACGTACCTTTGGGAAATGATTTAAGGATAAAATTCATGAAATAATTCCATGATGCTCCTTACTCAAGACATCCAGGAGTGACAAAGATGCTTGCTGATATAAAACAACAATATTTCTAGAAGGGAATGAAAAAAGACATGAAAAACTACATTTCTCATTATCTTGGAATGTCAGTGCGTAAAAGAAGAGCACATGCATCCTACTGGTTTGTTGTATCCTCATAACATTCCACACTATAAATGGAAAGTTATTAGCATGGATTTTGTGCAGGGACTACCAATGTCAAAAAATAAACATGACATGATTCTTGTTGTTGTTGACAAGTTAACAAAAGTATCTCACTTCATACCGAGTAATCTGAAAGATGATTCACCTGTGCTTGCAAGATGGTTTGTGCATGAAATTTTCAGATTGCACGGAGTTTCAGAGTTAATAATTTTGGATAGGGATCCAAGGATGACATCTAGATTCTGGAAAACTTTAAATTCAGCTTTGGGAACAAAACTAAATTTTAGTTCAGCATACCATCCAGAAATCGATGGTCAAACTAAATGAGTAAACCAAGTGATGGAAGATATGCTCAGGATGTATTGCATGGATCAGTAATACAAGTGGGAAGAATATCTTCCATTGGTTGAATTTTCCTATAACAACACTTTTCATTCATCGCTGAAAATGTCACCATTTGAAGCATTGTATGGGAGAAAGTGTAGAACTCCCATCAGTTGGGATAGTATAGAAGATAACGTCTTATTGGGCCTTGTAATGTTAATATAAATGGAAAAGTAAGTGAATCTCATTCGTGAGAAATTTCAAGAAGTTGTTGATAGGTAGAAGAGCTATGCATATCTAAAATATATAAAACAAATTTGAGCTTGGATAAAGTTTTCTTAAGGGTTAAGCCCAAAAAGAGTTCAATAACATTTGGAAAGTCTACCAAGATATCACCAAGATATGTTGGACCATTTGAAATTCTAGAAATCATAAGTCCAGTAGCATATCGTTTGGCATTACCTCCCACATTGTCCAAGATGCATGATGTTTTTCATGTTTCCTTGCTTAAGAAATATGTTTCAAATGTAATTCATGTACTTAATTGGAACTATTTATAGGTTCAAGATTCAGGAATCATGGTGGTTGAACCTATCATAGTGCTAGAAAATCATAGGTTGCACTTGCAAAATAAAGAAATCACACAATGAAAATTCCAATGGGCCAATATTTAGAAGAAAATACAACCTAGGAGAATCAAGAGGAAATAAAAACTATGTTTCCTTATTTGTTTCAATGATAAAAACTTATATTTGATGATTATTATGATATACTTGATATTATTTTATATTCTGGATGAGTAAATGATAAAATTTTGTCATAATTCTTACTGTTTGGAAAAAAATTAATGATTTAAAGGTTGTTACGTCCAATAAATTTGATTGCAAATAAAATAAAATATGGAAATATTTCAAGTTTTGGATGAAAATGATTGATTTTTTCCTTAGCTGTATGATATAAATATGTGTGTGGTTTATTTTGTTTGCAGTTAATGAATAAAACCATCAGGATGGCGATTCATTAAGTGGGATGTATGTCATATTCTGTAATTTCATTTTATTTTGTCAAAAGGATAAGTTGTAATATGAAGAGTGGTTTATGAAGGTGGGGATAAAGGTGTTGTTACTTAGATGAGGTTAGCTATAACATATGTATGTATACCACACACACACATATAAAATGGATATACACACTTATGCATAGTTACAAGCCCAACTACGTAACAATGCTTGTTGCCAAGAATTCGTGGAGTACTTGACATTTATAACTTATTTTTTCTTTGCTAGGTTGTATGAGTTTACTTTACGTTTTTGTGTGTGTGATGATATTGATGTATTATTCAGTTTTTGTACCTGTTAATGTGATTCTGGTTCATCTTTCTAGCTGGAAATAATGATTTTTTCAATACGATAAATCTATACATGTCTAGAATATATTATTTTGGTAATGAGAAATAATTATGAATATTTTAATAATACGAACATTCTTTTGACATTACGATAGTCAAATACTATAAAATCATTATGATGGTCTTCAAAAAGGGACATGTAAAGTTTGGAATCATTAAGGTAAAAGTTATAAGGTTGACTTAATGATCTTTTTATCAGTAATGTAAATACAATCCTTAGTATAAGAAGGTAAAATTATATTAATGTTATTGGTCTTATATTATGTACTTGGCATATTTTAAAACTGTTTAAATGCCTTGGCCATAATGCATGTAATGTTTTATTGATGATCGAATTAATCACACCATGCATTAGATTGAAACTTGTTTGGTTTGATATCCTATTTGACCGATTATGGCTCCATGCTAAATGGTTATTTTTTGTGATTGATTATGCTTGTTTAAGACCTCAATGCAAATTAAAAATGGATTGTTAAATGTTTTAAAGGCCATTGGCCATGGACAAAAAGTTAAGGATTATAGTATGAATAATGGTCTAAGACCATGGTGATTGGCATTTTGTCATTAAAAATTATATGGTCTTCAATACTATGGTCTTATTATAATGTTGAAGGTCAATGAACCATTGATTATGGTCATTTTATTTTTTGTTTGTAATATGGTCTTTGACCATACTCAATGGCATTTGAGTGTTTAAAAATTAAGTTGTTTGTCATTGATCGACCAATGCAAAGGACTTAAGGTTTTTGATTTTCTTCGACCGCTCGTTTAAAACTTCACTAAGCTATTTTGGAGGGAATTGGATGGTGGTGGTAAGTAGTTAATCTAGCCACTACGTGGCACATGCAAAAATTAAATACCATTAAATATTCTTGAGAAACTCAAGAAGATTTTGGGGGAAGCTACATTGCATGCATTGGGAAAATCATTTTTTTTTGTTTTATTGTTATTTAGCTAATCTCCTTCTTTGGCCACTTGAAACTCCATTTTGGTCAAGCATGTGCATGAGTTTTGATAATATTTTTGTTGAGATTTTTGTGGAAGTTAATAATGGAAGACTTCATTATTTATAGTGTTATTTATTTGGTTTTTTTGGATTGGTATTTTTCAAATATGTGTCGTGTTATTCGGTGGGTTGTTGGAGAAATACTTTGGGAAATTATTTCTCGAACCTGTTGGAAATTTTCAAAGAAAAGTTGTGAAGAATTTTGTAAAGAGGATTATCCTTACAGGAATGGATTATTCTTGACTATCTCTCTAGTTATTTCATTTCAAAATGGTTGATAATTTTGGGTTTTGAGTTTGATAGAAATGATTTGTTATTTTTCAATACTATATTAGTTGTAAATACATAGAAAATTTTCGGGTTCTTTGAATAAACTTGATGAGGAGGATTATTTTTTATGGCTTTTGGGTTTGGAAAATATGATTGTGTTTGTTTGATTTAAAAACCCATATATATGAAAATATGATATGGGCATGAGTTATTATTTTGACTCGAATCTGGGTTTGGTTTTTTGATTCGTCAAGCCAATCAATTGGTTAATGGTCATGTGAAAAAATTATACCTTATGGTTATGTCTTTTTTTTCTACCTACGCTTGTGTTGTTGATTTGAACTATTTGTGAGTATGAGGAAATCATATTTTAAATTTTCTTTTAAACTTTGTGACATTAAATTCATTATGCAATGAAAATATAATGGTTTTGAATCGAACCATGTTGATTAAAGTCTGTGGTATTAAAAAAAATTAACAATTTGAGTGTGCAAAGTTAACTGGTTTTGTGTTTTGAGTTGGCTATGATAAGTTGGAAAAATCAAATACAAAATGGATTTTTATGTTCAAAACGAACTCATTCATTAAGTTTAGTTTTTAACTATTAATGTGTGCATATAATCGTTATGTGGGCTTCTCTCTCCATTTGTTGTCATTACACTTGAAGTTGAGGCTTGATAATCAGTTATTGTAAAGGTTCTTATGAATTCACAGTTATTTTTTGGTCTCTTCAATCATGTTTCTCTTAACCAAAACTCTGCCTAAATTTATATGGACTTGAGAATGTTTCTTGGAAAGTAACAAGTATTTCTTATCTTCTTGATTGATTATGGTTCTTGGAGTAAGTTAGAATGATGGGAATAGTAAGTTATTTTAATCATCTAGTTTCCTTGTCAAAAACCATACTTATCAATATATTAATTTTAGGGAAGATGAATGTTGAGATAGTTTGCTGGAACTAAGATGGAATATTTGGTATTCTAGGATTGTCTATAAACCCTTGAATATGAATTATATTTGATTGGAAACAAAAGGATAAATGATGTTATAGCTAAATATCAAATTAGTTATTCCATTTTATTAATCATGAAAAATAAATTTAATGAATTTTGAATATGGTTGAGTGCAAACTGAATTATAAGATAACAATATGATTATAAGGGATGTTGCGGATGTTGAATTGTCAAAGTTTTGAAATGAGAAAAAATCTGTAGAAGCATAAAGATCTTATTTGATGTCGCAAGTTGTTGTTGGATCCTTGAGTACATTATTATATTACTTCATTATAGATGATATAACTATTTGATTTGATACGTCTTTTATTTATTTGTTATTTTAAATAAAACCATAGATGTTCAATTATTTCATAATGAAACAACTAGTTAGAGAGTTGTTAATCCATGTTAGTTCGATGAACTGACCATGTATATTATCTTATTTTATCCTAAATATTTCAGGATGGAATGATTATTATGAATTTATACTTGGATTGATTCCATGCATGATTGTCATGTGATGATTTTATTTATCTGATTTCAGATATAGATTTTGTATGAATATCCTAATTTTGGATTATTGTATTTATTGAAAAGTGAAACATGATTTTGCAGAATTTCATAAGGCAATTGGACTATTTTTAGTAAACTAAAATTATTCTAATTCTTTATGAAATAAGGATTTATCCTTAATGACCTCAATAAATACATTTATTATTTGAATACCTCTTATGAGTTGTAATAATGATTCATGTTGTTCTAGCAATGATATGTACTTTGAAAATGATCATAAAAATTATACTTGAATTACATGAGCGTACTTTACGACAGTTACTATCCTAATTTATTGAATGGTAATTATTACAACTACATCAATGACATCATCATTTATATGTTTAATTTAAATGAGTTAAATAATTAATGATGTTATGTACAAAAATGTAGAGTTATGAAATAATGATATTTCCTTAACTCAATCATAAAGAGATTAATTAAATAATTAATTCATTACGTAGTATAACTCTAAAATTACATTGTTGACAAATGTATCTTTGCAAAAAATAACTTACTTAACGACATTAAGATGTCATAAATGCAGAAGTAATACAAATTAAGTAAGATATAAATGTGAAATGTGAATGATACATTTATAATTATTGTTAACAATAAACCTTTACTTATACTTATAAATATTAAATCTCTTTCTTAAGAGGTAGTTAACGATAATGAATAATATGGTTGAATTACGATACAATCTAAATGGGTTTGGATCATTATCAAAGGATAATGACATGGATAAACTAAATCTATTCCTAAATTTTTTTTAAAGAACACTATGAAATTAAGAAAATTCATATGATAATAACTTATAAGTTACTTTAGATCTTGTCATTAAACACATAACTTGATTTAGTCTCTTAACGATGAATTCTACCTTGTAATAAAATAATTGTATTATGAAAGTGTCAAATTTAAGTCCCACCTATCTTCCTGATTGAACTCTATTCATACCATATTATGACAGATATGGGAAGGGTAATAATTACTTATTTAGGTAATTCATTAAGTAATCATTATCTTTCCCATAGGTATCCTAAGCTGGAATTGATAACTTACACTCCAGTCGAGAGGTGAGATCTAGATTCTAGGCTATCTTAATATAAGTGATTAAAAATTTAATTAATTATACATGGCCTGTATAACTATGTAGAGATGAATATGTGGTGATGGGATAAGTTTTGTTTGGCTTATGTGCAGTTGTGAGACTAAGCATGCAAATCATAGCTTGAAAACTTTGGCCTAAATAGTGTACTAGTTGAATACATTTTCAGTTCACCGAGTTCTTGTATAATTAATTGATATGTTGGATGAAACTCAGTTAATTTATTTTCACGTAGACACTTATGAACTACATCAGTTATAAAACTGGAATAAAAAGGTTAACCAACCGCATAAAATTTATGCACACTCAGTTAGAGTGATGATAAAGGGGATCAGGTAGATCTAATAGACCTTTACAATTACACATTGTTACGATGTTATTAGATGGATTTTAAACTATATTTTTGGATGGATTATAAATTTTTCTAATTAAAATCATTGAAGGAATTGAATGAGTTAAGGGGTTTGTTTTAAAATATTTCCCCCCTTAATATGGAGTTGTTATAACATGGGTGTTACACATTCATAAAGAATAAACCCTATTTTAAACTAATTATAAATATAAGACCTTGTTAGTTACATGATTAAACATCCATGAAAGGATTAGGGGCCCATGCAAAGGTTACACTTGTCATCCAAGTAGATTTCTCCCATATCGAGATGGAAAACATACTCTCTTATACCCTATTTTGGTCAAATCACAATATCTTACAAAATTACCATCATGGGACTCTGAAATTTTTCTCACACCTATAGGACACCCTTTGATAACATCTCCAATCATCACTTTTTCACAAATAGGTTTTCATCTTCACCACCACCATGACTTGCATCACTAGGCCTTGGGGTTTTACATGTTTTAGGTCAAAACCAAGTGAAATAACATAATAACCATGCATAAAACCATTACTAAATTATTATAAATTATGAATATGATATGACATGCCTTCTTGAGTGTTTCTAAGATCTCACACACTTCTACAAGTTACTATCATACTCCAATAGGCCTCCAAACACTAAGATTAGGTCTAGTTTATACATATACCAAGTATGAAAACACCATACATTTGCTTCCAATATCTTAAAAGGACCTATAAAACTTGAGAAAACATTTATCACATCCCTACATGATTCTATGAGCTCACGTAACTCTACACCTCACTCTTAAGTTCCATTTTACCTCTAGGCACCTAGACTAGGTCTAGATGAGTACTTGCAAACCTTGTTTTCACCTTGAAATCATACTCTGGACCTATATGAGTGATTTCAAACACTATACTAACTATCTCCATGCCTTTACCATGTTTCTCAAGCCACCAAGAAACTCTGTTCTCCATGTACCATCACATAGGCCAACTAGGTCACCTAATTAGGCCTACTAGGCCAAACCAATCTCACTATTTCCACCTTTTCAGTCATGATGCAACTTGATTGCCAAAAGAAACATCATTCCATGCATCTTATAGCACTCCTAGGTCATCCTCATTTTCATTACTGATCTTTAACATCAATGAAAACACTCAAATTCACACATGTCAATATGTTATCCTTGACTCATTTGTTTTTCATACACACTTCTATGTTTATTTATCTAAGTTAAAGTTCAAATTCATATACCATGAGCTCAGTGTATTCTATTTTATCTTTGGAGCCTCTAGGACACTAAAACCAAATAGGGAAAAAGTTCCTAAATGCTATTGTCCCCTTTTGGTGCTTTTATCCCATTTCCCTCTTCTCCTATGTTTAAAATGCCACATTGACCATTATCTTTTCTAAAACTCTTATTACCACTTTGGGTCAAATTCTATGGTTTTTAATGATGAAATTAAAGCAAGAGCATCATATATATATACATGAATTACTATTCTAATGGGATAGGAAACTTGGGCTATTACTTCCTATCTACTACTCTGGAAAAGGGCACCATTCATGGACTGCATTTGGGTTGCATCATTCATTATAGGAAGGAAAAATTATGAATTCCATCTCACAAATTCATCTTGGAAGAAAATTAATTATATGCCACTATCTTGGTGTGACTAACACAAGGGAAATCTAGATTCAAGGGACACAGATCTATTATATACATATTTTATTCTATTTAATACATGTTTGATCCTTGTGTAAGTAAATAAGGTTTGTTTTGCAAGTATAGATGCGATAGTGAAACCATACAATGAATTTGGAGTTATAAAGAGTGGAGTGAAGGTGAGATTATCAAACCCTATAAAAAAAATCCAAACTCACTACCAAGACACTAGTGCCTAATACAAAAACTAACACCTGAGTGGTCTTGTCCTCTCCTATGTGGTATTGTCCAAAAGACTTGCAGATCTCTATTTTCTAGATGATATATATACAACCTAGATCTAGCATGTTCTAACACCATTCCAGCCTAGAATCATCCTAGATAGTCAAATACAAGCTAAGTCACTCTCATCCTCTCATTATTTGCACTTGCTTTCCATTGCATGCTAGATATTGTGTGTTTATGATGTTATGTATTTCATCTCAATATTCTAATATAGATTTAAATTTTGTTAAACCACATCAACACCGAGTGAGAAAAAACATATTTTGAATACACATACATCAAATCAAATGTTGGATAAGAATTATGATATAAGGATCACACGATTGAAAGATCATGTAGTTAATTTATTTGATGATGTTTATAATGAAAATACTATGTTTTCATTCTCATATATGGAGCTAGTGACCCTATGAATTATGCAAATGTTAGTCAAAGGAAATAGTGGGTTGATGTTATGAAAAGTGATATGAATTCAATTTATAGGAATGATACATGGACTCTTATTTAGCCTCTATTTTATAAATATGTCATTGGAACTAAGTGGATATATAATACCAAAGTTTATAGTTATTGGGTTTTACTAGTTTCTATATTTGTGGGTTATCCATCACCAAAGCATTTGCAACTAGTGAAAAGTGTTTTCAAATATGTAAGATATAATTATAATAATATTATTCATATTATACCAACAAGTTCATTATGTCTATTTGGATACATGTACATTCATATCAAGGAGGTTCTCTTGATGACATGAAGTTTACTCTAGCTTATTACTTCACATTGGAAAGAGGGTTGGTTTCATGGTCATAAAAGAAACAATCTATAATTAATTTATCATCTACTAAATATGAGTATGCAGCTCTTAAATCAGATTACACACAAGATATGTGGTTGAGAAGAATTTTAGTTAATATTAGTGAGGCTCAACTTGAGCCGACACATATTTTTAATGATAACAATGAGGAAAATACAATTGTCCAAGAATCTAATTTTCCATGCAAGAAATAGGAATATTGAAATCAAGAATCATTTTATCATAGAATTAGTCAATGGTAATGAAATTTCCATTGACTACATGAGAAGTGAAGATCAATTTATTGATATTTCACCAAGGGATTGCTGAATAAGATTCATGGAAGACTTAAGGAGATGATAGGAATTTCCACTCTTTGTATCAAATGGGGGAATGCTGAGTATGATGCTAACATGGATAACTAATTAACTATTGCTAAAATTATTTTTAGTTATGTTTAAATGGTTTTTAGGATATTTTTTGGTTAAGTGTAAAATACTATTTTTAGAAATCTATTCGTAGAATTATATTTTTTAGACATTTTATATTTTTAGACTATAAGTGTTAGTTAGAGTAGAGATCATTAGATGTGTACTTAACGATAAAATCATTATCAATTCATAAAAAAAAGGTGGGGATATATTTATAGGTTTAGATGAGTGAATTTAGTATTATTTTAGACTATTTATATTTTTAGGAGAGGTTGGGACACCTAGTTTATTCAACTTATGAAAAATAGACTTTGTATGTGTCACTTAAACTAATAATGGCTTCTTGCATGTTGATAATATATTATTAATGGATGATACTCACCATATTGAAACTAGTTTTAGTCTTAGTTAGTTGAATTTACTTTATTTATTTATAGTTCCAATTACTAGTCTTTTACTTGTCATGCAAATTTATACAGGCCTTGTTGTAATGACCATATTAATCTTATTTGTTAATTAATTAATTAAATAAGAAATAATGAGGTGAATATGTCCAAGTGGAAATAATTTTTACATTATATTATTCTCTGCTTTATTATAGGTATTCACAAAGGAATACCAAAGCAATTAAGAATCTGATTCATAGGTTATTCAATGTATATTTTGTCATCAATCTCACTTACAACCATACTAGTTTAATAGATAGTTAGTGTAGGCAAGTTTGGATGATCATTAGCTTCAATTAGAGGGTATTTTAGATCTAACTTTCCCTCCTTATCAATCAAATACCTTCAAGAAAATTATAACAATTAGACTTGTTATGTGAATTTATTTATAGAAATTGAGCCTACTATGTGAAACCACCATGTGTGCATTTGAATCTTATATGTAGTCATCTTGTGTACATTTGAGAATGCCATGAGGGTTTTTTTATATGATTGTGATATAAGATATAATATCACATGTAAAAATAATAATGTGATATGTGTTAAAGATTTTAATAAGTTAAAATAACTATGTGATTGTCATCATGTGGTGTTATTTAAAGGAATGTATATGTAATATGCATGAATGTGTTATAGAAATTGTAGTATTTATTTTCATACTCAAATTCCTAGGTGTGCTAGAATTTCACTCAAAAATGTTTGAGTGCCCACCTGAAGTGCATGAAGCCTACTAGGTCCCTCCTTTGTGACAAATTTTCTAGATGTTTAACATGCATATTCATATATTCCATAACTAGATTAAGTAATTAAATGTAAAGCATAACAAGAATCATATCACAACCATAGTACATAATGAATTAGATAAGGATCAAGATCAAATTTAACATGAAATTACCATGAATAGAGGAATCAACGAACAATATCCATCCACAATGATCTAAGATATTAATTCACCACAAAACATGAATTGAATACATCAAAATACTCTCATAGAATAATGAGCGCAAATTCATACCATCAACATAACTCTATTACAACTCAGAACTATCTCAAACAGGAATAATACTACATACTTATAGAGGTGTGGACTTCCCCTTCATCTCTCATGAATTATCAAAATAGGCTGTATGCTTAGAATAACCATTCATATATACAAAGATATCTATGAAGTATACATGATTTCATAATAATACATTATATCTATACTTAAAACTTGATCTAATCCTATTATTAACTTGACCTTTGCATGCCTATTGATCTCCTCATGCATGTTCTCTCTCCAAGTTAAACATTAATTTTTACAAAAGTCTTCATGCTTCCCTCTATTATTGGAACATTTCTTCAATGCCAATCCATCTTATCATTATCTATTTGTAACCATTTCTTGGATGCCCTAATTGGCTAAGTCTACAACCACCTCTTATGGGCTATTTTAGGTGCTCTATAAGTCATTGTATAGGTTGGAAATCGAATTATGAAGACTGTAAATGTGCATTTCGCGACACACCTAGGACAAAAACGATAGTCGATCTTCTTCTAATTCTTCCACTTTCTACATTTTTCTTCTATGTCACACTTCATTGTACAAGTGTCTACATCTGGCTTCAATAATAAAAGAAATAATTTTACGTCCCTTTGATGGAGGAATAGATTGCTACTTTGTGACCAATGTTGTTTTAAAAAAGGATCTATAAATAGCTAGGAGTTTTGCAAATTTATTCTAACTTCCATAATTAAATGCATGTCATATCCAAAAATTTACTTTGGCTCAAGTAGGTATGGACAGGGATCTGGTATCCTAGCATCTATCATCATTTATAACCTTCTTGTCTTCATTCGTCAAGTCTCAGACTAATTTCTACCCTAGGCGCTAAATTGAAGGCAATTGCCATAGGCACTAATGGTTAGTGCCCCTATGGACTCTTCAACCCTACTCTTGAGTTCTTGTATGACCTCTGTCATCTCTGTGTATACCCCCTCTATCAAATCATTGTTTACTATGTGGTCAAGCACCATATATTCCCACTAGTGTTGGTAGGAAAACCCTAAATTTTCCCTTTTAGTTTTAATCACTACCTTTTGTTTTGTTACACTCCCAGAATACCATAACTTGGGAACTGCTCAATCTTATATCTCGCGTGTCACTTCTCTAATGGATAGTAACTTGAGAAGCTTCTTCTTCATTAACCAGGCGACAAATCAATGATAGGCTCACACTTGTTGACATATATTGACTTCCACATCATCACTAACCTACTATGGGTCAACTATTTTATCGTTACAATCAATTCTGGATCCAAGAAACCAAATTATCCTAGCCTCTACAACAACCTCTGTAATAGCTAGATCTCGAGGTGTTAATTAAAGACTTCTTTTGTAGAATCCATACACCTTTCTCCCTACACTCTTCATCTAGCACCAAGCATTCCCACTAAGTCCTATCGGTTATTCATCCATTTCATCAAGCATAATAGGTCTGGGAACTTGATCACTCACTACCAATGATGGGCATTCATCAGCATAATCCCATTCATAAATGATCACAATCATATCACATGCTTCATTTAGGACATTCCATCACTGACTATTTCTCCCTGTAGTCCTATCTCTTCATCTAGCTACCAAGATGCCCAAGTTCCTTCGGTTATTCATCCATTTACTAATGTCATTCATAGGTTGGTGAACTGATCACTCACTACCAAAATATTCTATCACGCATATCCCATTCAAAATGATCACAATTTATTTAAGGCATTACATGCTTGTTCAATTCACGTATCTACGTGATTCGGCACATCTATTGATTTATTCTATCCTAGGATCATGCTTCATACGTTACACATCCTGATGGAGTGATCTTCCTACATCTTGGGATTCTTTAGATCATTACTGCATGGTTATACATCTCTATCTACTTTATGTTATTCCAAGATTTCATGCTACACCAACATCCATAGTGGGGGATCAATGTCCCAGTCATAAAAATCACGCACTTGGAAATATGCTCTAAAAATGTGCAACCTTACCGGGTATGTTATTGGGGTCATATATAGAATCCATGTGCAGGAGATTGGGAAGTATATCACTAATGACTCCATTCCCTTATTAGTCGTCAGTTAGTTTGTCTTCATAGTCACTTAGGAGTCGTACAACTGGTTTTCAGTTGTGTGTGTGGTTCTTCTTGCCTCTTAGTATGTGTCAGGCAGTTCATTAAATGGTCTTTTTCCATCATTTTTGTCCTCCCACAAAAGCGTGTCTTCCTTTAGGGTTGTATCTTAGGGTGCCCCAGTCCATGTTTTGGATTGTTCCTATGTCTTTGTGACTCATAGTCTCTAAGGAATATCTTTAAGAGGTCAATTTTTTTTCTTATTCTTGTGCCAATTCCATTAGGAGGTAGTCAGCAGTTTCGGTTGCATTAGTTTCGAATATGGTTCTAGCAAGAGATCCCTATACTAAACATAGCATGACTTACCACATTATGGGTGCTTAACATTCTCCTACTATTAAGGGCTAAATACTAAGGAAAGGACCTTACATTTGGGCATTATTCCTACATCTTGTATCACACAAAAACATATTTTTAAATGGTCGAGACTTCCTTCTTCTTCCATCCACCATATTACATCTTACATCTAGGGATATCTTTGCATGATCTCTTTATTGGTGGCACCACGTCATTGACTTCTAGGGAATCCTAGGCACAATGATTGCGCACACATGCACATAGATACTACATGGGGTCCACAATGTAGTGCAACACTCAGTCATAAGGCCTTAACTATATAAATAATCTGAGGTAAGTCAAGACCTATTCATATGGTGATTTTTAGCTATGTTTAAGAATTCCATTCTTTGAATCAGGGTTTTACAGGTCTAAGTATGCGGGCATGAGATCATACCTGTAGGTGACATGCAGACTGAAGATACAGTCTGACAATAACATTGATCAGTGAAAGAAGGTACAAAGAAGGACCCGCGATCACATACAAACTCATATTGTAGAGCATTTGATGCATAACATGCAATGCCCATAAATATTGAAACTTGGGTGCCCCAGGGTGCCCCAGTACCTTCATAGGTGCCTTAGTCTAGTTAGATCTCCAACTTATGCCAGTCCTGAGGTCAGTCAATAATAGTCTACCCTGTACTACATATCTCATTTGTCACAGTCCAACACAAAATTTTGAGGTATTATTTCAAGGTTGGTATCTTACCCCTCATATTTCCATTTCCCCTCTCAATTTTTAATAGCAAAATATTCAGATCATAGCACTTCATATGTAGCATGTTAGTTTGCTATTACAAGTATTAACTCATAAAATAGGTTTAAAGTGATTCTATTTATAGGTGGCTAATGACCACATGTTGTTATTCAAACCAAGTTGGGTAGGGACTCCAATCTCCCATATTATTATGTGAATGAGTTTGGAAAGGTTTGTGTATTTTTTTACAACCTTCAGGTCAGGTTATATCTTAACTAATAACTCTATGGGTATGCTTTCTTTGGACCCACAATTGCGTAGAATGCATTCACCGTAATGTGCTCTGTACGCCATTATGTGTGCCACATAGAGGAATATTTTTTTTATGTCCATCCATTACTCAGATTTTCTTCAATCTATAACTATGGAACCTGGTTTAACCTTTTCTATGGTTGTAATAATTTTACAAGTTCTTCAATCAGTCATGGTGACATGTTACCATCTTCATAACTCAGTGCTACAAATAGGATTCGATCAATCTTGGTATCAGTGTAAATATAGAACCCCATAAAAATCGGTCTTTTGGTAATCTTGAGGCCTGTAACACAGTGAATTATTTTGATCTTCAGGAAGCTTATCCTGTCTTACCATGGGGGTTATTGAAACAATCTTCCTGTGAACTTGGACATAATCCATTCAGGTAGATTTGCATAGGTGTTATGAAGAAGGTATGCTGATACAACTGTTATTAAAAGTTTAATATTTTCCAATCATCTATTATTACATGAGTCTTTTGTCAGTTAGGATTCCCTTCTTCATCTATTCTTGAAATCACTTTCTCTAGATCTTCCTTCAAGATCTTCATGTGTTTATCTGTTCTATGATTATATTCACTGATCTTGCACTTCGAGAGTTTGGACTTCCATATCTTAACCATATGCACACCAGGTGGGTATTGTATTTCTAGGTAAATTTCCTCCAAGATTTCTTCTACTATGACCTCCACCCTTTTTGTCTAGATCTTCCTCCCTTTCAGTGCCATATCTTTACAGCTACCCAAATGTTGTGAACCCTAGGTATGTAAATCACATGAAAGCCCTTCTTCATGTGCCCTATTATTAGTACCAACTTATTTCCCCACAAGGATCCACACACAACTTCTTGCACTAATTTGGTTTTCTCTTCACTCTTTTGCTCTTTTGTACATGGACTCTCGATAAAATTTCTGCTATATTTTTTCTTAAAATACAAGGTAGAAAAAATGACTACCCCTTGCCCTTATTTATATTTTTACATGCCCCACTGAACTATTTTTTTTTCTTATTGACACATGGTTACGTCACTTTCTTAATGAAGTGTTTTTTCCTCTTTCTATTTCCTTTTGTGTGTTGTAGTCATATCCTTCTGGCGTGCCTACTACTTCTTGGCCACACACCTCTTTATGCATGCCTCAATCCACCAAAGTACATAACCCACTGCACCATATAATAAGTAGTTTCCCTTATTGCTTCCCACCTCGAAATACACTACGTGATCATCCTTCTCGTGTGGTCTTCAATTTGACCAATTTTATTAAGAGCACCTTTATTCATATCACCTGTAACATATTTTTCAATCGTGCCAACCTTCAGGGAGTTACCTCAACCAAAACAACCTATATGACAACTTGCAATTGATTTTTTTTCTTTTATCAACTCCACCCACACTAAAAGTATGTGTGGTCCTCTATACATAAAATCAATAGATACTAATAATATTCCTACATGCAAGCACACTTATTACAAAAAACACAAAATTAAATTGAAAAAAATAGAAATGATGAAAGGAAACACATTAAAGGAAATGAATTCAAGGGAAAAATAATCTAAGTGGCAATAATTCCTTATTACAAACGCCAAAAAGGAATATTATAGTAGGGCTTCAACCGACTTCCATTGAAGTAACTAGGAAATAAGTTTCCATCCAATACCTACAACTGAAAAGTGTCTGATTTCAATATAATTGTTACTACAAATGGTCTCGACCAATGAGATTTGAGTCTCCCTGGGGGCGCGTGAAATTAGAATCATATAGAAGAACCAAATTGACCACCTGAAATATTTTATTCTAGATATGTCTATCATTTTATGTCTTTTGGCTCCACCTAGCAATAGCTCACAACTCATCTAACTGCATCAGTTTTTTTATGTGCTCTTCAACAACTTATTCATAATCTAAGCCTCCTGCGCATGTAATACATAAAGACGGTAACATGAATTCAACGGGATATACAACCTCTGTGTCAAACATCAACTAAAATGGTTTGGCCTTATTCAACCTCTTATAGGTTGTCTTATATTCCCAAAGTAGAACAAATACTTTATCATCCCAGTATTTCCTTTCAACATCATAGATTTTTGTCAATGTGTGTCCTAGAATATTTTTGAAAGCTTCAGTAGTACCATTTTCTTGTGGGTGATAGGGTGTAGCATTATGGTGCATGACTATAAATTTTTCCAGTAAGATCCTTATTATCTCATCAAGGAATTTAGTACTTGTTATCCAAAATGTGCCCCTGCTCATTTTTATGGCTAACTCCTTGTGTTCTTACCTCTCTTATGCCTCAGTCTCCATTTTTGATTTTTAGGCACTCAAATATTTCTAAAAATGGCACCATTGGATAGAGCTCTCTCTCAGCTTTCCAGAAAGGTAAAGTTTTCCTCCTAACTCCTCATATTTTTCAAGTTATGGCTCGGCAGATTTTTTGTGGGAAATTTTCCCTTAGGAGGCCCACGGCCAATAGGAAGCCACCACGTGGCACCTGGAGTGGCGGAGCGCACGGAAAATTTGAAAATTTTTCTAAAGACCAAACGGGTAAAAAAATTCAAACTTTTGCCCGCTGATCCGATTTTGGCCTGTTTTTGCCCTAAATTTTCAAATCGCCATATCTTTCGATCCAAAGCTCAGATTTTCATGTTCTTTATATCAATGGAAATCTGGTGAAATTATCTACATGATTCTGGGGTCAATTTTGTATTTTGGTTGAGTTTGGAGAGATAAAATCAAGAAACGCCTCTGGCACGTGGTAATGGCCAGAAATGACGTTTCAACAACCAGTTTTAATGCAAAATGGGTCGCATTCTTCTTCAGCATGGCCAAAAATGTCAGGGCATGGGTCTGTAAGGATGCCCATGCTGTTTTAATGCATCTTCATTTAATGGGGAATGGCTTCCACGTTTTTTACACGTTTTCTCTCTCCTGGGCTCGACCCATGCATTGTAAAAGCTAGATTTGGCTCATTTTTTGAGGTGGAACATTTTTTTTTGGATAGCAAGCTTCTTCTTTCA
Organism: Taxus chinensis; assembly: GCA_019776745.2. Classification (NCBI taxonomy): domain Eukaryota; kingdom Viridiplantae; phylum Streptophyta; class Pinopsida; order Cupressales; family Taxaceae; genus Taxus; species Taxus chinensis. The sequence goes on along the minus strand of CM034155.1, from coordinate 82,670,040 downwards.
CCTTCAACAAGTAATTTTTGCAAGTATCATACCTTCTTCATGATTGTAATAGGTTTCTACCTCTTTAATGTTGCAAATGCAAGGATTTTGACAGTGAAAAATGACAGTGCAGACTCTGTGATCAATTTTCAGTCCTTTGTTTGTATTGTCTTGCTTCATTTCAGACCTCTAATTGCATCTTATCAGCCTGTGTATGATGTTTCATGTTGCATTTTATGAAATTGTGTCAATTTGCATGAACAAGAAGTGTTCACCACTCCTTTGGTGTATCACCTATTAGTTTAGTTTCAATTTTTGCACTTTCTATCTCTGTCTCCTTGGAATTTAGAGTAGGATTAGGATTCAAACCTCTGCAATTGTGCAAATAACAGATCTGATCAGAGGAGTTTGAGGAACCAACCTCTAATCTAGAGATTCCTCTCTCATTTTACAAGTCCCACACTTGGAGAGAGGTTTCAATGTTGTGCAATCACATTGGATGCCTGAAACATCAACTTAGAAACCTGATTTGCATCTAGGGGTGCTGCTGATTTGCAACAACAGTACCTCTATCACTTGTTAAACTCAAAGGGCATCTATACCTACTCATAATATTTTCCCATAAAATCTTACTGTTGTAGCGGCTGTGTAATTATTTGTAGGTGGTGCTTCTGCCCACTTTGTTAGATAGTATGTACAAGTTATAATGTAGTGCACACTAGTCCTACACGTAGGTGGGGAAATATGACATACAAAGTCAATAACCCATTTCTTAAAAGGTTTAACACTTGAAATAGGCCTCAAAGGCATTTCATCTCTAGATCTAAACTTCCCAAGGCACCAAAAGTGGTCACATGCCTTGAAATATTCTTTAGTGTCCTTATATATAGTCTCCTACCAAATTCCAACCATCAGAATCATGCATGTGGTGACATCATCAACATAATTACCTCCTTCAATTCCACCACGAGTTTATTCCATAATGGATTCACGTTCATGCTAAAAAAAACACCGACATAAAACTTCATCATGACCAAGCTTGTAAAAATATCCACCAATCAACTAGTAAGGTTCTATGCGAATTGCAACTTAGTTCTTTTCTAATGTCTTCATTCCCTTAAGTGCCTATCCAGTGCGCAAGAATACTGCAATATCTTCCAACTCTATGCGTGCATGATTCAATCTAAAAAGTTGTACATATGAAATTGTGTCCTTAATGCTCTACATGTCCTCACCTGAATTAATCCTTGAAAAATGCTCAGGCCCTAAATTAAGTTTCCCTGGTTTGACAACAACGCTAAAATAAAAATCCCAAAATAATTATATCCACCTGCAAATGTGCCCTTACAAAACAAGCTTATTGACTAAATAATTAAGTGTCATATGATCTATAAAGAAGATAAATGATGTTTCCAATAATTATTTTCTAAAATTGTGCAGTGCGTAGATCATGGATAAAGTGTCACACTAAGTAGTTGTATAATTTTTCTTGGCTGGTGCTAAATTCATGATTAAAAAATAGGGTGGTCTACAATCCCTTCTCCTGGTTGTGCTATCAATGCTCTAATGGATGTGGTAGAAGCATTAACATGGACATGAAATGTTTTTTCCCATGAAGGAAAGTGCAAGATAGGTGCAGTATTAAACCTTTCCTTCCATGTTTGAAATGATTGTTGTTGTGCATCATACCAATAGAATTTTCCCTTAGCCTTTAATAATTCCTCAAGGGGCATGAAAATATCCACATAACCTTTAATGAATTTCTTGTAATACCCTGTATTTCCCAAGAATTTGTGCACTTTACTTTGACTTTTTAGGTTCTTTCAAACCCAAGATCACAACTACCTTGGCTAGGTCCACCAAAAACCCTTCCTTGCAAATTATGTCCAAGTAAAGTGCCAAAAGGTCTTGTAAAAATTTACTTATTAATGTTCAGAGATATGATAAACTACATACACCTCTCAAAAATAAGTCTTAGATTCTCATAATGGTCCTTAATTAAGCCATAAACAGTCCAACCATCTAGATACATTTGTAAAAAATTATGAATGAAGTCCTAAAATGCCTATATCATAATGGATGAGAACACTGCTGGTGCATTCTTCAATCAAAAGAGAATCATTTTGTATGAAAAAATTCCCCACTCAATGGTTAAAGTTATGTTTTCCTGATCTTCCTTTGCTATACACACCTGATGATAACTAAAAAACCCATATGTAAAAGAGTAGATCTCGTGCCCAATAAATCTTTCAAGGATCTCCTCTATGAATTGGGTGGGAAAAGGATCAATGACACATGAAGAATTTAAATCTCTATAGTCCACATAGATTCTTATCCTCCCATCCTTAATGATGATGACCATGGGACTCACCCATTCAAATTCCTTAATGGGCTCAAGTGTACTATACTATAGCATTTTATCAATTTCTTCCTTCACCTTGACACATAGATTAGGATTCATCCCATATGGCCTCTTCCTAATTAGGTGTGTGCATTATTTAAGCTTGATTCTCATCTCACCTAAAGAAGGATGTACTCATGTTAATTCATGATAGTTCCGTGGGAATAAGTCTTGAAAGTCATGTAGTAGTTCAATAATCTTATCCACTTCCTACTCTAACCAATAGTCACCAGTAATCATTTCCTTAGGCTCTGTATCTATTCCAATGTTAACCTTCCTTGTTTTCATAGGCTCATGATACACGTGCGCCTTTCCATATGATGTTTCCATTACCTCACACATACCTTCAGTGTGGTTAACATCCAAGTTTTTATCCTCATCATTTATCATGCATACGAGCTTACCCTTTTCCTTTACTTCCTAGATGTGGACCATTTATTCTTCTTATTCAGTATCTTCAAGGTCAAGGCACGCCTCTAAATAAAACTCTAGAAACATATCTAATAAGAGTTCTTCAATGTTTGTGCTATCTACCAAAGTAAGGTGCTTCATAATCTACAATGCTTCATTGACCGGTGGGTTAGCAGAAAATTAATCAAAAGTATGGATCATACTTGAGGTCATCTCATGCTAATTAGATTTTACTTTTGTTAAATCTTTATGAACATACCATGTGTTCTCACAACTTCTTAAAGTGGAAGAGAACTTACGCACCTAGAGTGATGGTGACAAGGCCTCCTACTCATCAATCCAAAGTCTCTTACAATTTTGAATGTGATGCGAGGAAGAGTAAATTCTAATGAAATAAAAATATATGAGAAGGTACATTACTCCTTAGTAACCTAGTAGAAAAGGTGATTCTCACTTCTCTCCATTCTAGTAAGTTGTCTCTGTGTGTATTCCACCAATGTGTTGTTGTCCCATGTAGAGTATATACTTGCATATTTCTTGTGTCACACTCATCCTTCCACTACGATTCCATGGTGCACAAAAATACATTATGGTTCCCCTCACCAGTGTACTGAGGCATCTAGTTATAACTTAAGTGCCTAACCATGCACATCTTGATCATGTGCGTAACTGTGTTCTTGATCTCACACATAACTACTTCATATGTTCCATGCACCTAGTCATCATATCAATATTTATCGTATCACTAACTGAATGAACATCATCCCACTATATCACTCCTACCTTCGATGGCTCAGTTACCTAAGGGTCTCTAATTGTACGCACATTTATCTTGTTTAAATATTCTTCACTTAAAGGCTCAACATACAAAGTTGCCTTTGCATCTCTTAAAGGAATAATAATGTGCTCTTACTTATTCTCAAAGCTAATGTAACCTTTGTTAAAGTGAAAATCAACATTATTTTCATAACACTAGGGGCACCCAAGTATCACTAGGAAGCTATAGGATTCAACAAGTTAAAACACCTCAAAATCCCTAGTAAACTTGGCTCCTTGAATTATAATGGTTGTATCCTTGAGTACTCCAAGAGGCATGACTCTAGTTCTATTTTCCATATATAATATATTCAAAGAATGCAAAAATGGTGGTCTTCATATCTGGTTATATGCATCCAAAGTAAGCACATTAACCTCTGCACATGTATCTATCAAAATATTACTCAAGATCCATCCATCAACAACTGCATTAAGAGTAATTTCCTTTTTATATTCATGATTATGTGGGGGAAGATTTACATGAAGAATCTACCTCTCGCACTACATAATAACGTGTGGAATTTTTTCTCTCAACCACTCTCCTAACAAAGGACATATGTTCTCCTAGTGAAACATTCTATAGACCTACTTTAGTTCGTCCACGTCCTTCTACGGAATTAAAAAATTCTTCACTCATTCTATCACGTATTCCCACTACTTCAAGCTCTTTGTAGATCCATGATAGTAACCATAATATCTTGGTAAATCTATTTGTGACGTGTAGCATCATGGTAATTTGAATTTATCACTTCTTACTTTGTTATAGTAGAATTATACTTTGGAGCTTACCGTGTGTATACAACCTCAACGCATGTAGTAACTAAAATAGGTTATAATTCAGAATTAAGACCTACCTTCAGCATCTATTGATCTCCAATTGCATGCTGAATCTTAATTTGTAGTGCCCACTTCCCTTTGACACCTTTTGATGCTTATGCTGATACTATTGATTACATTATAGACATTATTATGTTTTGATTTAGTATGATGTTAGACATTGATCATGGATTATTGTTGATCTTGATTTGATTTCGATGCATGATGATTATTAGAGATACCTTATATGTGGATGATGATATAATATTGACATGGGTATTTTATGGATGTTGTTCAGACATGTGATTGGAAATTATGAGTTGATCTAGAAAATGGATATTATTTTGATGATGATATAGTTGTGGATTAAAAATGCAAATGATGTAGTTGTTGCTTTGATGTTGTTGTGATTCATTTATATCACATTGGATGTTCTGATATGGCCACAAGGCCTAAGGAGGTATTTGTGTTTTACAGGTTAAAAATATCACAACAAAGTAGGGGGATTAGAGACCAACCATAATGGAATTCTAGGTGAATTCGATAAGGTCACCATGGCAACTTGTTTTGTGTTGAGTTTTGTTTTGTTAGGGATTCCCATGGGGGGGTTGTTTCCTTTATATGTGACCATGGGTATTATGTATTTTATTGATGTGTTTCTTTATTATTGATGTATGTATTTTATTAGTAATGTGTTCCCTTCTTTTAATTAATTTAAATTGTGATTGAATTAATGTAAGAATCATATGATTAAAATTTTAATAAATTAAATTGGGATGTGGGAAAGTAATTATAAGAGTTGTTGGCTGATTGCATTTAATTTGTAAGGGATGTGTAAGTTATGTAAGAGCTTGTGTAAGTAAGATTTTGGAGTAAGAAATACTCCACCTCCATAGAAATTTGAATTTGTCCTTGGGGGTTGTTTTTGGAGGCTTGTGGGACAAGTAAAACTTGTCCCATGCCTATAAATTTAATCTACCAACCATACTTATGGATGGAAATGTGATTTGTGACTTTTATAATGAATTTTAATAGTCTTGTTGTATGGTTTTAATTACACTCTCTTACATTTCATTTATTTTCTCGTCCCTTGAGGTGTGGGCTATTTGGAGTGTGCAAGTAACTTTTCATTTTTCACCCACCTCTTTATTGTGATTGGGAGAATGTATTTTGACTTTTGTGTTGAATTGGAGGATGTGTGATGTGGCATCCTACATGGATCCACATCATCCTCTTCTCTCCCTCTTCTATTTAATCCAAAATCTTTCCTTGTTTTTGGGTTGTTGAACCTTTTTGCATTCTTCCTTGGGGGTGCATTTTTCTTGTGTGGAGCTCTTGTTCTTGGAGGAAGGTTGGAGAAAGATTTGCTTACTTAGAGTTTTCTGTTTTGGATTGTGTTTTGACATTTGAAGCTTTCTGTTTGATGACAAAAGTAACCATGGAGAGGTAGGAATTTAACTCTCTTTTTATATGCTGTCATTTTCTTGTTGTGTTGTGTGGATAGTGCATGCTTTGTTTTATTTTTTGGCTGGTTGGGTAGACTGCCATAGGGATGGTGTAGGAGAAGGCTATGGGGAATCCATGTGGGGGGACATAAGGGAATGCCATTGGCATCAGAATTTTGTGGAGGGAGTTTGGGTTTGGGATCCACCATGGAAAATAAATAGCTTGCATTTCTTACTTTGTGGGGGGAATAAGGAAATTTGTGGGGGGCATAAGGAGGGATTTGTGGGGGGCATAAGGAAATGTGTGTGTTGAATTATTTTTATGGTGGATGACCAAATTCCAATTGGGAGGCATAAGTATCTTCCCCTATAGACCTTGCTCCTTTGGATTGCATGATCAATCCTGAGTTCTGTTTTGAAATGATTTTAAATGTAGTTGTGAACTGTTGTTTTTATGTTGAATTGTGTTTTTAAAAAGAAATGTGTATGTGAAAGAATGTTGTGTTGTGGAATCTAGTTTTTGCCATGGTTGAATTACACCTTTGATTGTATTTTAGTTGGGGCTCGGGGGCAAATGATTAAGGAAGGCTTCTCCTTTCATTGGATGTCTTGGTTAGGTGGAGAGAATTGCCTTTCCCCCTCTTTTTTTGTGATCTACTGGAGAAAAGAGAAAATGTGCATGTTGCTATCCTGGGGCAAAAGAAAAAAAATGCAATTTGACATTCCCTTGTGAAAACAAATTCATTGTAATCCTTTCCCACTTATTGTGGATGAAATTTTCTAATGTATTTGTGAAGGAAATATGTATATATTTTGATTATGGAGTTAGTCTTTCAAATGGTAAAAGACATTTAAATTCTGATTCTGTTTATTGGAAAGAAATGAAAATTCTGTTAATAAAGAGTGTAAAGATGTTTCTTTTTTTGAAGTCAATAAAGAATTGCAAGTTCATCTCTCTTTTTCATTGTTGTGATGAAGTTGGAAATATCAAATTACAATTGAAATCTCTGTTTAGGAATTGGGGAAAAGAAGAAATATGTGTGCAAGAATTATATGACATTGTCTATTTTGAAATATGTTAAATTGGAAATCAAGTTTTACAATTTAACTTGGAAATGATTTGGTTAGAAAATAATGTTTGTATTAGATCAATTTAGAAACTATATACTACACCTAAATGATAAAATTAATAAGTAGATCCTTTAAAAATTTGATCACTGGCATGGTGACTTTTAAAACTGGTAAATTTTAATAAAAATGTACAATTCAGATTTACACACATTAATAAACTTGGAGAAGTTAAAATTTAGTATGTTGTATCTTAAATGAACTCAATTTGACAAATAAAACTTAAGAAACCAATCTAACCATTGTAAAATCGAATCAAATCCCTTCTTGAGTCATTTTTCAATCTGTTGTTGGAAAAATACAATTTTGAATCAGTTGAACAAATTTAACTTCCTAAACCACTTTAAATACTTCCTAGATCAATTATCCATGTCTTTTTGACATGTTGAGTGAAGGATGAGATCCAATTTAATAAAATTGAAAATTTGGAAATTGTCAGTTTGCTAATTAAAATCCTGTAGATCATTTTTTTTAAATTGACCCTTTAAACTTAATCAAAATATAAATTTTATGTTTTCTGTGCAAAGAGGGCATTGAGAGATTTCCAAAAAGTCCTTGTTTTCCCAAAACTAAGTTTTCTAGCTCAAGTTATGGAACTTTGAAGTTTTTGTGCCTTGGCGGGAAAATTTGGGAAAATTTTCCCTGGCAGGCCCGCAACCCAAAAATTTCCCGTCGAATTGCCTTAGAAATTTTTTTGAAAAATTTTGGTCCAAGAAAATTTTTAAATTTTCCTATGCTAGCCTGCAGCCAATCAAGGGTTGCCACATGTCCTCACGGGGTAGTGGCGGAGGCACGACATTTTCTTTGCCCTTAGAATTTTTAAAAAAATTTCCTTTTATCCCTATTGGCTCGCGGCCAATCGCAGGTTGCCACGTGGCAGCTTTGGGTGCTTACGGAGGGAGTGGACCCTTTGTTTATTTTGGTTTTTGGCCTTTGGAAATTTTGGAGAAATTTCCCCACAGCCCCACATCTCCCGCCCTTGCCTTGGGATTTTTCACCTCCGCAAAAGCGCGGACCCTTGCGCCTAATATTTCCTTTTCTCCCCGTTGGCAAAGTTATTCCAAAAACCCTGCCACCACACCTGTCCCTTTCCCTTCTCCCCACATTGGTTCATTGAATGCCATGTGTCTTTTGGCGGCATAGCAGAGGCACGGGCAAAAAGGGGAAACTTTTCCCCGCGCAGGGAAAAATGTCAAACTTCGCTCTGCCCTTCCCTCACCCTCTCCTGACATTGAACTTAGCGATTTGATACGTGTCCACCGGACGACCCATGGAGGCACGGGCATAATTGGGAAATTTATACCATGCAAGGAAAATTTTCTTAAGCCACCTCGCGACCTGCCAACTCACCAAATAAGTTTTTCCCTCCCCTTGACATGTGTCCCCTTGGGAAAATTTGACCCCAAAACTCCGCTCACTCATATCTTGAGTTTCTGAAGGAGTTAGGAGGACTTATTTATATCACCAGAAAGGTGAGAAAATTTCCTATCCAATGGGAATTATTTAGGGATATTTTGGAAGCATTAAGTATGAGTAAAATCAAGTTGAAACTCTGAGCCCGCTAGAGAGTGGGTATGGGGGTAAATTACTCTCTGATCCTAACTGAGACTTTTAACCCTATAATTTGAACCATGTGACCTTGATAATTGTTAATAAATGTAAAGTATGATATAGTAATTTTAGCTTTTTTCCAGAACCTAATAGGGTCAACTGTTGTCTTGCAACTTGATTGTAAACACTTCTAATAAAAAAAAATATTCCATAATTTTCTAACTAACCCTAGGTTGTTTCTTGGGTCTCAAGTGGGTTGTTTTAAACGGGCATCACAGTTTGGTATCAAAAGTATAATTAGTTCCAAATCTTGGACCATTGGGCACACTAGAAAACTTGAGACATAAAATTAAACCTAGCAAACTTTTAAACCTAGAAAACAACTTAGCTAGAAATTTGTATATTTTAGTAAACATGGAAGTTGTGTAACACTTAGAAAAATAAAATAATTCTCGCTTTGGTCTATACAGGAGGCTCAGACGAAGTGAGAGGAACCTTCGTAGAGACTTAGAAGTCATCACCACCACCACCATATTAGGGGATAAAGAGGTAGCAGCTATCCTACCTTAGATTCTATAGACCCTTCAGGATGTTAATGTTGCTCTATGCGGAGGATTAGGAGGAGGACATGTAGTTAGTCATGACAGAGCCCATTCTATCAAGGGTCAGGTATCTCCTTGAATCAGTGAGGATCATAGAGGAGAGAAATCCCATGTGGAGTTATCCAAAGTAGAGTCACCACCTAGGAGATAGGGTGAAAAAGTTCTAGAGTGTAGAGAGAGGTCTCGGCCCTAGGCTTAGGGATGAGCATGTAGAGAGACCTAGAGGCCGTTAGACCACAACAACGGATCACATCATGGAGATATTAAAGCTTTGGCCATCACATTACTCAGGTGACATAGGTGGATTTTAGGAAGAGGCCTGGCTAGTGAGCTTAAGTAGTTGCTTTAAGCTTTTCCCTTGTTCTAGCAACATGAAAGCTTGTGTTGCGATCCATCTATTGAGGGATTGAGTAGGAGTATGGTGGAGGATAGAGGAGAAAAAGCTCCATGTGGATTTAGAGATAGTGACCTAGGAGCTACTTGAGGAGAGATTCAGGAGTAGGTATTTATCAAAGAGGTTCATACAACAGAGGATTGACGAGTTCCATGACCTCTGACAGGCTTTTCTTTCTGTAGCAGAGTATGAGAATAGATTTCTAGATCTACTCCAGTATTTAGATTATATGCAGGATGAGTAGGTGGGGATTCACAAGTTCATCCGGGGCCTGAATTTATATATTGGAGGTACAGTGTGGATCCACTATCTGCGGACATTAGAAGAGGTGTTCAAGAAGGCCTATATTGCAGAGGAGATTCGAGGAAAGACCCAACAGGCTAGAGACGGATTCAGGAACCGCATACAGTAGATACATGATGGTAGATTGAGGGGGTTAGTACCCCTTCCTCATGGTGGCTAGGGTACAACATAGTCATTCTTTAGGCCACAGTAGTAGCAACATCAGTCCCTCCCGCCTCATATACCTCCATAGAGAGATGATGCACAAAGAGGTCAGAGTATGGGGCCTCCTCCTATGGGTCCCATTAGGACAAAGGGTGGACCTAGATCTCAGTCAGTGGGAGCTCACCATCAAAGACCTTAACACACCATAGCCAGATCATTAGGATCCATGCCACAGACTTCTAGGGTACCTATTGGAGGTGCTACTCATTGGGGAGGATCAAGAGGATGTTTTGGTTGTGGAGTTACTGGACACTTTTGGAGATATTTCCCACATAACCCTAACAATAAGGGTAAGACACAAATTTTAGAGTTGACTGTTGATGACATGGGACGTAGCCATAAGATTTATGCAGTGGTTGAGAACCACCAGGTAGAGCATCAAAGCATAGTCATTAAGACCACAGGTAGCATTGGTGGTATTCCTACCTCTGTTTTGTTTGATTCTGGTTCTTCTGATTCTTTCATTGCACCATCTTTAGTAGAGTGATGTAGGCTGGTGATATTTAGGCAGGGTCTTAGTTGGGATGTTGAGATGGCTTTTGGAGCCATGATCTCTGTAGACTCCTTAGTCAAGGAGTGTGTAGTGGATTTGGTACCCTTCACCACTACCTCAAATCTCTGTATCCTTCCTTTGGGCTCGTATGGAGTCATTTTGGTTATGTATTGGTTATCTGCACATAGGCCCAAGATCAGTTGTTATCACAAGACTATATCCTTGTGCAGATGATTTGGAAGTGGATTCGGTCATTTTATGGGTCAGGAGACCCATTTCTATTCCACCATATTAGCTATGAAGATTAAAACGGTGAACGTGTGTGACCAGGGTCTTGTTAAATGTATGCTTTGTTTCTGATAGATCAGAGGATGGATCTAGTGGACTTCATCTCTAGATGATCATCCATATACATTTTGAGAGTAGTTTACTGATGTCTTTCTAGAAATATAATGAGCTACTTAGGGTTACCACCCCCACATGAAATTTCATTTTCATATATTCTAGTTTGGAGTAGAGCCATTTCCATCTTGATAACACCTTATTGATTATGACTGCCATAGAGCTTTGTGAGCTCAAGTTGTAGCTTGAGGGTCTTTTGGAGAAAGGCCTTATCCATCCTAGTGTATCCCCTTGGGGTGCGCCGATGATATTTTTGAAGAAGAAGGATGGATCCTTGCATTTTTGTATTGATTACCGCTAGTTGAACAAGGTAATGATCAAGAATCATTATCCTCTTCCTTGTATCAATGAATTATTTGATCGGATGAAGGGAGCCACTATTTTCTCTAAGATTGATCTCAAGTCAAGGTACCATCAGCTGAGGATTTCGGAGGTGGACATTCATAAGACCACCTTTCGCATGAGATATGGGCACTATGAGTTCATAGTGGTGCCTTTTGGTTTAACCAATGCCCCCGTAGTGTTCATGAGTTTAATGAATGGGGTATTTAGAACCTTCTTGGATCACTTCATGCTCATCTTCCTAGATAACATTTTTATATACTCACGTACACGTGAGGAGCATGAGGGTCACCTTTGACAGTTTCTTCAGTGTCTTCGTGAGCAGAAACTTTACAGGAACTTGGAGAAGTGTGCTTTCTTTCAGACAGAGGTGTAATATTTGGGTCATATCATTTCTAGGGAAGGTATCATAGTCGATCCTTCCAAGATTAGAGCTATTATGGATTGGCCAACACCCACTATAGTGACCAAGGTGCACAGCTTCATAGGACTAGCAGGTTATTACCCGAGATTTGTTCAGGACTTCTCTCAGATTGTGCACCCTATCACTTCCCTTCAGAGGAAAGCGAAGAAGTTTGTTTTCTCAGATAGATGCGAGTAGGACTTCAGGACACTAAAGGAATGCCTCACCACAACACCTATTCTTGTAGTGTCAGATCCACAGGGTGAGTTCTTTGTTTGCACGGATGCTTCATTGGTAGGCCTTAGAGGTGTGTTGATGCAAGAGGACAAAGTAGTAGCTTTTGAGTCTGCAAACTCAAGGATCACGATATTAATTATCCGAACCATGATATTGAGCTTACGGAAGTTGTGCATGCTCTGGTTAGATGGAGACATTTTCTTCTTGGCAGGAGATTCACACTCAGGACAGATCAATTGAGCCTTTGCCACCACTTCATGCAACCCAATCTCAATGCTCATCAGTGGCATTGGATGGAGTTGTTTTGTGAGTATGACATGGAGATAGATCATGTGAAGGGGAAGGAGAATGTGGTAGCATATGTGTAGACACCTAAAATTGGTTACCCAATTTAGTGTCCCTCATGTGCGTTTTCCTTCTCAAGTAACCTGGGGAATGTTTATATCACCACTTCTCCCTTAGGGTATGAGTTAATATTTTATTTAAAAATCTATCCTAAGTTTATTCCACCCCATTATGTTTTACTCATAGATAATTAAATATTAACTATTTAATTATACTCTTTACATATATCTTAACCACTTATCTACCCCATATCAATTCCTGACCTCCCATATCTATTTTATCCATCTATCCCCCCTATTTCTCCTCCTCCCAAATTGAGCAGCGGGATATTTCTCATAGTTGAGGTGGAAGGATCATTTTCATCTTTCCAAAAACCACCCCTTTTGGCCATTTCAGGAGTCTATTCCCTGATCGGTACCGACTGGTACTCGGTCGATGCCGATTTTTCGGAGCGGAGCTGATTTAATCTCGGTCAGCACCGATTACAAAGAGAGGGCCAAAATTTAGTTCTAGTTAGATGAAAATAATGATAGAGAGTTTTGAGCATCAATTCTGAGCATTATCTATCAAGTGAAAGTGAATTCTATCCAAATCAATCCCTGAGAGGAGTAACGTTACTCTACTTCTACCACATCGACATTGTGAGCCTCCATTGATCTCCTTGTGACTCTGTTCCTACATCCAGCAAAGGTGGAGCCTTGTCAGTATCCCTATGGCTCTTGTAGATCCAGCGGAGATTGACGATCTAGCTTCCACTATCTATTTCTCAATCTTCCTGTAATTTTCCCCAATTCGACGCTGACTATACCCAGTCAATGCTGATTCTCTCTAGTCAACACTGACCTATCTCAGTCGACGCTGATCTATCTCAGTCGACGCCGATTTTCCTAATCGATGCCGATCTACTTGTGGACAGGTAAAATAATTTAAGGAACACAAATCTAGCATTGTTTTCACACTTTCCCATTTTCTATTGGTTTCTATCTACTGTTTACATTCTATCTGTCATTTTTAATCAAAATCTAGACAGTTACTTACATCTTTTATCATGTATACTTCTTTCCTTAATTGAAAATGTGGACTGACATCCACCGAGGGAGCTTATTGCTTCTCAGACCCACTTTTTAGGAAGTCCACCCAAATATCTTTTAACGTGGTCTTTTTTTGTCAAGCATCTGTGTCTCAAAGGTTTCTTAGATCTACTTTGCAGGACCATTCTTGTGTGGTTGTCTTGTCTACATCAGATTTCTTTTCCATCTACATCTTCGGATCTTGTCTTATCTATCAGGTATTGATTTCATTTGAGTTTTTCAGGGTTTTTGTGTTTAGTTTGGTACATTAACTTGGATAGGTAACAAGCACGGAAATTTTTGATCTACATTCTGGCATGCCCGGTGGGACCTAACCAAAGTCCCTTATTGGTAAGTTCATTTCTTTTCCAATTTTGAGCTTTTGTTTTGTTTCTTCACTGCTTTTTGTCAGTTCTCCGTAGCATTTCCTTCCTTCATTTTGGTCTTGCTTCTTTCACTTATAATTTGCAAAGTTAAAATTTCGTATTTCTTGAAAAACTAAATTCCAATTCCTATTTCGAAGATAAATAAATCTTTCATTTGATTTCAAAATTACATTCTTGATCCATCATTTTTTTACAAAATTGTTATTTTCTTTAAAGTTTTCTAGTTCCTTAAATAGAAATCTTCATTCTACTATCATCTAGATATATCTTTCTGGATTTGTTGGGTGTTTGCTTAACTTTTTCTTGTGGAGCACATTGCTTGTTCGAGGGGAAGAGCTCAAAAACGTGCTTTTTGAAGTCCACACACCTTGGAGAGCTAAATCTATAGGTATTTCTCTTTTACGGTGTTTTCTCCTTTTTAAGAACTTAAAAAGAACTTGTTTGTTTGTTTTCTATCACATTCAAACATTTTGATTTTGGTGCTTAAAAAGAATTTAATCACATTTGGGAAAGAATTTGTTTGACCTGTCTTCATCAAAATCCAACACTTCGTTCTTAGTGCTTAAAAAGAACTTTTCCTTTGTCATTTTTGCTGTATGCTATTCATCTAGTTTTCTAAATAGGCTAGAAAAATTGATCAAAATCGGTAGTGACACTATTTGATTTTTATTTTTCACCCTTCCACACAAAGCCAAAATCACTAGGTATAAATCATCAAAACAAAAATTCCTCCCCTAGCCTCGCCTACTTGGAAGTGACATCCAGGAGGAAGAGCCTATGTGGTACTTGGGCCATGCTGTAAATTCACGGAAGTTCTGGTATATATTGACAAATCACCCGACTCCCTTATTGCAGCGGTGTGTGAAGTGCGGGGGTAGGCCCCTATATCAAACCATGTACTAGTCTTTTACTAAAGTGCCTTCAGGACTCCTCACCAAAACATTCCCCAAACCATCCTTAGTTTGGCTATCTGAGTAGTTCCTGTTCTAAAAAGCCTTCCCTAATATTTTCTTTCTTAAAAGTAGGAAAATTTAAAAGAGATAATCACCTATGCTACTTGAATTATCTGTGCATTAGTTAGGTCAATCTTCTTTTTCTATATTTCTGTTTGTTTATGATGGTCATCACTCAGTTACAATCTAGAAAAATGGCTCAACTGGCCCCTTCTTCCTCCGAGATCACCACTAGTGTGGATGTTTCGGCACCCCTCGGGTCTTCCTCGGGACCAATATTAGTTGGTTCCCCATCTTGGTCATATAATCCTTTCTATCAACCTAAAGCAATCCCATCACGTCCATCTTCCCCAAGTCCTTTAGAAATATCATCTACTTCTGATATAGAGTATGTTCCTTGCAGGGATCCTGAATTTCAGGCACTCCTTGATCGCAATCTGGTAGCCCTTGTGGACTATCTAGTACATAAGTCTATTCGAATATCTGATCAAGGACCACCAATCCAACAAGTTTATGATTATCCTTATGAACCATCCCAGGCTTTTATAGAATAGTTAGCATATTTTTTCTCGCCTTGAACCACAAAAGAGGGTGGCACACCTGTGCCTCCTTTTTCTCTTCCACCGACCATGTCGACTAGTTCTCAAATATTCTTTCCTATTCCTAGCGTCACAGTTACCCCGACTATTCCACAACCTACTTCTGAGAATTCCTCTTCTCTAGCTATAATGGGTGCATCTGTGTACCCACAGATTGCTGTTAATTCTTCTATGCCATCCATTGTGTCCCACGGTTAGTACCTCTTTGTGAATCAACCCCCTTCTACGAGTCAGTTGGTTCCTGCTTCTCATCCCCCAATGGGTCTTTCTTCTAATGCTCTAATGACAGTGACCTTCACCCATCCTCTAGTGTCAACGCCCTTAATAACCAATCTGGCAATCAAAATCCTCATTCAGACCTTGTTCCCCACCATGTCTAATAAAATTAATACCCATGTTCCTCAATCCATTCTGATTCAGTCGATAAGTGTAGGATCCCACCAATCACAGGCTCCATCTTTCATTCAACCACATTTTTCTCAACCACTTGTCATCTCACAGCCTGTTTATGCACAGGCTCCTTCACAACAAATACCTCACCAGGCATCACCCAGAACACCTGGTTATTCCTCTTATCATCTTGTTAATCAACAAATGAATCCCCTATTGACACCTCAACAAAATCCACCATTCATTTCTTATGTAGGACATACCAGTATTCCTCCTCCTCAATCTGACATGGTCCAAATTATTTTCAATAAAATCATAGACCTAGAAGCCTCCACCAAAGGGGCTCATCCTTCATACTCTTTTGAAGAAGTGTGTAATGAAGAAATTCATCCATTAGTGGCTTTTAAGCCATATCCTCCTCAATGGGAACTTCCTAAATTCTCAAAGTTTCATAGTCGAGAGGACCCTCAATAGCACCTACGAGCATTCAAACATGCTTGCTACCTTATAGTCCAGGCTCAGGAGCTTATGCTCCGTACTTTCCCTATGTCTCTAGCAGGGCTTGCTTTAGACTGGTATAATAACATTCCCCAACATTCCTTGTTTTCTTTCTCTCAATTGGCCCAGATGTTTGTTGAAAACTTTTCAATAAACATCACACACAGGATCTCGATTATAGATCCTTATAACATTCGTCAATTCAATGATGAGTCTATTGCAGACTTTGTCACTCGTTGGAGAGGGATAATAAACCAATTGTCTTTCTCCCTTCCTCAATCTCAACAAATCGAGTTATTTACTCAATCTTGTGCTAATCATATTTCTTCCACTTTAAGGATCCAAAATTTTCATACATTTGAAGAAGCCTTTACGATGGCACGCAAAATTGAATCCCATGCCATTGAACAAGGAAAGATAAAACTTCACTCTAAATCTAAACCAGATTTTTCTTAGTTTACAAAAAAAAACCCTTCTGCTTCTAACAAAGACAAGAATCAAGGGTCTACCAATGCTATTGTATTAAAAACATCATGAGCCGACAACACTTCTAATCAAACACCACAGAGAGATTTCTCATCTTCTTGAAAATGGCCCTTGTCATCTTGATCTTTTACTTTGTTGGGGGAATCATATGCTTCTATCTTGGAAAAAATGTTGGAAGTTCACATGATCGAACTTCCCCCTATTAGAAATTTTGATGAGAACCAAGAATTCCCATTCTGGTATAGGGAAAACGACTTCTGTCATTATCAGAGAACCAAAGGCCATGACATTGAATGATGTCAGACCTTCAAAAATATTGTCCAAAAATTCATTGATAAAGGTGAGCTCATTCTGGATAACCAAAATGCTCCCCCAAATCAGGCGCTTGATGTTTTTAAACAACCTTTTCCCAATCATTCCCCAAGCAATGATGTTTTAGAGTCTCAAAAACCAAACACTCATACTATCAGCTTCATCTCTACTGAAGAATCTTCTTCTAAACCTAAGCCATCTATGAACACATCGACCGAATAAGAACCTCCTTCCACTCCGCTAATCACTGGGATTCCACCATCTTCAAACATCCCATCTTTGAATAATCCCACATTATTAGATACAGATTCATCTCCCTCTACCTCTTTATCTGATCTTCCATCCATGCCCAAGACAGTGTCATCCTCATCTGTCTCATCGTCAGATATTCTTTCGATGCTCGAGGCATTTACATCCCTTTGAGTTTCCACCACGAAAACATCTACTACTGTTTCTCCCATTTTTGTTGCAACTATGCCATTGGTAAACATACCTATAGTTGTACTAACTTCAACAGAAGCATCTTAATTTTGAATCTTCCCGTTTCCTTTCCTACAATAGTTACACCCATAATTACTATACCAGAAGTACCTCCCTCGCAAGGAACTGCTTCTTCATCATCCACTTCTTCATCACTGATACTATTTTGCCTATTAAGGGAAAATTTAAATAAATAGCACCGGAACCTACACTCTTGGTTCCTGAATTTAAACTGAGACAACTAAAGTCTAACGGTACATCATCAGTATCTCCTCATCTCTTTCCCCCGAAAAGGCTACAATCACCTTATGCGGTTGAAGTTGTCACCATCCTTGAAAAAAGAAAACCCATATTTTAGAATATTAAGAATCTTGGTGCTTTCCCTCAAAAATCTCACTCTGCACCTCATAAAAGATTGGATTTATCAACTGGGAAGGCATATTATTCTACAATACCATCAGAACCATCATCTTCTTCTTCTACAACACTTTCTTTGCTGGTACCTTGTAAAGTGAATTTACCTACTAGAAAGGCATCACCTCTTTTATTAGGACTATCATCTTCATCACCAAAAGCCAAGGCACCCTTTGTTCCTCCGATTAGACATATTTTGGGAGCTCTACCCTCATCTAAATCAGCATTATCTAAATTGTCATATGTTTTGATCAAGCAGCCTTCCTTATCTCTAAAGACCACAACCCCTGTCATATCTTCAAAATCTATTTTAGGAGCTCCTCCTCCACCGAAATCAATCCTGCCTATCACTTACTTCCATCCCAAGCACCCAAGGTTGCTCCTCCCGATGTTTGAAAAAGTAAAATGATCCCTAAAAAGACTGTCAAACCAAACATGCAGGTTCTTTTACCTCGGCAGTTTGTTGAGGCAAAAGAGGCACCTTCGTCATCTCTGTCCTCATCTTTGTCTACTAGATTCTATATTGAAATTATTCACCAACTTATCCAATATTCATCCATATCCCTTCCTCTGATCAAACCCTATAATCCTAAAGGAGTAAAACCTTCCTGGTTCAACTCTGATTTGATTTGTTGTAACATCCTCATTTTATACTTTAGAACAAGTGAATTTTTTTTTTTTTTTTTGATAATTGCATCCTGGTTCTAAATACATAATTTAGAACTCACAAATCATTAACCATTCATATAACAGACAACCATATGCAGCTGTAATGACTCGGAGCACCTCCGATCTATTCATTCCATGACTCGGTAATCTACCGATCTATTCATGAGTAATAAGAGTTGGTGTTTTTATTTAACACATTACTCTTGCGGTTCTCTTCCCTAATCTGGGATTCAGAATGCTCTGTCCAAGGAATCTAACTGAATAATTGTTACTATTATTCATCGGCATCTCATCCCTTAGACTAGGTGAATTAGGACAACGCAATCAGCAGCTTGCGATACTTTGGCCAAAGATTTGAAACATACTGTTTATGTCTTGTATTCCTTAACGGCATACTCGTCAATCTGGAATACGCCCTTCACCCCATTCATATGTTATATAGAATGTCCTACACTGACTACTGCCAGTCCTTCCTTTCACAACTGATTCACTCGGAGGCAGATTAACAAGGTGATAATGTTATATGGATGCCCACGAGGATTAGGGATATGGTGACATACTGGTCCAACCTTGCAGTTCAACCAGTGTGTCATGATACCCTGAATCTCCTAGGCAGCCTTATAACATGACCACGTTCTTAATCGGACCCTGAGTAACTCGTGCGAAATCAAGTGTAAATCTTAGCGATCAATGCAAAGGGTGTCGCCATAAGTCATCTGCATTGTTGTAACTTCGAGAAGATCCTAATCTTCTCGGAGGTACAACCCTGCAGTTGTCTTGTGTCGTCAACCTTTAAATCCACCTCGAAAAGATCTACTTAATAACATGCGTTACGCACTTGAGTTTAAATTACTTTAAAGACTTTTCCCTAAGGTTAGCCTTTCCCGATCCCTGGATTCTTCGTCTTAAGACGACCCTCCTCTATAAAACCCATTACATGGTAGAGGTATTAAGGTCAAGTTCTCATCAAGGAGTCATTAGAATACATCTGATTCTAAAGCAACAGAATTGGACAAAAACCTCATAACCTTTACTTGAGATTGCCATCTGAACTCCATTTGATTGTATATCAGTTCTCTTAACTGAATTTATATCATACTTATTAGTATAAAGATATAAATGATTAAGAATCCAATTTAATATTGTCCTGTTATACTTAGGACTAGGGATTAGTAATTTAATCCAGCTTGTTTAGCGTTCTCTTTAGGCTCATTTTTAACCTATCTTCTAGAAAGACAATTATTTAAATCCAATATTGCTTTCACTAGAACAAATTAGAACTACTAAACACTCTTAAGAATTCAATCTCATTTTCTTGCAAGCTTTCATTGACAATCACAAAAGCATCCATATTACACAAAGATAACGTTACCACTCTGGTATATAGACCGGAGAAGGTCAACTATCAGAAATAGAATACAACACATAAGTATCAAACACTTATTTTCATTCCTTTCAAAACTATACAATTACATTTTATGCAACAACATACTTGATACAATGCTCAACGGAAAAGAAACATCTTTTCACATATAGTACATTTATAAAATCAAGCTGTAATTCATTATAAATCAATTAAACAATCTGATCAGCCTGTCAGATCTGCATTGCTTTTACCTCTTACGGCAACCATCTGCAAAAATAGTCAACATGAGTCAGTTCAATGAACTGAGCATGATAAGCACTAACTTTTAAAACAATTGCAATCCATCAATTGTTTTCATTAAACACCCTGTTTAAATGAGATCAGATATCCACATAAGTAAACATATTCAGACTATGCCCTTGTAATACAAAATGATTACAAATATGTAACTCTAACATTGTTACAAAAATAGTCTTAATCACTTTCTAATATTTCATCAAATATTAAAAGAAATCAAGGAACGAATGTACACAAACAATCATTGAATCCAAAAACACAACATTGGTCAGATTGTTTCATTCATCCAAAAAGGGAAATATCATAACAATTCGGGATTCCTCCAATATGTTACAAAACAATTCCCACTATTAGACAGATATCCTCAATTAAGCAAAAGAAGAGAAAGAACCAAATCATTCATACTTCCATTCACATTAGTTCATTACTGTACTGCTTTCACATATGAAAACATTCAACCAGTTTGTATATGAACAAGACAGACAAGCCACAAGAAAGATCACTGTTTTAAATCAAGAAATAGAAACACAGCAAAACTCCTGTACAACAACTATCACATCAACAATCCATATATCAACCTTAAGCCCAATACTAGTTCCTTTTAAACACAGTAAGGCTTTCGAACCAAGTTCGAAATCAGGAACCTCTAGCATATCGCTGTCAACAACAGACTTATTTACATTAAGCAATTGATGCTTCTATAAGACCATACAGAGATTACCTTACAAATGCCGTAATATACACTACCGCATCCTATTAGGAAATCAGAAAGGAACATATCATCCTGTATATACATCTGTGCTAAATCGGAGTTGGTCAAAAAGTACTCACGATTCACTTATACAGAGTCACGTTACTTGATACAGACCATTACTCAGACAAAATGTCCAATATCAAACAACAGTATATCAAGTCAAGTTTCAACTGAGACAATAGAAGATACAGGTTAACTTCCACAATTCTCTAAACCCGAACAACAGTGGATTGACAAATGATTGCCAATGTTTCCCTCTGGACAAGTAAATAGTGTACATAATAAAACTCAGGAAGAACTTTTTAATTTACCGATTTCAAATCAAGAAACCCGACTAAGTCTTGCCAATTTTTCGCACAAGATTGCAAGGAATGAACATAAAATTACACCCAAGAATCTGTACAACAAAATCCATGCAATACAAAAGTAATTCCAGAAAATAACAGAGGCCTTAGTACGTGTTATTCCTTCAAGTCCCAGGTTCATCAATCACCAACTATTTAATATATTCAACTTGAACAACGGCTCAATTACAAATATAAATCATTCAATCGACTCCTCAGAGTCGTGCAGATTACAACCATTATAAATCCATATATTCACACTGTATACTGTTAACGGGTTTATACCCATAACCGCCGAACCCAACAACAGTGTAAGATGAAATTAGTTGATGAATCCTTCTATGCCAACTATGGCAATCATTCAGAATAAAACAAGTGTAAGCAAATCAAATACCCATTTCAAGGCAAGGAAATCAACTGAGCCTCTTCAAAAACTCTCGAACAGCTTACACAAAGAAATGCAAATGCATACCCAGGAAATCTATATCCATTAATCATTACAAATAGCAGTGAACAAAAGACCTGTTACCTCTACAAGGCTTCCACGAAAACAAATAACAAAACTCAAGGATGAATCTATATTCTCAGCAGTGGATAGTAATATACGACTCGATCAAGGACTCCACTGAGTCGTTCAAATAAATCATAGATATATCAATAATGTATACAGTCAACAAATAATCCCGTTACCACAATAACAAGAAAGAACAACTTCCACTGGGTCGTATAGACTACGGTAACACAACAGTTACCTATTTCCAAACAAATTAAAGACAAGACGAAACCCAAAAAGCATCATTAGCCACTGTCACCCAAAAACCACGACAGAGTTTCCAAAGGATCAATAAAACTGATCCATCATACGATATCCATCAGTATCCCTTCATACAGTTCCCACAACAAGAACGGCGACCACAAATCAACAACATAACAGTGGTCTATATCCAACACAGGTATATTCTATGGGCTCACGCCGAACAGGCCAAGCATTCATACTCATTTAAAAATAAATATCTCACATATTTAAGCCAGAATGAATACTCAAGAAATAGAGCCACAATTCGATTTTTAATAAACACCCATCAAGAGGAAATTGAAAAATCGAACCAGAGGAGATACAGTACCAAAAATCAAACAAGACCTCCATAGAAAATTATCTATTTACTCATAACATTTGAACAGAGTTGTTCTAATGAAATCACTTGAAAAACAGCAAGATATTTAAAGGTTAGGGCCTAACATGCCTGGATTTTTAATCAAATTTCCGAAGCAGACCACTGGAAGAGCTCAAACTTCCTTTTCTTCTTCCAAGTTAAAGTGACTAACAAAATTTCGCTATCTCCATCACATATATATCCTCCATGACAGAGAAAAGAGCTGGATAAGTTCATACTTGCCATGCAACACAAAGAGGACTGGTGCGAAGAACCAGTAAACAAGCAGAGAGAAATCTGAAAATTGCGACAAGCCAAACAACCCCACAAACTTCCCGTTTGCATGCCTTCTCGTGAGTTCCGAGCTCGTCTACCGAGAATATTGAATGCCATTAAACCAACTTTCCCACTAAGACTCCACTTCCACCGACCGCCAGAGTTGGCGACAGTCCAACGAAAACTCAAGTTCATTTCCAAACTTAGCGACCTGCCACGTCAGAACAGGTTAGCTGCTGCTTAAACCTCCGCCATGACCTGTCCCTCATCCTTATCCATGCATTAAATGTCATAGAAAATGCCGCCCATGGTTCGCACCCCCTTCCATAGGCCCCTTTCCATTCTCCTCATTAGTTAGGTTAGTATCTTAGGTTAGAATTTAGGGTAACACATATTCTAACCATATTACACATAGATACTAACTTAGGACATTAACACATAGCCTAGGTCTAGGTTAGATTAACACTAATCTAACCCCTAGGTTAGGTTTAGTCTTAGGTTACTAACCATTAATAATTCCAGTTAGGTCTACGTTCTGTACACTCAGAAAAGACCTGTATCATACCTTCTTGAACAGGGTTAGCTCCTGTTCTACTGCAGAATCGTATGTAAACGAATTATTACCTGGTCCACGATCGAGACCTTCCAGATATACTTCCATATCGGGAACCAATTTATTTCACAAGATCAGCCTGAGTCATACTCCTGACCAGCTTAATCAATGCTTCCATACCTTGCAACCTGTTCAAGGTCTGTGATCTAATTCATCACGAACAAATTTAAAGCAATACTTGGATCAATTCCACTGATCCAAGACTAGATCTTATAGATGGATAACTCTATAATTTATTCCAAGATCAGATTAAACTCAGATACAAAATGAAATAGATAAAAGAGTCTAATCATATTCTGACTCAGGCAAGATCTGCAATCTGCAAAGAAATTACAGTACATATCAAGCATGATTTCTTAATCGAGGAACACATCCTTATACAAGAAATCACATATCAACACTTGTATGCTTAGGAGAAAGTAACAACAGTTCAGGGTGTTACATATCTAACACCATATTGCAGTGAATTCAGATGAGTCCCAGCCTTTTGAGATGATTTTTGGATTGAATAAACTGTCAACCACCATTTCCTTTGAAGATTAAGAAATTCCTTCCCTTTCTTTTGAGGATTTGGAGGCTCCCCTCTTTATCACAGTTCAAATCAACAACACTATGTTAAAACACACTATGATCGACAGTAGTGCTGCAATCAACGTCATTTTCTCCCACACATTCGAACAACTGAAGTTACCTAAGAATGTACTGTCACCACCACCTTTCGACCTTTGATCATTTAACGATCAGCTCGCAGTTACTTTAGGAACTGTGGTCCTACACATTCGGGTAGGTAAGAAGCTACTTCACGAGCTCTTTTACATTGTTGAAGGGAAATTTTACTACAATATGATCCTCGGATGCTCCTGGATTTGTGCAATGCATTGCGTCCCTTCAACCCTTCATCGATGCTTAAAATATCAATATGAGGGAAAAATCTATACTCATCTAGGAGATCCTTTTCCTTCTGCACAATGTGACATGACCACAGGGTCTGCCCCTCTAAAGGAGAATGCTTATTCTCCTAATGAGGCTTCATCCTCTTCCATACCTGCAACAAAACTACCATATTTACAAAATCTAGAAGAGACATTGTAGTGTTTCTCACTAGGAGAACTTCCTCTTCTCTCTTTTGATGCCCATATCAAACCTAATGAGTATGGTAGACCAGAAAAACAACCTGAATATCAGCCAGGTCTTGGTCATGTCATCACCATTGGTCTACCTAATCAATAGACTAACTTCATTTACAGTGGTCTTGATACACCTCACTATCACCCGGATTCTCCTCCTAGGGCCAAACCCTATTCAGCAGGGTTTGATTGTCTACAGAATCCCACGTTTGTAAAAAATTATTTATATCAATGTTCGTGGAAGGGTTTTGGCCTGGAAAAGTATGAACAGGGTGTGCATGACCTCGCATCCATTCCAACTCTCAAACCACATCAAAAATTTGGTTTAGGATTTAAACCTCTTTCAAAATCCACCATCACTATTCTCAATGAGCCTCTTCCCATTGAGGAACTATCTTCTCTTGCTAGGTAGAAGCATCGTTTGATGTGGATGACACCATTTCCATCCCGTCTAACTTTTTTTTTAGTCAATACCATTTCCTTAGGGCTTCTGACCTATAAAACTAATAACAAATCCACTTCCATACCATTAGTCTTCCCTGAAATAGTTGGAGACGAATCTCCTACTATCAACACTATCCACTATACAAATGATGATTTTTTCCTCACCTATCTGGGGATAGAGGATTCCTATCTTCCTAAAACCATTCCTTCTAACACATCTATGCTTCTTAACAAAGCCACTATTGACCTTAATATAGGGACTCCTAAAGACCCTTGCATCATTAAGGTCAGCCGATCTCTTAATCCACGGGAGTTAGGAGACTTTACCACTTTTCTTTCCAACCATCATCAAGCCTTCACTTGGTCATATGAGGATATTCCAGGACTTGATCCTAATATCATGGTCCACAATATCATTACTCTTCCAGAGATCAAACCGGTTAAGAAAAAATTGCATAAAATGCACCCTCGAGTAGCCCTTCTTGTTAAAGAAGAGTTGCAACATTTGCTTTCTGCTAACTTCATCCAACCCATTGATTATCCACAATGGGTTTCAAATGTAGTACCATTAACCAAAGCTACTGGGAAGATTCGAATTTGTACCGACTTCTGGGATCTTAATCTTGGTTGTCCAAAAGATGATTTTCCTCTACCTAATATGGACAAACTCATGGATTTAATGGCAGATCACGAGATACTTTCTCTTATGGATGGTTTCTATGGGTATAATCAAATTATCATCACACTAGAGAACCACCATAAGAATTCCTTGATAACTCCCTAGGGGAATTTTTGTTATTATGTCATGCCTTTTAGTCTTAAGAATGCAGGAGCAACCTATCAGCGAGCAATGACCTACATCTTCCATGATCTCTTACACAAAACTATGGAAGATTATGTTGATGACCTCCTCGGTAAATCAAAACTCCATCAGGATCAGATTTTCACTTTTTCACCTCTCTTTGAGAGGCTCATTCACTTTTGTCTTTTCCTAAATCCATCTAAGTGCGTGTTTGGCGTTCTCACTAGTAAACTCTTAAGATTTATCATTTCTATTAGGAGTATTGAAGTGGACCCCACAAAAAAAAATCTATCCTTGAGATGCCTCCCCCTTCTAACTTAAAGAAACTCTGCGGTCTTCAAGGATGCCTTCAATTAGTGCATCGTTTTATCTCACAACTGTTAGACCTTTGTCAACCTTGTCATCATATCCTCCGTAAGAATGTTCATTTTGAATGGGATGAGCGTTGCCAAAAGGCCTTTGATGATCTCAAATCTTATCTTCTTTCTCCACCTATGCTTATACCTCCACGTGAGGGTGAGCCATTCTATCTTTATATTTCTATAACTGGCCATGCTTTGGGAGCCATGATCTTGCATCGAGATGCTAACGGTAAAGAACAGGCCATATATTACATCAGTCGCACTCTTCATGAGTATGAAACACACTATTCTGAAGCTAAAAAGATGTGTTGTTCTCTCTTCTTCAGAACTTCTAAGCTTCGTCATTACCTCCTTACTCACAAAACTTACATTTTCACAAGTGTCAATCCACTCAAGACAATGCATGCAAATCCTTATCACAATGATCGTATCACTCGTTGGCTCATGCTCATGACCAAATTTGATCTTGAGTTTATCCCGCAAAAATCTATCAAGGGTCAGGTCATTGCAGATCAATTAGCTGATGCTCCTCTTCTGGAAACTCAAGTCCCCCTCGCTCAATTCCCCGATGAGTATATCCAACAAATTGATTTTGGTCTTTCTCCATTTAAAGTAAAACTCTTCTTTGATGGATCCAAATGCTAGCAAGGGGGAGGTGCAAGTTTTGTTTTGATTACTCCTTAGGGTGCACCTATCCCAGTCGCACACAAGCTTAACTTTGAGTGTACCAATAATATGGCTGAATATGAAGCTCTTGTTTTAGATCTTCAAAATGCCATTAATCTTGGCGCCTGCCATATTGACATCTTTGGTGACTTTGAACTCATTGTTAATCAAGTCATGGGTGTCTATCAATGCAAGAATGATATTCTTCAAAAATATCGTGATATCGTTCTCTTTCAACTTCAATCTTTTGATAAATTCACTATCCAAGTTATTCCTCGCACTGCGAACCGATTCATATATACAATGGCTTTGTTAGCCTCACTTATTCTACCTTTTACTGAATACTCGTGACTTTATGTGGATGTGTAGTGATTATATCAACCATCTCATCTCAGGAAACTGACTTCAATCAATGCCATCATAGCCAATACTCAAGATGGGTGGTATCAACACATCGTTGATTATCTATCTCATTCAGTGCTTCCTCCAAATTTGACTTCCAATGGTAGAAGATATTTTATCCTACGCACTAATCACTATACTATTCTAGGTGGAATCCTCTACAAACGTGGTTTTAATGGTATTTTGCTTCGGTGCCTAAAAACCCCTGAATCATCTAAAGCCATCCAGGAAGTCCATGATGGTATCTGTGGTGGATATTTTAGTGGTTTGGTCGTAGTGTTGGTCCGAAAATCTGTCTCCTGGATAGATCTATGGATAGACGAGCCAACAGTGTGCAGGGCATAGCCCCTCTTTGAGTCAGCAAAGCCAAACTAATTTATTGCTATTCTACCAGCAAGAATCTATGCAAGTCTCACAAATTCTACCTTTGGGGCTTTGGGATCTCATCCCAGTAGGGGTGTCTCCGACTGCGAAAAGAAAGGAAAGGAAGAGGGAATGAAGAAAGAGCAGGTCTGAAGGAAGAAAAGAAATGAATTCCAAAGCAGAAAGGTTAGAAGATTTATGTTTTGGGGTTGGTAGTAAACAGAGCCAAACCTACTTGCATAAACAAACAAAGCAATACTGATGATGAATAAATGACAAAAAAGTAGATATGAATCTAACAGAATAAACACATACAGATCTAACATAAGAAAGGTCTGATGCATAACACAGCTATTCAGCACAAAGTCTCAATATTTGTATTACTGTTTTCTTCTGTTACAAGAAAGCTCAAAGTCTTTTTTCTTCACTTCTATTTCTCATCTGAAAGATATCCATCCATCCCACAATACTACAAGTATTGGAGTATATATAGAAGAAGAAGAGAAAAGAAGGCAAAAAGGAGCCAACAACTATTTACAAAGATATTTACAAAATATCAAAAAGTCATGTTGACTTTTTACTATTTGATGGATGACATCATCATTTGTATCAACATACTCCAGATATTTCCAAAAAGAAAGACAGAGAAGAGAAAGAGAAGAAGAAGAAGAAGAAGCAGCAGCAGCTATTCGTCATCATCATCTTGCGGCCGAAAGGGGGTGGACTACTTTTGTTGCTCCTCAGGTGACGAGATATGGAACTGAGAGCGGTATTCCATGAACTTGTTGATTATTGGTCCTAGTTGATCCTGGGAAGGATCCTTGTGCCTATCACTTATCGCCTCACAAGTCTCCCGCTCATCTATGAGCTTCTCTGGGAGTTTGGAATAGTCATTTTCTGCCTCAATGAGGAACCCGATGAAGTTCCTACAGGACAACAGGTTGTTGATAGATTCTATGTCAAATGTGACCTCTGGCCCCGTTCCTTGAGAAGCGATCTCCTTGAAGATCCAGGTGGTTTCATCAGCTTTCCTTAAAGTGAAGGAAGGAGTAAGTAACCCTGGCGACATATTAAGAACAATTCATTCCATTTGGTGCATCGCATCCAGGGCTTCTTCCTTGACTTTGTCAATCTTTTCTAGAATAAATTCTAGCTGATCCACCCGGTAGTCCAGAGTGGACATGATTTTGTTGAGGGTCCTTGGATGGCCGAAGATGCCGAACTTGACCAGATCTACGACTGAACAGTTGAACATTTGTTGGAAGGTCTCATGTTGCAGTCTGGCATGTTCCAACTCTTCTGATATGGGACCTGCTAACACTTGGAGCTCTTTATTCGCCTTACTGATGTTCAAGTACAAGTCGGAGAACTCGGTGAACACTTTTTCACTGTCTTTGAGGATTTGGCTCCTCCAAGCGGAAACGGCCATACCCTACTCGCTGATTTTGGCATACTCATTAATTTTCTCCTGGCTGAGAAGCTCAAAAGTCTTGGCGGCAGTTGTAGGAGGCGCATTACCTATCTTCTGTAAGGCTTGGAGTAGATATTTGTTTTGCTCCTTCAGTTGCCTTTTCTCTTCCTTGATTTCCTGAAGCTTTTTGCAGAGGGCATCAACTGCAGAAAGAGCCTCCCCCTGAAGACTTTCATTGTGACTTGGGTCACAGTAAAATCTGTCGGAGACAGATCCTTTTTCTCTTTGAGGGGATTGGGGTATGCAATTTCCATAACTCTCTCTCCTGCAGACACTTTGAGAGAAGTGCATGACAGGCTTCTGCTTCTTTGCCCCCTTAGATGGGATTACGGAAAAGTCCATCGGAGCGATGGGAACTTTCCTCTTTTGCTGACTTAGCTGCTGAGAGATCCAAGCTAGACCTATGGTAGAACGACCGGAAACAGAGGAGGGGGCAACTGCAGTAGAAGAGGGGAAAAACATGGAGACATGTGGCAGCGGCATTGAGAGAATAGCCGAAGAAGTGCCCACGGAAGGAAGGGAAACTACTAGCTACGGAAGACATAGGAAGGGAAGGGAGCTCAGAGATGAGAGAAGAAATGGAGTAGGACAGATCAACGAGGGAAGAAAAGATAGATGAAGAGGCGGGGGAAACAGTAGAAGAAGGGGAAGAGGACACGACCAAAGGGATGGTCGCTTGAGTCACTCGAGGAGGGGAAGGAAGAGAACAAGAAGGGATGGAAGGGACCTCAGTTGTTGTGGCAATGCCGACATCTTGAGTGGATGGGCCTATTGGAACTTCCTCTTCTGCTTCTTTCTCTGGCGAATCCAAAGTTATTACCTGCTCAGGTGCCGCGGAAGGAGGACTCTAAGGGGCTTCTTCCTGAATGGCACTGGATTCACCTTCTACGCCTTTGCCCTTGCCTTTAGAATAATTTTTGGATTGTGGAGGTGCGTTTTCCCAATGGGGATGTTGTGAAATTAACCCCAAGGTAGATTAGGCCGTTCATCCGGCACCAATGTTCTATTCTACGAAAATTCTCCTTGACCCTTTGCTCAATCGTCTGAGGGGCCTTAGTTCTGTCAATGGTCAGCAAAGGGCCAATTGTCCCCATCTGTGTCAGTATATACCTTGTCTACTTCATCTTCCATAGTTTGGAAGCCTTTGGGGACAATGGCTACCCCATATTGGATGATTTTCTCCCAATGATAGGTGAGGATGATCCTTCCTTCTGAGCTCCACCTCATGGAGGATGTCAATATAAATATCCTCGATCTGAGGAACATGGATTAGATCAAGTTTCACCCTTGGTAGACAGCTCCTTGGGTCGAAGGTAGGCCTGACTAGGAAGTCATGTTTCAAATTGAGTAACTCCAGCTCTGCGAACATCTCCTTTGCCTTGTGGTGGGTAGAGCATGTGTATCGGCCTACTATGAGGGGGAAAGGAGTTCCACCCTTCTTTCTTTTAAGGCATTTCTCGTGATATGTGATTAGCTGCCTTGATAGTTCTAGCAGAATTAGCTTAGGTCCAGCATACCTTGGTAGCCTGGTTGGCTCTCCCAAAAATTTTGCAGCCCTTAGATAGGTGAATGTAGGAAATTGGGTGAACAAGGCTCCCCATTTCTCCTGTGGCTGCCACTATGCTTTTGGTCGTGCGACCATAAGTCATATTCGGCCTGAGCAGGTAGATGATGTGGTAGAAGAATGCATCGTTGATTTTGGTGAATTGGGAGATGCTATTCTCATAGCCTCAATTCTGGATAATACTCATATATTTTGACCTGAGGCCAAACTCCACTCCGCGTTAGGCCTAGATAGTCCCTCTCTAATGCTGCAGCGTAGACCACGTAGGTGCTCATATGAAATTTCCCCGTTGTGCTGAATTGTTGTAGATGCTCAGAGATTGTGCTGCTTATAATCTCTCCCCAGCAAAAGTGCTGATTAGGAATATTCTTGCTCATGGTTTCTATGTACCCGCAACATCCATTTATGGAAATAATGGGCATCAGAAAGCCCGAAGACCCTGCTCAGGAATGTAATGGTGTCGCTGAGCTCTTCTAACAAGTCACTGCGGTGGATGATTTGGGGCCACCGGGTTACTACCTTTTTGTTCTTCAGATAGACTTCATTCATTAGTTGCATACATTGATCCTCATTGTCATCCCAGGCCTTAATGCACTCCACTTGGCTAACAGCCACAAAGTGCTGGTGGTGAGGGATGCCAAGTATTATCTCAAAATGATGGGCAGTGAGGTTAATGACTACCTTGCCCTTGCTGTTTTTGACACACCTTGTGTCCTTGTTGTAACACTGGGCAACCACCATCATAAATTCATTGTTGACGGCATTGACGGGGATTCCTCCGGTGAAGTGCAGGGCACTTGCTGATCAATTTGTCCATCTATGGACTCCTTATGACTTTCTGTGTCCTAGCCCAGAATTCCTCCATATCAATATGTCCCAATTCTGAGTCTTTGACATCCATGCTGCACTCGGCCTAGGATTCGGGCATTCTGACCCCTTGATATTTATATTTCATTTCTTCCTCTGTAAGCTTAGCCTTTCCTTTGGATTTGATGGGTCTCTTGCTGGATGTAGACATATGTTCTTTCGAACTCCGTTGCTGATCTACATGAAGAAAAAGTGAAACCCAACGTAGAAAGGTTGTATCAGTCATTTGATTTCCCATTGAAGTGCCAACAGAAGGAGGAGTTAGTTATTATTAGGCTCAGGGCGCAGGGCGCATGAAAATTGTAGCTTACATGGCTAAATAGGTAAGGCACATAGGAAAGGCGTGTTGCAAAGGTTAAACTAGCACCAAAGGCGCATGGCGCATAGATACTGTAGAGTGCATTTTATAAAAGGTGCATGAAAACATTGTGTTACATAGAGACAGGATGCGCCCTTTGGCACATAGACTTTTCATGTTGCACTGGGATTTGGTGCACCCTTTGGCACATGTAAGGTTTGTGTAACAGGAACTTTTCGTGTACCATGGTGCAGTGCACGAAGGGTTAACACAACATGATGTTGCTGTAAGGAGGGATGCGCCTGCGCCTTCAAAGCATTGTACTTAGCGTGGATAAAGCCTATGTTGCACTGATGCTGGGTGCACTATTGGTGCATAGAAACATGATGTAGCAAGGAAGGTTGATGCGCCAAAGAGGGTGCAAGGTTACCGCTTGTAGCATAGGAAAGAGGTGCCCCTTGGGGGCGTAGAAGATTACGATGCAGCAGGTAAGATGGGTGCGCCATTGGCATGGGTTTTTATCATGTTACAGGGGTGATAGATGTGCCTAAGGGGCACAACTGTTTCTGATGTTGCAAGACGCGCCGATGCGCCATAGGAAAAAACAATCCTTTTCTCCATCTCTCTTCTGTAAGTTTAGCAGGGTATTTAGGTAGTGAAATAGCTCAAAGATGAGGGAAACAAAACTATGCTTTTCAGACAAGTCCCCCTACCAGCAGATCTGGACAGAGGGGGAGGGATAATAGCAAAAGGAGGAGGCTTAGATCAACATTAGATATTCAATACTCCAAACGAAAACTAAAACCAGACCACGAACACACCAAGAACCAAAAACACAAAACGCACGAGAGGGAGAAGAACCTCTTACCTGGATAAATAGTGAAAATCTTGAAAACGGGTCCACAATGCGTTGAAAACGACGAGGCAGAGGCTGACAGGCTCAGAGAATAAAAAATCACGTGATATGCATCTGATGATAATGACATTTGGGCGTGCAAATTATATATATATATATAGGTGAGCTAGTCATAAATGTGCCACCCACTTTGTAAAGGGCGCATGAAAGTTGCTGTCGACATGGAAAAGCATGCGCTCTTTGGCGCACAAAAGCATTTTCCAGCATGAAATTAAGCGCACCTTTGGCACACCGAAAGGGATGTCGACATGAGATTATGTGTTCCCTTTGGCGCACCAAAACATGGCGCAACAAAAGTTGTGTTAGTACGAAGGTGCATGTGCCTTGGCGCACGCAGGGAAGACTCAACATACAAGGTGCACCAAAAGGTGTGTTGACACTAAAAAATATGCGCCAAAGGCTTTAAAGGGGGTGCACTAAAAGTTGGTGTTACATAGTAATTCCATGCACCCAGCCAAAAAAGACCAAAAAGACTAAGTTTGAAACCAGATTTTCCCGGAAAGGGATTTTGCAACGTTCTGAACGCAAGGGATCCCTAGTGAGGGATCAAAACAAAATTTTCGTTATGGTTATCGGTAAAATTGCCCTTGTCAATTTTACGGGATAACAGTTGGCTCTTTCTGGGGACTATCCCTGAGCAAACTCGGGGGTAGAGAATCCCAGATCTCATGTACCTATCCATTGGGCAACAGAGTCAAAAAACAAGGGTGACCGGAGGGAGAACAAAGGAAACACACAACAAACAGAAAGCAAACACATGACGAAAGCAAACACACAACTTAAAGAAAACTGTACAAAGCAGAGAGCGAGCTCTACTTCCTGAAAATTTTTAGATGTTGCCCACTATAAGGAAGCGGGAGCTTGGTTCAATCCAGATACGAGAGATAGAAGCTATTCTCTCTATTGAGCTACTTGATCTTGAAGGGCCCTCTCCACAGGGAATCAAACTTTCCGTGCATTCCCTTTAGCTCTCTTCGCTTGTCCCACAAAAGGACGAGATCTCCCACTTGAAAATCCCTCTGCTTGGCCTTCTTATCAAATAGCCTCTTAACTTGATTCTGATGTTCAGTGATCCTGTCGACCACCCTTACTCTCTTTTCTTCAAGTTCTGCCAGATACATGATTCTCTTTTCAAGAGAATTTTGGAAAGTTTCATCTTCGATAGCTCGTGCCAAGCGCAGAGCAGGAAGTTCCACAGAAATGGGGATTTTGGCATCAGTGTCATATAACACTTAAAAAGGTGACATGCTGAGAGATCTCTTGGGAGCAATACGATCGGCCCACAAAGCGCCGTACAAAGACTTGTGCCACATTCGCTGATTCTCATCTACTAACTTCCGTATGATGGTCACCAAGTTCTTGTTACTGGATTCCGCCTGACCATTTCCCTGAGGGTAATAGTCTGAGGTGTGAGCCAAAGTTATCCCATATTCATAGTAAAAACTAATAACTTCCCGTGAGGAGAAGTTAGAAGCATTATCAGCAACGATTTTGTTTGGAATGCCAAACCTGACAATGATATTTTCTTTAATGAAATTACAAACCACCTCAGAAGTGGCATGCTTGACAGGTATGGCTTCCTCCCACTTGGTGAAGTAATCCATTGCTATAAGGACATAGCTATGTCTGGCACTCGATTGAGGATTAAGTGCACCAATAAAATCAATTCCCCATTGTCTGAATGGTTCATTGATAATGACCAGCCTTAGTTGAAAGGCAGCCAACTTGGGCTTGCCGACGAATTGCTGGTAGGGTTCACACTTTGCCACCCAGGTGGCTATATCTTGGAAGAGCGTCGGCCAATAGTACCTGGCTCGAATGATCTTGTGTGCTGTCACGAAGGAAGAGAAATGCCCCCCACAGGCTGAATTGTGAAAACTTTCTAGTATTTTTACCTGCTGAGGTTTGTCAACACATCGTAAAAAGATGCCATCTATCCCACGTTTATATAAACCGTCATCCCAGATGACATATTTAGCTTATCTGAGCTTTATAGTGCGCTTCTCCTTTGCAGTTAGGTGCATTGGGCATTCACCGTAGGTGAGGAAGAAAGTGATGTCAGAGTACCATTCATCACTAGTTGCAACAAATAGAACCAGAGGCAGAGAATCGGGCTCTTCCAGCCGGTCCTGGCTTCATTGGTGTAGTCACCCCTTTCATTGGGGTTTTCTGAATCTTTGTTTTCAGCCATTAGCTGACACAGGCCCTTGCCCCTTACCAGCTTGGTTGGTTTAATATCCAGGTCATACTCCTGGACCTTTGCGATCCAATTTCCTCGCAAGCTTCCTAACTCCTGCTGAGTTAGAATTGATTTCACCACCGTGTCAGGGACCAGCACCACCGTATGCGAGTTTAGAATGTAATACCTGAAATTCTTCACTGCTTTGACAACAGCAAAGGCATGCTTTTCCAGTTGAGTCATTTTTAGTTCGTGAGGCTTGAGGGGAGAACTCATGAACGCGATCGGAGATTCAACATCCTCCGAGTTCTTTTGCATCAAGATTGCGGACACAGTATGCTCAGATGCATAACTATACATGATGAAGTCCTTGGAGAAATCGGGACATACCAAGACTGGTGCATGAGCAACGGAAGCTTTTATTTCTTCAAATGACCTTTTCCCCTCTTCGCTCCATCTGAAAGTTGGTGACCCCTTCATCATGTTCAATATGTGATGGGTCTTCTTAGTAAAGTCAGGAACAAAACACCTGAGAAAGTTCACCTTTCTAAAGAAAGAATGAACACCAGTCTTGCTTGTAGGCAGAGTAAGGCTTTGAATAACCTTAACTCTTTTGGTATCTATCTTTGTTCCTTCTTTGCTAACCACATGCCCTAGCAACTTCCCTTCCGTGACTCCAAAAATAGACTTTTTTGGGTTTAGGGAAATCCCATGTTCTCGGCACCTGGCCAACACTTGCTCCAAATGATCACAATGATCATTTTGTTGTTTAGAGAACACGGTTAAGTCTTCTAGATAAACCACAATGACTTTCCCCATCATACCTTTGAATGCAAAGTCCATGGCCCGCTGAAAAGTGGCGCCAGCATTAGTTAGGCCAAAAGGCATCCTGCTGTAGGCAAATGTACCCCAGGGAGTAGTGAATGCTGTTTTAAACTAATCTTCAGCTGAAACTTCAATCTGATTATAGCCTGAAAAACCATCAAGCATGGAAAGCATCTCTGATCCAGTTACTGCTTGCAGAACTTGATCCATTATCGGAAGTGGGTAGTTGTCTTTCAAGGAAGCTTGGTTCAAATTGCGAAAGTCTACGCATATGCGTATCTCACCGTTTTTCTTGCGCACTGGCACAATATTTGCTACCCAAGTACTGTGATGGATAGGAAAGATGATTCTCGCATCCAGCATTTTCTGAATTTCGGCCTGGATAGTCCCCGAAATCTTAGGATTATAGTGCCTCTGCTTCTGGCGAAAGGCTTTGACATCTTCTTTCAACGAAATGTCATGCTGAACGTCCTTTGGCTTGAAAGATTTTAGATAGGGATAGGACCATGCCAACACGTCCATATATTTTTTTAGCAACTTGACAAATTTCCGTTTCTCCTCATGCGTGCAACATTTGCCAATGTTCACAAATTACGGGTGCTCCATCGAACCTATATTGACCGGTTTGGTTTCTGGGGATGAGTCAGGGTCATCTCGCCTTTTCTTTTTCACAAAACGGTCGTGCCTATCGAACAACTACTCCAGAGAAACCAGGCCCTTTGGGATTTTATTCCCTTTGAGTTGACATATGCCGTCGTTCCCTTCGGATTCATCGCCTTGATTGGTGACTGTTCACGGAAAGTGGAAGTAGATCCTTCAAAGTGTAATTCTTTAAAATTTTCTGCCTTCTCTAGAAAGGCAATGAGTTGATTATCGTCGTTAAACACCTGCCAATGCTGAGAATTGTCTGGCACGCTCGGGCGGAAAACCACCTCAATGGTGTATTTGTTTGTTTTTAAACCTGGGTGAGGGAGCATGAGAGATGCTGAAATAGCCAACGAATCGGCCATGTCATTTTGAGCTCTTGGAATGGATTCAATTGAAAAAGCATCGAACTCTTCGATGCTATCCCACACCGCATTACGGTAATGCCTGAGCCTTTCATTCTTTACTTGATATATCCTCTTGACTTGGTTTACAACAAACTCTGCATCACCTTGCACTTTCAGATTTTTAATTCCTCTTTCTTTTATGGCTTGCATACCGAGTAACAGAGATTCATACTCAGCAGTATTGTTTGTGTTAAAAAACTGCAACTTGA
The DNA here is from genome assembly GCA_019776745.2 of Taxus chinensis. NCBI lineage: Eukaryota > Viridiplantae > Streptophyta > Pinopsida > Cupressales > Taxaceae > Taxus > Taxus chinensis. The sequence goes on along the minus strand of CM034155.1, from coordinate 82,633,160 downwards.
AAGAGAGAGGAATGACTTCCTCTTCGGGAGATATCAGCACGGCCCCAGTGCCACATCCACTAGTTGTGCAACTTCCATCAAACTGCAAGGTCCAGATCTCATTAAGATATTTTTCCTGAACGAGGACACCCGTTTTGTCCATCTTGGTAGACAAGAAATAGTTCCCCATCCCTGATGATTCAAAAAGGATTTGAGCTTTGGGGTCTTCAGAGCTAGTAACAAAGTACTTTTTTTGTGATTCCGGCTCCAAAGTCTACATTACGCCTTTGACGGGAATTCTAGCTTTAGACCAGTCCATATGAATTTCCCCACCAACTTCGCTGCAAAAAATTCTTCCCAGCAAAATTCCATAGGCTGCCGAAATGTCAGCAACGAGGACTGTCATCTTTACTCTTTTATCTGGGAATGCTGCAAACACGAATTACATGTCTTTAATTTGGCCAACCAACGGAACCTGCTTGGTTTCCAAGGAATAACATCTGCCAAAAGGCTTGGTAAGAGTGAGGCCCAAAGCATGGGCGACCTTTGTCGGCATGACATTATCAGAAGCCCCGGAATTAATGATGCAGTTACTCAGCTTGTGTCCATTGATTAGGAGGGAAAGATAGAAAGGCTCTATCTTGCCTGACGTAGATGTTGAAGCAACATTTATGTGAGATTCAGGGGGAGTGGAAAGGATTCCTTTTGGGGAAACCTGATTAGATACAACAGCTTGAATTTGAATATACTTGGTCAATCTCACAAGTTGTTCAGGATTTGACTGAAGATACTCGGCTTTAGGCATTTGGATCTTGGTCTTTTTTGCATGATCTATGATATCAAATGCGGCCAAGGGTTGCGTTGGTGAAGGAATGAGTCCCTCACCTCACGATGATGGAATAGGATTACTGGCCTTGGAAGGAACATGAGAGGATTGATTTGGAGGAGAGATAGGGGGAAAAGGTTTCCTTGTAAAAGATTTGCCAGGGAGTTGAGTAGGAAGAGGATTACCTCTTTTAGCAATGATCGGAGGCGCGTTTGACATGGCCTTCTCCTGCTGGACATGGGCAGCAACTTCCACTTCTTTTCCTTGTGAGCGAGTAAAAACAGCGTATGACTGTCCACTTGCATATCCTTGGGTACCCTCTTCTTCATCAGATTCCTCCTCATCAAATTCCATATACCCGATAGTAGAGTCACCAGTCGGTTCACCGACATCTTGATCATCTTCACCCTGAGATGAAGGTTCTTCATAATACTGCTCTTCTTCTTCGATTTCGACCAGAGCGTTGACCGGAGGAGCCTCAAGTGCCAACTACGGAGCGGTTGCAGGTAAGCGCGGCCTTTGCGAAACATTGTTAGGAATGAAATTCCTCCACGGAATATCCCGGTATGAGGAACTGGGAGAGGCCTGGGCCAATTGCTTCTTTAATGTAAGCAATTCATTTTCCATCTTTTGAAAGGCTGGATCAGACGAAGTAGTGGGTGAAGGGCCCAAAGATTTAGGCTTGGCTGATTCCTTTTTCAATTCACCAGATATTATGAAATTATCTTCTATGCGAATAGTAGTGGCTTGGGTGAGAATCAAGGTGGAAACTCGTTCCTGAAGGAGCAAAAAACTAACTTTTGAGCTCATAGCATTTATGAAGAAACACTTTTGATTCTCCGGTGTTGGAAGCATGGTAACAGGGAAACGGTTGATTAGTGCATTGAACCGGGTGATAAAATCGCGCATGGTCTCATTTTCCTCTTTCTTCAGGTGAGTGATCCGTGATAATAATGCAAATGCATCCTCTGAAGGCTTGTATCTATCTTCAAAAGCATCCCGCAAGGTGGCCCAACTGGTAATAGATCCGGCTGGTAAATGCTGAAACCATTCAGCCGTAGGTCCTTGTAGAGTTTCCAGAAAAAGGTGAACCGACACATCCTCGTGAGTTACATCCAAGATACTACATGACATGATGAATGCAGATATGTGGGAATCCGTACTTTGGTTTCTACTCCCATCAAATTTTGGAAAGTTCTTTCAGTTTTCGTGAGGGAGTGCATGAACTGGATGTGGTAAAGCCAAAGGACCCATCACGTTTCCCCATGGTACTGCCATTTGAAAAGATGGAAAGAGAACACAAGCTGGAAGCACAGTTCCACTAAGTAACAAGGCACTACAAAGGGATGTGGATTCCCCTTGCGAAAGATTCTTCCTACGAGAAGGCGAGACACTCCTGGATGACCGGTCAGCCGAGCTTAGCGCTGAAAAATGTGCCGTTGTTATGCTGAAATTATGCCTTTGAAGCAGATTGAAAGTAGGATCAGCTTCTCCACGAGCTCTCTTGCTGCGCGTAAAAGGTTCACCCGCCAGTGTACCTTCCAGATCTGCAACGTTATAGCGCAGATTCAAACTTTCTTTTTGGCTGTACTTGCTGATTTTCTGGTTTTTCTAACAAAAACCAGCAGCAAACACTTTTCTAAATATTTAAAAACTATCCTCCTTAGAAAACCGATTGTGGTTAATGACAAATAACAACGAGGATAAGATGACAGAGAAGATTAGCAGGCTGATTTTTGGATCTGGTTTTGACTTTTTTCAAAGGGTTTCAAAATTTTTGGTAAACAGTCAAAAATTTAGATCTACGGTAAAATACTGATTTTTATAAAAACTCAGCGAACTAAAGGTCTCCAACTAGGCTAGATCTATGGATCTCAGAAGAAAATTTTCAATTCGGAGCACTTTTGCAAATTTTTTAGATTTTTAACAAAAATTTCAGATTTACAAACAGATAGTGATTCTTCTGATTTTTCTGATTTTCTATTCTATCACTATCAAAGATCTGATAGATCTGTTCGTTCCCCAGTGGAGTCACCAAAAACTGTTGGTCCGAAAATCTGTCGCCTGGACAGATCTATGGATAGACGAGCCAATAGTGTGTAGGGCATAGCCCCTCTTTGAGTCTGCAAAGTGAAACTGGTTTATTGCTATTCTACCAGCAGGAATCTATGCAAGTCTCACAGATTCTACCTTTGGGGGTTTGGGATCTCATCCCAGTAGGGGTGTTTCTGACTGCGAAAAGAAAGGAAAGGAAGAGGGAATGAAGAAAGAGTAGGTCCGAAGGAAGAAAAGAAATGAATTCCAAAGCAAAAAGGTCAGAAGATTTATGTTTTGGGGTTGGTAGTAAACAGAGCCAAACCTACTTGCATAAACAAACAAAGCAATACTGATGATGAATAAATGACAAAAAAGTAGATATGAATCTAACAGAATAAACACATACAGATCTAACATAAGAAAGGTCTGATGCATAACACAACTATTCAGCACAAAGTCTCAATATTTGTATTACTGTTTTCTTCTATTACAAGAAAGCTCAAAGTCTTTTTTCTTCACTTCTATTTCTCATCTGAAAGATATCCATCCATCCCACAATACTACAAGTATTGGAGTATATATAGAAGAAGAAGAGAAAAGAAGGCAAAAAGGAGCCAACAACTATTTACAAAGATATTTACAAAATATCTAAAAGTCATGTTGACTTTTTACTATTTGATGGATGACATCATCCCATGATGCAACATGGATGATGTCATCATATGTATCAACATAATCCAGATATTTCCAAAAAGAAAGACGGAGAAGAGAAAGAGAAGAAGAAGAAGAAGAAGAAGAAGAAGCAGCAACAACTATTCGTCATCATATCTTGCAGCCGAAAGGGGGTGGACTGCTTTTGTTGCTCCTCAGGTGATGAGATATGGAACTGAGAGCGGTATTCCATGAACTTGTTGATTATTGGCCCTAGTTGATCCTGGGAAGGATCCTTGTGCCTATCGCTTATCACCTCACAAGTCTCCTACTCATCTATGAGCTTCTCTAGGAGTTTGGAATAGTCCTTTTCCGTCTCAATGACGAACCCGATGAAGTTCCTACAGGCCAGCAGGTTGTTGATAGATTCTGTGTCAAATGTGACCTCTGGCCCTGTTCCTTGAGAAGCGATCTCCTTGAAGATCCAGGTGGTTTCATCAGCTTTCCTTAAAGTGAAGGAAGGAGTAAGTAACCCTGGCGACATATTCAGAACAATTCATTCCATTTGGTGCATCGCATCCAGGGATTCTTCCTTGACTTTGTCAATCTTTTCTAGAATAAATTCTAGCTGATCCACCCGGTAGTCCAGAGTGGACATGATTTTGTTGAGGGCCCTTGGATGGCCGAAGACACCGAACTTGACCAGATCTTCGACTGAACAGTCGAAAATTTGTTAGAAGGTCTCGTGTTACAGTCTGGCATGTTCCAACTCTTCTGATATGGGCCCTGCTAACGCTTGGAGCTCTTTCTTCACCTTACTGATGTTCAGGTACAAGTCAGAGAACTCGGCGATCACTTTTTCTCTATCTTTGAGGATTTGGCTCCTCCAAGCGGAAACGGCCATACCCTGCTCACCGATTTTGGCATACTCATTAATTTTCTCCTGGCTGAGAAGCTTAGAAGTCTCGGCGGCAGTTGTAGGAGGCGCATTACCCATCTTCTGTAAGGCTTGGAGTAGATATTTTTTTTGCTCCTTCAGTTGCCTTTTCTCTTCCTTGATTTCCTGAAGCTTTTTGCAGAGGGCGTCAATTGCAGAAAGAGCCTCCCCCTGAAGACTTTTGGAAGATGTCCCCATTGTGACTTGGGTCACAGTAAAATCTTTCAGAGACAGATCCTTTTTCTCTTTGAGGGGATTGGGGTATGCGATTTCCATAACTCTCTCTCCTGTAGCACTTTGAGAGAAGTGCGTGACAGGATTCTGCTTCTTCGCCCCCTTAGATGGGATTATGGAAAATTCCATCGAAGTGATGGGAACTTTCCTCTTTTGCTGGCTTAGCTGCTGAGAGATCCAAGCTGGACCTATGGTAGAAGGACCGGAAATAGAGGAGGGGGAAGCTGCAGTAGAAGAGGGGAAAAACGTGGAGACACGTGGCAGCGGCATTGAGAGAATAGCCGAAGAAGTGCCCACGGAAGGAAGGGAAACTGCAGCTGTGGAAGACATAGGAAGGGAAGGGAGCTCAGAGATGAGGGAAGAAATGGAGGACGACAGATCAACGAGGGAAGAAAAGATAGATGAAGAGGCGAGGGAAACATTAGAAGAAGGGGAAGAGGACACGACCAAAGGGATGGTCGCTTGAGTCGCTCGAGGAGGGGAAGGAAGAGAAGAAGAAGGGATGGAAGGGACCTCGGTTGTTGTGGCAATTCCAACATCCTAAGTGGATGGGCCTATTGGAACTTCCTCTTCTGCTTCCTTCTCTGGTGAATCCAAAGTTATTACCTGCTCGGGTACCGGGGAAGGAGGACTCTCAGGGGATTCTTCCTGAATGGTGCTGGATTCACCTTCTACGCCTTTGCCCTTGCCTTTAGGCTACTTTTTGGATCATGGAGGTGCGTTGCCCAATGGGGATGTTGTGAAATCAACCCCGAGGTAGATTAGGCCATTCATCCGGCACCAATGTTCTGTCCTACGCAAAGTCTCCTTGACCCTCTCCTCAATTGTCTGAGGGGCCTTAGTTCTGTCAATGGCCGGAAAGGGCCAATTGTCCCCATCTATGTCAGTATATACCTTGTCTACTTCATCTTCCGTAGTTTGGAAGCCTTTGGGGACAATGGCTACCCCATATTGGATGATTTCTGCCAATGCTAGGCGATAATGATCCTTCCTTCTGAGCTCCACCTCATGGAGGACGTCAATATAAATATCTTCGATCTGAGGAACATGGATTGGATCAAGTTTCACCCTTGGTAGATAGATCCTTGGGTCGAAGGTAGGCCTGGCTGGGAAGTCATGTTTCAAATTGAGTAACTCCAGCTCTGTGAACATCTCCTTTGCCTTGTGGTGGGGAGAGCATGTGTATCGGCCTACTGTGAGGGGGAACGGAGTTCCACCCTTCTTTCTTTTAAGGCATTTCTCGTGGTATGTGATTAGCTGCCTTGACAGTTCCAGCAGAATCAGCTTAGGTCCAGCATACCTCGGTAGCCTGGTTGGCTCTCCCAAAAAGTTAGCAGCCCTTAGATAGGTGAATGTAGGAAACTGGGTGAACAAGGCTCCCCATTTCTCCGTGGCTGCCACTATGCTTTTGGTTGTGCAACCATAAGTCATATTCGGCCTTAGCAGGCAGATGATGTGGTAGAAGAATGCATCGTTGATTTTGGTGAATTGGGAGATGCTATTCTCTAGCCTCAATTCTGGATAATACTCGTATATTTTGACCTGAGGACAAACTCCACTTCGCGTCAGGCCTGGATAGTACCTCTCTGATGCTACAGCGTAGACCACGTAGGAGTTCATATGAAATGTCCCCATTGTGCTGAATTGTTGTAGCTGCTCAGAGATTGTGCTACTTATAATCTCTCCCCAGTAAAAGTGCTGATCAGGCATATTCTTGTTCATGGTTTCTAAGTACCGCAACATCCATTTATGGAAATAATGGGCATCAGAAAGCCCAAAGACCCTTTTTAGGAATGTAATGGTATCGCTGAGCTCTTCTGAGAAGTCACTGCGGTGGATGATTTGGGGCCACCGGGTTACTACCTTTTTGTTCTTCAAATAGACTTCGTTCATTAGTTGCATACATTGATCCTCATTGTTATCCCAGGCCTTAATGCACTCCACTTGGCTGACGGCCACAAAGTGCCGGAGGTGAGGGATGCCGAGTATTATCTCAAAATGATGGGCAGTGAGGTTAATGACTACCTCGCCCTTGCTGTTTTCGACACACCTTGTGTCCTTGTTGTAACACTGGGGAACCACCATCATAAATTCATTGTTGATGGCGCTGACGGGGATTCCTCCGGTGAAGTGCAAGGCACTGCCGATCAATTTGTCCATCCATGGACTCCTTGTGACTTTCTGAGTCCTGGCCGAGAATTCCTCCATGTCAATATGTCCCAATTCTGAGTCTTTGACGTCCATGCTGCACTCGGCTTGGGACTCGGGCATTCTGATCCTTTGATATTTATATTTCGTTTCTTCCTCTGTAAGCTTAGCCTTTCCTTTGGATTTGATGGGTCTCTTGCTGGATGTAGACATATGTTCTTTCGAACTTAGTTTCTAATCAGCATGAAGAAGAAGTGAAACCCAACGTAGAAAGGTTGTATCAGTCATTTGATTTCCCATTGAAGTGCCAACAAAAGGAGGAGTTAGTTATTATTAGGCTCAGGGCACAGGGCGCATGAAAATTACAGCTTACAGGGCTAAATAGGTAAGGCGCACAGGAAAGGCATGTTGCAAAGGTTAAACTGCCACCAAATGCGCATGGCGCATAGATACTGCAGAGTGCATTTTATAAAAGGCGCATGAAAACATTGTGTTACATAGAGACAGGATGCGCCCTTTGGCGAATAAAATTTTTATGTTGCACTTGGATTTGGTGCGTGCTTTGGCACATGTAAGGTTTGTGTAATAGGAACTTTTCGTGCACCATGACGTAGCGCACAAAGGGTTAACACAACATGATGTTGCTGTAAGGAGGGATGCGCCTGTGCCTTCAAAGCCTTGTACTTAGCGCGGATAAAGCCTGTGTTGCACTGATGCTGGGTGCGCTATTGGCACATAGAAACATGATGTAGCAAGGAAGGTTGATGCACCAAAGAGGGCACAAGGTTAGCGCTTGTAGCATAGGAAAGAGGCATGCCTTGGGGGCGCAGAAGTTTACGATGTAGCAGGCAAGATGGGTGTGCCATTGGCACGGGTTTTTATCATGTTACAGGGGTGACAGATGCGCCTAAGGGGCACAACTGTTTCTGATGTTGCAAGACGTGCCAGTGCACCATAGGAAAAAACAATCCTTTTCTCCATCTCTCTTCTGTAAGTTTAGCAGGGTATTTAGGTACTGAAATAGCTCAAAGATGAGGGAAACAAAACTATGCTTTTCAGACAAGTCCCCCTACCAGCAGATTTGGACAGAGGGGGAGGGATAATAGCAAAAGGAGGAGGCTTAGATCAACATTAGATATTCAATACTCCAAATGCAAACTAAAACCAAACCACGAACACACCAAGAACCAAAAACGCAAAACGCACGAGAGGGAGAAGAACCTCTTACCTAGATAAATAGTGAAAATCTTTAAAATGGGTCCACAATGCATTGAAAATGACGAGGCAGAGGTTGACAGGCTCAGAGAATAAAAAATCACGTGATATGCGTCTGATGATAATGACATTTGGGCGCATAAATTATATATATATATAGGTGAGCTAGTCATAAATGCGCCACCCAGTTTGTAAAGGGTGCATGAAAGTTGTTGTCGACATGGAAAAGCATGCACCCTTTGGTGCACGAAAGCATTTGCCAGCATGAAATTAAGCACACCTTTTGCGCACCGAAAGGGATGTCAACATGAGATTATGTGCGCCTTTTGGCGCACCAAAACATGGCGCAACAAAGTTGTGTTAGTACGAAGGCGCATGCGCGTTGGCGCATGCAGGGAAGACTCAACATACAAGGCGCACCAAAAGGTGTGTTGACACTGAAAAATATGTGCCAAAGGCTTTAAAGGGGGTGCACCAAAAGTTGGTGTTACATAGTAATTCCATGCGCTCAGCCAAAAAAGGCCAAAAATACTAAGTTCAGAAACCATATTTTCCCGGAAAGGGATTTTGCAATGTTCCGAACGCAAGGGATCCCTAGCGAGGGATCAAAACAAAATTTTCGGTATGGTTATCAGTAAAATTTCCCTTGTCAATTTTACGGGATAACACGTAGCTAAACACATCTTATGTTTAGGCTATTATTGGCCTTCTCTTAATCGAGATTGTTGTGAATACACTAAGAAATGTGTCAAGTGTCAACAACATTCCAATCTCACATGTACCCCCAGTCAGGCTTTGCAACCTGCGGTGGATTTGCATCCTTTTTCATAATGGGGTCTTTATCTCATCAGTCTCATCGATCCTCGCTCTTCACAGTGTCATCATTCTATCATTACTACCATAGAATACTTTACTAAGTGGGTGGAAGCTATTCCTCTTTCATCGACCAAAGATAAACCCATAGTTGATGTTGTCTATCAACACATCATTTGTCACTTTGGTGTTCCACACAAAATCATCACAGACAATGGTAAATCTTTAAAAAAAGTCAATTTGTAGAACCTCTGTGATGCTTTCAATATCAAACTCAGCTTTTCTTCTCCATACTATCCCTAAGCTAATGGCCAGGTTGAGGCTTCCAATAAAAAATTACGTAATATCCTTGCAAAATTAACTAGTCGAGCTGGTAGGGATTGGCATTTACATATCCCTTTTGCTCTCTAGGATTATTGGAATAGCATTCATAATCCTACGGGTGCTACTCCCTTATCTCTAGTCTATGGGTCAGAGCCTGTTCTTCCTTTGGAAGTCCAGATCCCATCTCTTCATGTTTCTCTCAGAGAATTTGTTTCTGATGAGAACTATCGTCAAAATCATCTAATGCAGCTTGAGTTGCTAGATGAGCGGTGTCTCAATGCTCATGAGCATCATCAAGTCTATCTTGAGCATGTCAAATGTGCTTATAACAAGCACTTGTAACACCATGACTTCAAAGTTGGTGATCTTGTTCTTAAAGAAAACCAAAATGTCACTACGCTAGAAAGGAGTCAGTGTGGTAAATTTGCTCCTAACTAGATGGGTCCGTACGTAGTCACTCATAAATATGGGTCTGGGGCTTATTGTCTATCTTCCATGGATGGTGTACCTGAAATGGAACCTCTTAATGCCTTGCATCTAAGGCCCTTATATTGTTAAAATCTATCTTACACGATCTTAGTCGCAAAACAAATCTTTCATCCATCTAACAACCAGTCATATATTTTCATAGTGATTCAGAACTATGTGGTTCTTCGCGTTATGTCTTTTCTACCTTAAATATGAGTATCGCGGCTCTACTCATGTAATTTTTCTTATGGATATGTTCCTCCTCCTAGTAGGGACACCTTAATCACTTTTTCATCTGTCCCAAGTATCTATCTTAGTCAAATCTACTCAGGGCATGAGTACATTATTTTTATACATTTTCTTCCCCTCTACCTTATCTATCTAGTCTACACTCAGCTTCTTTCAAAAAATATCCAAAAGCTCAAAAAAAAAAGGTGTTGTCCTAAAAATCCCCAAAAGATAGACTAATCCCTCGAAGGACAACTATCTATGCATTTTCAAATGAATCAAAAGATATAGACCATGCCCTTGAAGGATGGATACATTCGAAATATAGACCATGCCCTTGAAGGATGGCTACATTTGAAATACAGACCATTCCCTTGAAGGATGGTTGTTTGTTTGCTTCTTAGCATCATTGAAAGACTTCCCGTATCGATCAATCTTAATATATCTAGCAAACTTCCCGCATTGATCAGTTTGATCTTCTGTCAAAACAAAAATCATGAAGCTGAGACATAAGACCTTTTGTCGATCATATGGAGAACCCTATTTTCCCAATGTGAGCACGTATTCTTTCCTTTGTAAATTTTGACAAGATAAATACTTACCTCTCCTTCCATTTACCTTCTAGATCTGGTTTGCGACTAGCTAGTGTCAGGTTTATTTTAACCTCATATATGGCCTTGTATGCATGGTATTTTGGTTTCCTATCAAAGTCTCTATTTATGGTCGGTTAGGGGCCTACCTTATCATTATTTTTCTTATCTAGGTGTTTTGGATTTATTTCTAATCAAGGTCATTTCATTACATCCTTTTCTCTCACAGAGAGAATTTCCCATTATTATTTGTTATTCATCCAATTAAATTGACATTTAACATGTTAATTTAGTCAAAATCTATCATCTATCTATATTCATCTTATCTACTTTGTCAAAAAAAAAACATATCAAAGCATGTATTGCAAACACATGTGGATCTACCTATCTATTTTCATCAAAATTAAATTAACATCTTAAACATATCAAATCTATCAATCACATCTATCCATCTATCCATCTATCCATCAAATTATCTAAAAACTTGTACATCCAAGTTACATCACATCTATTTATCCTCTATGTCTATGTCCATCAAATCACATCTATTTGTTCTCTATCAGCATATGTCTATATCCATTACAGTTACATGACATCTATCTATATATTTTTTTCATCAAAATTAAATCCACATATCAATCACATCACATCTATCTATCCTCTATGTCTATGTCCATCAAATCACATCTATTTGGCCTCTATCAGCATATGTCTATATCCATCACAATTACGCTACATCTATCCATATCTATTAAAATTAAATGCATGAGTACAATCATATGAAATAGAAAATGATGAATATATATATATATACATGAGTGTCTGTACAACAAAGAATGGATGGATTTCAATCAAGCCATCTATATCATACATCAAAAATGCCCTCAAATTGAGGGTACATCAATATATCGATACAAAAATGTAACATATCTATATCATGAAATCCGATAGGTCGAAGACGTTATCTCCTCCACCCTCCTCTGTTCTAGGCTATCTCTCCTGGCCACCACCTATCGAGCTAGAAGCACCTATTGCTGGGGGCCTACTACCCCCTCGGTCTCTCTCAGTGCTCCCTCCCTCTGATGCACCACTAGCTGCAACTGTCACTGATATCCTCCTCACACCGTAACGAGGCACATCAGGGGCAAGTTGTGCTAGGGCATCCTCGTAATATCTTACCTCGGCAAGGAGAGACTGATAAGTACTCAGGCTCACCATACCAGGTGCTCGTAATGACACTCCTGGTGCTACTGGTGGTGGACCTCCTAATGTCACACCCTATAACTCACTCTAACATAGTGCCTGTATCATCATATTTGGACCTGAGGGCCTCTCTATGCTGATGGTAGTGATCCCTCTGCTGGATTGTTGTATCTTGCTCATGACAAGTTGTGTCTCTCTCCAGTATCAGTGCATCCCTCTCCTCCATCAGAGCTCTAATCTCCTCAAGGGAAATCTGGTGTGTCTACGTTAGGGTAGCATGCTCTCCCTCTAGCCTCTCCAACACTGTAGCTATGTCCTCCTCATCGGCGTCTATGGATGTTGGCAGGTGTCATGGTAGCTCTATAGAATACCATGCCACATAGCCGTCATCCACTCTGGCATCATCATCACTGTCTGTGGAAGGTGGGGCCTCCTTTAATGGATCTACTGGGATCAAAATTGGTAAATCAGTCTCTCTACTATCTTGCCTGTATGGCCTGTAAGTAGTCAAAACTGTCTAAACTAGGCCGAACTACCTCAATACCCACATAAACGGGACACACTCCCACATATCTGGCCTGCAGCCCCTATCCACCCTACTCTGTCTCAACCCCACTAGGTGAGCCTCCTGACCGGCCCATGTCAGGTAGACCCGATATGGTCTCCAAATGACCTGCTCTGGTGTTAGCATCTTGAAACACTAAGCATACCACTATGCAAATCTCCTTATATCTCCCGGGGCCATGTCAGCCCACCATTGCTGGAATCCATAATCAATGGCCCCCTTTACTGCTGGCATCCATGGAATCCCAGATGGCTTGATCACTACTATGTGCTCATATGCCCAGCAATGGAGCACAAAGCTAACATCGATGCCTATCCTCCTACTGGTGGTGTACATCCATAACTCTTAATATATCTAAGCTATTAGGGCATCAAAAAATTTGAACACCTGTTTGAACTGTAGGATGTCACAAACATAGTCTAGTAACAACAGTGGAAATCTCCCACCTCTTGAATCTGGCAGAGAAAAATAGGAGATCGCCATCTGAATCAGTACTATCCATCTGCTCCTGGCATCATCTTGTCTATAATAAGAGGTTATCCTCACCACCCCAGATAGTATCTTTGAATCATCTACCCTGTCCCCATATAATCATCTTAGCGCCCTCTGTTGCTGCTCTCGTGGAGTAATCTCAATCGGGTCCCCGGTGATCGACAGCCTCAGGATCCTATATATCCTCATGGGTGATGGTCATCTCACCCGTCTTGAACCAGAAAGTACAAGTCTGGCTATCCCATCATCATACTAGTGCTCACATCAACTCTACATCTTGCGGCACCCGTCGGTAGTACCGAAAGCCCTCGAGCCCAGCTAGCTCTAGGTGAAGCCAATCCACGTCAGTCACATTACGGAGAATGGTCTCTAGAAGCTTAAGAATATCATCTTGCATATGCAAAGCCTCTCGTGCCTACATCACACAACACCATGAATAGTGTTAGCTACTTACTTATCCACATCCAAATATCACAAAAAATACATTATATCAATTTCTTAAATCTAAACATTGCAATCGGCATCAATTGAGTCAAATTGATGTCGATCCGATTTAGTTGACGATGATTATAACCAATCAACAACGATCTAACTAAATCAGCATCGATTTTAACAATCGACATCGATCTAACTAAATTGGTGTCAATTCTAACAATCGACGCTGATTACAAGACCAAATGCCCCACAATGCTCTGGCCTGTCATTTATCTAGTTTTTTATTAAATAATTTGGAATCCTAATATGCTATTTCATGATAAAATTATATAGGAGAGTTTGGGTAGATTCACTTACCCCCGGTCATGTCCTCTTCCACTTCTGACTGCTCGCAGAGGCTTCTATGGTGCTCAAAACCAATTTTTAACTCTCTCTAAATCAATCGTCATGGTCTACATAAATCGTTCACGTTTTCCTTTTACATATTTATATGGGATCGGTGTGGTTGGCGCCGATTTGTGTAGTTGGTGCCAATTTTTATGGTCTGCGCTGATTAATCTTGATCGATGCCGATTTGGGCCTATCATTGCCGATTGGTTACACTTTTGCTTCTTCACCTCTCTTTCTTCCATCTCCCAATCTTCTTGCCATAGTCTTGATGCTTGGCTTATTTATCTGGTCATTACTGTGCCCTGAGTATTGCCTTTTGGCACATACTTTCAATATTATCACCCATTTTGAGCCTGTTTCCTGTAAATGGGGTACTCACATTTTTTGGCAGCTTAAAGTTAATGGCTCTATAGGCACTAACATCGTCTGCTTCATAGACCGTCTGGTTGTCCCTACCAATGTGTCTCTCTTTAGGTGCTACTATTTTTGTAGCCCTCCTTACACTCATGGGTCTATAGGTACTAACGTTGTCTCATGCAAAGACCGTCTAGTTTGCCCTACCAATGTGAGTTCCTTAGGTTGCTGCCTTTTTATTATTTTGGTGCATCATTTATGATCAGATCTACTCTAGGCATCTAGTTGGGGCATCCTGCGTTTTCATCTATCTTTTTCAAACTTGTGATCAGCTTCTCTTTTGGGGCCCATCCCATCCCTAGTTTGAGGGGGGTCACATCATTACTTTTTCTTCCTTTCTTCCAACTCATTGTTTTTGTCTTGTAACTTTTCTTATCGCAAGTTACTTGACAAAAAGGGGCAAAATGTAGAAACCTAAAATTGGTTACCTAATTTAGTGTCCCCCATGTGCGTTTGCCTTCTTGGGTAACCTGGGGCATGTTTATATCACCACTTCTCCCTTAGGGTATTAGTTAATATTTGATTTAAACATCTATCCTAAGTTTATTACACCCCATTATGTTTTACCCATAGATAATTAAATATTAACTATTTAATTATACTCTTTACATATATCTTAACCACTTATCTACCCCATGTAAATTCCTAACCTCCCATATCTATTTTATCCATCTATTCCCCCTATTTCTTCTCCTCCCAAACCAAGCAGTGGGATATTTCCCGTATTTGAGGTGGAAGGATCACTTTCATCTTTCCAAAAATCACCTCTTTTGGCCATTTCGGGAGTCTGTTCCCTGATCAGTGCCGACTGGTACGCGGTCGATGCCGATTTTTTGGAGTGGCACTGATTTAATCTCGGTCGGTGCTGATTACAAAGAGAGGGCCAAAATTCAGTTCTAGTTAGATAGAAAGAATGATAGAGAGTTTTGAGCATCAAGTCTAAGCATTATCTATCAAGCGAAAGTGAATTCTGTCCAAAATTGCTTTAAATGCATCAAATGCTCTTCCGTTGTCTTACAAAATATCAGTCCATCAAGATATATAACAACAAACCTGCCCAAAAATGGTTTCAAAGCCTCATTCACTAGTCTCATAATTGTGCTAGGGTCATTGGTTAGCCCAAATGTCATAACAAACCATTCATACAACCTTACTTTCTTCAAAATCCAGTTTTCCACTCTTCAAGTCAATCTTGGATAAATACTTTGCACTAAACAAGCAATCCAATAAGGCATCCATTTGGCTTCTCCATTTTGGACCCGTCTGGGTGCCAACACTGTTGGTACTACACGTGGACTCAAAACTCTCTAGTTAAACCTATGTCCAGCAAATCTTGAAGTTTCCTAATTTCTATTGGTTTCACTCTACTAAGTGGACCCAATTCTGTGGAGTCATTGTTTGGTCAAACTAGCTCTAAACATTAAATTACATATTTTATGATGAAATCCTTCTTTCATTAAGGGTCATTAAGGTAATCTGACTTCCGCCAAGGGAGCTTATCGCTTCCCGATACCCACTTTCCTAGTATTCTTTCACCCAAGATATAGTGTTAACATCGAGACTTGTCTCCTACCAAAAAAATATGCATCTCATAGGTTTCTTGGATACTACGTTTACAGGATCACTTGCATGTGTGCCCGTGTTGTCATATATATAGCGTATATATCTATACATATATATCTTCATATATTGTACTTATCGACCTTAGATATCATGAGATATCATTTGAGTAAATATTCAGGGATATAATTACTGTTTATCTTTTGTCAACATTTAACTATCATACCTTTAAAAAGGTAGTGCTGTTTTTCTAAGACTCTATTAGGCCGTATAATATTGCTTTCTCTAGCAGATTTAGACATATGGCAATTTTCACTATCTCCAATTACCCCTCTCATATTTTTCTAAAAAATGGCATTCTTCAGCAGCATCCCCTTGATAGCTCCTACATAACGGTACGAGTAGTAGATCAAGTAAAAGAGACCCCTCGAGGGGAACTTCATTGATGGCATCTCCTCTTCCAGGCAGATTGTTCTAGTTTTAGGAAAAGACGACAAAACATAACTTCCTAGTTTTGGAGGCTTTATTTTGTCAAGACATTCTTTAGTTTAAAGAAACATAACCCTATTGTTACTTTCTTCTTCTTCCATTCATTGGGGTGCAACTACAGATGCATTTTCTCATCCTTTGTAGATCTAGAAAATATTTTTGGAGAGGACTTCGTGCACAGACGCTCCTATCAGTATGTGCCATGGTGTCTACCCAACAAGATAGAGAGTTAAGGCATCCATAGGTATCAGCATCCAACAAGCCTTACTTATCATCAGGCTATGACTTCCAATATGAAGGTTTGACTTGCACTGCTCCATGGACCTTTCACTTGATGAACTACCAATTTCGAGATATCACCAAAACGCTATTATGGTCTAGGAAGATGATCACGCTTGACAAACCACTTTGGTACACTTTTCTCTGGTAGAAAGACTAGATTATTTGTGTTACCACTATGGCTATAAGTCATATCTGCAACAGATTACCTCCAAATTTGCACGGGAGTCCATGAAAATGATTATATTCTGCCATTGATCCATCCTCTTTTACACTTCACAGCTTCAGCAACACACTTCACAGCAGTCAAGTTCTCTTTGTGACTTGAGGATATACTTTAGGCAGTTCCATATCCACTTCTACTGTCCTCAGCTTGATAGACCAAGAGAGTGACTTTATTTTCCTTATCACTTCAAGGCAATTATGTACTCTATTCTCATGGATGCAACAGACTTGAAATGGGAGGAGTACCATGTAAAACCTTTTCAATGTCTTTTGCTTCCGTATCCTCGTCCTCTTAGTAGTTCCATAGGCATTGCTCCTCTTTCAGGATTTGTCCTGCAAGAGCACTGGTTGACTCCTTCTTAGCTTTATTCACATAAGTTTTGCCTCTTCCAAAAGAATGCCTTCCTTTGCCTCTGCCTCTTCCTACAGGACATTTTGTTGTAGGTAGTCTTAATCAATTAGAGATTGCATCTTTTAAGGCACAAGATAGATAGAATTTTTCATGCTGATCATGCATAGGATTGACCGTAGTTTTGATGTGGGAATGAAGGTGTTACTTCATGCCAGGCCACACAAGAGCCCTATCCATTATGGAAAAGGTTCTAAGTTGGCTCCTAGATTCATTAGTCATTTTGAGATCTCAGAGCGTATCGGCCCTTTACCCTACCATCTAGCATTGCCACCCAGCTTGTCTCATATACATGATGTTTTTCATGTTTCAGTTCTTAGGAGATATATTACATATCCATCTCATGTGTTATATTGGACATCATTTTAGGTGTAAGATCGGGGGTAGGTGATGGTGGAGCCCATTTTCATCTTAGATCGTAGGACCCTGGGCCTTTGAGGTAGAGAGGTAGATCAGGTTCGGGTGTAGTGGGACATGTATGATGAGACTGTAGCTACCTGGGAGGATGCTACTTCATTACGAGTTTAGTTTGCACATTTGTTCCAATGATTTCCAAGAGGAATTTGAGTCTAAGGGGAGGGGGATGTAGTGACCACTTCCCTTTGATACCTTTTGATGCTTATGATGATACTATTGATTACATTATAGACATTATTATGTTTTGATTTAGTATGATGTTAGAAATTTATCATGGATTATTGTTGATCTTGATTTGATTTCGATGCATGATGATTATTAGAGATACCTTATATGTGGATGATGATATAATATCGACATGGATATTTTATGGATGTTGTTTAGACATGTGATTGGATATTATGAGTTGATCTAGAAAATGGATATTATTTTGATGATGATATAGTTATGGTTTAAAAATGCAAATCATGTAGTTGTTGCTTCGATGTTGTTGTGATTCATTTATATAGTTGGTTTTGTGATTTCATTTATATCATGTTGGATGTTCTGATATGGACATGAGGCCAAAGGAGGTATTTGTGTTTTATAGGTTAAAAATATCACAACAAAGCATTGGGGGATCAGAGACCAACCATAATGGAATTCTAGGTGAATTTGACAAGGTCACCATGGCAACTTGTTTTGTGTTGAGTGTTGTTTTTTTAGGGATTTCGATGGGAGGGTATTTCCTTTATATGTGACCATGGGTATTATGTATTTTATTGATGTGTTTCTTTTATTATTGATGTATGTATTTTATTAGTAATGTGTTCCCTTCTTTTAATTAATTTAAATTATGATAGAATTGATGTGAGAATCATATGATTAAAATTTTAATAAATTAAATTGGTATGTGGGAAAGTAATTATAAGAGTTGTTGGCTAATTGCATTTAATTTGTAAGGGATATGTAAGTTGTGTATGAGCTTGTGTAAGTAAGATTTTGGAGTAAGAAATACTCCACCTCCATACGAATTCAAATTTTTCCTTGGGGGTTGTTTTTGGAGGCTTGTGGGACAAGTAAAACTTGTCCCATGCCTGTAAATTTAATCTACCAACCATACTTATGGATGGAGATGTGATTTGTTACTTTTATAATGAATTTTAATAGTATTTTTGTATGGTTTTAATTGCACTCTCTTACATTTCATTTATTTTGCTGTCCCTTGAGGTGTGGGCTCTTTAGAGTGTGTAAGTAACTTGTCATTTTTCACCCACCTCTTTATTGTGATTAGGAGAATGGAGTTTGTATTTTGTGTTGAATTGGAGGATGTGTGATGTGGCATCCTACATGGATCCACATCATCCTCTTCTCTCCCTCTTCTATTTAATCCAAACTCTTGCATTGTTTTTGGGTTGTTAAACCTTTTTGCATTCTTCCTTGGGGGTACATTTTTCTTGTGTGGAGCTCTTGTTCTTTGAGGAAGGTTGGAGAAAGCTTTGTTTGCTTAGAGTTTTCTGTTTTGGACTGTGTTTTGACATTTGAAGCTTGCTATTTGGAAACAAAAGTAACCATGGAGAGGTAGGAATTTAACTCTCTTTTTATATGCTTTCTTTTGCTTGTTGTGTTGTGAGGATAGTGCATGCTTTTTTTTATTTGTTGGCTGGTTGGGTAGACTACCATAGGGATGGTGTAGGAGAAGGATATGGGGAATCCATGTGGGGGGGAATAAGGGAATGTCATTAGTTTCAAAATTTTCTGGAGGGAGTTTGGGTTTGGGATCCACCAAGGAAAATAAATATCTTGTATTTCTTACTTTGTGGGGGGCATAAGGAAATCTGTAGGGGGCATAAGTAAATGTGTGTGATGAATTATTTTGGTGGTTTGTTATTGGTGGATGCCCAAATTACAATTGGGAGGCATAAGTAGATTCCCCCATAGACATTTCTCCTTTGGCTTGCATGATCAAGCCTGAGTTCTATTTTGAAATGATTTTAAATGTAGTTGTGAACTGCTATATTTGTGTTGAATTGTGTTTTTAAAAAGAAATGTGTATGTGAAATAATGTTGTGTTGTAAAAGCTAGTTGTTACCATGGTCTAATTACACATTTTATTGTATTTTGGTTGGGGCTCAGGGGCCAATGATGATGGAAGGCTTCTCCTTTCATTGGATGTCTTGGTTGGGTGGAGAGCATTGATTTACCCCCTCTTTTGTTGTGATCAACTAGAGAAAAGAGAAAATGTGCATGTTACTGTCCTGGAGCAAAAGAAAAAAATGTAGTTTGATAGTCCCTTGTGAAAACACATTCATTGTAATACTTTCCCACTTGTTGTGGATGAAATTGCATCATGTATTTTAGAAGGAAAGATGTATATAATTTGATTTTGGAGTTAGTCTTTCAAATGGTAAAAGACATTTAAATTTTGATTCTGTTTATTGGAAAGAAATGAAAATTCTGTTAATTGTATTCAAGGAATGAAAGAGTGTAAAGATGTTTCTTTTTTTTGAATTCAGCAAATAATTGCAAGTTCATCTCTCTTTTGAATTGTTGTGATGAAGTTGGAAATATCAAATTGCAATTGAAATCTCTGTTTAGGAATTGGGGAAAAGAAGAAATACATGTGCAAGAATTATATGGCATTATCTATTTTGAAATATGTTGAATTGGAAATCAGGTTTTACAATTTAACTTGTAAAGTTTTTGGTTAGAAATGAATGTTTGTATTAGATAAATTTAGAAACTATATACTACACCTAAATGATAGAATTGATTAGTAGATCCTTCAAAAATTTGATCGCTGGTGTGTGCATGTATACTTTGCTTAATGCTAAATCAAATGAAGCAAGAACTACCACCTAAAATAGTTCTACAATTTAGCTAAAACAAAGCATAAACACCATCATGATAAGAATTAAACAAGGGTTAGATGCTAGCATTCATCAATACAAACTTTGAAATTAACAATGCTAAATATCTAAACTCCTCTATTCTCTAACAACAAATAAATGAATGGACCTAAGTAAACTCCATGGCTATCAAAATAGTTGTCCTTAATGCTCCAAGAACCTAGGAATGGGGGCTAATCAAAGTTGGGCTACAAGATCCTTTTGACACCTCCCATATGATAAGCACTTTAAGAAAGAGGCTTAACTCTTCAAGATGATGAACTCTCAAAAGGGCAAGGTGCAAGCTCTTAGTCTCTTTGTTATATGCTTTGCATTTTCTCTCTTAGAAATTTTAGGTGTAAGTAAAAAGGTAGGTGGAGGGCTCTTTATATAGCCCAAAGGATAAAGGATTCAACACATTCTCATGAATGTGGGATAAAGGTAAAACATGATTAGGAATGGATAAGGTTGCTTTATTAAAGGTAACCTTACTTTAGAAGAGTTTAATACATGTTTAGCAAGTCATGGGAGTTGGGGGGTATTTTAATTAATCAAAGGTGATTAATTAATAGGTAGGTGTAAGCTTATAGAAGCCAATTAGAAGAATATTAGTGCGATTTAGGCTATTAAAAGGGGATTAAATCAATTAAATATTGATTTATTGGTTAAATGGAAGGGAAAGCTAATTAATTAATAATAATTAATTAGTCTAGGTAGAAGGGGTGATTTATTAATGGAAGGTCGTTAATTAGGGTATTTGTTGGATAGGAAACTTAATTAATTAGCTTAGTGTAATTAATTAATGATGATATGAGGGAAAATGAGTGCCTTTGATGATATGTCGTTGATTTGCAAGAAAGGGGATGATTAGCACAATTGAAGTATTTAAATTGCTTGGGCGTAATTATAGGTGTCTACATTTGCCCCTCTTTGGGGTGGCATAAGTGATGCCACTTCAAAGATAGTAGAAAAAAGAGATTTTGAAGAGATGGAAGAAAAATTAGTAGGAGGGAGAGATGCCCCCTCGAGTGTTAATGGGGTGATAGAAGAACTCGATCGACGATCGAAAAAGGTGAGAAGTAGGCAGAAGAATGGGGACGAGGCAGGATGCCCCGAGGAGAGGGAGAATTAGGGGTGAAAGGGAAGTGGTGCAGAAGAAATATGGATGAGGGGAGAGAAGAGCTTAACCTCTAGCCACTTATTTGTTTGGAATAAATTTGATGTCATCATATTGCCATATGAACTACAACATCGGTCCTTATGAAAAATATAAGCATACGACAAAGGTAGAATGACATGAAAAGCCATACTACGAACAATTATCCATTGCTGAAAGTACTAACTCCACGCAACATACAATAATGCAATGCAATACGAGAAGGAAACAAGCTCATATAACAGGGAAAACAAGTACGAACACACATATCTAACCCAACAACGGTCAAGAAATTTGTACAAATGTTTTGTTATCAGTGCTGAAGAGATCCACAAGTTCATGATTGACAACAAGGGTTAAAAATGATGCCCCAAGCAAGGATACATGCAAGGGGAAATGAAAATGGACACGGGGTCCATGAAAAGTATTTGTGCGCAACAAAACAGCACCAGGCAACCAAAAGTGCCCCAGAGTACAGATGAAGCAAGCAACTAGCTTTTGTGAATGGTTGTGAATCTAGTGATCCACGAGTCGTATTAATCGGGGAAGATGTGAGACAAACCAACAGGATATGGAGAAAATACCATGCACAAGACACAAGTTTCAGCCGTAAGAAGCAAGTTACCATTTTGTAGGGTGTTTTACTTTTTAGGAATTTTTTGAAAATTTTTGCCTTGTTTTTAGATTTTTTTGATATATATATATTGTTTTTGTTTGTGTTGTTTTCTCGAAACAATGTTCTATTGTTTTTTGTGTTTTTTGAAACAATTTTCTATTGTTTTTGTGTTTTTCTCGAAACAATGTTCTATTGTTTTTGTGTTGTCTGAAACAATTTTCTATTGTTTTTGTGTTTGGTGAAACAATTTTCTATTGTTTTTATGTTTTCTCAAACAATTTTCTATTGTTTTTGTGTTTTGTGAAACAATTTTCTATTGTTTTTGTGTTTTGTGAAATAATTTTCTATTATTTTTGTGTTTTTAACAGTTTTCCAAAGCTATGTGCAGGTAACCAAGAAAGCATGGATGCCCCCAGCGTTAGGTGGGGAATATACAAGGGCAGAAGCCACGTGCTTATGAACAAGAAGGTGAAGTTGTTGAGTTGCCCCCAGCGTAAGATGGGAAATAGCGAAAGACCACATCCCTTACAGACGAATAGAAGAAGGAAAAGCCGGATCAAGGCTGGACTAGATGGTGTGCACAAGGAAACTCGAAGGTAGAACCAGGTCAAGGACAAAGACAACTACCCTTCTAATATAGAATGCTTGTGAACAACGAATCCTCCTAAGGCGTCGGAAACTAGTTTTCACCCAAGGACTTGTCTAAAGTGCCACAATTGCGTGGTTTTCACTAGTGGACGACCTGTTTTCTCTTTTTCTTTTTTTTTGATATTTTTGATTTTAAAAAAAAAAAAAAATTTAATATTTTTTTGTGATTTTTAAGACTTTCTTGTGCCATGTTTAGGCATAAAACCTCTTAAGATGCATGGAATTCATGGGCTCCCGGAGCTCATCACCATTGGGGTGAGCCAACTTGTATGCCCCTGTGCCATACTTGGCAACTATGACATAGGGTCCTAACCAGTGTGGTTCGAACTTCCCTTTCTTTTCTCACTCTACTCTGGTGTTGAACTGGTTCTCCTTCATAACTAAATCACCCACCTCAAACTGGCGAGGGATGATTCTCTTGTTGTAGTTTCGGGATATTCTGTGTTGATATACTTTTAGGTGATTAAGAGCGCGAATACGCCTCTCATCCAAGAGCTCTAACTCAGCCAATCTTGCCACTCGGTAATCTTCATCCTTATCCAAATAGTCCTGAAGAGAAATTCACAGGGATGGGAGTTCAATCTCTAAAGGGATGATAGATTCTATCCCGAACACGAGGGAATATGGCGTCACACCCGTAGGAGTGCGAATTGATGTTCGGTAGGCCCAGAGGGCTGGGTGGATTTGTAGGTGCCAGTTTCAACCAGTTTTTCTAACCATCTTCTCCATTATCCTTACCAAAGTCTTGTTTGTTGCCTCAACTTGTCCATTACCCTGAGGGTAATATGGCGTGGACCATTTCAATCTGATTTGGAACCGTTGGCAAAGACCTTTCACAGTTTTGTTCTTAAATGACTTCCCATTATCTGTGACAATGGTTGCAGGGATACCATATCGGCAAATAATGTGATTCATGATGAATTTAGAAATCTGTGCTCCTGTGACATAGGTTAAAGGGACAGCCTCCACCCATTTTGTAAAGTATTATGTAGCTGTGATGATATGTGTATGACCATTAGATGAGGTAGGAGTAAGCTTCCCTATTAGATCAAGTCCCCACTTGGAGAATAGCCATGGGGTAGTGATTGGTTGCAATGGTTGCGATGGAGCATGGATGAAATTTCCATACTTTTGGTATAGCACACATTTTCTAACATAATTACAACAATCAGTTTCCATGGTGGGCCAATAGTAACCTACTCTTAATAGTTTCTTAGCCAAGACCATTCCGTTTGTATGTGCTCCGCATACTCCTTCGTGTACTTCTTTAATTGCCTGGATTGACTCTGGCACATCCAGACAACGTAACAGATTCCCATCGTAGCCACGATGATAAAGTGTACCTCCTAACAGGGTGTAACAGGCTATCTGGTGAATTAGGCTCTACTTTTCAGAGCCGGAGATTTCGGGAGGGAATGTACTGTCCTTAAGATAGGTGAAAATGGGTTCATACCATGGTGAATGGGGACCAACAACCTCATAAGCCAAGCAATATTCTGGCATTTCATACACGGGCTGGTGTAGATTTTCTACGAAGAATGGCATATCATTGTTCCCTGGCAGAATACAAAGCATACATCCCACCGTTGCCATAGCATCTGTCGATCTATTCTACGCTCTTGGGATTTGCTCAAAGGTAATGCGCACAAAATACTCCTTCAGAGTTTCCACCAACTTCTTATAAGGTATGAGCTTGTCATCCTTAACTTTATACTCATCATTAACCTATTTGATGATTAGCTGTGAATCACCTACAACCTTCACATGTTGAATATTCCACTTGATGGCTAGCTTCATCCCTGCAATGAGTGCTTCATATTCCACAATGTTGTTCATGTAAGGGAAGGCCAGGTGGAAAGCCTGTGGTATAGGATCACCTGGAGGAGTAATAAGGACCACTCCTGAACCTGATCCATGAAACATAAAAGATCCATCAAAATGTATCTGCCATACGACAGATTCTTCAATGTAGAGCAAAGATGCATCTGGCAGATCTAGACTCAAAGGTTTTGTGCTTTGCAAAGGTGCTTCCGCTAGCTAGTCAGCAAGTACTTGTCCTTTAATTGATTTTAGATGGACAAATTTTATATCAAACTCACTGAGTAGAATGATCCAATTAGCCATTATACCTGTGAGGGCGGGTTTGGACAACAAATACTTGAGTGGGTCGACCTTGGATATGAGCTTGGTCTTAGTATTTAGTAGGTAATGCCGAAGTTTCTGAAAGGTAAAAACAACAGCCAAGCAAGCCTTCTCAATCTGAGGATAATTACATTCATAGGCGATGAGGGTGCGACTCAGATAGTACACTGCTTTCTCTTTATGGCTAAGGTCATATTGGGTGAGCAATGCACCAATAGCATATTACGTAGCGGAAATATAGATCAAAAGTGGTTCTCCCGGAGTGGGAGGCATGAGGACAGGTGGATTAGCCAAGTACTGTTTAAGCAAAGCAAAGGCTTGTTGTTGCTCAGGTCCCTAGATGAAGGTGATGTCCTTCTTAAGAAAATGAGTGAATGAGTGACATTTATCTACAAGCTGGGAGATAAAGCGGCGAATGGCTTGAATTTTCCCTTGCAAGCTACGCAGTTGCTTGATATTCTCAGGTGGAGGCATTTCTGTGATGGCAGATACTTTAGCAGGGTCTACCTCAATACCTCGTCTTGACACGATGAAGCCTAATAGTTTCCCAGATAGCACACCAAAGACACACTTCTTTGGATTTATCCTGACTTTGTATTCACGTAGGCGTTCAAAGGTACGCCGAAAAATGATAGGATGTTCCTCTCTTGTTTTGGACTTTCCCAGGATGTCGTCTACATAGTATTCCATGATGTCAAGAATAATATCATGAAATATTACTGTCATGGCCCGCTGATAAGTTGCTCCCACATTCTTAAGGCCGAATGGCATCACCTGATAATAGAAGGTGCCCCAAGGAGTTTTGAAAGCTGTTTTGTGTTGGTCTTCCTCAGCGATCTTAATTTGATTATAACCCGAAAAGCCATCCATAAGTGATAGCATTTCATACCCTGTGGTTGAGTCAACAATCATGTCAATGTTGGGCAATGGAAAGTCATCTTTAGGGCAAGCTTTATTGATGTCCCTAAAATCTGTGCAAATTCAGATACTAATAGGTTTCTTCTAGACAGGAACAATGTTCGATATCCATTCAGAATAATCAATTGGCCTGATCAATCCTACTGCAAGCAACCTTTCCAACTCTTCTTTAACTAACAAGGCCACTCTTGGGTGCATCTTTCAAAGCTTCTGTTTGATAGGCTTAGTGTCTGTGTGCACAACCAAGTTATGCACGACCAAAGTTGGATCTAAGCTGGGCATGTCTTTGTAAGACCATGTGAACACATCAATAAACTCTCACATTAGCATAGTGAAAGTCTTTTGTTCTCTGGCTGAGAGTGATGCTCCCAATTTTACTATCTTGGGATCTTCTTTAGTACCAATATTGACATCAATGGTTTCTTCAACTAACAATTTTGATAAATCCTCCATACGCGTGGGATCGGAGGTAGGTTGAGATCTTCATCCGAGGATGTCTCTACGAGATTTTCATCCTTGGCATGGTCACTTTGTTTGTCCTTTGATTTTCTTATTTGTTTTTCAGCCAATGCCTCAAAGAGGTTTTCACTGTGTGACTTGGACTTTGATTTCTGCCGAGGCTTTTCTTTAGAACTCTTGCCCTTGCTTTTCTTTAAATTTTGCTGACCACGAAGTTCAGCCTCCTCCCCGAAGTAGGCGCAGGTGTCTAAGTCGATAAAGAAACCCTTCTTGTGATCTTCAATGGGAATTGTATCCCTTATGCCCATGAACTCTGCAATAGCCTCGTCATTCTCAAATAAATCTAGTGGCACGTGACGTTGTTTGTCCCATTCAACAAGGGAGGGGTATACAAGGTCAAGGGTTGGTTCATTGGGGGTGATGGTTAGGACAACATTATTCATGAAAAGGTTCGTGGAGGCCAGAACCTCCAATTGGCTACAATAGGAATCCGTATCGCTGTCTAGATAATTAGAGCTATCCTCATGCTCAGAACAAGTCGCATCTTGATCATTGGGGTGTGCTCCATAAGGGCTAATCCCAATGCCATATCTTTCTGTTTTGAAATGTGGAAGAGGGACTGGTTCTCTTTGTCCTTGTTCATTCCTCCCACATCCTAGGCCTTTGTAGCCCATGGAGTACAACATTCTACTAGATTTTTCATATTCTAGGGTCTGATAACAAGATGGCTGAGTGTCCCCAGGGACCCAAGTAGTAGGTGGATCAAGTAATTTTTCCTCAGCTAACAAGCCTCTAGGTAGGAACGACCCAATAGTATGTTCCTCTCTAGGTCTCCTAAAGTGGTAGTTGGGTCGACCTCTAGTCTTGGGCGACAAGGAGAGGTCAGAAATCAAGAGCGCTTGTTGTACATTATACTCCCCACAGCCATATTCCAGAATTTTCATCTCCCATGAATTAAATGGAGATGTTGAAGTAGATGCCCCATGAGTGCAAGAACTAAGAGAATTTGAATCTACTCGAGATTCCATGGCCTCAGAATGAAGAGGGACAGCTATATCTGTGGAGGGACATGCATATGTACCCTTTCGTGTAAAGCTATTAAGATCTCTATAATGAGCAAAGGGCTCTGAGTCTCCTGGTATTGTTACTGTATGTCCCTCATGCTTCAGCTTGATGCATTGATGAAATGTTGATGGCATTGCTTGCATGGCATGGATCCATGGTCAACCTAGAAGCATATTATATGGAAGTTCCAAGTCTAAGACGTGAAACTTTGTCTGATGGCAAGTGGGGCCCACTTCCATTGGCAGCATAATGGTGCCTAATGACTCTCTTTCCACGTTGTCGTATGCGGTGATAGTGATGATATGGGACTCAAGATCTTCTTCCGTATGTCCCAATTGTTTGACTAATTTAAGCGTATAGATGTTCAATCTAGATCCGTTATCCACAAGCACCCGTTTGATTTTCCTGCGGGTAACAACTACCTCAATGTATAAGGGAAGATTATGTGTAGGATTCTTGGTAGGGACCTCCATATGGTTGAAAGTGAGATGCTCACTGGGTGCAATATTTTCCACCATGGCTTGAAGGTATGCAGGATCGACTTCTAAAGGCACTCCTGACCCCTGAAGAGTTTGATACAAAATATCCTTATGCACATTGGATATCTTGAGAAGATCTAAGATCGAGATCTTAGCAGGTGTCTTCTCAAGTTGTTCTAAAAGGTTATATTTACCAGTTTTTGGGGTCAATAGAGAGGGTTCTGGAATCATGAGGCAGGCACACCTTGTTACCACAGCGCAGTCCTTTCCCTTGATCCGGATGGTATTGACATGGTCAGTAGGGGAGCGAATACATCCGATAAGTGAATCGTAATGATTGTTATCTCTCTTGGTATACAAGTAATTCGTGGCTTTATAGGTTTGGGATGACTCTCCCCGATCTAGTTTTTCCTTTTCTGACTTATCATGCTTGGGGAATGGTTCTTTATAAATCCCCATTTTCTCGTTAGGTGTTTGCATGTGGCTAGGGTTATCCACCTCTATCTCCCCGTTGTCAATGAGGTCTTGAATATAGTGGCGAAGTCACAAATTTTTTTCTGTTTTATGACCTTTAACGCAATGCATTTCACAGTATTCATGTTCCTTATACCATGAAGGTTTAGGAGTGTTGTCATCAAATGGTTGCGTTGTAGGATAGGTCATCATGTGGGCCGCATCCAACTGTTTTAGTATGCCAGACAATGGTTCATTGAGGGAGGTGAATGTTCATCGCTTTGGTGGTGGTTGAATTGGGCCCTTGGTCAGTTTAAAAGGTTGACTGGTTTGGACCATTTGAACACGTTTGGAATCAGTGATTCCATCTCCCACCACGTTTTTGTTTTTGTTATAGATCTTTGGCTTTTCAGCGGGTTTGACACTTTGGTTGTCTTTAGAATGGGTTTTGAGGGTGCCTTTGGCAATGAGAGCCTTTTCTATTTGAATGCCTTTCTCGATAACCACCTCAAAGGTGCAGACACAATGCATTTGGAGGTCCAGGTTGAGATTAGGGACGAAAATACTGACTAGCTGCTTCTCAGGGAAAGCGCAAGGGAAGCGACTAGCTATCCCTCTCCATCATTGGAGGAAGCTGGCGAAGGTCTCATTTGGGCATTGTTTTGTGCCGCACAAGTCTGCCATGGTGACGTCACTCTATATGTTATATGAGAAATGACGCACGAATCTTTCCGCCAATTTTGGCCAGGTGAAAATTGATCCTCGTGGCAAGCGCGTAAACCATTCTAATGCTTGACCTCCAAGACTCTTAGGAAAAAGTTTGATGAGGTAATTATCACTATAAGAAACCTCTTGACATGCCATGTAGAAATCTTTAACATGATCCCTTGGGTCTCCCTTTCCTTTGTATTTGTCGAACTTTGGCATATCAAATTTCTTTGGAAAGGGTTGAAGGGTCATTGTCTTGTCAAAAGGATAGGGGCATAGTTCTTCGTATTGGTATTTCCTAATACTCCCTATATTGCTTTCTTGTATGCTCCCAAGCGTTGCTTTCATAGATTGTACTTCTTGTGCAAGCAATTGTTCTTTAGTGGGAGAAGTGGGGATGTGTACATGATGATACCCTGTGTCTTCTTCTCCTTGGTTTTCTCGATGGAGTTCATGGATCCTAAAATTAGGCTTTGAATTTTGAACGTTCTTGTTTGTGTCTTTCTGTACCTGGAAAGTAAGCAAAGCTAGTTGTTGGCTTAGGTTACTGAGTTGTTGTTGGATTGTGACTTGGTTTGTGTCTTCTTCTTCTAAAGGTTCTTCCTCTTCGTAGTGTGGAGGTTCTTCCCCTATCTCATGTTCTATATTTTTTCTTCGTGGCACTTTAATGAGGGGTATTCTATGCCCTACCACTTTATCATTTTCTGTGTAAGAAGTGGAAGTATGCCCACCTGTTAAAATATCTTCCATATTGATAAGGGGGGATTCTTCCTTAGTAGTGTCATTTGTTTGTAGTATTGGTTCCTTCTCAATGGGCAATTCGGCCCCTAATTCCATGACCCGTGCCAAAACTCTATCTTTTTTTCTAAGGAGAAACTCATCTAGTAGAGTGGGGTCAAAATCAAAGTCTGCGTGTGGTGATTCTAATTCATTTCCACTATGATCGACCATCTCTTCTGTTTCCTTTTCTGCAGAAAATAGTGGTCCTAGATCGTGTCTGATAAATGGGTTTGACCCTTGTCTATTAGAGGTTTCCCAAGCTTGCGCCTGTTGTTCCTCATGATGTTTGTTCTTTAACCCTAGACGCGTCTTGGGAGCCATGTTTTTGTGATAAATTTCACTAAGGTAAGTTATAGATTTTTTCAAAATTCATGTCCTACCCCTAAGTGAAACACAAGATGTATGGTTTAAGAGTAAATTAACAGTGTGAGAATACCAATGTGATAAAGTGATAAATTCACTAATGAAACAATCATTTGGTACAAAACCTAATCAAATGAAATACTTCCTAGACTATACGTTTCAAAGTAATTTGTGATACCAGATGATTAACAAGATGTCTCCACTTATGCCAAATTCAAAGGAATGAACAAGACGTAAGTAAATACATGAAGTTAAATGCGATCTCCCAATCAAGATATACAATGAGCAAGCTCAAATCTGATTAAGACCTATATCTCAAAAAGTGCCAATTACGATTTGCGATTGACACAAAAATATCACCAAGATATGTTAACCCACTTTGCAAGAAAGTGGAGTATTGATATCGAGGTGTTATTGATATAACACGCACAAACGGAGTTCCTACACCTTTGAAATTGAGGTAATAATAAAACTAAAAAAAAAAAAAAGCTCAAAGTATAGCTAGGAATAGTTAAGAAGGTGTGCAGCGTAACCATACAATATAGGTATTTATGTCGAGTTTACAAGAAAACCAAGACGTAAATATCGAAATTGTAATGATACGAGACAAACTAACTAACTCCTCTATGGAAGTCCGCAGTGATGAACCATGCCTAACTACAATGACGATCGTGACATGGGTTTATCAAGATCACAATGGCTACCAAATGACGTGAAAACACCTCCACTCCACTTAGACGTTTAACTACCAGCCGCAAACATGGATGGGGTGTAAAACGGACATAAAAAAGTGAGAGGAAACAGTCGAATGGCAACACAAAGGTAACACACCTCTTTCCGATCAACAAGTGTCAAAATAATATGAAGGAAATTAAATCAAGAAAGAAATGACAAAAAATGCTAGTTCACTTCGGCAGGAGTTCGCCTTGCCTAAGGCAAGTTAAAACTCGGTGAAAGTTAATACGTCACACGTTTCTTCAAAAGAGTCACAAATCAAACACTGTTTTCAGTGGTCAAAGTGGGCTCCTGGCCAAAGTATATTCTCCTAGGTGGTTAACTCACCCTAGGTGTTACAAAGTTGCCATGGCGAGCTGCGATTTACCCAAAAGTCACACTAACTAGGTTGGGAGTATCTCGTCTTTATTTACCCCCTTCAAGACCGTAGGTAAACTAGTGAGTCTACGGGGTAATTATCACTGGGGTCGCCACAATGGACCAACCTGTAACTCTATTTCACCAAAGGAATCACCAGTCAGTGGTAGTGCGGAGCACTCCTGTTTTGTCCACAAGGTTCCCTCTTGCGTGACTACTTTGGGGTTCCTGGACCCACCCCCCATGGTTGTAGCTTAAGGCGTTATGCCAAAGGGGTTAGTTCCAGTTGAGTGGAGAGGGACGTACCCTTTTTCCGAAAAACCTGCAATACAATGTTTTGAATATGTTGTTCTTTTTATCTTTTTTATTAGGTGTGGTTTACTTGGAACACCTTTTGGGACAACTTGTATAAACAACGGTATAGTAGTTTTGATTGCGTTTTGAGTCTCCTTTCTTGAAAGCATTTTTAGTCCTGCACTCAATAGCATGAGTAGTGGGCAATTCGGGCCCCTAATGCCATGACCCCGTTTGCCAAAAACGCTATCTTTTTTCTAAGGAGGAAACTCATCTAGTTAGCAGGTGGGTCAAAATCAAGTCTGCGTGTGGTGATTCTAATTCATTTCCACTATGATCGACCATCTCTTCTGTTTCCTTTTCTGCAGAAAATAGTGGTCCTAGATCGTGTCCGATAAATGGGTTTGACCCTTGTCTATTAGAGGTTTCCCAAGCTTGCGCCTGTTGTTCCTCATATGTTTGTTTCTTTAACCCTAGACGCGTCTTGGGAGCCATGTTTTTGTGATAAATTTCACTAAGGTAAGTTATAGATTTGTTCAAAATTCAATGTCTACCCCTAAGTGAAACACAATCTGTACGTGTTAAGAGTAAATTAACAGGTGTGAGAATACCAATGTGATAAAGTGATAAATTCACCAATGAAACAATCGTTTGGTACCAAAACCTAATCAAATGAAATACTTCCTAGACTACGTTCCAAAGTAATTTACGACGCCAGATGATTAACAAGATGTCTCCACTTATGCCAAGTTAAAAGGAATGAACAAGACGTAAGTAAATACATGAAGTTAAATGCGATCTTCCAATCAAGATATATGATGAGCAAGCTCAAGTATGATTAAGACCTATATCTCAAAAAGTGCCAATTACCATTTGTGAATGACACAACAAATATTACTAAGATATGTTAACCCCACTTTGCAAGAAAGTGAAGTATTGATATCGAGGTGTTATTGATATAACATGCACAAATGGTAGTGCCTAGCACCTTTTGAAATCGAGGTAATAATAAAACCGAACAAAAAAAAAGTTCAAAGTATAGCTAGGAATAGTTAAGAATGTGTGCAGCATAACCATACAATATAGGTATTTATGTCAAGTTTACAAGAAACAAGACGTAAATATTGAAATTGTAATGATACGAGACAAACTAAGCTAACTCCTCTATGGAAGTCCGCAATGATGAACCATGCCTAACTACAATGACGATCTTGACGTGGGTATCAAGATCACAATGGCTACCAAATGACGTGAAAACACCTCCACTCACTTTAGATGTTTAACTAACCCAGCCACAAACATGGATGGGCGTAAACAGACATAAAAGTGAGAGAAATAGTCGAATGGCAACACAAAGGTAATCACACATCTTTTGATCAACAAAGTGTCAAAAGAATATGAAGGAAATAAATCAAGAAAAAAAAAGACGAAAGATGCTAGTCTCACTTCGGCAGAGTTTCGCCTCGCCCTAAGGCAAGTAAAAACTAGGTGAAAGTAATACATCACACGTTTCTCAAAAAGAAGGTTCACAACTCAACACTATTTTAAAATGGTCAAAGTGGGCTCCTGGCCAAAGTATATTCTCCTAGGTGGTTCTCTCGCCCTAGGTGTTACAAAGTTGCCATGAGCGAGCGCGATTTACCCAAAAAGTCACACTGACTAGTTTGGGAGTATCTTGGCTTTACTTTACCCCCTTCAAGAATAGTAGGCAACTAGTGCGTCTACGTGGACTATCACTGGGGTCGCCAAAACGGACAACTTGTAACTCTATCTCACAAAGGAATCACTAGTCAGGTAGGTAGTGCATAGCACTTCCCGTTTCTGTCCACAAGGTTCCCTCTTGCATGGACTACTTTGGGGTTCCTGGAACCACCCCCATTGTTGTAGCTTAAGGTGTTATGCCAAAGGGGTTATGTTCCAGTTGAGCAGAGAGGGACGTACCCCTTTTCCGAAACCTGTAATACAGTGTTTTGAATATGTTCTTCTTTTTATCTTGTTTAATTAGGTGTGGTTTGCTTGAACGACCTTTTGGCAACCTGTATAACAACTGTATTAGTATTTTTTGATTTCGTTTTGATTCCTCCTTTCTTTGACAAGCGTTTTTATGTCCTACACTCAAGCGTTAGTAGTTCTCCAAGAAAATCACATTATTTAAAAGAGGATTAAAAGTTGCTTTTGATTCTCAAGATCATCCAAGGATGCAAGAGAAGAGCATACACAAAAAATAATCCAACTAAAAAGTAAATAAAATCTTTTCAATCAATGAACCATACAAATTTTTTGATAAATGTTCATTCCCTTTAAACCAAAAGTGAAAGATGAAGTTTCTAATTTACCAAAATGTTATAAAATGAAGACTAAAGTTGCTTTTGATTCTCAAGATCACCCTAAGGTGCAAGAGAATAGCATACACAAACTTTATCCCAACTATATAGAAATGGAAAACTTCAAATCAAAGGACCGTTGAAAAATGCTTTGTAAAAGGTTCATTCCCTTAAGCAAAATGAATAATTAAATTTCCAAGTTTAATCCCAATGTTAAAAATATATAGATCAAAGTTGTTTTTGATTCTCAATATCACCAAAATGTGCAAGAGAAGAGCATACACATGCTTTGATCTAAATCGAGTAAGCATGGAAATACAACATTCATCAAAACATTAGATATGTTACAAAATGACCAGTTTTAAAATAATAGAAAAACCAACAACTTCTATAAGTATAAATCCTGAATTTATATTTTCATTGCGTATTTAACTTCAATACCTTTCCAACGCAAAAAAAATGGAGTCATTTTGAGGTCAAGAACAAAAGTTATGGCCTTCGGAAGATGGGTTACACATATGCTCTTATGCTCATGGGTATGCACTTGACATGCACTTAAAAAATGTCAAAAAAAACGTCCCTTAATATGCAAAATGGGAAATTTTTTCCAACCAAGATTCAATTTTGACAACAACCCATCACATTAATATATGAATAGAAGACTCAACTCTATCAAACATTAACATACATGCTCAAGAATTTAAGATTTTCAAGAAATTGACAAAACTAGCATGTAGAATGATGAAAAAGTAAGCTCTAAAAATGAAAACATGATGAAATCTTGAAATTTTCTCACCAACATTAAATTTTGATAGCAACCCACCACATTAATATGTAAATATAAGACTCAGCACTATCAAACACTAACCTACATGCTCAAGAATTGAAAATTTTCAAGAAATTGACAAAACTAGCATGTAAAATGTTAAAAAAGTAAGCTCAAAAAATGAAAACATGATGAAATCTTGAAATTTTCTCACCAAGATTAAATTTTGACAGCAACCCACCAGATTAATATGTAAATAGAAGACTTAGCACTATCAAACACTAACCTACATGCTCAAGAATTTAAAATCTTCAAGAAATTGACAAAACTAGCATGTAGAATGTCGAAAAAGTAAGCTCTAAAAATGAAAACATGGATGAAATCTTGAAATTTTCCCCTCAATTCCAATTTTGACAGCACTTCACCTCCTTCATACCTAGAAGGAAGACCCAACACATGCAAACTCAACAAAACATGTTAAAAAAACAAGTTAGATCAACATGTGTAAAAGAGGGTTAGTAACCAAAAATAAAACTTAACTACAAAAACATGAAATTAAGTGCAAAGGACAATGGAGTATTTCCCACCGGGCGTGCCAAATGTGTGCATGTATATTTTGCTTAATGCTAAATCAAATGAAGCAAGAACTACCACCTAAAATAGTTCTATAATTTAGCTAAAACAAAGCATAAACACCATCATGATAAGAATTAAACAAGGGTTAGATGCTAGCATTCATCAATACAAACTTTGAAACTAACAATGCTAAATATCTAAAATCCTCTATTATCTAATAAAAAATAAATGAATGGACCTAAGTAAGCTCCATGGCTATCAAAACAGTTGTCCTTAATGCTCCAAGAACCTAGGAATGGGGGCTAATCAAAGTTGGGCTACAAGACCCTTTTGACACCTCCCATATGACCCAAGCACTTTAAGAAAGATGCTTAAATCTTCAAGATGATGAACTCTCAAAAGGGAAAGGTGCAAGCTCTTAGTCTCTTTGCTATATGCTTTGCATTTGCTCTCTTAGAAAGTTTAGGTGTAAGTAAAAAGGTAGGTGGAGGGCTCTTTATATAGCCCAAAGGATAAAGGATTCAACACATTCTCATGAATGTGGGATAAAGGTAAAACATGATTAGGAATGGATAAGGTTGCTTTATTAAAGGTAACCTTACTTTAGAAGGGTTTAATACATGTTTAACAAGTCATGGGAGTTAGGGGGTATTTTAATTAATCAAAGGTGATTAATTAATAGGTAGATGTAAGCTTATAGAAGCTAATTAGAGGAATATTAGTACGATTTAGGCTATTAAAAGGGGATTAAATCAATTAAATATTGATTTATTGGTTAAATGGAAGGGAAAGCTAATTAATTAATAATAATTAATTAGTCTAGGTAGAAGGGGTGATTTATTAACGGAAAGTCGTTAATTAGGGCATTTGTTGGATAGGCAACTTAATTAATTATCTTAGTGTAATTAATTACTGATGATATGAGGGAAAATGAGTGTTTTTGATGATATGTCATTGATTTGTCGAGAAAGGGGATAATTAGCACAATTTAAGTATTTAAATTGCTTGGGCGTAATTATAGGTGTCTACAAATCACAAAAACATAGTAGGTAACATACACAACTAGTAGATTGTACAGAAAACACCAACATTTGTAGATAAGGTAAACATTAATTAACTTCAGGGAATTTAAAATCTCACAATGATTTAATAGAAAGATATGCGCCACTGCAAATAATTGGAAATGCAATAACTAGTTCTTATTCAAGGGAAACAATCTAGAAAATTACATTCTTCAACACTCAATATCCCTAAAAAAAGTCCTCCTTTTGTGCTATTGTTGGAATACACACAATATTGAATCAGTTGAAAATAATTTACCTTTCTAAACCACTCTTAAAAATAGGCTACCTAGTTTGAACTCACCCATGTCTATGCTGACATTTGTATCCTTGCAGACTCATAGAATAAATAAAGGAATAAAAGATACATGATATTTACAATGAGGCAATAATAGCCTTTAATTCCAAAAATACACTTGCAGTCAACAGTGGAAACCTGACTGCTCCTAAGTCTGGGGGAAATGAATAAACTTGAGAGTGGATATTTTGGCTAATCTTAGCCACTTGCTTGGTATGCAAGTCTCCTTCAATGTGCATGTAACTTCTATCCTCTTTTTTTTGATGTGACATATTTTTTGTCTTCTTGTGATCACATGCAAAAATGTAAGAGGGCAGGGATAGAAATGTTCAAAAATTGAAACTAATTCTGTTGTTGGTCATACTTAGCAAAAGGAGTGGTGAAATCACTCCACTATGGGGACGCACCTATGCAACATGCTAAGGTAACATTCTGCTCCTTTGAAACATACACCTCCTTGATAATGATATTTTCTTAGGATCTAAATTTTAAGGTAATATTTGCAAAGGTTTGAAGGTACCATTCAGGAAAGTTTGCATTATCTATTTCCAGTACCCAAATCACTGGCATTACAACTCGTTAGAGATTGGCATAACGGGTTACAAGGCTATAGTATGGGGAGTGTCTGATGGCTTGAATCACAGCACCTGCTGAATGTGAAAGCAGAAGTTGCTATGGTCAAAAATTGAGACTCTCAGTGTGAAATGAGCCATAATCATAGAGCTTTTCCCATTGTGTGGGTCGAGCCTTGTGAATCAGGAAATCGTACAAAAACATGGATGAAGGCCGGTTCCTATTCAACTCGTATTGAAATGCACACATAAAAATGGCATGAGGGATGTTACTTAAACCCATACCCTATCACTTTAACTGAATTCCAAGGAGACAGGGTAAGACCCATTCTGCATAAAATCTAAACGCTGAAACTAACAAAGGTGATGCACCAAGGACATGCGTCAGAAACGTTTCTCAATTTTCACTCTGCAAACTAAACACAAACCATTAAAGATGTAATGCATAGAATCATGCACAGAGAATTTCACAAGATTTACAGTTGATATAAAGAACGTGCAAATCTGAGGACTGAAAATCGAAAGATATGTCGAGGGTCTGAAGAATCAGGGCACAGAACAGGTGCATTACGTGTTTCTCCAAAGATTGATATAATACACGTACAAAATGCCACCTGGAGGACAAAGTGTGCATTAGCAGTGATTAAATGCATAGGTTTGAACTCTCACAAATTCACCTGCTTCAAAGAGAAGACAGGGAGGGGAAAAAAAAGCTTCATGTCTAGTGCTTTAGAAAGAAGCACCTCCTTAAAATTTATAGGACTTTCTCCCTTGAGAGACGAAAAGAGATTTGATTGGAATTCCAAATCTACCGGCTTTTCGCGCCCTCTAGCGTCCCTGCATGTCCTAGATTCATCCCATTACTGGCGGTAGGTGAAAAAAACTCCTGAGCAAACCCAAAAAATGGTGAATTGTATTGTCCCTGCATTTAACCGATGACACTTGTTCGTTGCTTGATTGGATTTCGGTCATCCTTAGACAGCTATCTCGTAAGATCCCACACGTCCCTTTGTCCCAACTGAGCTCCCAGTGTGAAAAGTTATGGACCATTTGAATATCTGTGTCAGGGTTTCCTTTCGTGTACAGGTTCGGGTTGTCAACTATCCTCAGAATGTCTGGGACAAATTCTTCCAAACCACATAAAGATGGGCTTCCTTTCCACTCGACCACTTCGCTCTTGTCAACATCCTTCGCGTCCTCGTGGCCCAGATGTCCCAGACTGATTGGTCGATTTTCTTCTCCTTCAGCCCCCAACCGGCTTTCCGCGTCCTGAATGCATCCCGATGTCCCTTATGTGCCTTTGCTCTGTAGACTGTGCCTGGGCGCGAATTTTCGGCCGATGTCGACGCCTTTTGATGTCCCCCACATTCTGACTTCCTTGCAAGGACTAGGACTTAGACATTTTTCACAATTTTTGCCTGCGCCCCCAAGCTTGCTTTTGCCACTTTTTCACCTTTCCTCAGAACTTTCTCTTTTCGCCCTTGGACCTGCGACTTATAAAAAAATTGAGGGGACCCTAGATAACATGATTTTTTGCCCTAAATCATTCAATTTGCCTGGGGCTTGAGAATTC
Organism: Taxus chinensis; assembly: GCA_019776745.2. NCBI lineage: Eukaryota > Viridiplantae > Streptophyta > Pinopsida > Cupressales > Taxaceae > Taxus > Taxus chinensis. Next base: position 82,594,622 of record CM034155.1, on the reverse strand, counting down.
TGATGCATGTTATCAAAATTTACCCTGGGGGGTGAATTTTGGATAACAATTGGCGACTCAGCGGGGGGTACCTGCCTGCTAGGTAGAAGATACCAGTGGCCTTTTAGTAGTCCATTGGGCATGGAGTCATCAAATATTCTGTTTAGAACCTCAATTGACTTAGAATGTGATAAGGAGGAAGATGGAAAATCACCTAATGAGAGCAAACTGAACTGCTAAAGCATCTCCAACCTGGACAACAAGCTATGCCAAAGCACTTAGGGAAAACAAGACCAACCTACAACAAAACAATGTGCATAAGCACTTGGAGGAAAGAAAATCTAATCTAATATTTACAGAGGTATTGAACTTCCCTCTAGAAGTAACGCTTGAGATAGATTCCATTGACTGGAATCCATAGTTCTTCACCATCCAATGAGGCCAATTGGAAAGTATTGTTGTCCTTGCACTTTGTGACCATGTATGGGCCACTCCAAATGGCATAAAATTTTGAATGCCTTCCCAGTTTTTCTCTATCCACATCCCATTTTAACACTAGATCTCTCAACCTGAAAAGATCTATGCTTTGGCCTTCCTATCGAAAGGTCTTCTTGATCAAAGCTTGATCCTTTTCCATTGCTTGGGATGCCTGGTTTCTGATCTCTTGCAGCTCCATCAACTCTGCATACCTCACCTCCATGGGCTCAAACTCTAGACAACTCCAGCTGCTTCATGAGTTCCAACGTTGGCAACTCAAGTGACATGGGCAAGATTGCCTCTCTTCCATAGACAAGCCTGAATGGAGAGTTACCTGTGGATCTTTTGGGAGTTATCCTATCAGCCCATAAGGCTGATTTTAGTTTGGTATGCCAAGACCTTTGATTCTCATCAAGAGTCCTCCTAATGATCCTCAACAAGTTCTTGTTTGTAGACTCGGCCTGGCCATTACCCTGAGGGTAATAGTTTGATGAAGTGCTTAGGTAAATTCCGTTCTTGACAGCCCACTCAGTCACCCTAGATCCAATGAATGCCAATGCATTATCAGAGATTATTGTAGCCGGTACACCGAATCTGGTCATTATTCCCTCATAAAAGTCTAAGATGCTAGACTCATTTTCTTCTTTGAGTGCTACTGCTTCTGTCCATTTGGTGAAGTAGTCTGTGGCTGTCAAAATCCATTTGTGCCCTTGGCTTGAAATGGGATTAATGACTCCGATGAAGTCCAAACCCATTGCATGAATGGTTGGTCAACTGAGATTGGATGCAATGGGAGGGCAGCAAGTCTCTCTTTTCTTGTGAAGAATGCACAATTCTTACACCTCTTGATCCATGCATAGCAATCACTGAAGATTTTAGGCCAATAATAACCTAGCCTTCATGATTTTTAGAGTTGTCACTCTTGGTGCAAAATGACCACCAGCTGTCTCCACCATGAAACTCTTCCAACACCCTTTGAATCTGATTTGTGCTAATGCATCTCAGTAGCACTCCATTCGACATCTTTCTTGAACAAAACTCCATCAACAATGGCATATGGAACAAGCTGCAATCTGAAGTGTCTCCTTTGGGTCTTGCTCATCTCTGGGGGGCATAGGCCTGTACCTAGGAAGTGTATAATACCTTGGGTCCAGCAAGGAGTGGGGGAAGCATTGTCTTCTTCCTGATTGCCACTTGGCTCATGGCTGTCCTGGACTGTCAAAACAGTCTCTTCTTCCTTCACATACTTCTTTTTGCTTCCCCAAAACCAGCTGCTCACACATTCCTTTCCCTCTTACTAGCTTGGTGATCTTGATCTCAATGTCATATTCCATGACACGGGTGATCCAACCTGCCCTTTTCTCATTCAAATCCTTGTTGAGGAGGAAGTCCTTAACTCCAGCATGTGAGACCAGCAACTGGACCTTGTTGTTTGAGATTAAATGCTTGAATTTCTTCAAGCTTCTGATTACTGCAAGCACATGCTTCTCAATAAAAGAGTACCTCACCTCATAGTCATCTAGGCTCTGGACTGAAGAAGGCAACTGGTTGCTCATCATTATCTTTGTTTTGCTTGTACCAAAATGGCAGAAATAGTGTCATCCACCTCCAAATGCATAGAGGATGAAATCCTTGGAGAAGTCTGGGTTGATGAGAGTTGGTGCTTGAGAGATAGCTTCTTTGATTGCTTCAAAACTCTCCTTGCCTTCTGTATGTCCACTTAAAAGCCATGCTCTTCTTTAACATTTTGGTGATGGGCTTGACAAGGGCTGTAAAAGTTTGGGACAAACCTGCAGACAAAATTAATCCTTCCCAAGAAGCTTTGAAGAGCCTTCTTGTGACTTGGCAATGGCAGTGCTCTTATGGCTTCAACCCTCTCTGGATCAATTGCTAATCCCTCCTTTGAGACAATATGGCCTAGAAGTTTCCCCTCATGAGCCAAGGAATATGCATTTTTTGGGATTCAATGATACCCCAAATCTTCTACACCTCTGAAATACCTGTCTCAAATGAGAGAGGTGGTCTGCTGCATTCTTTGAAAAATACAGTGATATCATCAAGGTAGATCAGCACCACTATTGTTAATTGATCAACCCCTTGAATGCCATGTCCATTTCTCTTTGGAAAGGTTGCACCAGCATTGGACAACCCAAATGGCATTTTCCTGTAAGCATATGTGCCCCATTTGGTTGTGAAGGTTGTCTTGAACTGATCTTCCTCCCTCACCATAATCTGATTGTAGCCTGAGTAGCCATCAAGTAGTGAGAACCTTTCTGAACCAGCTACAACTTGCAATATTTGCTCCATGGAAGGGAGTGGGTAATGGTCCTTGAGGGAGGCTCTGTTTAAGTCCCTAAAGTCAACACACAATCTGATTTCTCCATTTTTATTTCTCACTGGCACCAGGTTTGCAACCCAACTTGAGTGTTTGATGGGGAAGATGATACTAGCCTTAATAAGCTTGCTTAACTCTTTTCTCATGAGAGGCTCAATATGGGGATTCACTGGCCTTTGCTTTTGCCTGACAGGCTTGGATTCCGGATCCAGCTTAATAGTATGTTGTGCCAACTTTGGGTTGAAACCTATTAGATCCTTGTAAGTCCAAGAAAAGACATCTGGGAACTCTTAACAAAGCTGAACAAAATCATATTTCTCTTGTGAGGTACTTACTTTGCCAATTTGCAATGTCTTGCCTTCTTCCACTAAAATAGGCTCTGAATCTTCACCCTTTACTTGAATGTTCACTTTATCCTTCCGAAACTGATCATTCAGGTTGAAGATTGACTCCAAGGTTATGAGGCCTTTTGGTAACTTGTTAGTTCTCAGCTGCACCACTTGGTCACCATACTGCTGATACAGCTTGTCTTGATTCTTGGCGGAGAACTCAACTTCTTCTTGTAGGAAATTAACAATTTGCTGATCATTCTCGAAGACTTGCCAACTTGTGTTATTATCCAGAACAGCTGGTCTCACAACCAATTTGATATGAGGCTGAGATTTTTCACTTTTGATACTTTCTACAACTTCAAACGCAGCCCCAATTGCTGTAAGTATGTCAGTGGCTTCATTCTTTTTTCTTAGGATAGAATTGATGTTAAAAGCTTTAAGATCTTCAATAAGATCACATACCCAATTTTTGTAGTTCTTTAACAGATCATTTTTGGAAGCATTTTTTCCTTTGACTTGGTTTACAATCAGCTCACTATCACCAAATACTTGTAAATTCCTGATGCCTTTCTTCATTGCCCAGTGCAGTCCATGAATTAAGGCTTCATACTCAGTCGTGTTGTTTGAAAAAGAAAACTGGAAACGGAAGGCTAAGTAATACCTTATAATTTGTGGTGAAATGAGCATAGCTCCTCCTCCTGTAACTTGCATTTCATTGATTTCATGAATTGCACAAAGGTTAGCAATATCTTTAACATGATCACCTAGAGTAGTCTGATTTTCTCCAGTGAAGTAGGGAATGTTCTTCAAGGCTACAATAGGAACTGGATGTTGTGCATTGAGACCAAGTGGGCTGCTGCCTGTGAAGTTGACGTAGGGGATTTTCTGAGCCATTCTAATTGGTCTTAAAACCCTTGTTGACTGAATGAGAGGCCTACCAGGTGGAGGAGTTGAGAGAGTTATTTTTGGTGGAGATGGAGACCTTTGAATCCTTATTCCTCTTTGCCTTCTTCTTGGAGATAATTGCAGGTATTCAAAACAGCACTTCTTTTTCTCCAACTCTTGACCTTGTGGTGATTCTTCTCATGAGTTTTCAGGCCTGAGCACTTGAAACCAATCGATTCTTCCCCTTGGAGTTGCTAGATATGTAAATAATAGCTCTTATAAGCAAGAAAATTGTAGCAGACAGATGCACATCAACCTTGCTGTAATAAAAATGAGACCTCTAAGGTCCCACCGGGTGTGCCAAAACTGTTGTTGTAGACTCATAGCACCCCTGGATGTAGATCAGGGTTCTAGGGTTGATCACTCTAGGCATCCAGTGTGATTACACAACATTGAATCCTCTCTCCAAGTGTGGGGACTTGTAATAACTGAGAAAGGAATCTCTAGATTAGAAGGCTAGGTTCCTTAAACTCCTCTGATTCAGATGCTACATTTTGCAAAACTATGCAGAGGGTTCAGATCCTAAGTCCTAATCTAAATCTGTCCAAGAGGGACAGGAATAAGGAGATGCATAAAAAATGAAACCTACGCTAACAAAGGGTGATGCACCAAAAGGAGTGAATGAACACATATATTGCCACTAAACATGGACCATTAAACATGGAGATTTGCAACATGAAACATCCACATGCTGATAACATATAACTTCGCAGTGAAAAATCAGAAGGATGTAAATGACAAACAGAAAGGGTTGAGAATCCATCCACAAAGACATGCATTATCATTGCTCCAAAGATTGATACAAATACACTACATTACAATGCCTTAGAGAGGTAGAGTCATGTTACAGTATTCAAATGGAGAGGTTTGATTCTTGCATCAAATTCACCTGATAAAGGTGAAAGAAGGGAGGAGCAATGTCTAGGAAATTGTTCAACCTTTTGAAAAAAGCCAAATCTGGCTTTTACAATATGCATAGGAAGAAAGAGCCCAGAGGGAAGAGAGAGGAAGGTACAGAAACATGGGACCCCAACCACTTATTTTTTGCATTTAACTGCATTTCATTATGGCATGAAGTGGTGAATCCTGGCAAACCCATGGCCTATCACTTTGTCTAACAGAAGCAGGCAGAACTGTGACCCATGTCTGCATTAAAGCTGGTTGTTAAAGCGTCACTTCTAGCCATGGACCACACGTCAGGGCCATGTTTTCTCAATTTTCTCTCTCTAAACTGAACCAAAATGTCAAGATTGAACCCTAATGGAATCATGTAGAGAATCTCATAAGCTTTCCGTTGATATAAAGAATGTGCAAATCTGAGCTCTGGATCAAAAGATATGGAGATCTGAAGATTTAGGGCACAAAACAGGTGAAAATGTGTTTTGAAAATCTTTCCCGCGCTCTGCCACCTGGACGACACGTGGCATGCATTGATTGGTCGACAAGGGCACGGGAAGACCTTTACTTTTAGCTTTTCAGCCAAAACTCTTGCATAAACTCTCTAACTCCTTCTCGGGCTCCGAACTTCCCTTCCTCATTAGACACGTGTCCTTCTTTTTATTGGCTCAGGTTAGTGCTTGAAACCTCACCCTTTGAACTTTTAGAATTTCTCTCCTTGTGACACATGTCGTGATTTGGTTGGTCTGTGGGTCTGCTAGCTCTTTCATGTCTCCTTCACATCCTTTTGTCTTGGATGTCCCAAAACTGTTTGGGACAAAAACTCTTCGATCCACCCGAAATGGGCTTCCTTGTCTTTCATTCGGCCGATGACACATGGCGTTGCTTGATTGGCTTTCGGCTCCTTCGGCTATCCACGTCCCACGCGTCCCTTTGTCCCAACTGTCCCAGTGCTGAAATTTCCCTGTTTCAGCCAAACCGGCCGGTTGGCGTCCTTCGCGTACTTCTTGTCCCAAATGTCCCAGACTGTCTGGGACAAATTCTTCCGAACCGTCTGAAATGGGCTTCCTTCTCCTGTCGGCCGAACTTCGGCTTTCCACGTCCCACGCGTCCTCGTGGCCCAGATGTCCCAGACTGTTGGTTGATTTTCTTCTCCTTCAGCCGAACCGGCTTTCCGCGTCCTGTGCATCCCGATGTCCCTTATGTCCCTTTGCTTCGTGGGCCGCCTGGAGGCTTTTTGGCCAATCCACGCCTTGATGTTCCAGCTGTTCCAACTTTTGCGAGGACTAGGACTTAGCCAATTTTCATGATTTTTCCGATCCCAAGCTTGCTTTTGCAACTTTTTTCACCTTTTCTCAGAACTTGCTCTTTTCAACTCTCAGACAGGAGACTTAGAAAAAAATCAAGGGGACCCTAGAAACATGATTTTTTCCCTGAATCAATCCATTTTCCTGGGACTTGAGAATTCGGATGCATGTTATCAAATTAACCTTGGAGGGTGAATTTGGATAACAACATGTTGAGTGAAGGAGGAGATCCAATTTAATCAAATTAAAAAGTTGGAAATTTCCAGTTTGCTAATTAAAAGCCTGCAGATAGTTTTTGCAAAATTGACCCTTTAAATTTAATCAAAATATAAATTTTATGTTTTCTTTGTAAATAGGGCATCGATAGATTTCCAAAAGGTCCTCATTTTCCCAAAACCGATATTTCTAGCTCAAGTTGTGGCACTTTGAAGTTTTTGTGCCTTGGCGGAAAATTTTTGGAAAATTTTCCCTGGTGGGCCCGGAACCTAAAAATTTCTCGTCGAATTGCCTTAGAAATTTTTTTGAAAAATTTTTGTCCGGGAAAATTTTTAACTTTTCCTCCGCCGTCCCATAGCCAATTAGGGGTTACCACTTGTTCTCACGAGGCAGTGGTAGAGGCGTGACATTTTCTTTGCCCTTAGACTTTTTGAATTTTTTTGAAAATTTTCCTTTTATCCCTGCCGGCCCGCGGCCAATCGCAGGCTACCACGTGGCAGCTTTGGGTGCTTGCAGAGGGGGCAGACCCTTTGTTTCTTCTAGTTTTTTCCTTTGAAATTTTTAGAGAAATTTCCCCACGGCCCTGCATCTCCCACCCTCACCTTGGTATTTTTCACCTCCCCAGATGTGCGGATCTGCGCGCCTAATATTTTCTTTTCTCCTTGTTGGTGAAGTTATTCCAAAAACCCCACCAAAACACCTATCCCTCTCCCTTCTCCTTGCATTGGTTCACTAAACGCCACATGTATTTTGGTAGTGTAGTAGAGGTGTGAGCAAAAAGGGGAAACTTTCCCCCATGTAGGGAAAAATGTCAAACACCGCTCCTCCCTTTCCTGTTTTTTCTGACATTATCTCAATGACCACCACATGTCCTTGGAGGACCCACAGAGGCGTGGGTGTAATTGGGAAATTTATCCCATGTAAGGAAAATTTCCTTAAGCCACCCCACGACCCGCCAACTCGCCAAATTTTTTTTTCCCTCCCCTTGACACGTGTCCCCTCGGGGAAAATTTGACTCAAAAACTCCACCTGACCATAACTAGAGTTCTGCTAGGAATTAGGAGGACTTCTTTATATCAACCGAAAGGTGAGAAAATTTTCTATCAAATGGAAATGATTTAGGGAAATTTTGGATGTATTAAGTATGATAAAAATCAAGTTGAAAATATGATCTTGTTAGAGAGTGGGTATGGGGGTAAATTACTCCCTGAACCTAACTGAAACCTCTAACCCTAAAATTTGAACCTTGTGAACTTGAAAATTTGTTGATGAAGGAAAACTATGTTCTAGTAATTTAGATTCATTTTGGAACCTAATAGGGTCAAATGTTGCCTTGCAACTTGGTTGTAGATACTTCTAATAAAAAAAAATTATTCCATAATTTTCTAACTAACCCTAGGTTATTTCTTGGGTCTCAAGTGGGTTATTTTAAATGGGCATCACATAATCATTTCCACACCATTATATTATTTTTTCTACTTTCTAATGTGTTAATATAAGTTATAAAATTCTTCAAACTTGTGTCGTTTTCCACACCATGAGAAAACCACATTATGAGGGCATTCAAGATAATAATGATCAAGTGATCTACAAGTATAATAAGTTCCTTTAGGAAATCCTCCTCTTTCACTGTCCCAACCTCAATATCTATATCCTCCACAAATCCTCTATTCATGTTATATCCATTACTGCACCATTCATTATGCTACTCTCCTTGTTCCTTAGATCCACCTGCTACAAATTTCTTGTGCATGCTAGTGTTAATAGCCTCATAAATATGATCAACCACTTTGTAGTCAGAAATGTCATGCGTATGGGTTTTGTAAATCATAAAAATACATAAACACATTCTTCTTGATCATGTTTTGTAAGAAGGGACACCTACTCACATCATGGTCCAAATTATAAATCTCAAAATCTAGTAGCATTGCGAGCACCAACTTGCGAGGGCAGCTATCCTTAGTATTCCCTTCAACCTCACAATTTGTACACCATATTCCACTATAAGTCTCATGAGATGAATTCATAGAGAGCTTCTCCAACTATTTTTTCATGGCTACAATCTACAACTCTAAAAATAGATTTACTCTAGTATCCACACTCCCCACTTCCTCAACACATAAATTTTCTTCCAAAGTGTCGTGCAGATCTAAAAAGGTTTTATGAGATAGCGCCATTCTGAATGGAGTCAAAAATCCACCAAAAAACCACTGTGTATGCTGACTAGAATGCATGTCATAAGAAAACCTTGATAACAAAATTTTAAAACACACGTCATATTATCAAATTCTTTCTGATAATCCCTTCTTAATGTCCTTAAGCATGGTGATAATTTTCAGCTCAAATTTTGGAATATGGAACTCAACTAGAAACAAAGAGCACGAAGCATCATAATCTACCACAATATGGTACAGATCATAATTTCTATACCCTCTATGAGCACGCCTTTAAAGAGTAGTAGCACAATGAATTTCTTTCCTATTTGAGGTTGTGATTCCTTTTGCATGCCATAGCAGTTCACACTTATGCACATGCTCTATAACATCTTCATTACTCCTAAATTTTGGCAAGTGAAGATATATTTTGTAATATAATTGTTGTGGCTGATGAGGGTGTAGAAAATTTCCACCAAATATATAACCAGACCCCCCACTGGTATTTCTTCCACCACCAAAACCACCAAATAAACTTGATCCTGATCCCCTTGATCCCCCTGATCCACATCCTATAGTGGGAAATAGAATAGTGGATGTACTACCTTGTGTCCAAATTTTTTTCTAAACTAAACTCCCATCGTCTACAAAGTTATAGTACTTCCAGACATATTCCTAATGTTTGGCATGCCCACACTCAATCCTGATGACGTGCCATAATATATTCCTCCAAAAAAAATATGATGTTTGTGGTGCCATAGGTATATGTGTTGTCTGATGTACTTCTGTATTCAAAGGAAAATGAAATCTACCTGAAGCTACTAGATTACCTATACTCTCCTACTTATCAATGACTACTTCTATAATTGTAACACCAAACTCAAAGGATAGGTCACTGGGTGGGATCAAATGCATGCTTACGGTCCTCAATATTTCCTCATCAGATGTGCTCTCATCAGAAGCTGAAGGGGATTATCTACTTTTCTTCCCTAATATTGGGTGAACCAAATTCAATGGATCCTCATCCAAATCCCTGGCGAGCCATATCTTCCCTCAATTCCATTGCTTATGTAACTTCTCTTTCCATCCCTCATTCATGCATTTCATTATATTTGATTCATCTTTCTTGTCTTTCTATACTTTCCGTCAAGTATACCATCTTGTACCACACCTCCTTTTGCCCTTGTAGACACTGGTATGCTTACCTAGTCAGAGGTAGGTGATCTAAACTTAGCATCACCATCAAGATCATAATTTCCAAATGAATAACGTGAATGTAAGATCGTCTAGGCTTGAGAAAAAATTCAAACTCAGTAACATTCAGACAATAATATGTTGAAACAACGTACTCCAAAGTAAAACTACGCACAACACCAGACCACCAATGATCTACAACACGTGTCCAAGCTTCATCTACATCAAAAAATTTTTGGTAATCTTCCTGAGTCCAAAACCTTTGTATGTAACTCTGGCTCTTATTTGATGCGTATGTAGATAACCCCTCGTATAATTCTATAGGAAAAAATCTAAAAAATGTCTCATGGAGCTCATGATATGGATTATCTTCCACCCACTTATGTGCATTAAAATCAGGTCCAGAACCATATCTTCATGCAAACTAATCATGTCCTTTGATTACCCAGTAGTCAATGGCCACAAGATTCAATTGATATGCCATCATCATACAACATCATGGAAAATGGTTTGTAAAGAGGTCCCAACAACGGAACCAAAATTTAGTCTTTATTTTTATACAAAGATTCCCAAACACATTGACACTTCACTCAGAAAGGTCTGAGTGCCCACCAAAAGTGCATGAAGCCTACTAGGTAACTCCTTTATGACAACTTATCTAGATTTTTTACATGTATATTCATATATTCCATAACTAGATCAGGTAATTAAATGTAAAGAATAACACGAATCAGATCACAACCATAGTGCATAATGAATTGGATAAGGATCAAGATAAAATTTACCATATAAGTACCATGAATAGAGATATCAATGACTAATATCAATCCATGATATTAATTCACCACAAAATAGGAATTGAATACATCACAATACTCTCATAGAATCATGCGTGAAAATTCATACCAACAACATAACTCTATTACAACTCATAACTCTCTCAAACAAGAAGAATAATATATACTCATATGGGTGGGGACTTTCACTTTGCCACCCATGCATTCTCAAAATATGCTACATGCTCAAAATAGTCATGCATATATAAAAATATAACTACAAAGTATGCATGATTTCCTAATAATAGATAATATCTATGATTAAACTCCGATTTAATCGTATTCTTAACTCAAAATTTGCATGCCTCTTGAGCTCCTCATGTATGTTCTCTATCCAAGCTAAACATTCCTTTGTCTATAAGTCTCTATGTTTCCATCTATTCTTGGAACATTTCTTGAATTCCACTCCATCTTATCATTGTTTTCTTTTAACCCGTGGCTCCAAAATTGGATAAGTCCCAAACCTCCTCTTCTTGTGCATGAACCCCACACAATTTTTTTTTCTAACTTATACCCAAACCCATGTGCCTACCTCACACACATCCCTAACCCTCGCGCACCGCTTATACTTAGCACAATTCTACTGTGCACCAAAAATCCCACAATATGCCACATTTTGAGATTATGAATGATTAAAATAAGCTCTTTTGATTATCAAAAGATAAAGTTTTAGTCATTTAAAATATTATAAATAAAAACATCAATGATATATACCATATCTAGTTTATAAACTAACATGGTAATAATGTGTAGTACATGGACTACAATGTTTTGCACAAGATGAAACCATTTGGTAATTTTTCCTTGTTGGATAATTTAGTCTAGATAGTAGATGGTGCTCAAAAATCCTTATAACCCTTTTAAATTATTGGTACATAAATCAAAGTAAAATATTACATCTCAACAATGTTTTAAACCTTGTAAAACAAACCAATATGACCCAAAACTCTAATCCTTAGTAAAAATCTTACAAAAAATTTCGTGTTTGGGTAGAAGTGAAATCCATATATGACCTACATTAGGACCATTATAATGAGGAATAATACTATTTATCCACCCAGAGATGTGACGTATTATTGTATAGATGCAACTATATTTGATAACCAGAACACTTGATAATTATTTGTAATGACTTAGCTTACTTATGCATAACTTAGATTTGTGGGCTCTAGATTTAGGAAGTTTAACCCTTGGGATTGGTTTAGATTTATTCATACTAATGTAGGGGTTAACCCTAATGTATTTTTCTTCTTTAGGGATTTTTAAGAGAGAATTGTGTTCCTTTTTATTCATTTATACTTAAGGAGCCCTTGAAAGTTCTAGATATTACTAGGTGAGTAAATGAGTGTTTTAGATTATCTTATATAAGGATTTGTAGAAATTATTTCACATTAATTGATGTATGAGAAGCAGTGTAAATATGAAATTTTGGTTTTTATTAGCTGTGTAGCTATGTGAAAGGTCTTTATGGAGGTCTATGTGATGTAATCAATCTATTTGAACTCATTTTGCTTTATAATAAGTGGTTTCCCTATAAAACCATAAGTTTAAAATGTGAAATTGTCTAATTGTCTAGTTTGTAGGTTATAAGATTAGGTGTTAGTTTAGGGAAAATCAAGGGTGTAAATGGGTCATGAGACATAATATACACCTAAAGACATGACTACTTTACCTTAACTAGGGTGTAAACCTCACTAGGTTAGACTAACCATCGTGGGGGTTAGTAAGTTAGAACCCTATCTACCACATTTCCTACGTTTTGTATCGAAGTATTTTAATTGAGAGATATTCAAATGAGTGGTATATAGTTCAAGGAAGTGTGTGGGGGTTTATAGAAATATTTGGATCAAGAGCCCTATTTTGGATCTTGAAGTTTTGTAATTTCACTATGAATCAAATAAAATCTTCTTTTAAATAAGTACAAACTATGTAAGATTGTTTATTTTGATTTTTTGGATTAAATGTTTATGAAATGGCTAATGAATTCCTATTGGAAATGTTATAAGTATGTTTTTTTTAGGTGTAATATGAAAATACATATCTTTGGAGGATATGAAATTGGTTTGAAGAAGTGATCTTATCAACCAACATAGTCATAAGTGAAGGAAAAAGAAAATTGTATGTGAGGTGAGTAACTGTGGAATAAGTAAATGATAAAGAAGTTTGAGGGTAACTTGTGTATGAAAGTGAATTAATAAATTATAGTAATTTTGTGTTATTTCACCGATGGTATGTGATTAATGAATGTGTATGTGGATGGTAAGAGTTTAGAAATTGTGAATGATGTGACAATCCTCTTGATTTTAGTTAAATTAAATTAATTCATTTCATGATCTCAAGAGGAAGGATTTTAATAGAATAATTTAAATGAATATAGATGATTTCGAGTCACCAAGAATACCTTGAATGAAGTTTATCAAACTACTTAGTCTAAAAACCCCTGTCCTAGTCTTTAAATACCCTATTCTAGGGTCTAGAAAGGATAAGGATGGTATTAAATTCTAAAATGATCCCTTAAAGTATAATTTATCATAGTGATAGGGAGATCTTGATGCATTCTTAGTGATCAATAAGTGTTATGACTTTGAGGATTAAGTTTTAGACTCTAAATTTGAAGAACATAGATTTGACAATGAATATGCATAGTTTTGAGGACCTAGTCCACACTTAGAAGAATATATGGATTTTTAAAATATGAGAAGGGGTATTGAGAGAGGTATGTTCATTCATTATGAAAGACAAGTATAAATTCTAATAACCTCAAGAAGATTGAAAGGTGATATAATGGCCCACAACTGATAAAAGATAGTCTTGGCTGAGTGTGCCCAAATTGAAGGGATTGAAGGAAGAACTTCCAGGTGCAAATGTTATAGTCCATGCTTTGAAGCACATGTGAACTCCTTGAAATTCTGTAGGAATGGATGATAGGTGAAATTAAGTGTTATAGAAGAGTTTAATGGGTATAAAGTTTTAAATGTATGCACAGTCCTATATGAGTGAAACTGTGATAGTCTTATGGGTAAAAAAGTAATTAAGTATCAAGGAGATAAAATTATCAAGGAATTGTTAACATAACATGTAGATAATGTGTTATTTTTTGTGAAGAATTTTTGAATGGCTGTGATATGTCTATGACATCCATCTAAAATAAAATTCCATGAGTGTCATGTTATTTTCACTTGAGAACCTTGAGTATAGTTGTTGAGGGCTTGCAATTAGAAACTTGGGAAGATAAAAATATGTCTTGAAAGAAATTATTTGGTAGTAAAAAGGATAGGGAAAGGAGCAATGGATCTTGAAAGAAATTATTTGCGTAGTAAAATCTTAGGGAAAGGAGGAATGGTAAATAACTTCTCTTTCAAGAAGGAAGAGCCAAAACAAAGTCTTAGAGGAGTTAGAGTGTATGTTAATAAGGGCAATGAGCTTTGAAAAAATACAACTTGGATAGTTGATGGATCTATTTATAAATAAGGTGTATAAGATTTGTAAAACAGTTGAACAAGAAATTTCTAGGTGGGAAATTTTTATGAAGTATTTAACCTAGATAAAAGTAATGAACCCTAGGTAGTGACTTGAAACCCTAGCTTAGGCCTAATTAAACTAGGCCTAAAGCGAACAATTGGAGTTGGAAAAGTTGTTAAGGGTGATTAACCATGAAATTCACCTGAGATAAATAATTCCCAGATGCTTATCTTTAACATCTTTTACTTTTTCATGGAATTTTGTATTTTTCACATAACACTAAGCTTTTTGTGTAATTAAGGATAGAAAAGAGACCTATGCAAAAAATGGTAAATCTAAGCTTTGGAAATTAAGGATAGAAAAGAGACCTATGCAAAAAATGGTAAATGGAGAATAAAAGTGAAATAGTTGGGAATAAGGTTATGAAACTTTTCATACTTCTGAAAGAGGTAAATAGGTCCTAGGAAAACTCAGCCATGAATCTTGAAACCTTTTAGTTTGTGTTTTTCATCAAAAAGTGTCACTTTTAAGGGCTAGTAGAAAATTTAAGGTTTGAAAATTTTTCAAGCATATGTACATTGTTGAATGGTTGAATTAAGCAGGTCTAAAGCATTTTTGAGATTTGAATCAATTATATATAGCATTTTGTGTTGAAATACAAGTTTTGGATTCTTGAGACAAATTGAAAAATAACATGGTTTGATTGATGGTTTCAAGTATTAATTGTTACTTTTGCATTGGTTGTACTTGATTATTTGTCTTTGTATCATTTGGTATTAGAGTGAGGTTAATGCTCTTGAGATGTAAAGTAAATCATAGTGAGAAAGAAACCTAGCCTATAAGGCTTAAAGAAGAAGGAATAAGAAATATAGAGGAATTAAAATGTGAAAAAAACTTGAGATATAAATCCATGAGGGATTAGAGTGACCACATAAATAGTGAAAAGAATACCTCAGCCTATAAGGCTCTAATAGAAGAATGCGAATAAAAATTCATACCAGGAACATAAAATGTGATTACAAACTTATAGGGTGTAAAGAAGACTGAAGAATCACTAAAAGACCAGGTAATCCTAGGCTGAGGTATTGAGAAGAAGCAAGGTGGAAAAGAATTTCTTGAGAAGATAATAAAATAGTAAGCCTAGAGAAAAAGAGAGTGAAATGATAGGTGACTACTACAAAAGGGTGAAAGAGAGTAGAATAAATATGATAATGACTTATCAAGAAATGATGATAGAGATTAGAGAGTTAAAAGTAGATTTGGAGTGGATAATAGTAAGAAGAAAGAAATAAAACAAATTTTTGAGGTGGAATATAAGGAAGAGAGTGTAATGGCCTATACAATGGTTTGTAGAACGAAGAAGGAATAAAATTAAGGCAAAATTTTTAAAATAAGGCATGGAAGTCATCCTAAAGAAGTAGGAGAGATGCTTGCTTGAAGAATAGTGAATGAACCCCATGCATGGAAGTCATTTTTCTAACTTATACCAGAAGTAGGAGATGTGCTTGCCTGACAGATGAAGAAGAAACCTAGTGAATAAGAATAATAGTTAGAACAATTCTACTGTGCACCAAAGAACTCTTGCAAAGAGCTTCTCAAGAGTCTAAATGACCTCTAATTTTTCAATTTTATAGTTTCATTTTATGTGTTAGTGCAGGTACAAGAGATAAAGAGATGAATGCAAGAAAGAATGGCTTGAATGAAGAACTATATATAAAATTTGAAGACAAAAAAAGAATAGGAAATTTATGAAAAATCTCAAGTTCAATTTAAATCATTCAAAGGTGAAAACAAAGTTAGTTTTATAAGAGGGTCATGGAAATATCTTAAAATCATGTGGATCTGGTTGAGTGGAGAATATGAGGTCAAAACTAAATTCAATAGTATAGAAAATTTGGAAAGTGAAGCATATAGTGAAGAGTAAATCATGATGAAGATTCAAGAGGAAGAAAAAAAGAAATAATATGAAGATCTTTAGTAAAATACAAAGATAACAATGGAGGTTGATTAGAAAAAGGATGAAGAAGTCAATTTGGTGAAGAAAGAGAATAAAACTGGGACTAGTTGGTCTTTTAATTTTCAATCCAATCTTTCTCTTAACTTTTTATGTGAAGGTGTAGACCAAGAAATGAAAGAGGAATATGATAAGAAGCATGAAATTGATGAGAAAATGCTGCTAAAAATTGAAGAAGAAGACAAAGAAATAATTAAACAAGAAGATGACAAGACAAGAAAGAAAGGAGAAGACAAAATAAAGCTAAGTAACTTGAAGATGATCTCAAACACAATAGAAGAGGAAGAATTTCAAAGAAACAAATGAATTGGAAAAAGAGGAAGAAAGAAACATAACATTGGGCTCAATTCTATCCACTTGGGGAGTATGATGTAGAAGCATCATTTTAAATATGTAATTTTTGTTTTTCTTAACTATCTAACTGTGTGAAAAGTCCATATGGAGGTCTATGTCATGTAACTAATCCATTTGGACTCATTTTTCTTTGAAATAAGTGGTTTCCCTCTAAGCCACAATTTTGAATTTTCAAATTGTCTTGTTTGTAGGTTATAAGCTTATGTGTTATTTTAGGTTCAATCAATCGTGTAAATTGGTCACGAGACATACTCTACACCTAAGGACATGACTACTTGAATTTAACTAGGTTGTAAACCTCACTAGGTTAGACTAACCATAATGGGAGATAGTAAGTTAGAACCCTAACTACCACATTTCCTACATTTTTTATAGAATTATTCCAATTGAGAGAGATTTATGAGTGGTAGAGAGTCAAGGAATTGTGTGGGGGTCAAGAAATATCTATATTAAATACTTGGTGGATCTTGAAGCTCTGTAATACCACTATGGATCAAATAAAAGCTTCTGTCAAATAGGACAAACTATGTAAGATTGTTTACTTTGATGTTTTGGATTGAATGTTTATGGAATGGATAATGAATTCCCATTGGAAATGATATAATTATGTCTCTTCAGGTGTAAGATGAAGATACAAATCTTTGGAGGACATAAAAGTGGTTTGAGGAAGTGATGTTATCAACCAGCACAGTCACAAGAAAAGGAAAAATAAATTGTATGTGAGGTGAGTAACTGTGGAATAATTAAATGATAAAGGAGTTTGAGGGTAACTTGTTTATGAAAACCCCTATGAATTAATCAATTTTAATAAGTTTGTGTTATGTCACCAATGGTATGTGATTACTGAATGTGTATGTGGATGGAAAGAGTTTAGAAACTGTGAATGATGTGACACTCCTATTATTTGTAGTTATAATTCAATATAATTCATTTCATGATCTCGGGATGAAGGATTTTAATAGAATAAGTTAAATTCATATTGATTATTTTGAGTCACCAAGAATACCTTTAATGAAGCTTATCAGACTACTCAGCCTAGAAACCCCTGCCAAAGTCTTTAAATACCCTATTCTAGGGTCTAAAAAGGAGAAGGTTGGTATAAAATGTTAAAAGGATCCCTTGAAGGATAATTTATCATAGTGATAGGGAGATATTAATGTATTTTAGGTGATCAATAAGTGTTAATAATTTGAGGATTAAGTTTTAGACTCAAAATTTTAAGAACTCAAATTTGACAATGAACATGCACATTTCAGAGGACTTAGTCCATGCTTAGAAGAATCTATGGATTTTTAAAAAAATTAGAAGATATATTGAAAGAAGTATGTGGGGTTGTTATGAAAGATAAGTAGCAAGTATAAAAACCTTAAGAAGATTGAAAGGTGGTAATAGACAAAAACTGGTAAAATACAATCATGGTTGAGTGTGCCCAGATTTAAGAGATTGAAGGAATAACTTCCAAGTGATAATGTTAAATATTCCATGCTTTAAAGCACAAGTGAAATCCTTGAATAGTTGTAAGAATGGTTGAGATATGTAATGAAGTTTTCTAGAATATTTTAATGGGTATGAAGTGCCAAATGTACGCACAATCAGTCCTATATGAGTGAAACTCTGACAGTCTTATGAGCATCAAAGTAAACAAGTAACGAGGAGAGAAAATTACCAAGGAATTTTTAACATAACATGAAGAGGATATATTATTTCTTGTGAAGAAGTATTGAAGTGTTGTGAGATAACAATGAGATCCATCTAAAAGAAAATTCCATGTTTTTTTTGTTCTTTCAACTTGAGAACCTTGAGTAGAGTTGTTGAGGGCTTGCAACTAGAAACTTGTGAAGATTAAAAGATGTATTAAAAGAAGTGGTTAGGTAGTAAAAAGAAAATGGAAAGGAGGAACGGTAAATAACTTAGAGAAATTCAAGAAGGAAGAGATAAAATAGAGTCTTAGAGGAGTTGGAGTGTATGTTAAGAAGGGCAAGGAGCTTTGAGAAAATACAACTTCGATAGTTGATGGATTTACTATAAATAAGGTGTATAAGATTTGTAAAAGGGTTGAATAATAAATTTATAAGTGGGAAAATCATATGAAGTATTTAACCTAGCTAAAAGGAACACACCCTAGGTAGTGACTTGAAACCTTAGCCTAGACCTAATTAAACTAGTCTTAAAGAGAACAATTAGAGCTAGAGAAGTTGTATAAAGAGATTAATCATGAAATTTACCTGAGAGAAAGAATTCCCAAATGAGTATCTGAAAAATCTTTTACTTTTGGATGGAAGTTTATAGTTATCTTAGAACACTAAGCTTTGTGTGTAATTAAGGATAGAAAGGAGACCTAGGCAAAGAATGGTAAATGTAGAATAAAATTGAAATGGCTTAAAAGTAGGTTATGAAACTTTAAATACCTCTAACAGATGGAAATGGGTCCTAGGAAAACTTAGCAGTGAAGCTTAAAACCTTGTGGTTTTTGTTTTTCATCAAAAAGTGTCATTTTGAAGGGTTAGTAGAAAATTTGAGGTCTAGAGAGAGATTGGGTGAAATTGAAGGTCTGAAAATTTATCAAGCATATGTACATTACTGAATGGTGAAATTAAGTAGGTATAAAGAATTATTGAGCTTTAAATCAATTGTATATATCATTTTTTGTTGAAATAAAAGTTTTGGTTTCTTGAGACAAAGTGAAAAATTCCATGTTTTGGTTGATTTTTGCAAGTAATTTCCTAGCTTATTATTTTGTTGTGAGTTGGTATATCCTCTTTGCATCATTAACAATGACCTATATTGGATATGCCAACCCATGAAATATATTAAATTGTAAAAATGACCATCGAGTGGCTTGGACAAGACCAATCCATTGGGACAATTTGGTCCTATTTAACTATTTGGTCTAGAAGAGAGATATAGTGTTGTGAAGTTTTGCATATGATAATAAGAAGTGGACTTCTTGTGATTGATATAAGAATATATACAACTAATTGAGTTATTTAAGGAGATCAAGTCTTGCAATAATACTAAGTATGGATTAGGATATAGTAATTAAGCTCATAATAGGTGCATAAGTCATGATTAAAGGGATTAATTCAATAGTGACATTTATCAAGTGACAAATTATAAAATTTGGTTGTCTATATTTTAATCCATTTAAGATAGGAAACAAATTTTTCTTACTTCAACGACATATATACTTGAGTGTGTAAACACACTTTATCTTTTCTTAATTGTTTGATTGCTTGTGATGTTTGGGTGGTTATAATTCCCAAAGTGAAATCCTGCAACATATAGTTTAGTTAATTTCTAGATACAAATAATTTAAATTTAACTCTAAATTGAAATTGAAATTGCAACTAAAACTTGAAACCTAAAAGTGAAAAAAGTATAAAATATTACACTTTTTTTCCTTGTGAATGTAGGATATTCTTGGTAAATCACTTAGAGAAATTGGTTTAAACTAAACCAATGGAGGATTGGGGATGATTAGTCCCATATTTGTAGAACCAAAAGATATTGGGGGTTACTGTACACTTAAAAATTAAAACGTGACTCCTAGATGCATGTGATCTCTTGAGGTTATGCTGAGACAACTGAAATGAAATGGATGGGATGGTAGTAGGATGAGTAAATGAGATTTAGGTGGAATAGATGGAAATGAAAACAAGGAATCAAGGTAACCTAATGTTCTTAATGGGAAAAAATGGTTATTTTTTTTCAAGGGAAATAAACACCTCTCTTACTTTCTCTGGGGTGATGCTACGATAAAAAATTATTGTTATACACAATTCATGGTCAATATAAGTAGAATTGAATACAAATCTACTTGGTTGTGGAACATGGGGAAATTTCCCTTATTCATCTATGAATTCCTCTTTGAAGAGGGTCATGAAGATATGAAGAGAGATAGGGTAAGGGAAAACATAGTTTCTACCTAGCTGGTTTTCCCATAACTCCTCGGTAGTATCTACCTCGTCATTCAAATAAATCAGTTGTTAGATGATGGTAGGTTAGAAGATAATATGGTGTAAACCTTGGTTAATGTCTGTCAGGAAAGTATCTATGTTTGGTTGTGGCACGGTTGGATCAAAAACTCTGTGTATTGGTTGTCGTGGACCCTGAATGGTCATGTGGGCACAAAATAAGAAACTATGGAAATGAACAAGCACATAAGAAATCAAAGGGGCTTAAAGCTAAGATTGGGTAGCCTAGTCTGCTATGGAAACAAGGGGGTTTTGTTCATTCCAAATCTAGTTAATCTAAATTCCGAATTTTAAATAAACAAAGCAAACAAATTCAAACTAAACAAAGTTGATTGATTTCTCCTTTAATGTAATTAAATATGATTGTATCTATTTAATAAAATAATCATAAAAGAAAAAAACTAATTTGTTTTTTGGTATTTTTGAATAAGATTTTAAATGTAAACAAATAAAATAAATCTAATTAAATTATATTTTGTGTTTTTGGATTTTTTTGTGTGATGGAAATAAAATAAAAGAAACCTACAGACAATGGAAATTACTTCTAAATTAATTGAAATCTACTTCTACTCTAAAAATAAAATAAACAAAAAATAGTTAGATGTGGTTATTCCTCTATCTCTGAATGTGAAGCTTAATCCAATTATACACAAATCCTTTCCAATTAGTAATTGTGGATTACCTACTTCTTCTAGTTTCCTCACCTCAAAGTCACGGGAAGAAATAAAGCTTCTTAGAAGAAACTTCTTCTTCCCCTGAGACTTCCCTAGTAAAACAAAGATTTGCATAGAAAATTAATTGTGAATAAATATGACAAAATGAACATAGGAAAAAAATATTTCTCAATCTTATTTCCCTTATAGATCCACAAGGATAAGTAGGGAGGAAGTTTTTTAATGGAAGATTTGTATCCATGTGAAATCTACTTGATAAATGAAATAAAATCTACAAATTTTATAAAATAAATAAATGAAGATATAATGTGAACAAGAACCTCCTCCAAATCCTTTGTCAGGAAAATCCACAGGGATAAGCTTATAAGGGACTATCAACAAAAGATAGTTATAGGAAATGAATAACTTGGTAATTCTAATTTCCTAAAAAAACCTATTGATCTGACAACAAATTTAAATCTAGATTGAAAATCTTTGAAGAATTTGAATAACACTTCCAAGTTAGATATGTGAAATTGTGATAATGTCCAGATTTGGTGATGATTTTGTTTGTCCCCCCATCTTCTTATCTAGAGATGAGTCTAATTGGTCTAGGGAGTTGTGCTAGTTATGAAAGAAAATAAAGAACAGGAAGGATGCTGGAGAAAACCAGTTACAGGTAGACTCATAACAAATGCAAGAAAAAGAGCAAAAAAATAAAGACTGAGTTGTTTGTGTACTTCTTGGTAGGATTTCAGCAGAGTAATGGTGCAATCAAAATCAAGAATATCTAACAAATGATTTATAAAAAAGCTTGATTTTTATAGAAATATGACAGGGAAATGGTCAAGCACACTTCACAAGCAAGAAGTTAGATCATCCTAGGAAGGGGCAATTAACATTCTAAGAATAGTAAGGAAGATGAATTTCATACGCATCTAACAAGCTCAAAATTAGGATAATTGGTGAAGAAATGTTTGAGAAAGGCATTGATAAGCTTACAACATGCATACTATTGGGCCCTAAAATATTGGCTAAGTACTAAAGGGCATGCGCGCAGGACCAGTGAGAAGAAGGGAATTTAGGGGAAAGTGCACAAGACAAAGGGGTTTTAGAAGGGTTTAATTGAAACCAAGGAGCACACGGAAGGCAAAAAAAGGATTCAAAGGACTTAGCCATATTTGGCATTCTAGGGGCACTTGAGGAAAATTGTGAGGACCAGACTAGGCATGATGAGTGGATAAGGTGCCAAACTAGAACCTTGGAGGTTAGGAAAAGGATATTCCCCACATGGAATATTCCCAGAAGATATCATTACACAAAGTGGATGGTTTGTAAAGGGATAAACATTCACTAATAGAGGACAACAACAACCCTTGGCATGTGATCTGTTCAGGAGAAAAGGCATGGTGATGGGTCCTAATCCTATAAAAAGAGATTCTCTAGCTAGAGATAGATATACAAGAGATGATGGGAGATAGAGAGAATGCATAGAGAATGCAGAGAAAAATAGAGTACGAAGTGCTATAGTAATGCTAGGGTTTAGAGAACTTAGTGCTAAGGGTTGTAAGGGATGCCATAAGCCTATGTATGGCACTAGGATCTATAACAATGGTTAAAATGGGAAAAATATAGTTAGGGTCTCATATCAGAGAATCTTATAGGAGTTAAGTCTCTGTCATTTAATATGTATGGTTTGAGATGACCCTTTTGACTTTAATGTGGCTACCAGAACTATTTTAAATCAATATATGGGTTCATTCTATATAACTTTTTCATGGGTGTAAACCCTCATGTTATATGACTTGTCATGGCTTAGATCTAGTTTGTTTTGCTTCTTACAAATGTTATTTAGCTTATGTAATGCATTAATGCGTGGATATCTTAGTTGGTCCTTCTACCTCTATAAATAATTTAATGTACTTCTACTTCTGCAAATCATCCTCCATTAATGGAAGAACCTTCTCATAAAGCTCACATAAATGAGGGGCTTGGTGCCCGCGAGTGCCTCGAGTGAGCGCCCAGTGCCCATTGGGTGATAGGTTGGAATGCTTAGGGTTAGAATATAGTATTAAGGGTAAATTAATGACTACACATATAGAACTGGGAGTTTAGGTCTTAAGTTAAAGTGCATGAAACCACTAGTCTATACAGAATGGAGGTTATGAAATAGCCGCAAATGTTGCGTAACTATCACTCTAGGAAGACCGATGGTTACAAAATCGTTGTGGTGGCTATGTAACTTAAAGGTAAAATGCTAAGGAAAATAAAGAAAAAGTGTTTGCGAAAGAAAGTAGAGCTAAGGAATTGAGTAGTAAAGAGTAATAAGTCACATAGGCATCCTATAAACAACTAAATGGGACTTGGACATCATCATTTATTATGCAAATGAAATTTATCATAATTGGGTATTTTTACCATTTTTACAATATAGGAATGTTTAATTTTGGTTGTGTGAATATTTTCCCATCGGAGAATCGTTTTAGTCATTAATGGTCATAAAACATGAAGTCTGAGTATGGCACTCCAAAATGGGAAAGTTATAATTTATACCTTATTTGTCTGTGTTGAAATCACATTAATCCAAGCTTCTTGAAACCTATAAAAGAAGATAGGAATCAAGTGCAGATACAAAATGTAATAAAAAACTATTTTTAATTAAAATGATAAGAGTACTCACCATATCCATGGGGATAGGAAATATATCTATGTCAGTGCTCCAACCCTGTATGCACACACACTCAAAATGACATTAGAAAATGCTATATATATATATATAATTTTTTTTACTAT
The DNA here is from genome assembly GCA_019776745.2 of Taxus chinensis. Taxonomy (NCBI): domain Eukaryota; kingdom Viridiplantae; phylum Streptophyta; class Pinopsida; order Cupressales; family Taxaceae; genus Taxus; species Taxus chinensis. The sequence continues at coordinate 82,570,701 of CM034155.1, read as the reverse complement.
TTTTAGAAACCATTTGTACTTACCTACTTAGTGACTTTTAGAGCTTTGGATTACCTATGGTTATTTTACGCGAGAGTATAGTTGAATTGACAAGCACTTTGAGATGATGGTAGTGCCACCAGTGGTAGCGACGGCGGGTTATGATCATGTTAGTTATTAGAATTTGTTTATTTTTGACCTAAAATGTAGGAAGTAATAAAAACTACCTATAGTGGGTAATTTTTGATAGATTTATAGTGAAAATTACCACAAGGGGGAACTATGTAGGGTATGAAATTTATTTAGTTAAATTTGATGCATTTTTGTCATTTTTAAAAGTTTTTTAGCCTTTATGATACAACCTAAATTTTTTGGGCAGAACTACCGTGATGGTTACAAAACTGAAACTTAGGAAATTGATGAATACATAACCACCATGGCAGTTGCATAACCTCCACTCTACTATGAGTGGTGGTTTTATAACTATCAAGGTGGTTTTCAAAATTTTGACTAAGTTTATTTTTTTTAGGTTTTCACTTATGTTTATGTTTTTTTTGTGAGCTTGTTATATGCATAAGAGGTTGTAACTTACTCTTTTCTTGTTTTTTATGGATGTAGGGAGAATATGTGAGATGGATTAGAGCATGATAGAAGGATTGGTTACCCTAGATCCTATAGAGATTGACCTAGGAAGAGAGGGACTTATTAGGGAGGTATGGTATTTAGAGGATCTTGCAGAAACAAATTATTGCACCTATGAGTCACCTACTTTGTGAATTATTGACCTTTTGGGATACATAATGAAACACTTTCTATATTCCTAGAGTTAGAGGTGAGTGTACTATCACCTTAGAGGACATCTACCAGATACTTGGAGTTCCTATCACTGGAAGGAAGCCTGCACTAAAAAAAAATTGGCTCGACAGATGAGGTCTACAGTTGGGCCACTTATTTGGGGGATGCATAGGTACCTATTAGTGTAAATCAGAAACACCCCTGCATGTTTTCTCAGATTTCTAGTTTGATAATGGGCATCCAATGTGATTGCACAACATAGAACCTTTTCCCCAAGTGTGGGACTTGCGAAAATGGGAAAAAACTCTCCAGATTAAAGGCTATTTCCTCTATTCCTTTGATCAGATGTATGCATGAAATTTTTAGGGTTTTAACTCAAAATCCTATTCTAATTCTACCAAGGAGACAAGGATAGAAGAGAAAGAAGAAGATAAAAATGAAACTAACAAGGTGATACACCAAAGGAGTGGTGAACATTTATTTTTACAGATTGACACAGATTATAAAAATGCAACACAAATCATGTAAAAATTACTAAAATTGTAATGAAGGATCAGGGTAGAGAAAACAACACAAGAAAGGATTGAAAATTCATTCACAGAGCTTGCATTGTCATTTCCATTTTTAAATACAGTGCATTACAATAGAAAGGAGGTAGAAAACATGTTGTAGTCCTAAAAAAGATCTAATTTTCCACCAATTCACTTGCTAGGGTGAAGGAGGGAGCCTGTAGATAATAAAAAATGTTCAACCCCTTACAAAATGAGCCAAATCTAGCTTTTAACAATGAAAACCCGAGTTCAAGAAGGAGAAACATGAAAAAATTGAAATGAATGATTCAACCACTGACCAGATCTATCAAAATAGCATGGGTACCATTAAAAGTTCATTCCCCAAGATTTTTGACTATGCTGGAGAAGAATGGAAGCCATACTGCATTAAAAATGGTGGTTGAATGTCAGTTCTACTCTTTTCCCCATGCCAAAGGCATTTTTCTCAATTTTCTCTTACTAAAATCCACCAAAAAAAATTAAAGATTCCATTGTGTAGAGGACTTCAATAGATTTCCAATGACACCAAAATCAAGAAAAAATGAGCTCTGGATCAAAATATATGACCCTCTGAAGATTTAGGGAAAAACTGGGGCAAAAATTGGGTCGGTGGGCCGAAACGCAAAAGTTTTCCCCTTTTTTGAATTTGGGAAAAAATCCCCAAAAATATTTACGCCCCACTACTCCTCTACCACGTGGTGCTTCCCCATTCATCCGTGGGCTCAAATGGCCTTTTTAAACCTTTTGAATTTCGGAAAAAAATCTAAAATTTCTTCGTGCCCCGCCGCTCTGGGACTTGTGTCACCCTCCTATTCACTACGGGCATACACTCCATATTCTTCCTTTGCACTTCCGACCACTTTGGAAAAATTTCTAAATTCTCCCCATGGCCTTGACCTCCACTGTGAATAGGACACATGTCATCTTCTTATTAGTTTGCAGGGTTTAAAACAAAACTTCCATTTCCTCCTTGGCGGGCCTGCGGGCTGGTTTTTTCATTTTCACCTTTTTCTATTTTGGCAAAAAACCAAAATTCACTCCACCCCTCTGACCCCCACTGGTTCCATACACACGTGTCATCTTCTTATTGGTTGTGGGGCTTCTGGGTCAAAAATTTCATTGCGTCATTTTTTGGAAATTTTCTTAACTTACCCCCGCCATTCCGATCTCCACCGCCACATGGCATCTCCTCATTCGTGTGGGCCTCGAGCCATTTCTTTCCTTTGCGGGTCTATGGGAAAAAAAATTTCTTTACACCCCACCCATTCCTTAGTGATTTTTTTGAACTTACCTCCACTGACTTGACATTCCACTACCATGTGGCGCATCCTCATTGGTTGCGGACCTTCCTGGGGAAAATTTCCCTCAAAAACTCTTATTTCTAGGAGTGGGAATAAGAGCTAAAATATGTGCTTGACTAGTGCTTGGGTTTTCCAAGTTTGGATATAAGGGCATGGGAGGCTTAGGAGCTAGTTTACCAGCTTTGATCAAACAATTCTTACCCCTAATGGCAATGCTATAAGCTGTAGGTATATTTACACCTCTTATGGATTGAATTAGCATAAAAATATTAGAATTTAAAGCTTTGAGATAGTATAAGAAAGTACCTTCATCCATTGTCCTTACTGCCACTGGGATTCTATCCCATGTCCTTTGAAATCTGAAATTGAATTTTGTTAGTTGCTCATTGGGAGCTCTCTTAATAGTTGTCAGCTGTTCCAATAGAGACAAATTATCTCCCTTTTCTCCAAACTGCTCATTGAGAGCTATGCATAAATGGTTCCAATTTTGGATAGAGAATTCCCCAAGGCTCATGAACCATTGCAAGGATTTCCCTTTGAATGAGGATGCCAACAATTTGATAGCAATTTGCATCTCACAAATCTCATGGATTGCACAAATATTAGCAATGTATTTGACATGATCACCAGGAGCGGTCTATTTTTCCCCAGTAAAGTATGGGATGTTCTTTAATGTGGCAACTGGAACTAGGATTTGTGCATTGAGAGCAAGTGGGCTACTGCGAGTAAAATTGACATAAGGGTTGTGTTGTGCCATTCTGATTGGCTTGAGAACCCCTTTTGATTGGGTGAAAGGTCTACCAGGTGGAGGAGTTGATAGAGTTCTGTTTGGTGGAGATGGATACCTTTCAATTATTCTTCCCCTCTCTCTTCTTCCTAGGGATAATTATAGATACTCATAAAATCCTTCTTCTCTAGCCCTTGATCTTTTTTGGATCCTTCTCATGAATCTTCAGACTTGGACTGCTAAAACTAGTTTATTTTATCTCTTTAGAGTTGCCAGATGTGCAGGTCAGGGCTCTTTTTAAGCAAGAAACTTACAACAAATGCACATCAAATTTTTTGTAATGAAGATGAAGACCTCTAAGGTCCCACTGGGCATGCCAAAACTATTAGTGCAAATCAGTAGCACCCCTAGATGTTTTCTAAGATTTATAGTTTTATAATGGGCATCCATTGTGATTGCACAACATGGAATCTTTTCCCTAAGTGTGGGACTTGCAAAAATGGGAAAAAAATCTCCAAATTAAAGGCTAGTTCCTCTACTCCTCTGATCATATGTATACATGAAATTTTAAGAGGTTTAACTCAAAATCCTATTCTAATTCTGCTAAGGAGATAAGGATAGAAGAGAAAGAAGAAGATAAAAACTAAACTAACAAGGTGATACACAAAAGGAGTGGTGAACATCTATTTCTACAGATTGACACAAATTATAAAAATGCAACACAAATCATGCAAAAATTGCTAAAATTGTAATAAAAGATCAGGGTAGAGTAAACAACATGTTGGTACCCCAAAATTAATCTCCTTCAAGCAGCATCATGGATCTCACAAGACACTCAAGGGTAGATAAATGATTTGTGTGTCATTTGTAGCTAGGTAACACATCTATCTGAGTTGTTAGGACTCAATATTTGAAGGAGTGGGTAACACCTCAGAAGGATTTTGATCTAATCCTCACTAATCTAGGTTGTGCCTTTCAACCAAGGTAAGAGAACCTATGCTGCAGCCTTTGTTTGATGTAGAAGGTGGAGATATCCTTATGCTTTGCACATTATATAGAGATGGCCTTGGGAAAACATGATCAATTATCCATTATCCAAACTCAAAAGAGTTTTCACTACTAAATGATGGAAATGCTTTCAAGAAAAGGCTAAGGCTCCTAGAGGCATGATGAAATCCTGATATGCTTTGTATATTTTTGGAAATGGATTGTATTCTTTTGTTGACACACAATGCAATGTAGGGGTAGTATGGGTAGGATGAGTTAGTTTGAATGAAATTTTGTTGGGAGATGTTTAGACAAGATTAGCTAGGAATTACCAACTTCTTTGAGAACCTTTGTAAGAGATTTGCAACACCTAAATAATAGAGATGTTTCAATGGGTTTAAGATACTCCTTCAACTAGGATATGTGCACAAAATGGAGGCCCAAATCTTCACTCTTCCATATAACCTTTGATAACCTGCCAAAAAATCTTGAAGAAAAATAACAACAAAGTATCTAGGAATCCCTATTTGATCATGACCTAGGGTACACCCAAAGGTTTACAAATAACCTCAATATTCAAGGACAGTAAAATGATTTTAAATCTGTTTATATTCTATCAAATGAATACTCTTCTGAATGAAAGATTGCAGATACCATTAAACCCTCAACAAGAAATGAGACCATGTATGATCAAGGAAGATCCCACACATAAGATTTTAACATGATCAATAAACACAAATTGAAATCATTCTGAAAATATAAGCATATACAAATTTTTCCAAGAGATAACACCAAATAATCCAAAAAATTGATCAAATACATCAGCACGAGAATCTTATTGGAACAATCTCAGAGATTTTTGATGTCTTTGCAACTGAAACCAACTCAACATGATGAAATCTGATGCAATATAGAATTAAAAATGGCTCTCAGGTGGTTTTCTCCAGAGAAATTGATTTCTTCCAGTTTTTGCTTGAAAATTCTACGTCTTTTTTCTCTCTTCAAATTCTCCAAAAAATATCATATATACTCTACGCTAGCTTGGAGAATTCCTTCCCAAGAAAATAATATGCCATGGGATCAATTCAGTTACAACAACTCCTCATGATTTCATGAAAAATGACATCAAACTAGAAAAACAACTCGCAGGATGCCAAGGTTGTATAATTTTTTAAAAATATTACACAAATTTAGATTCTTATCCATCCTAGGGTCACGTTTTTGTCATTCAGGAATGCCAGCATGATTTTTCAATCATTTTTCACCTTTTTCCACATTATTTCACCTCTGCAACTTTTGATTTTTACTTTTCACATTTTTTACATCGGGCCCGAGAAAAAATGCATCAAAAACATCATAGATCATCAAATTAACTCATGAAAATTGTGCCATTACACTCAGAAGGCCAAGAGGATGCAAAATCATATAAAATTTGATGTGATTTGATGAATAAATATGATTTCCAAGCTCCTTGGAGCTCCCATGGCGACTAAAAAATGAAATTGCACAAACCGTTGATTTTGGATCAACTTTTAAATGCTAGCCCTCCATGTGAAGGATGAGATTCTTGAATATTCCCCTTTTTTACCTTTAGATCAGGCAGTATACATCTCAAAATACCATTGGTTTGGGTCACTACCTTTAAAATTTGCACTTACGGCCTTTTTGAATCTTCAGAAAATTTTGCAAGCTTTCCCCGCCTACCTCCTAGGCCCACAACGTGTCCATGTGTGGGCCCCATTAAAATGCAGGCCAATTCTAATCATTTTGCCCCATTTTTAAAAAAAGGAAATTTTTCTCAAAATTCTCCATGGGCCCAAATACCCACTCTCTTCCTCACCACATGGCGTTCTCCAATTAGCTGCAGGTCCAGGCCTCCAATTCTGCTCGCCAAAAATGCAAAGTTTCAAAACTCTCATCGGGCTTGCACTCTCCATTTGACTCCTTTGAAAAATTCCACGTGTCCTCCATAGATTGGCTACAGAGTCATGCCTCCAATTTTGACCTAGCTCCCTTTTCCAAATTTTTTGCATTCCTTGGACATGTGTCCTTTTTTGATTGGTTTTCAGAACCTTGGGTCCAATATTTACTTTTACCATTTGGATTTAAAAACCGCAAAGTCATCGCGGATCCCACTGCCCCATCCTGCCCCTTTGTGGACACATGTTAGCTCTAGATTGGAGTAGTAAAATGTCACAAAATTCTCCCTCGCCCCCCTTATTTGAATTTTTGCATTTTCAGACACGTGTCCACTTCTCATTGGATGCAGGCCATCGGGTCAAAATTTTCCATTGAGACTTTGAGTCACAAATCACCAACTCCCTCCGCCACTTGCATGTCGCTCGAGTCCACGTGTCCTCTTCCCATTCACTGCAGGCTTTCGGGCCTGGAAATGACTTTGAGAATTTTTCCAAAATGAAATCCAAAATTCTTAAGGAACCTCTGCCACTTGGCACTCCGTGACCAATCATAATGTGCCACGTAGGCATCCTTTGCAAAATGCAGAGCCGTGGGTCAAAATTTTCCCCCTAGCCAAAACCATGACAAGTTAGAAAATATTTCCTGACCTCCCTTGGCCAATAGGATCCCACCATGTTGCAATAATAGTGTGATGATGAATTTGATGGGTCGAGAATGCCCCTCTGATTGTCAAAACATGGAAAATACAGAGGATGCCCTAGAATTCAAAATTTTTGACAAGGAAGGTGGATTTCTTGGTTTCAAATCAACTAAATCATTTTTTGACATTGTTTTCGAGCTCAGGATTGGGAAAACACTTGCACAAATTTGGAATTTGATCAATTTCAAGTTTTACATGATTTGACAAAGGAAAAAACAACACAACCGGACCATTTGAAAGAGCGAGGGCACAAGAAAGGGGGAAACTTGGAATATTTCTTCAGAATAGGGAAAAACAATAACATTATGTGCATTTTTGAAGCATTCAACTGAGGAAGGTGAATAACAAATCACCAAATCGACCAATGAAACATTTGTGAGAAAATCTAGTCATGGAGAATTAGGGTAAATTATGAAAATTCAATAATGGGACCAACATTGGCTCTTGCTTGGGGATGGGCACTCTCAGTGAGTGTCACAAGATCAAAACATAGACCAATTGCTAAAAACCATTGGGCAAAGGAGTCAAAACACAGGGCAGCCCAAAAATTCAAAATTTCCACCAAAAACCAGACCAAGAAAACCACCATAATGGCTACCAAGGACAAAAGGGTAAACCACACACCAACAAACAACAAAAAACAAAGAAATAACAAGGACTATACAAATGTACAATTTGTGCATACCTCACTTTGGGGATTTAATCCAAGAAATGTTTTAAATGTTTTCCATTAACATGAAGCTCTAGAAAATCCCCATCTAAATCCTTGAGAAAAAATGTGTGCTCACCAATTCTAATTTCAATGGCATAAGGTCCCATCCATAATGCATCAAACTTGCCATGCTTTCCCTTTTCTTCATGTTTACTATCCCATAGCAAAACCAAATCTCCCACATTGAAGGCTCTAGGAGTGACCTTCTTATCAAACAACCTCGTCAATTTCTCTCTAAATCTGATATGCCTTTGATGAGAGGATCTTCTTTATTCAACCAACTCAATGATATGATTGATTCTTGATTCATATGGGCCATGTTCTTAATCTTCTAACTGTTGAGAAAACTGAAATGAGGATAATTGCAGATGTAAGGGCAGCAATGCCTGAGTTCCATACACCAATTCAAATGGAATCTTACCAGTTGCTCTTTTAGGAGTTATTCTATCAGCCCAAACTGAAAATTTTAATTGTTCTACCCACTTCTTCTTGTTGATTTCCAAGGTCCTTCTAATGATCTTGAGCAAGTTCTTGTTACTTGACTAAGTTTTTCCATTCCCTTGTGGATTATAGTTTGAAGAATAAGTTAGATTGATTCCATATTCATTGCACATTTCCATCAAAGGTTTGGCTCTAAAGCACATGGCATTATTAGATACAATCTTAACTGGAACTCCAAATCTACATATGATATGATTTAACAAGAAATCCATTACTACTTGGTGTGTTGCCTTTCTAGATGGAATTGCTTTAACCCACTTTGTAAAATAATCAGTTTCCCCAAGGATCCATTTATGACTAGAACTAGAAGGATCTGTAATCTCACCAATGAAGTCCATTCCCCATTTTTTGAAAGGGGCTTCAACTAATACAATATGCAAAGGAAGAGAGCCTGAAGCTTTCAGTATTCCAGAGAAACGTTGTCAACTATCACACTTTCTAACCAGCTAGGTTACATCTTTAAAAAGAGTAGGCCACCAATAACCAGCTCTTAAAATCTTATGTGTTATCACTCTCCTAGAAAAATTTCCTCCACAAACTCCCCCATGGAAATCAGCAATCAACTTGGGAGCTTCATCTTTAGTTATGCATTTCAAGAGGACACCTTCAGGGTTCTTCCAAGCCAGCCCAAGGTCTGTTATGATATATTTTTGAGAAGCCAGCTTGAGGGCTCTTTTCTTATTTTTATTTAAATGACTAGGAAAGCATAGGTGTCTAAGGTAGAAGATCACATCTTTGTACCATTCAAAACTCATCAATCTCTCCAGAAGATCTGCCCTTTCTTCCTCTAGTTGATTTACTTCTACATTTTGCAAATTGATCTCAGCCATGAGCTTGGCAAGACCCAAACCTCTTACTAGCTTTGTTTTTTGGATATCCATATCATATTCTTGTAATTTTTTGACCCATCTACATCTCTTGCTTGATATCTTCATGTATGATAAGATGTCTTTAACTATGGTGTGGGGAACATAGGTCACAACTTTTGAACTCAATAAATAAGGCCTGAAAATCTTTGTTGCTTTCACCAAGGAAAATGCTTGTTTTTCCATGATTGTATACTTCAACTTAGCTTCTTGTAAAGCCTTGCTAAAGAAGGCAATAGGCCTCTCAGCTCCATTCTCATCCTTTTGTAACAAAACTGAAGCAATAGTAAATTCAGAGGCAAAAGAAAATATTTGGAAAGGCCTTTTATAGTTTGGAGCTACTAAACTAGGTGAATGCTTAAGTGCATCCTTTATTCCTTCAAAAACTTGAATGGAAGCCTCCTCCCACCTGATAACTTGATCCTTTTTTAACATTCTTGTGATTGGAAGAGTCAGCTCAGAAAAATTGGAAACAAACCTTCTAATAAAATTGATTTGGCCAAAGAAAGAATGGATACCTTTCTTGGTTCTTGGGATAGGTACTTTGCCGATTGCCTCCACTCTTTCAGGGTCTATCATGACACCATCCTTTGATACAATATGCCCAAGAAACTTGGCCTTTTACATGCCAAAATGACACTTCTTTGGATTAAGAGAAATGCCATACTCCCTACATTTGATCAACATTTTTTCCAAGTGCTGCAAATGATCACCTCGCTGCCTTGAAAATACTGTCACATCATCTTGGTAAACTACAATAAACTCATTGATGTAACCAGTAAAAGCAACATCCATTTCCCTTTGAAAAGTGGCACCAACATTCATCAATCCAAAGGGCATCCTTACAAAAACATAAGTTCCCCAAGGAGTAGTGAAGGCTGTCTTAAGTCTTTCTAATTCTTTAACAACCACTTGATTGTATCCAGAGAAACCATCCAAAGTAGAAAGAATTTTTGACCCTGTCACAAGTTGTAACATATTTTCCATGTTTGGCAAGGGGTAGTTTTCCTTCATGGATGCTTTTTTTAGATTCCTCAAATCCACACAAAGTCTAATGTCTCAATTCTTCTTTCTAACTGGTACAAGGTTTGCAACCCAAGATGAATACCTAGTGGGTTGAATAATACTACCATCTCTCATTTTCTTCAACTCTTCTTGCATTTTCATGGAGAGAAGTGGATTAATAGGCCCTTGTCTCTATCTGAATGGCTTAGTCTTGGCATCAAGAGGAATCTCATGTTGGAACGAGTCTTCTCTATATGCTTTTAGCTCTGAATAAGACCAAGCAAGGCAGTCTTGATATTTCTTTAAGAGTTGGGCATAGGACTGTTTTTCCTCTTTGCCGAGATTGCTGCCCAACCAAATCTTCTTTGGTTTATCCTTGGTTCCCAAGATGTGTTCTTCCACACCCCTTGAAGCAAACATGTTCCTATTAATGATGCAATCAACATTGCTAAAATTTGATTCAAGTGCAACAAGACCTTTAGGAATGGTATTTGTTTTTAATTGTATAATGTCCTTGTCAAAAAAAGTTTCTTTCCCTTCATTCATTCATACCATTGGCTCCCAATAAATGTTCTAACCAGAAAAATCACCTTGGCATTGTAAGAACCTCAACACATGTGCATCATCATCAAAAATCTGCCAATGTTTCACATTATCTAGGATAGCTGGCCTTGTTAGCACTTCAATGTTATATTCACAAAAAAGGTGAAATGGTACAATTGTCAAATCTAGAGCCAAGTACAGCCAACTTATCAGCAGCAACATTAAGACTTCTATCATGGTAAACAATGTTAAAGGAATCAAACATTTCAATCAAGTCCCAAACAACATGCTTATACTTGTTTCATACGCTGATTTTTTTTGGCATATAACTTCCTTACTTGCTTGAAAACCAACTCTGAATCCCCCTTGGTAACAATATCCTTCACTCCATACTTTCCATGCAATCCTTAACCCCAACAACAATACCTCATACTCAGCAATATTGTTAGTGCATTCAAAATTAAGTTTGAAGGAAAAAGGAAACTCTTCCAAACTAGGAGAAAGCAAAACTATACCAGCACCATTTCCAAATTTGGAGCAAGCTCCATCAAATAGAAATGTCCATGGAGAACCTACCATATCAAGGCACTCTGATTTATCCATCTTGTTCTCTTTTCCATCAGCAAAACCAATGAAATTGTCAACATCTACATCAGCAAACAACACTTCATAAGAAGCATTGTTGGGATCTTCAATCAAGTGCAACATCTTCTTTTCACCATAGAGTTTGACAAGGCTTCCCTCAATGGGAATGGTGGAAAAGGACATGTCCATTTGAACACTACCACCAACACTTGTATCCCATTTTCTTGACAAAAGCATACCCCATTTGGCAGGGCAATCAACAATTACAACATCAAGTTTTAAGTTCTTACCTAGATAGGCTGCAAGTTGCACTACTAAACCCTTCACACAACCAACAACAAACACTTCCCTTGAATCCATGGCTATACATTTCCCATATGCTGCTGTCACTTTGATATCCAACTCATTCATGACTTCTAGAGGCATGAAATTACATGATGCACCAAAATCAAACATGTAATTATGAAGCAACCTATCTTTTATGAGAAAAGTTGTGAAGAATGATCAATATTCAATTGGGAATCAACCAAGGATGTCCCCAAATATACCTCAGGAGCCTCTCCAAGATCCTCCACTGCTGGTGGTGTTTCAAGGCTAGCAGTGATTTGAAGAGGAGTCTCAAGAACATTTACATGTCTACTTGGTATACTCTTTTCTTCCTTCAATCCCAAGTATTCAAATGCTCTCTTCTTGTGCTAGGGTATTCTAAGAAACTCCATGATGGGAACACTCACTTTGATTTGACTCAATACTTGGGAAATATCATATGGAACACTCTTTAGTAGGACAAAATTGGGAGGGACACAAGTAGATTCATCAGATGGAGAAGGATCCTTGGCAGCCTGGGCATGAAGAGGACTGATATTTTTGCATGGGACAGTAGGGTTCTTGGCAAGTGTTTCTTTTCTAGGATTTTCTTTTGGAATGCTTGTGAGCAAGGGTGTCTTTGGCTTGGCTTGAGGACCAACTCCTCTAATAACTTTACTTCTAGTATTATACTCTTTCTCTTGACCAACCACAACATTCATTAATAATTATCTATCTTCCTCCGAGGGAATACCACCATCATACTTCTTGATCATTAAAGCCCTTAGATATTCAAATTCATTATTAGGAATTTAAAAATCTTGAACAACATCTACCTCATGAGTTTGAGAGGAGGAAATAATTGGTACCCTCTTTATGCAATCCCAAAAGGTTGCAACATTCCTTGCACTTATCACATCTGTTGATGTTGCTGCTTGTTGTGAGATTGAAGAGGTGCCCATCATGCAAATATCATCATCCATTTCATCTTCATTATCATCTTCAACAACTTACTGGTTCATTTCACATGGAGGATGAGGAAGAAAACATCTATCACACCAATCCATATCAGCAATTTCTTGAACAACAGCAACTCTTACAGTTAGAGGGTTAGGCACCACTCTATTTTCACGTGCTTGGGGTTGTTTATTTGTAGATCCAACAAGCCCTTTACCTCTATCATATTGTCTTTGATAAACCCTAGGATGATTGCCAAATCTATCATGGTTTTGAGTTCTTTGCTGTCCTTGTGAACCTTGCCCAATTCCTTTCTCATCCCGGGCTAATTTGTAAGAAATTTCTTTGACAAACCCTACCAAAGTCTTGACAACATCTTCTAAATCAGCACCATTGCTAGCTTGAGGTTTTTTAGGGTTTACCAACTTCACACCATCCCTCTTAAGTGGTTTACCAATAGCTTTAATATTATTTTCAATTTGAAGTGTCATGGTGAAAGCTTGCCTCAAGTTTGTATGATTTTTGTCTCTCAAGTAATAGGCTTCCTTTTTATCAAATGCATCTGCATATTTGATCAAACAAGATTCATCACAAGGCCTCAAAATGATAGGAAAACTTCTCAATGTTTTGTTAAATATTGTGTTGAAGTCATGGATTGTTTCATTTGGGTTCTTCTTGATATTCTCAAACTTAGACAAAAGAAATCTAGGATCAGTATTGTCACCATATTACAATCTAAATGCATTATTCATTTCAGTCCATGAATCAATAGATTTATCAGGTAGATCCTTGTACCAATCCCTATCATCTTCTTCTAGTGTATGAATAAACAAATTAATATACACATCCTCAAACTCTATCTCAAAATCTTCCATCATATTATCAAAAAGTTTGAGATGCTGATCACTAGTGATGGCATTGTTACCTTGGAATTTTGGCAACCTATTTCTGACATCTTGTGGGACAACATTTGGGTAACCATCCATTCCTCCAAAATTTATAGGACCAACAGTGTTAACAACAAATGGAGGTCTAGGTTGAGCCATATTGTTTGGTGGGGGTGATCTTGGAGGTGAAAAAAGCTGGTGAGGAGTACAATATCCTTGGGGCTCAAGAATGTGATTCACAAGACTGGTATCCTCTAAGTGCTGATTTTCTTGGAAAGTTTGATTCGAATTAAAACAAATAGGTGTAGATTGGAGAAGGAACTTACCAGGTACAGCAAAAGGACCTTCACTAGCTGAGGTAAACAAGTTTATGAGAGGATTCCTTGAATTATAATCACTTGAAGAAGAATGATAGTCCTCTACCAAAGGCTGATCACTCTCACCAACGGTTATGTCTTTGCCTGATGTCTGACCTTTAACCACCTTCCAAACTCTTCTCCCTTCTAACTCTAATTTTCTTAAATTTGAGAAAAATTTCTTAGTAGAGTCTTTAAGGAAGATATATCTTCTTCCCTCCAATTTTGCAGAGATCAACAACACAAAAATAAATGACAGAAAGCTCAAGACACTGGTATTTCCAAATTCAAATCAACATGGATTCACCACTAAGGAATTTCACCTCAGTTGTGCAAGAATGCACTAAAATAATTCTATCAAATGCTTACAAATACTGATAACTTTGCAAATTCTTACAAATCAGACCTTCTTCTTCTTAAATCAATCAAAGACAAAGCAACCAGGTTGTATAACTACTGGTAAATGCAAAAGAGTAGACCGAGCTTGAAATTTTTACCTAAAACTTGTAGATCTGAAGTACAAAACAATATTTCAAGAATGCAACAACTCATATACTTGAATATGAAAATGCTCAAACCTTTAAACACCCAAAAAACACCAATAAATTCCAAGAATTCCCCAGCAACGGCACCACTCAGGTGTTGGTACCCAAACTTAATCTCCTTCACAACTCAAGCAGCATCATGGATCTCACAAGACACTCAAGGGAAGATAAATGATTTGTGTGTCATTTGTAGCTGGGGAACACATCTATCTGACTTGTTAGCACTCAAGATTTAAAGGAGTGGGTAGCACCTCAGAAGGATTTTGATATAATCCTAACTATTCTAGGTTGTGCCTTTCAACCAAGGTAAGAGAACCTATACTGTAGCCTTTGTTTGATGAAGGAGGTGGAGATATCCTTATGCTTTATACATTATATAGATATGGTCTTGGGAAAACATGATCAATTATCCATTATCCAAACTCAAAAGATTTTTCACTACTAAATGATGGAAATGCTTTCAAGACAAGGCTAAGGCTGCTAGAGGCATGATGAAATCCTGATATGCTTTGTGTATTTTTGTAAATGGATTGTATTCTTTTGTTGACACATAATGCAATGTAGGGGTAGTATGGGTAGGATGAGTTATTTTGAATGAAATTTTGTTGGGAGATGTTTAGACAAGATTAGCTAGGAATTACCAACTTCTTTGAGAACCTTTGTAAGAGATTTACAACACCTAAACAACAGAGATGTTTCAATGGGTTTAAGATACTCCTTCAACCAAGATATGTGCACAAAATGGAGGCCCAAATCTACACTCTTCCATACAACCTTTGATAACCTGCCATAAAAGATTGAAGAAAAATACCAACAAAGTATCCAGGAATCCCTATTTGATCATGACCTAGGGTACACCCAAAGGTTTACAAATAATCTCAATATTCAAGGATAGTAAAATGATTGTAAATATGTTTATCTTCTATCAAATGAATTTTCTTCTGAATGAAATATTGTAGATACCATTAAACCCTCAACAAGAAATGAGACCATGTATTATCAAGGAAGATCCCACACACAAGATTGTAACACGAGAAATAAACACAAATTGAAATCATTCTGAAAATATAAGCATATACAAATTTTACCAAGAGATAAAACCAAATAATCCAAAAAGTTGATCAAATACATCACCATGGGAATGTTATTGGAAAAATCTCAGAGCTTTTTGATGGATTTACAACTAAAACCAACTCAACATGATGAAATCTGATGCAATATGGAATTGAAAATGGCTCTCAGGCAGTTTTCTCTAGAGAAATGGATTTCTTCCAGTTTTTGCTTGAAAATTCTACGTATTTTTTCTCTCTCTTCAAATTCTCCAAAAAATATCATATATACTCTACGCTAGCTTGGATAATTCCTTCCCAAGAAAAGAATATGCCATGGGATCAATTCAGTTACAACAACTCCTCATGATTTCATGAAAAATGACATCAAACTGGAAAAACAACTCGCAGGTTGCCAGGGATGCATACAAATTTTAAAATATTACACAAATTTAGATTCTTATCCATCCCAGGGTCATGTTTTTATCATTCAGGCATGCCAACATGCTTTTTCAATCATTTTCACCTTTTCCCTCATCATTTCACCTCTACAACTTTTGATTTTTACTTTTAACATTTTTTATATCGGGCCCGAGAAAAAATACATCAAAACATCATAGATCATCAAATTATATCATGAAAATGGTGCCGCTGCACTTAGAAGGATGAGAGGATGCAAAATCATATAAAATTTGATGTGATTTGATGAATAAATGTGATTTCCAAGATCCTTGGAGCTCCCATGGTGGCCAAAAAATGAAATTGCATAAACCGTCGATTTTGGATCAACTTTTAAATGCTAGTCCTCCACATGGAGAATGAGATTCTTGAATATTCCCCTTTTTACCTTTGGATCAGGTAGTATACATGTCAAAATACCATTGGTTCGGGTCACTGCCTCTAAAATTTACACTTACAGCTTTTTTGAATCTTTGCAAAAAATTTTAAACTTTCCCAGCCTGCCTCCTAGGCCCGCCATGTGTCCATGTGTGGGCCCCATTAAAATGTGGGCCAATTCTAACCATTTTGCCCCTTTTTTGAAAAAAGCAAATTTTTCTCAAAATTCTCTGTGGGCCCATAACACCTGCTCTCTTCCTCACCACGTGGCATTCTCCAATTAGCTACGGGTCCAGGCCTCCAATTCTACCCACCAAAAATGCAAAGTTTCAAAACTCTCCTCAAGCCTGCACTCTCCATTTGACTCCTTTAAAAAATGCCACGTGTCCTCCATATATTGGCTGTTGAGGCATGCCTCCAATTTTGACCTAGCTCCCTTTGCCTAATTTTTTCATTCCTTGGACACATGTCCTTTTTTTATTGGTTTTCGGAACCTCGGGTCCAATTTTTACTTTTATCATTTGGAGTTAAAAACTGCTAAGTCATCGCAGAACCCGCTGTCCCATCCTGCCCCTTTCTGGACACATGTTAGCTCTTGATTGGAGCGGTAAAATTTCACAAAATTCTCCCTCGGCTCCCTTATTTGACTTTTTGCATTTCCAGACATGTGTCCACTTCTCATTGGATGCGGGCCATTGGGTCAAAAATTTCCATTGACACTTTGAGTCACAAATCACCAACTCCCTCCGCCACCCACATGTCTCCCGAGTCCACGTCTCCTCTTCCCATTTTCTGCGGGCTTTCAGGCCTAGAAATGACTTTGAGAATTTTACCAAAATGAAAGCCAAAATTCTTAAGGAACCTCTGCCACCCACCACTCCATGACCAATCAGAATGTGCCATGTAGGCATCCTTTGCAAAAGGTGGAGCCGTGGGTCAAAATTTTCCCCGTAGCCAAAACTTCAAAAATTACAAGTTATAAAATATTTCCTGACCTCCCCCGGCCAATAGGAGCCTGCCACGTTGCAATAATAGTGTGATGATGAATTTGACGGGCCGAGAATGCCCGTCTGACCGTTAAAACATGGAAAATATAGAGGATGCCCTAGAATTCAATATTTTTGACAAGGAAGGTGGATTTCTTGGTTTCAAACCAACTGAATCATTTTTTGACGTTGTTTTCGAGCTCGGGATTGGGAAAACACTTGTAAAAATTTGGGATTTGATCAATTTCAAGTTTTATATGATTTGAAAAAGGAAAAAAACGACACAATTGGACCATTTGAAAGAGCTAGGGCATAAGAAAGGGGGAAACTTGGAATATTGCTTCAGAATAGGGCAAAACAATAACATTATGGGCATTTTTGAAGCATTCAACTGGGGAAGGTGAAAAATAGATCACCAAATCAACCAATAAAATGTTTGTGAGAAAACCTGGTAATGGAGAATTAGGGTACATTATGTAAATTCAATAATGGGACCAACACAACATAAGAAAGGATTGAAAATTCATTCACAGAGCTTACATTGTCATTTCCATTTTTAAATACAGTGCATTATAATAGCAAGGAGGTAGAAAGCATGTTGCAGTCCTAAAAAAGGTCTGATATTCCACAAATTCACTTGCCAGGGTGAAGGAGGGAGCCTGCAGATCATAAAAAATGTCCAAACCCTTACAGAATGAGCCAAATCTGGC
Source organism: Taxus chinensis (assembly GCA_019776745.2). Classification (NCBI taxonomy): domain Eukaryota; kingdom Viridiplantae; phylum Streptophyta; class Pinopsida; order Cupressales; family Taxaceae; genus Taxus; species Taxus chinensis. The sequence goes on along the minus strand of CM034155.1, from coordinate 82,552,896 downwards.
TTTTAACAATGAAAACCTGAGTTCAGGAAGGAGAAACATGGGAAAATTGAAATCAATGATTCAATCACTGACTAGATTAAGCAAAATAACATGGGTACCCTTAAAATTTTATGCCCCAAGATTTTTGACCATGCTGGAGAAGAATGGAAGCCATACTGCATTAAAAATGGTGGTTGAATGTAAATTCTACTCTTTTCCCCATGCCAAAGTCATTTTTCTCATTTTCCTCTCACTAAACTCCACCAAAAAACAAAATTGAAGATTCCATCATGTAGAGGACTTCAATAGATTTCAAATGACACCAAAATCAAGAAATTTGAGCTCTGGATCAAAAGATATGCCGCTCTGAAGATTTCGGGCAAAACTGGGGCAAAAATCAGGTCAACAGGCCGAAACCCAATGTTTTTTCCCTTTTTTGAATTTGGGAAAAAATCCTCAAAAATCTTCGTGCCCCACTACTCCACTGCCACATGGCACTTCCCAATTCCTTTGCGGGCTCAAATGTCCTTTTTACACCTTTTAAATTTTGGAAAAAAATCCAAAATTTCTCCATGCCTCGCCACTTCGGGACACATGTCACCCTCCTATTCGCTGCAGGCATGTGCTCCAAATTCTTCCTTTGCACTTCCGACCACTTTGGAAAAAATTTCCAAATTCCCACCGCACCCCCAACCTCTGTCATGAATAGGACATGTGTCATCTTCTTATTAGTCTACGAGGTTTAAAATAAAACTTTTATTTCCTTCTTGGCAGGCCTGTGGGCCAGTTTTTTCATTTTTGCCTTTTGCTATTTTGGTAAAAAACCAAAATTCACTCCGTCCCTCTGACCCCTGCTAGTTCCATGGACATGTGTCATATTCTTATTAGTTGTGGGGCTTCCCAGCAAAAAAATTCATTGCGCCATTTTTATGAAATTGTCTTAACTTACCTCCGTCGATTCGATCTCTGCTGCCACATGGCATCTCCTCATTCGCACGGGTCTCAAGCCATTTATTTCCTTTGTGGGCCCGTAAGAAATTTTTTTCTTTGTGCCTTGCCCATTCCTTAGTGATTTTTTATAACTTACCTCCACCGACCTGACATTCCGCCACCACATGGTGCATCCTCAATGGTTGTAGACCTTCCCAGGGAAAATTTCCCTCAAAAACTCCGCCGAGCCATAACTTGCAAAATACAAGGAGTTAGAAGGAAAATTTTACCTTTCTAGAAAGGTGAGAAAATTATCTATTTGATGAGGCTATTTCCAAATAATTTTGAGTGCCTAAAAAGTAAAAAATTTGACTGAGACACAAGGAAGGAATGAAAGAAAGTCAAAATAAGGAAGGGGCTTATTTTGGATAACAATACCTAATACTGTTGCCAAGTACAGTGTTAGGTTAGTTTCTGTTGACAAGACACCTATCCCTACTCTGGAAAAGTCCATCATTGGTATTTATTATCCATTTTCCCCATGGGAAGAAAGGACAACATGGAGTATTAGACCTAGGCACCGGAATAGGACCCTATAGGAAAATTTGGGTTTACAAGTCAAAACTAGGTGTTTTTTAGCATTTAGGAAGTATTCATGAGCTTGAAATATTTAAGAGGATTTTTCCCTCTTCTAGGTTTTAAAACTTAATATCTTAGTTTGAAAGATGAAGAGAAGCCTCGGCGGGCCCTACAGGTGATCAAGATAGGAAAAACTAAAAAGTTAGCCTCCTATTAGCTCATGGTCATTTTCATGATCCCTTAGGTCTTGAAAATCCCCAAAATATGAAAATCAAGAAAAAGGGGTGAATCAAGGTCAAATTTGGTCTAGTTCCCAGCCAACTCGGTCGAGCTAGTTAGCAAGTTAAAGGTGAGCTCTATTGAGCTATACAGGTGAGTGAAACAAAGAATTCACCGTGTAGCTTTCCAATCTTCTCCGCGAGTTGAAGAAATTATTGTGAAGTGCCTTGATGGCAGGTGAGAATAGTAATGGGCTTGATGTGTTAGCTCACCAAACCGGTGAAGTTGTCTTGGGGTCGTAATGGGGTCGAGGTCTGCGAGCTCTCCTAGTTTGGTAGACTGATTTTGAGTGTGCACATTATGTGAAAAGTGGAATTCCGAGATCTACAAGCTCGGAAAGGTTGTAGAAAGGTTAGTTCATGTGGAAGGGGTCCCTTGTGATATGCATAGCAAGCTCGTGAGTTTGACATATAGGTTATCCCAATAGAAAAAGATAAGGTAGAATCAAAGGTGATAGTGAGGGCTAAGCTCAAAGTATCATGGTCATGCTATACATGGATGTAGAAACATAGAGTTGGGGACAACTCATTGGGTAAGCTAAACACATAGTGTGGTCATAAGGTGAATGAAGAGCTTATCGTATTGAGCTAGGGAACTCACGCACATCGGCGGCGATGTAAAAATGGAAGTGAGGCATAGTTGGGTTTGTCAAGGTAAATCAATGAATCAAGTGGAGAATAACATTGTGTCAGCCAAGGATGAATCAAAAAAGGTGCGGAGGTGACTCATCAAGGGCTAGGTAGATAGAAGAAATCCCTAGGCCATACTGGCCCAAACATGATGCAATGGTGAACAAGGTAAACTCGGGCATTGAATTGAGCCAAAAAGAACATAGTGGTGAGATGAGCCCTCGAAAGGCACATACAGGTCGGCCCATATGTTAGATAGCTCAGGATAGTTAATGACCTTGGCACATAGTCAAGGTAAAGTGTGGGTCGAGCCATGTGAGTTTGGGATTGTTGTGCAGAGGACTAGTGTTTTGAAGATCATGGCTTTTGAGATTGGTGAGCCTTTTACACAAGAGAACAAGCGAGGAGCTTGAAGCTCAAAGTATTAATTTTAGATTTGGGGGCTTTATGGAATCAAATATTTCACTGATAAAAATGAATAGTGCTCCATGTGGTGAGTCAAGTTCTGAACTCCAAAGTCTGAATTTCAGACTTCAAAGATTTGGGGTTTTGGAATTTTGGAGGGAGCTCGGAAATGAACAGTAAATGGATCAGTGGGGAAAATTTTTGAATCTCTGAAATGGAGATGTCTAAAATTTTCTCTGTTAAAGAAATATGTCAGAGCATTAGGGATTTCTATGGAAAGGTAGGGAAAAATTAAGGTGCCACATGGATAGCTCGGGGGTTGAGCTAATGAATATGCTGTCCACAGCAGTTCAAAGGCCAATGCAAGGTGGTTGGGATGTTTCGAGGATTTGCTGACCAGTAGGAAATCAATGTGAGGGTGGAAGATTGATCCAATCAGTTTTGGCCAAATCAATTGAATGTGGGATGTGGTAAAAGGCAATATGCCAATGCGGTATGGGTTGGAATTGAAGGCCAAGCTAGCTCGAGGAAATAAAGAGGCATAGAGGTAATTTTAGGGCCAAGAAAGATTGATGCAAAGCAAAAGGAAAGGATCTTGAGCACCAGGTAGGGAGATATAAGGTGACCTCCATGCATGAAATCAAGGGGAGCTTTCCCCTTAGCTTGGTGAGTAGTGCGGCAAGCTAGTCAATATTGCTGTATTGCCTGAAATGAGCTAAAACCCTTCCCTCATAGAAAATGTGATATCTCGAGCTAGGAATGTTCGATTTTCACAAAATACCAATCGTTGGAAAGGTGTAGAAGATATATACATCTTGAAGGTATCAAAAGTGGATTTTTTGATATTTTGGACATCCAAAATTATAGAACATTGAACAGTGGTAGGGTAGGTGAGAAGTCATTAATGAAGATATGGGCACCCATTTTTTAGCATGGAGGCCAAGTACTGAAAGCATGGGCAACTCTAGAGGTGATGAAAGTAGGGATGGATCACCATAACACATAGGAATATTAATTTATTCTTGTCTTGCTCATATTTCATCTATAAATTTTAATGGGGTAGTACATTTGAATGAGTTAATCAATTTTCCTCCCTATACACCCCTTTTCTTTGCCTAGGTGAATTTAGGGCTTTAAGCCTTCACACTATGAATTGTAATGGCATCTTTCCTCTCCCTGCATGTAATTTACTATGCATATTTTAAGGATCAATTAAACTATGTTAGAGTTAATCTTTCTATCCTTTCATGGTTTATTTTTTTCATTTTGCCTCTCATTCCAAATCAGGTGTTCTGTGTAAATTTCATTGTTTCATTGCAAGATTTGGGTGTTTTTTGCTTGCTTGGGAATGATGGATGTATGCATTTTGGTATTTAGTGCATTACCATACTCTCCAAGTTCATTCCTTCACTATTTTTCAGGCTGGGAAAGCGATTGACACCCCCTTTTTCTTTGCACTATCATCGTTCTAGTGTAGAATTTCCTTCATTTCATGTATTTTCTCTATCCCATGTCTCCTTGGAAGTGTTAGGATAGTTTTAGTTACTTATTTTATTGCATTAGGGGTAGTTTAACATTAGGATTAGGAAGAGGAATTTGAAATTCTCTAGAGGTCCACCTCAAGCCCGCAAGTTCCACAACTTGAGAGGTGGTACCCATGTTACACAATCACATCGAATGCCCCTTCTACAAATTTTCCATTCGGGGGGTGTTGTGATTTCGTGATAACAGAGTTGGCATGCCCGGTGTTACAACATTGAAGTCAGGGTTTCATTTTTTATAGTTGTTCCATTATAAGATCTTATCCACCTTATTATATTTGCAAGAAAATTTGGATTACATAGGTCCCTTACATGTCAGATTTTAGAGATTGCAGATTTCAGATTTTGGAGGTTTCATTGCAGGGTCCAAGTTTTGAAATGGATTTTTAAAGGTTTAACATGTGAAAAATTAGTTCCAAGTTTCATAGAAGATAGATCGGGTTTTAGAGATTCCAAAATAGGTCTTAAATCTCAATTTCATAATTTCAAATGTTTTTGGGTTTTTTGCATTTTGGATTTAAGACATTTTAAAATTTAGAGTTTTCAAATTTTGGATTTCAAAACCTATGTTGTATTTTGGACTTCAGAATGCATAGGTTGTAGAGTTTTCAAGGTTTTCAGATTTTGGACTTTGGGTATTCCGGGTTTCAGAGGTTGCACGTTTCAAACTTTAGAGGTTGGTGTGTGGAGACAAGTTTTGAAGTTTTAGATTTCAGAGATTAGTTGTTGTTAAACAAAGTCCAACTTCTAGAACCATTCTTGGTCCCTTCAAGGTGTGCATTAAGGTTTCATTTTCATTTCATAAATTTTTTTTTGTGCTCTTGGTGGAATTTCATTCTTTTGAGACACACGCAAAGCATAACTGACGACTCCATTTGGTCAAAAACCCATTCTCTGAGTTATAGACTTTCCCTCTCTTTTCCACCCATTTGCATCCATTTTTACTTCCATCTCTTTCCATTTTATTCTATTCATGAATTCATGCAATCATGGCTTCATTTGCATCATGTGATTCACATTTGCAGCAATAGTCATACAGTTTTTACTCACCTCCAAGCTTACAAATTTCATTTCCACGTTACAATCAACCATCTCCAAAACATTTTTTTGATGAAAATAAAATTCAATGTACATAATCCTATGAGCAAGATATAGGTCAATTTAGAAATCCACCAAACTATGTAACAATACAAAGTCATGACTATGTAGCTTTGAGAGGCCATCCCACATATGGAGATGATGTGTTTCAGCTAAAAATTCAAAAGATGGAGGCAAGTATGGCATAGTCTAGGGACTCAGCTCAAATGAAAAAATTCAAGATTGATTTTATGGCATCTTGTACATGAGGTGGTCCTATGCTGAGAGACTTTAGCTCTCAATAGAAGATTGAATTCATGATTGAAATATTTCCCCAACTGGTAGGATGGATTGAGTAGATAGAGTCTTTCGTACTTGGTGTCAGGGAACCTTGTTAATGGGTAAGTCCTACACCATCATCTCACAATTTTATCCCCATTCCCCAAAGTGGCACTATCTCAGCCTGAGCTTTAATTTCCAAGCTTCTCACCTGCTTCCCCTAGTGTTAAATCAACTTCTCCATCTCCTAGTCATCCACCCCATTTGGAATGTTCTTCACTTTTTTACTCTAAACCCAAGATCCCTCCACAAGAGAAGAATGTAATACCTCTTCTCCCATAACCAACAATGCAAACAATATTTGAACCAAAACCCACCCCTCATCTTACATTCCCTAATTCATGTCGATAGGAAACTCAAAAGGCCCAGTAAAGAGGAACAACAAAAATAAAATCCCAATAGAGAAGAAATGATAAATTTTATAAGAAATTGTGTTTCAAGGTATGGAATGGAAAAAATTCCCTTGGTGGTTAATCCTTCGGAGGAGGCCAAGGTTAGAGAACAGGTGGTAAAAAATGAGTCTATAACAGTGGAAAAGTAAGAACAAGTAGAGGAATGTCAACAATCAGTATGTTTGGAGTGTAGTGTCCATGAGGGCACTCTATTTTCAGAAATTGTTGATCAACCGCAAGCTATAGAGCCAATGAAATAAGAGAAAGTAGATCTGAATCCAAAATAATATGAGCTACATGCTATGGAGGAGGGTCACATAGATTCAGAGGTCTTAAATACAAGGCAAGATATGAAAGAAACTCTAAGCCCTTTCCCCACTTCACCCTCTATGGATTCTAATTTCAGGAATAATATTGAGCTCTCAAACTTCATGTTTGAGGATGAGGATGACCGTGGTGAACAAGTTGCAGATTCAAAGGTCATAAAAAAAGAGTATGTACATATCAAGAAAAAAAAGTCAATTTCAGAGACCTTACAAGAGGAGGATATCATAGAGAACTTCTTTCTCTCTTTTGGGAATGAAAATTTATACTTTCCTCTTCTTTCATTTTTTCGTTAAAAATGGTATGTCTTATGAATCCACTACAGAGAAGAGTATGAAGGGCCCTACTATTTATAATGGCCCCTCAGTGCATAAATAAGAGGATTTTTACATTTCAAACTTCGATTTGGAGGAAGGGAACATATGTGCAAGATAGTGTTGCCTTCAAGAAGGGAAGGAAAAAATCCTGAGTAAGTAGCAAAATACATTGAAGCAAGTTACCAATGGTTCAACTATGTTGCAAGCAATCTTGAAGAGCTACATGTGGTGGAGGAGTTTCTCACTGCTAAAGAGGATAACATGTAAGAACATGTTTCTCATAAGAGTCCTCTTGAGTCAATATTAGAGGAATTGAATCTTCTAAGTCTCACATTGATCAAGGAGGAAACAAGGTACAAATGTCATCATTTCTGTACAATTCATCAAGAAGGGACATCAATTGTCTTTAGATGAGCCATAAAGAGAAGAAAAAAAACTTACAGATATTCACATTTTCTAGGAAAGTTTTCAGAAAGACTTCCTTATTGGTATTAGAACTCAGAGCAGTGGGTAGGTGCGATGGATCAGGCCATGTCCCATTAGATACCTAGTTTCATTGGAGCAAGAATCAGGGTTTCCACTAGTCATGTTCACTTCCAAACATGAGGATAAGTATCAAAGTACTAAGGATCAGCTATAACACCTCTAATAACCCCATGTAGATCATTCCAAGGAGGTATTTTTCTTGTTTTCAGTTGAAGCCTTGATGGTACGAGTGGAAAATTGGGTCTATGTCAGTTTCGCACTCATGTGCACGACCATGGTCATTGTAAAATCATATACATGGTTTCAAGTTTTGAGAAGGGGAAGTTTCTTTTCCCTACCAGTGTTAGGTTTTGTTTGAAGTATTCTTTCTTTTAGGTTAGTGTATGGTAGGAGTAGGTTTGTTTCTAGCAGAATAAGTGCTTATGCACACTCTACATGTATCATTTGGACATGTATGGTTTGTCCTTTTTACATAGTTTTGTTTTTGTTTTCTCGACTATAGTGCACCATGTTTCAGTTAGCCTCCCAAAAATATATTATAGTAGGAAGAAGCTCATACTTGTAGGGAACAATTGTAACCTTCAAAGAATTCCAAATACAGAGAAACTAAATTTTATAAGGGACAAGTTTTAATAGTTTCCATTATTTTGTTCCTTTAAGATCAAACATAGGTGAACTTCTAGAACCCCTTATAGGATCAAAAATTCACCTCCAATGGTATTTGTTGCATTATAGGTAAAAAAATTCATAACAACAATAGGCCTAAGTTTTGGGAGCAGACCCTTAATCATTCAAAATTTCCCCATGATTGAGGGTAGAAGATCAACCTCAAATCCTTACATAATTCAATTTAGCTGAATATTTTATGTGTTTGTAGGCCTCCTTCAGTAGTGTTCCGAGTAGTGTTTAGGAATAGGAAAAATAAGAATTTAATAGAGTTCCATGATGTCCCAACTCAACAAATATTTCACTTAAAAATCTGCAATGTTCTATGCATATCAAACAATCATTAGTTTCAGTGTGCTTTATACTTGGAAAAATAAGGTTTTGGGATAGGTTCGGAGGTCCATTTTAATCCTTAGGTCAGGATCGTAGGGGGGAAAGAGATAAATTCAAATTAAAACAATTTTCCAGTCATGCGAATTTTAAGTTTTTCTTATAAAGATTGGAAAATGCAAGCGACGGTCAACACAGGTCAGTAATGTTACAAGCAGTTTAAGGGAAAATTAAAAGTTTGGCTCACTTATATGCTATCACTTATGACTACGTTCCCAATGGAAATATCAAGGCTACTGGTCTAGAACATCTAATAGGAAAATGTTCTCAAGAGCTAGTCAATATTGCTGTAGAGCCTGAAATGAGCTAAAACTCTCCCCTCACAGAAAATGTGATATCTTGAGTTACGAATGCATGATTTTCACAAAATACTAGTTGCTAGAAAGGTGGAGAAGAGATATATATCCTAGAGGTATCAAAAGTGGAACCTTAGAGGTTCTAGACCTTTGAAATTATAGAAAAATGTAAAATGGTAGGGTAGATAAGAAGTCATTAATGAAGATATGGGCACCCATTTTTCAGCAAGGGGGCAAAGTATTGAAAGTATGGGAAACTCCAAAGGTGATGAAAGAAGGGATGGAACACTATAACACCTAATAATATGAATTTATTATCCTATAGTTCACATTTCTTCTATAAATTGTAATGGGATTCTGCATTTTAAGGAGTTAGTCATTTTTCCTCTGTATGCACCCCTTGAACTATAATGAGATCTTACCTTTCCCTATATGTAATGTACGATGCAGATTTTAATGAGCAATAAAACTGAGTTTGTGTTAATATTTACGGCCTTTCATGGTTTATTGTTTTCATTTTTCCTCTCATTGGAAAATCAGGTGTTCAATGCAAATTTCATTGTTTCATTGCAGGATTTGGTTGTTTTGTGCTTATTTGGGAATGATGGATTTATGTGTTTTGGTTTATGGTGCATGACCACCCTCTCCAAGTTCATTCCTTCACTATTTTATAGGCTGGGAAAGTGATTGACACCCCCTTTTTCTTGGTACTATCACTATTCTAGTGTAGGATTTCCTTCATTTCATGTATTTTCTCTATCCCTATCTCCTTGAAAGTGTTAGGATAGGTTTAGTTAATCTATTTTATTATATTAGGGGTAGTTTAGAATTAGGATTAAGAAGAGGAATCCAAACTTATCTAGAGGTCCACCTCAAGGCCGTAAGTGCCACAGCTTGAGAGGTGGTACACATGTTACATAATCACACCGAATGCCCCATCCATAACTCAACAAATCGGGGGGTGTTGTGATTTTGTGATAACAATATATTGGCCTCACGTTTGATAGGGAATAAAGATGGGGACATGTTTTTATACTATTGGGATCCCATTTTCTAGAGAATCAAGATGTATGGCATGGTATATGCTTGGGAAGTAGGTATCTTGGGTACCACTTATTATGATATTTATAGGGTTTTCCTACTGGGGGCTAAGTCCCTCACCCACCCCAAACTTATTATGTCCTCAGTTAATAAGAAGATAATCCCCTACCAAAGGGGTACCATGATCCCCTATTAGAGTAGTTAGATGGGTGGACATGGCTCCACTTAGGGGCCCTACATAGTTATTTTCTACATTAACGTAACAACCATGATAGCCCAACCATATTAGGATATGGTATGCTAGTGGAGTTAGGAGATGACTTATTTGACTGCTTGTATCATGATAGTTTAGTTAGTTGACTAGAGTAGTAGGGAAAAGACCCATCTAGTACTCCGAGTACCTCAAAAATTTGGGCATCCTTACTTTGATGCTATTCTAACTGTTCATACAGTTTACAGAGGGATCTTGGAGGTGATAACCACATAGAGAGGCTAGTTAGAGTGGAAAATTTCTACACTTGGGGTTTCCATTAGTACATGGCATGGCACACAAGTTCTAGGTGATGAGGTAGTAGTTAGTCCAATGAAAGTGATCCAAAATTAGGCATTCCTGACACACAACAAGGAGGAGGAGGAGGAGGTCAAGATCGATTTGGTATTAGGATAAGACACAAAATATGAGAGGTAGGCAACTGTAGAGGCCTCAACAACTGCTAGAGTTGAGGAAGACACAGAGGAGGATATAGTGCATAAAAAGGATTCCTTTCATACAAAGAAGTAGGCATTAACACATTTAAATAATTAGGAGTAGGTAAGAGTTGAGTAGGATCACATATTATCTCCTTCATAGAGACTAGTCGTTGATCTAAGTTGGATGCTTAGAGATCCAAGTGAGTGAAACAATCTTTACCCTACATTTACTTCCTAGACTAGATGTTAGTAGGCTACTCTAATTTTTTTTCATTTTGTTTTAAAATTTTCTAACTTGTTATTATTTATGTTCAACTTATAGATATTGTGGATGGATGGCGAGACCTTATTCATCACATGAACTTATATATGTTCGCGATCCCCATGGGGAAGACTCGAGGGGTGTTACTTTTTTACTCTGGACATTTTAGACTAGTTGGTTGGAATAAATACATGTTCACTCTAGCTTAACATGCCAGAGAGGAGATGATTTGAATAAGGAGATATATTTCCATTGATAAGGATAGAGAGACAAAAAATAGGAAACTCACTTACTGGAGCTATCACTAGTGGTCACTCACCTGGACAATCTCATGGGCATTCACATAAATCTACACATGGATGTTCTCATGTTACACCAAGCTGTTATCATCGCAGGAGTCGTAACAGGAGACCTCACCATGCCTCTTCGTAGGGATCTAGGAGGGAGGGATATTCTTAGAGCCTTTACTGCTTTGAGACAAATTTTTACATGTATATCTATTTTTTTGTATTTTTAGCTCTTAGAGAGCATTTTTTACCACACTTACTCTATAGTATGATGACATTGTACATGAGAAAATTTGATATCTTATATACATATTATTTTTTGGCATTCCTTGTAAGAGTTAAATTTGTTATGGTTTATCTAATCTGTGTACTCTTAGATGGTTTGGAATTTCTGATGTTTTTTATGTTTTAGAATGTATGGTATGGATGATGATGTAATGTGATAAATAAAATGACTATGTATAATTATGCATGTGACAATAAAATGTAACCTAGATACTTTATTTTTCAAGTAATATTTAGGATTTATATTTCATTGGTAAAATGTGTTGAATTTGATATGATGAAAAGATGAACTCAATCCATTCTTAACTCCACACAACAAGTAGGATGTGAGGGATCATCACCAAGAGTCAATAAGGACACAAGTTATATGATTTGAAGAATGCAAATGTGAATGATGATCGAGAGACAAGACCTTGACAAAGATCCAATTAGAGACTTGTAACTCAACCCTAACCAAGATAAAATATACATTTTGAAATGAAATTTTCTTGTACGTTTTTATAGAATTAGATTCATGAATGGCCTATTGATTAAAAAATATGGTTTTGAGGAACAATTCTCTCTAAACATACACATCTAATTCATTTTCATGGGGATTTTTCAAACCACTTTTATTTTTTTACTTATTTGAAACTTGTGATTTACCATTGTGAACCCCTACATCTTGCCCCATGCTACTAGTAAGAAGCATGTGATCATCACCAAGGAAAAATCATAGTTGATTAAGGGTACTTCCCTCCTTTCCCAAACTCATGCTATCAGTAATAAGAATGGGATCATCAATAAATATTGGTAGCGATGATAAGTTTAGTTTTATTTGTAAAAGAAATAATTTTGTGTTGTTTTTAATTGACTTTGGATTTTTATTTCAAGAGGGAACATTTTTCCCTAGCCTCAACCCCATGTAACCAGTAGGATGTGAGGGATCACCACTGAAGGTTGAGATAGGAAAACAAATATTTTGAGATGAAATGTTTAGAATGTTTTTATAATATAAAGAGATTTTTAGGGGAAGATTTATCATCGAGAAGCTTCTAGAGAAAACTATGGGCAAGAAACATATGAATTGGAAGAAACCATGAAGATAACTAAGTATAAAAGTCCTCGTAGAATCATTGTCACTATTTTGTTTCACAAACCAAGATGATGAGATAGATTGAGTAGCTTGAAGAAATGAAGTGAATATTGAAGAGATATGATTTGATATATTTTACAATGTTTGAAATCTTTAAAAATTTACTTGAAAAGAAAGTTTCTAGTTTACAATTTAAATGATATGATAATGCTAATGACAAAGCAATATGAATGCAATAATGTACAATGTGGAGATGTAAGTGACTATATGTAAAATTGTTTGAGGTAAAGTGATTTGGCAGACTCACAAAAATATTAACCTCTAAAGTACATAGATGATATGCACCATTCTTGTATTCTTCCATTACTTGGTACAAACCTAACATTTTTGGTCTAAAATTTCTTCATTTTTTGACTATTTTGTCTATTTGGCTATCAAGTCATAAAAACAGGTCTCCTACCCAAATTTCCTATTCATAGATTTTCTTGTTGTACTAGTGACACATTATGTCAACATAAACTTGATGATGTTGTTAGGCCCTAAGCCACATTTCATCTGGGATATATGAATAATAAATTCCCATTTCTTGGTAGGAATCATTGTTAATAATGTCTTGCGGAGACACAAGAAGACTTGGTAGCTCTACCTCAAGAGGAAAGATTGCTTCAATAAAAAAGACTAGATAAAAAGGGGTTTACCCCGTAGGTGTTCACACTCAGATTATGTAATCCCACAAGGCTATAAATAGCTTTAAGTGCCAATATTTATTATTCTCCTTAAATTTCTTAAGGAGGATGGAATTTAAAGTCTTATTAGTAGTCTCAGCCTGTCAGTTGGCTTGATGGTAGTATAAAAAAGCAGTCTGATGATATATATTAAATTGATCACATAGCTCATGCAAACCTTCATTTTTAAATGGATTTCCATTATCTGAGATAACAACCTGTGGTACACTGTGCCTATAACTGATTTGATTTAATATGAACTTGGCAATAACCAATCTAGAAACTATGGTTAGAGGTATGGCCTTAACCCACTTTATGAAGTATTATGTGGCCATGATGATGAAGTTGTGGCCATCTAAAGATGAGGGAGATAATTTCCCTATTAGATCAAGACCCCAAGTATAGAAGGACTAAGGTGTAACAATTGGCTGTAGAGCTTGTTCTGGGATATGTATGGTATGTGAAAACTCTTAACACTTTTGGAACTTACGCACATATTATATAGCATCTTGTTCTAATGTGGGAAAAAAGTATCCCATTTAGTGGATATTTCAAGTGGTTGAATTCCCTCCAAATTGGCCACCATAGACTCCACTTTTGGATTCAAACAAAATATTCTCTACTTCTTCTTCATCAAAACATCTAAATACCATGTCATCAAAGGATCTATGATAGAGAACTTCTAAAATTACATACTTTATGGATACGATATGCAACTATCACCTTTTTTACGAATTGTATCTTTTAGGATAATTTTAATCCACTATGTGATTTATAATTTCTGCATGCCACAAACAAGAGGAAATGGTGGGCCTTTCCTCTATATAGAATGCACATTCATCAGGGAAATATAGATCGACTATCTGTCTACAATCTATAGGGTTATCGTCCAACCAATAATTAATGATTTGTCCCTTGACAAACTTTTGATTGATGAAAGTGAGTTCAAACTCACCCATCAATGTGATAAATCTTCCAACCTTTTTATATAAATATGCTTGCATCAAGAATGTATGAAAATGTTTTGATTTAAAAATTACTCGCATGTATTGGTTAAACATATAGTGCCTTAACCTCTTAGTAGCGAAGACGACAGAAAATAAATATTTCTCCACTCGAGTATACCTTGTTTTGCAATCAAAGAGATTATGACTAATGAAATGTATGAATTTTTCATGACCATCATCATCCTCTTGTACTAACATGCACGCTATCAAGACATTAATGGCTTGATAATATAGAATTAGAGGGTGATCAAATTTGGGTGGCATTAGTGTAGGTGGTGACATGAGAAAGATCTTGACTGAATAAAACATGTTGTGAAATTCATCGGTCCATTCCTTGGAAAAATATTTCCTTAGAAAGTCATTGATAGGGTGAATGACATATGTCAAATCAGGGAAAAATATATGAATTTCCCCAAGCTTGCCCAAGAAAGATCTAATGTTGGACTCATCCCTTAGTGGGGCCATCTCTAATATTTCTCAAATATTCACAAGATCTACATCAATACATAAAGATGAAATGATATATCCCAAAAATTTACCCCATGTAACTCTAAACATGTACTTTTTTGGATTTAGGGTTAAATTTTTTTCAATTAATAATGAGAGAATAATATGAAGACTTTCAGGATGGTCACCCCATTTCTTATACTTTTCCAGGATATCATCAACATATGTTTCCAAAATATTATGGATGATATCATGGAAGATATATGTCATGGCCAATTGATATGTGGCTCCAACATTCTTTAGACCGAAAGGCATGATGACATAAAAAATGTCCCTGAAGGAGTAGTGAAGGTAGTCTTAGTCTGACCCTCCTTAGAGATCCTTTTTTTTCATATCCAAAAAATCTTTCCATGTGAGAAAACAAATCATAACAAGTCGTTGCATCCATAATGATGTCAATAGAAGGAAATAGGAAATCATCCTTAGGGTAGACTTTGTTGATGTCCCTAAAGTCAATGAAAATCCATATCTTCCCATTATTTTTATAGAATGGGATGATGTTTGAAAACCAATGGAGTATCCTACTAGTTTAATAAACCATAATTGAAGGAGCTTCATTAATTCCTCCTTGACCATAAAAACAACCTTAGGATTCATAGGTCTCAGTTTCTATTTTATAGGTTTCATGTCAGTTTTAGTAATCATGTTACGTGAGAAACTTGTCATCTCCTTATAACTAAAAACAAAATATTTGGAATTCTCTTTAAGCAATTTTGTGTGTGCTTTTACTTCTTCAGGAAACAAAAAAGAACTAAGGTTTAAGATTCTATGTTCTTCTTCCATTCCCATGTTAATATCTATAGTTCCCTTAATTAAAGAATAATTTCCCTCTTTGAATTCCATAGGACCTGGAGGTAGATCTAGTTCCTCTTCCTCAACTTTATATATTTCAAAATATTTTGATGATAAAGTATTCATTTTTATGTCCCCAAAGTAATAACAAGGGTGAGGGGTAAAAGAAAATCCTTTCTCATGATGTGCAGGATGAATTCCAGTATATATGTGTAGGTATCCTAAGATCACCTCGTCATTCTCCATAAAATATAGTGTAACATGCTCATTTTTCATTATCCATGTATGCCAACATTACATTAATTGGAATCTTACAAACTAAAGTTTCGAATCAGAAAGAGATGGTGAATTCTATTTTCTTTAAATCCTCATTAGGAAAAAACTGAGAGGAAGAAGTTGAAAAAGAATCAAAAAGTTGGTTCTAATCTCTTGGAACAACTGCAATAGAAATAAAATCAAAATATTTACATAGTCCATGCACAAAATACTTGTAAAGTTTGAGGTCTCTACTCTAGTCTTGTAAAATTCTGAGACCTAGTTTACAATAAGTTATAATTCACCTATGAATATGAAATTTTGCACACCCATCCTCTTTGATACAATGATACCAAAAAGTAGAGCTTCATATTTTGATCCATTGTTCGTACATTCAAAATTCAATTGAAAGTAAAAAGGAATAACTCTCCCTTATGGAGAAGTGAGAAACACCCTTGCCCTCGCACCATAGAGGCATTTTTCTCCACCATAGTTGAGAGCCCAAAAAATATGAAGAAAGATAGATGTTTCATCATTCTTTGAATCCTCTTCTTGAAATTCATACATGTCAACCATGCAAATCTCTCTATGGCCTTATGTCAAAAGAGAGGCTATCCAAAGAGCATGACATATGCCCAGAGATTAGAATGGGAGGATAATTAGTAAATCATTCTCCAAGAGCTTCACAATATCTGCCATAGTTTTTGTTGAAACTGTCTCCACTACGGAAATTTTGTTCTTGTTAACATCCACTCCTTCAATCTTGTTAGGTGGCTCTAATCCATTTTGGGGACAATGTTGGATGTGGGAGTTTCTCCCTATGAAAAGAGGGGCTTGTTTAATTGGTTTTTGGGAGATCAAATTATGAATGGACATTAAGATTCTTCTTAATTTTAGCTAGGTAAATGTTGAAAAAATTTGGATCACCTTGAGCCACAAATACTTTCACTCGATGAAGGAATGTGACTTCTTGAAACAAATTAGAGGGAATGACCTTCATTCTATGAATCCATGTCTAACCAAGGATCATATTATAATTTATTTCCGTACCTATGATATAAATATTTGTCAAAAAAAATTTAGGTCATATACTGACTGGGATAACTATGCTCCCAATGGAAGTATCCATAAGGCTATCATAGCCTCGTAGCGTGTTTCAAGTTGAATAACAATTCATTTCTCTATAGCCTATATTTTGTAAGAAATAAAAGGGGACAATGTTAATTGTAGCTCCATCATCAATCATAGATCTCTTGATATAATTGTTGTAGATCCATACCTGTAAGTATAATTCAATATCACCTCTCTACCCTAACTCGGTATTTGTGGAAATCTTACTAATATCGAAAACAAACCCAATGTCTCTCTCATGCCGGCCTAGTGGATAGATGTCAAAGTCTATATGATTAATTTGGGCCTTTAGAGGAGGAATAAATTTAATTAAGTGACCAAGACCTAACATGTTGGACCTCTTCAAAAATCAAACATCTTCTAGATATTCCACACATGTTGGACCTCTTTTTTCCAATCAACCTCTTATGGTCAAACAAAAACCCATACCAATCAATTCATTTAATAATGAATAAGTGATTGGATAATTTATGGGGGTACATGAAGATATTCCTCTACAAGGTTGCGAGAATGAATTCTCTTTAGGCCTCGATACATTCACGTATTGTGGGGAAGATTTTGATTCCTTTTATTAGGAAATAGAGGAAGACCCTATGATCATCAAACTTGATCCTCTTCTTATTCTTCCATCTTCACATTCTTCATTATATTATGAAATTCTTGGGTATGACATTGATCCATGGCCTATCTTTTCATCACCCAATCATTCTTTATCTATCATGATTCCTCAATCACAATCTCACCTTGGGTAACTGCTAAGATAGTAGCCTTTATCTTCTATTTATGGGTCACCTCTGGGTAGCCCATCCTCTTCTATAATTGGGCCACATCCTAGTATACCTTCATATTCTATATATGTGATACCTCTTAGTATCCCATCCTCTTCAATTCTTGGACCGTATCCTTTTCGTACATAAAATTATCCTTCTATTAATGATTATGGAAAGCCCACCATCATTTCTCACTAAACATCCACTTTCTTCTCCTATTTTGTGGGATCAGATGAGTCACATATTAGCTTATAGGAAACCCAAATAGTTTCTTTATCAAGCTAAGATAAAAAATTCCAAGAGCTTCAAAGATCCCACAAATTGAAACAATTATAAAGTTTAGAATCAAACACGATTCAAGAATGCACACCAATTAAACCATCAAGTATGATACAAAGTGCATAAAACTGTGGATAGGGAACTCAACCTTTCACATAAAAAATCCATGTTTCAAAATAAATTGCAGTCATTTATTGAGTATGAGCTCACCACGATCGTCAAGATCAGAGATAATATGAATAGTGATAAGAAAAAATGCTTAATATCCCTTATCAAGGAAATTGTGAACATTTTTATTGGATCTTATCATGCAGATTGACATTGATTGGTCCCAATTTCCAAAAATCTAAAAAGAAAATCAAAAATACAAAAAAATGAGAAAACATTTAAAGAGTACAAATAAAATCAAAGATACAAATATCACACATTACAATCAAGTATTGCATACACATGGATGTTATTTCTTCCCTTATTTCCATTCCTTTACATATCATCCATCATTTTCATACCTTCAATGATATTTTGGTTAATCTATTCACACACATTTTGTGACATTTATCTCTATGGTATCCATTTGACTTTGGTCTTTCATCACCTTAGTAAATTAAAGAATGACCGACCTTGTAGAGTTCTTATCATAATGAACATCTGATAAAAAATTTATGAAGAAATTTTGAATGTATTTGTTGACACTAGCCAATGTCGTCACCCCAATCACTCCCACATCCTTCCATAAAGCCATAAGTGATTCTTAATCACTTGTAAAAATAATCAAAAGAGCTGAAATAAATTTTTAGAAAGAAAACGAATGAATCAAAATCAAAAGAAAAAATAAAATTGATATATAACTCTCTCTTGGGGTATTTCTAATATCTCTATTGGGGTTATGGATGCTTGGGTGGTAGTAGAGAAATGCTGTGATTAGAATCAAAAACATCTCTATCGAGGATATGGACGCTTGGCTGGAAGTGGAGAAATGTTCGATTCTCTTTCCACCCTCCATCAATAAATCAAATTTGAAAATAAACCATTCCTACATATTAACTAAGGAGTCTTCACTTGTTTATCAAATCTTCCCTCCAAGAGGTAATAAATATCCA
This sequence comes from Taxus chinensis, assembly GCA_019776745.2. NCBI lineage: Eukaryota > Viridiplantae > Streptophyta > Pinopsida > Cupressales > Taxaceae > Taxus > Taxus chinensis. The sequence continues at coordinate 82,534,061 of CM034155.1, read as the reverse complement.
TATGCACAAACTGGATCTCGAAGAGAAAACAAGATTAGTATGCTACCAAGTGTCTTTTTTGGAACTTTTTCAAACTCTTAATTTAGTTTAAATCTTTTCTCATGATTCTTTCCTTTGGCTAGTGCCTAGTCACCTTTGTCATCATGGGGCTTCTAGCTACATTTTCCATATCCTTTCATAACATTTTTTGTTCTTCTACTTCATTTAGAACATCCATGTGTATAAGGTTTCATTTTACCATGTTTGAGGGAAAATTTCTCCCTTATTTTAATAAAATGATCTTCTACTTCTTTCTATCATGTATTTCCTAGCCAACTTACACTAGGGGCATGCTTTCTCCATCTTAGCACTTCATTGGTTTAGGCTCATCATCATGTTGAACCTATTCACATTGGCCCTAATCCAACTTCTATGTGTGTAGAGTTTGCCTTTGCATATTCCCATCTAATGTTGCAGGAATATTTACATCTTCACCTTCTTGCAAATAACATGTGTAATTATTCCCTTGTACATCGCATCTATCACTAGGGGAATCCATGTTTCTTCATTTCCTTGAACATAGCTTTGGAAAACTTCCTAGAAAATCACAAAAACATTTGTATAAATTTTTAAAACTCCCAAAACATTCAAATATGTTAGCCGATAAAATCAAAACATCTAGAAATGCATTTCATAGAAAACTCCAAAATAATAAAACATTGTCTCCAGATAATACAAAGAATAGAAAAAAACGTTCCAAAAATGCCCCACAAAAACAAAGTAGTAGTTTGCTTACTTTAGTTGTTTTATTTGTACATAGTTTTGGTTTTATTACTTTTTCATCTTTTGTGTTTTAAATTATATTCATTTTTTAGCTTAGATTAAGTGTTACTTGAATCTGTTGTACATTGCATTGAGTTCATTTTTATCTTGCATACTTGTATATTATTTTGTTGTCTTAATTAGATTTTATTAATTTGTGTTGTCTTTCTTGCTTGTATAGTTTGTTGTCATCTCATCATCATATCATCTATCATCACATCTATACATCATATATAAATAAATTTTAAGCTACATCATCATGAAACAAACAATTTAACATGTATGATAAGCTAAGATCATATAATATCACCAAGAGTGGAAAGAGGGATCACCTTCTATCCCCCCATCAAACATAGACTATAATAAAAACGTGTATTAAAAATGATATCTCATAAACAAGATGTGATAAGTAAACATAGTCCATCATCATCATAAATCCATATAAATAAAAATGTTAGTGTACAAAACAATGTGTATTGATATACATCAGATACACTAAACCATCATGGGAATCTATAAAAAAAAATGTGCCTTCATCACGAGGCATAATAAAAAACAATACATAAGTACATCCGTAGAAAAATGTGCCTTCATATCAAGGCATACATCAAAAATAGATACATCTGATACAATACAAAAGATTCAAATATGAATCTCACCCATGCTGGGACTTTGTGGCCTAGGGCCCTGAGGTGGTGGCATATGTTGAGAAGAGGCTCCATGATGAGGTGATGGCTATTGAATGGATCTAATAGACATAGATGACATATGTGATTTAGATCATGAATTTTTGTTGGCTACATGATTGTAATCTAGGGCCCTCTGGTTAAATGGAATAAAACCATGGAAAATAATCCTATAATAGGTGGCCTCACCTGCAATGGCTGCATAATGAAGAGATAAGTCTTATACTCCTGATGCTACACTTTCCTACTAAAGTGTATGGTGCTTCACTCTCGTGCTCACTATCTTGACCTGTAGATAGACTCTCTATGTAGCTAACTGATCCCTCTCAATAGTAACTTAAAGCTATTGTGCTACCATTTTTTGTAGCTACTTCCTCAAGGTAGATAGCTCATCTACATGTTGTGCACCCTATCTCGATGGATATCCCAGAGAAACTTGTACTCTTCTCTACATCCTTCCCCCATTAGAGTGTGTGGTGAGGACCCCAATCCATCCCAACCATCATCATCTCTATCTCCTCCCCTATCTCTTCCATCCCATCCATCCCATGGTAGGATGTGTGGTGGGCTTGGTGCACGTGAAGGTGATAAGGGTACCTGTAATGGACCCTATTGTAAAGGAACTTGTTGTAAAGGAATCATCTATAATGGATCTTATAGTGGAACTTGGAGCACTTATGGAGCTTGTACCTATGGATGTGTAAGAATCTAACCCTAAACTAGTATATCAAAACTCAATCTACCCTAGCCCTGTTCCTATGGATCTTCCTGAGCCCCTACTTGTGTACATGCCTATGTTTGAGCTCTAAGATCTTAACCTTGTAGACCCTGTGCTACTACTACAACCCAAAATTGTATGGCTACCTACAGTATAGTAAGACACCATTATAATAATGTCATGTACCATGTAGGGTAATCTTAAGTCTCCCCTGGATCCACTATCTGTGGTAACTAGACCCAAGGCTATGGGACCACCTATGCAAAGCTATCATGTGCTTGTCATAATATAATCCAAGTCCCAATGTCAAATTTATCTTTGGGTCTGTGCCCGTACCACATCTTATCTTTAGGAATCCCCTGGACAAGGCCAAAAAGACACTAAAATCTATCCACTCAGTACCACTAAAGGATATGGTCCCTTCTCCTAATGATACAATGATCAACACCCACTATTCTCAAATATGTCACATCCTTGGGCCACTGGTACAATCTATATGGCCACCATGTAATCATGAAAAGATAAATCTCATCAAAGGACTGCCTATAGTAAGGTGTGTCTATAGTGTGGCCATGTATGTGCTTTCCAGCTAGTACCCAACCCATAATAGATGGATCATTGAGAGCCCTAATTCATAACACTTCTAATGGGCACTCTATGGCAATATGATCTTAGACCCATATCTGAAGTAGTGTCATTAGACCTAAAGTCTTCCTACCGAGGTATGCTATCAAATGTAAATTGAAATACAAATGGGTTAGTAAACACTACCCCAACAATAAACCTCTCCACTAATAAGACCATGTATAACTCCAATGAGACTAAGGAGAAGTATGCATTAGACTTGTTAGGAAGTAATATGCCACTGACAAGAGCCATTGAATATACTAGAACTCATGAAAGTTGGTGATTAGTAAAGCACATGGTAATGTCAACTAACATACCCCAGTGGGGTATGTCCACTGCACTGAATATCTCAGTAATGATATGAAGAATATGGCTTTGGTTTCCCTCATAAGTAACTAACTAGCCTTGGATCAACACTCTCAAAATGTGCCACACATCCTCTAAAGTGGCTCTCATATCACCTGTCACAAAGTGAAATGTCTGACTCTTTCTCTGCCATCTCTCAGCTAAGGCTGTAAGAAGGTTGTGGTCCAGAGTGATCTACTACATGTCATCCACATGTGAAAGACCCGTAACATCTAAGGTTATCTCCAAAAATATGACATTGCGCTGTGAAAATGTGGCCTCATAGGCCTGTGGGCACCCATGTTGCTCCCATGTCTCCAATCTAGGTAGGCTAATATGCAATCAGGTAACACACCTTGTTCATCTCATTTTATTCTATAATGCATCATCTAAGTTGGTTTATTCATGATTAAATTCTTCTATTCATATTTTTTCTAAACCATCCTAAAATTTCTTCTAAGGACATAAAAAATTGACCTTTTATGCCAGTGCATCCTTTGTAATGCTAGCGTGCCATTTTAGTGCCAATGTTCCCCTTGCAGTACCTTTTGTGCCCATTTTCACACTAGTGCACCTAGTGCAGGTGCCCCCTTTCCCACACTAGTGCTCGTGTTTTCATGTATATGCACTATTTTCCCACTCAAACCCCAGTTCAATACCAATACATCTATTTTGACGCTAGCACGCCATCTTCAACACATATGTTCCCGTGCCTGAGTAACCATGCATTATTCATGCTAGTGTGTCTGTTTGTAACACCCTTGCTAGTTGTCATTTTTCTCCTTTGCATTCAAGTGTTTACATGTGATTTTCCTTTTAAGGATATGTTCTTCTGATGATTGGAAATAATGCTTGATATGGATAAGTCTTTTTTTTCTCTTAAGATCCTTTGACTGAATTGGAATGGATTTCCTGAATCCACTTTTTTTCACTTCTTGTAGGTGATTTGCAATTTGGTTTAAAAGTTGTAAACTTACCTATTTATCTAACTCATCCTTGGATCAATTTCAGTGATCCAATGAATGTTTTAAATCTACTCTGTTGAATGAATAGTAAATTGGCATTCCATTAATTAAGATACACATTAGACTAAACTTTGTAGTTACAAGTTCTTTGCTTTTTGTGTGAACATATTTCCATTCAGTAGGTTATTTTTCTTGGGTCTTTGGAGATCGACCATGGCAAGTCATTGCTGATGAAAATGGAAAAGTAGCCTGTTCATGACATAGGAGAGATTCAGGATCCTATATAGGACTAACCTACGGGATCCTAAGCTAGGTAAAAATATTTTCTACCTAGGATATGTCACTTGATAGAATTCTGATTCTAACCTAAAGCTTCTTATTCTATTAGGATTGGTTTATTTGCAACCTAACCTAAGCTTGGTGCAAATGGATTTGGAAAGGTTACTAGGTATTAAAATTAACCTAGATCCTAATACTACAAGGTAATAATTGTAATCTAACCTAATGCCTAAAACTATTGTGTTTTGAATTAATTTTCCTATGTGGAAATTATCTAAACCTATTTGCTACGGCCTATGGTGGGGGTTAGTTGTTAGTGTTATATCCTAAGGTATAAATTTTAATCTACCTAAGATCTAACCTAAGCAATATAATCTATCCTAAACTAATGGATATGAATGGGGAATTAAGTGGTCGCATGCATTTGGGTGATGGTTCCTAAGGCATATATGTTATTGATAATGTTGGTAAATGCATATGGATTACTAGATGACTTGGCGGAGGCTTAGGTGGAAGTGTCACTAAAATGGAAATGCATGTTATTTTTGACTTGGCATTCGCCAGACTTGGAAGGTGATGGCAAGGAAGATTAGGTAGAAGATTTGGAATTAATGGAATTTATTACTTTCAATTTTTGTGCTCAAACCATCTTGGTAGGCATACAAGCAGATTTTTCTCAGGTTGTTTCACCTTGCATGTTTCATTGTTTTTACTCTGCATGCTCTCTGGTTTTCTGAACCAGTAGATTGAACTGCACTTCATGGCTATTTTTGAAGTTTTGAATCTATTTTCGTTTTGTGGAATCTATAAGAGGAATTCTTGAAAAGGAATTTGGTTGTTTTATATTTTGTAGAGAAGAGGAGAAGTAGTGAGCTCGGTTGGAGGTCTTCTTTGATTTGATAGAGACACTATCAGGCATGATAGGCTCTAAGTGTTAAAATCTCTTGCTTTCTTCTAAGTATTTTCATTAAAACAACTCTGATTTGTTGGGTTTTGTGTAATGCATGCTATATCAGGTTAATAGGTTATTAGATTTATTAAATCTTGCATTCTTGGTTTCGAATCCATGGTATATGTGATTCTGTTGGAAACTTATGTTGTGTTATTTTAGCACCAGAAATATGCATGCAATAAGGAAGTTGGTAACTCTGCTTGGCATTTTCAGTTTTTGGTAATTGTTTGTTTTGGTTCTGATGACTTTCGTTGCCAATAAATTACTAGCTAAGTTTTTATGGAAACTCTGAGTTCCGCCTATGTTTGTTGAGATTAGTGTTTTGTGAACTCGATATGTTTTGTGATCTCAAAATGGTCAAATGCTCGTGTTTTTATGGAAGCTTGTATGCAAGTTTGAGTTATGTCTGAAACTTGAGGAGTATTTGGGAACTCTTTTTAGGTTTCTTGGTGTTATGATGCTTGTATTTTGTTTTATAAATATAAGGAACTGTGATAGAATAGTAGATGGATTGGTTCTTGTTTTCTAACTTGTGAAAAATTGATTGTTACTGAAACCCTCACACTGCTTGTTACATGTGTTGTATTATTATGGATAATATGGACTGTTGTTAGTTCGCATAAGGTTTGGTGTTTGTGTTTTATTGTGACCTTATGAATTGTATAGGGAGTTCATAGAGAACACAGTCTTAGTAATTTGTGGTGTTTAGTCTGAACTCTATTTAGGATCTTACAAACCATTTCAGTTGGTAACTAGGATTTGATAAGATGATTAATTGAAAATGGAAGATTGATTCTTAATTTGAACTGTTTAAAGTTTATTCATTGCATTCTATCCAGCATTATGATGCGGGAGTTATATTAACTCAATATGGAGTAATGTGATGCAAAGCGATTCAAGGAAATTGTTTCTTATTGTTGGAAATGGAAACCTGAGCAAGGTGTCAGTTTAGTTGGGATTCTTCCTTGTTTTCTTTGTGTAAAGATGTAAACCAAAAGGGAACATAGGTTGCCCTAAGTTTTTATAATCAATTGAATGATTTTGATCTTGGTGAGAACTTATGCTCATCATGGTGCTCGGATTTGTATTTCGAGTCTTGGGCAGAAAGTATCTTTTAAATATGTTGTTAGATCTTGTCATTTAAATTGAGTTTATTACTGGAGTGAATTATTTTAAAACTCAGAACTCTTAAAAAGAAATAGATGCATGTGCATGGAGAAAACTAGAAACATGGTCTTATGAGTTATTTGGTAAAATTTGTGAGATTTTGACTGGATACATATTTGTAGTTTACCATTCTTATTGGAAATATTGTCTTGATTGAGCTCTTGGGTAATTCTGAGCGTTAGTACTTACTCGGATTTCTCTTCTTGTTAGATCCACTGAAGGAATGTAGAACCTATAAAAGGATTAATTATGATTTTTTTGTGTCTATGGACTGTGTATGACCTTCATTGTTAATGTTCCTATTTGAAATGGATCTCTTGCTTACAATGGGAAGATTTTAAAAGAAAAGTTGCATTAGATTCCTTCTTACTTTAAAGTTTTCTTGTTCTTCTTTTGGGAACTCTTATACGAACTTAAACTGTATATATTGAAAAAGGGATTTTGTTAATTAAGTTGAAGGAAATGATTACTAGGTAGGATCATTTTTGTTAAGCTTCTTTTCTAATACAGTTGGGTTAAGTTCATTTGTTGGGAACCTTCTGTTAATTATTGTTATGGGAAAAAGATAACCATTACTTGATTAGTCTTCTTATACTTTTCATTTTACTGAAATGAAGTAGAAAGAGATTGATGATTTGTTAGTAAAAAGAAAATGCAACCTTGTTGTTTGACTATTGATCCATCATCCCTTCTTGGATTTATTTTATGTGAATATGTTCTGATGAATACCTTAAAATGTTGAATTTTAAAGTAGTTGTCCTTTAAATGAAACACTTTAAGTCATGATATGAACCTGTTTCTACCTTGCGGATGTTATGTATTTTGGCATAATGGAAATGGTTATCTTCTTCTTTACTTAAAATTTAGATGAAAACATCTTAACGAGATTATGTTGTAAACACTTCTTTTATCTTATAGTAAAGATAAGTGTTGTATTCTATTGTGGTAGAATTGGAAACAATGAGATGTTATGTTCTGTTTTTAGTAAAGATAATTGATAGGATCAAGTATACTTTACTTTGTAAGACATATATTATAAATTATATTCTGTTCTTCTTTCAGAAGTGAATTCAGATTCATTAATGCTCTTCTTCTTTTATTGTTATTACTTATGCTTAGTGTATGAAATACTAGTTGTTCATTAAAGCAGGGTTGTTTTTATTGGAACAATTAGTGGAATGCACTTCATTTTAAGGCTTAGTGCTTATCATGCTCAGTTCATTAAACTGACCCGTGCTAGTATTTTTGTAGATGGACTTCGTAAGTGATAAAAGAAGGCATAAACTTATATGATGCATTGACTTATTTAAGTCTGATTCTTGTGAAGAATTCTGATTCGTTCTTGAGTTGTATTGAAAAAGAAAAGTTATATTCTTTTTGAATGAAGGCTGTTGTTATGCAGTATGTCTAAAATGCATAAGATTGTAAATGTATAAGTTTTGGAAAATGAATTGAAAGATGAGAATTTACTTGCATTGGTTGTGTAAATTATCTTGTACTTTTGTACAACAAATGGAATCTTATCTTGTTGATATTCTTCATATTATTTATATGATTAAATGAGAATTATTGAACAAGTAGGATAAAGGGAATTAGAGTAATTTCCCTAAATGTGATGCAGCTAGATATGTTGCAGAATTTAATGTTCTTATCTAAACAATTCATTATAGTAAGATGATGTGTAATGAACATACAATGAAAACTTTAGAATTTGTAAAGGACATAAAGGGCGTGTTAAACCCTAGAACTTAACCATGAAGAGGAAGACTCTTCATCTCTCATGAAAATGTAATAAAAAAGGGAGATATGATTTATAATCATTACACTTCATTTAATAAATTCTATTAAGTTACAACCTAGGTGGTTGTTACACTTCCTTGAATGGTTAAGTCACATTAAATGGAGCTTATGAGGTTGCTGACCTATTTTTTTTGGTAATTTATTTTTAAGCCAAAATTAACAAACATTGAAAGCAACCTTAAGTTAAGGAAGTTCTTCAAGGATTAATGGAACCTAATATGGAAAAGAACTTAGGGAGAGTTGGATTAGGGTTTAGGAAAGGTTGCTGAAATATTCTTTTTATTATCCAAATTAATTATATATTAATAATCTCCTAGGGGTATGTACATCTCGATGAGGCTGTTCTATAGGATGATGGCACCTGCCAACTGTAGTATTGTACCTTCAACAAGATTAGGATCTTCTCAAGGATACAACAATGTAGTTGACATGTGGGAACACCCTTCTGCATTGATCATCTAGATCTATATGCTTATGGACTTGAACTTAGTTTTTCTCTAGGACTGGGTAGTAGCATAGTTACGATATAGATTAGCCCTCAAAGACTTAGGGTACCTTGGCACATGGGGTTGACTTAGTTTGACCCAGTATGCCAATATACCCTAAGTCTTCGTGAGCCTCTTCCTATCATAACCTATGTTGTTAAACCTGAACTAGGATTAAACCTTGGGCAAGTGGACTGACAGAAGTTAGTAAAGAAAATTCTAGATAATAGTAGAGTGGGGTGAAGGACGTATTCTAGATAGATGAGTATGTCGTCAAGGAATGAGTAATATGAATAGTATGTTAGAAATCTTTGGCCAAAGTATTGCAAGCTGCTGATTGTGTTGTCTTATGTCACCTAGTCTAAGGATCATGATGCAGATGAATATTGGTAGAAAATATTCAGTTAGGCTCCTTAGACAGATCACTCATTACCCAAAATAGGGTAAGATAACCAATTATACATAGTATACAAAAAAGTATTCAATACTTAATTTTAAAACATGAATAGATCGGTAGTTTACTGAGTCATGAAATGAATAGATCAGTAGCTCACCGAGTCATTACAACTGCATATGGTTATATGTTATAAGAATGGTTGTTATGGAATGTGTGTTCTAAATTATGTATTTAGAACGGAGAACATTACTCATAATTTTTTTCCCCCTTGTTTCTAAAGTCTTAAAATGGGAATGTTACACTGTTTTCATGCATACGTGGCCGCATCTACGTGGCTTCATGCCAACATGCCCCCGATCATGCCTGTGTACCCCAGGTGTCATGTTGGTGCTTTAGTGCACTTTTATAACTACAATAAATTCTAATAAATGTAACAAAAAATGAAATTTTTTGTGTTGTGTACCTATAAACCATCTACGGGAAGCCTCATGTAGTCTCAAACTTAGTTTTTATAGTGTTTATGGTTCTGAATCCTCACCATTCCTCTCCCAAGTTAGAGTAAAATCAACAGTAAAGTTGGTAAAATTGGGTAACAAATAACTAGACGCAATGGTTTTTAACCCCATGGCTTGGTGTTTATACATGTTTTGTCCCCCTGCGACTTTTTTCATGCCCCCAAGGCACCATAGAGCCATCATGATTCTTGAAAATTATTCTATCACTTGTCATGATGGTTATTTTTCATAAATAATCATTTTGTACCCATTTTTCACTATGTTGGGGGCATGTTTTTTCTTCCTAGTGACCCTTTTTGCTACTTGGGGCATATTTTTGCTTCCTAGTGACCCTTTCTGCTACTTGGGGCATATTTTTGCTTCCTAGTATTTTTTGGTGATGTCTACATACATGGTCATTATTTTATATTATTTTATTCCTAAAATTTCAAAAAACCAATTTTTTTGTAAAGATTCAAAGTTTTTCAATTTTGTTTTTGGTAAAAAATCATTAAAAATCCAAAAAAAATTAACAATTCAATATTTTTCAAAAATTAGTAAATGGAATACACACATCTAAAGCTTGTATCAAATGCATTATCTTCAAACATAAAAAATTTTCCTACAAAACATATTTCTTAGGTTCTTTCTTGTTCTTGTTACAAACAAATCACAGATCATTCTGATCTACCTCCATTAATAAAGCTAGTTTTCTTACTATGTTGGTACTATTGTGCAATAATGAGTTACCATAGACTGTGTTATAGTTCAAAAATAATTTTCATGGGACTACTTATGTCCTCTATTATTCCCCTCTCATGTATCCTTGCTTGGGGCACCATTTTTAACCCTTATCGTTAAAACATGAATATTCGGGAACTGAAGCTTTGTAAGAAAAACATTGGAATAACTATCTTGAACGTTGCTTGTTTGAATATGTGTGATTGTAATTTTTTATCTATTAGGTTATTTGGTTTACTTTCTTATATCACATTTCATTATGTATGTTGTATGAAGTTACACATTTTTATCAATGAAAAAATGTTAGCATTATAGATTTTCATGTTATTTTACACTTTTGTTGTATGCATTTATTTTAATAAGGGCCGACAATGTAGATCATGAGAAACATGATGAAACATAGTTGTTTATTTGAATGATTGGATGAAAAACATATTCCTATATTCTTCACTATCATGTCTTATCACTATTATTTATTTTTTCAAAACACCTGGGGCAATAAAAATCATTTTTATCCCCACCCTATTTGTTCTATCTGTTTTCTTCAAAAAATTGATCGTCAATTGACTTCTTTTATCACCCCATAAAAACTCGAGGGGAGTCCTTAATTCTACTAATTGTTCTTTAAAATTTACTTGTTTATGCTTGTCTACTATGTATGAAGTGACGCCACTTACTTCACCTCAAACAGGGACAAATATAGAAACCTAAATTCTCCTTACACAATTTTATTGCTAAAAACACTCTAATTACCCTCATTCTTACCATTTCCATTATAATTAGTGATTTTCACTAATTAACTAATGTTTTCCTCTATTTTGGTTAATTAATGACACTTTGTTGATTAACTAACCTCTATCACATTCTGGATGCCAATTGATGACACATTGTTAGTTATAATCCTCTTTCAAGAAAAAAATTAGCGATTATTAACTAATTAGGCCTATTTACCCTTGTATTTGATCAATAAACCTTTTTATTGGTTAATACCCCTCTTCCAACCATTATAAATCAATTTCCCTCTAAGACATCTCAAAAGAATTCAAAATCTTATCCTAGCCTCTTAATTGATCCTAATTGGTTAATTAATGCAACTCACATGTTAATCACTTGTTAATTTTAGTAATCATGATTAAAAATCCTTAATCAACTTTATCCTTTTAGTCCCACATACACCAATATGTAAGCTTCTCTTACAATAGAAAGCTATAAAAAGGAATAATCTCCTACCTTCATACTTTACACCATAATTTGAATAATATTAACCATTTAAGACATATGATCAAGAGCCTTAATTCCATTGATGGATTAGCTTGCTCAATATTTGCATTCAATCTTCATGCTTGGTTAGTAATGGAATATCTAATCTGGCCTTGTAATGATTTTTAGAGAGCTCCTTTCACCATTGTGAAGTAACAACAACCTAATTTGATTTTAATTAGCAATTCACACTAAGTAGGCATGTTTTAACTTAGATTGATTGATATCATGTTAGTTTTATTAAGCATTCCAATAAGCTAAGATCTTGATGTTACTATCGTTAATTCCTAGCTTTGCTAATAGACTATATGGTGTTAGTCTAGTTATTTAGATTTGTAAGAGTTTTGGTATTCCATACTTCTAATAAGGGAGATCGATGCACTAGGGATTTCTTCAACAAATCCAAGAAGGAAATGTGAGAGAAGGTATTAGCTACATCTCTAATCAAATCAAAAGGTACTACTGGCTTGGAGAATACTAATACATCATATTTCACTTAAGGGTAAATAGGGAGAGGTTACAACATGTAGTCGCGAGTGCGGGTAGCTGCGTAGATTTATGGTTTATTCTCCAATTTGACTAGGCCTACAATCTTAGTTTGGTTTCATTGGTCCAAGGGAGGAAAAACTCGAGGGTCAGTAGATGTGGAAGCCTCATGATCATTGGTCCCTATAAGATTTCTCTTGTTTTCACTATGAGGATTGACTTTCTCATTTTTGGGGTGCTTTTTTAAAGGATCCCTATAGGTACAAAGGGTAGAATTCTATGGAGAAACATGTCTTGTGTGAGTATGTTTTGGGGTTTTTATGGGGTTGGCCAATAACATATCAATAAATATTTGTCTTTTATCCTCTGGAAGACATTGTATGAACTTTTTATAATCCCTATAGGTTTGAGTGTCATGACCTATATCTCTATGGAAACCACAATATAAGTTGGGATCATAATCCCTAGATATTTGATTCTGATTTTGTTGTGGTCCTTAGTTCCTATTATTGTTCTAATTATGGTTGTTTTAGTTCTTTTTCAGAGGCCTTTGACCCTAGTTTTGGTATTGATTAGGGAATCAATTTGGGTATGGACTTCCCTGAGCCTGATCCTGTTGAATGGGAGGATGACTAAAATTAATTGCATTGATGGAAGGAGCAAGGTTATTGTTCATTTGATAGTTCACATAGATGACGTTTTTATTTACATTGTTGGTGTTTGCAACATTAGGATATTGGGGTTGATTAGTCATGCTATGCATTGTGACACCACAGTTTGATTAAGGACTTTGGGTCCTTGATTATTGTTCAATTTTTTTTTATAGTTAGAAGTATTCTGAGTGGGAGTGACCAACTTCCCATTTGGTCCATAATCCTCATGTTCACTATCTATTGCATCTTGGTTAATACAAAGGGAATCCTCTAAGAATTATTCCTATCTCTAAAGAGGAAAGTTTTTGTATCCCAACTTAGTTTCTCGATTAATATAATGAAGGAAAAAATCACAAAGCTTCATCTGGTCCATGTTGGGAGCACTAACAAAAGAATAGAGGAATTTTCACTGTCTCTGAATGAAGTGGGCAAAAAAATCATTGTGCTATTGTTTAATATGAAGGAATTATCTAATCCTTTTTCTCAATATTTTTTTCATGTCAAAAGCCTAAATGAACTGAGATACAAGTTTTATAAATGAATGGGTAGAGGATTTCATGAATCTGTAGTACTAATTGAGAGCAATCCCCTCAAGAGTCTTTAGAAAATATTATTACGATGAGTGCATGCCAAGGGAGTAGCTTTGTAATGGTGGTGACATATGCCTTAATATGAGAATTTGGATTTCCCTCTCCTTAAACTTGGGTAGGTATGACAATGGTTCTGGGATCATGATGCTTCATATAGTGAAGTCTAGAGGTTATTTTAGATACTCAAAGTACATTCCCACTACATATGACTCGACCATTGAATATTATTGATAGGGAGGTGGTGGTGGAATTAGAGCATGATACGAAAAACTATAGGCATTGGTTGGGGCATGAGGAACCCCTTTTTGTTGAGCGTAAGGTCTAGGGAAAGAGTACATATCCATGTGAGGATATTTAGAATACATGTGCACATAGGGAGGAACAACACAAGTATACAAGTTTATGGACACAAAACTAGGGAACGATGCATTGCCTAAAGGAGTGATATTTGAAGACGAACTTCTGGCCGTCCCTTGCATGGAATACATATATGAAGGATGGGGTTTCATTCCTAGTGTGCTCGATATTGTAATAAGGTATCCTAGGTTAGGAGCAAGCACCCAAGTAGGCCTGAGATGGTGGTTATTGATAATCACTGATGGAAGGCATGTAGCCTTGATTTTACATGTGATGGGAACTATTGTTTGAACCTACAAATTTTGTAGGTTACACGGATTGAGTAATTTCTAATTCCTTAATTCTACCCACAAATGTTGAGATCACATTACTAGGTAAAGGCTGTATATTTTTCTTAGGTGCGTGCTAAGTATTGTTGGGTTATAAAGGTATATGATAACCTATTATAAATTGGTATTTTGTACAACATCCATCTTTAGGTGTGTTTTCTATTTTGGGAGGAGGGTGACATTATTATTCTAAAGAAGATAATAAATATATCCTTACATCCTATTTAAGGATTCATCTATGGAATTAAGACAATCGCCACTTTAGGTGAGTCATACCAGAAGCTCATCATTTGGTATTAGATAAGAAGATAAGGAATCATATTACATGCTAATATAAGTTCTGGATAAGACTCGTGAATAAAAAACCTTGTTATCCTATGATTTTTTTGTTATTAGAGTTGGATAACTCTGGTTGTGCACTGTGGTTAGGTTGGTCTATCTCCTTAATCCTAATCATTGAATTGGTATTAAACCCCTGAGGAGGGGGGTGTGTGAGGAGATAACATATTATGTGAGTAGTTATTAGCCCACCTTGATAAAGAGGGTGTTGGGTTGAAAAAATTGACTAAGTATCAAAAGATTTTGTGGAATAGTGAGGTGCGCAAGTAGCACACGTGAACGCACGCAAGGTTCAGTTTAACTTGAATGTGCCTAGAAAGATAGATCTAAGACTTAGATAATTTTACATAAATGAGATAAAAATAGAAAAGGCTAGTTGGAGTGAAGATCATTCCAAAGAGAAAATCAAGGAGACTTGGTGATCAAGGAACATCTATTTTTGGAATAAAGTGCATGCAAAGTGGAGATCAAAGGACATGCATGGATCGAGATAATAATAGGATTAAAAAAAAGTGTATTTATATATTTAATCTATTATTAGGCTTGTTAGGAAATCATGCATGCTTTATGGTTTCTTTTGTATGTAAACATGGCTATCTTTGAGCATGTAGTTTATTTTGAGAATTCATAGGTAGTGAAGGGAAATTCCTCACCCCTATATATATTTTTTGTACTATATTGTTTTGACACACCGTGTATTAGAGGCCACATGTATTGTACTATTATGCTATTATGGAATAATGACATGCATAACTCTGCAATACTATTATTATGTATTCATCTTTTGATATGTAATACTCTGGTTATTAATGGATCAATAAAGATAGATTTTGGTGATTGATGTGTCTTAATATGGTTGGTCATATGGTGTAACTAATCTTAGTAATGGTTTGATATATTATATTTCCTTATTACATGTGTTTCCATATTATATCTATAATAATCTATATTTAAAGGATTTTTTGATAATTGTAATCATGAACATGCATGCTAACATCTAGAAAAGCCAACACAAAGGAAGGACCTGGTAGCTTCGCGTGATTTGGGTGAGCATTTATTTATATTTGGATGAAGTTCCAATGTGCACAATAGTTAGGTGAAATAAAATAGAACTACATTTTGGTTCCATTTTTGGGACCTCTTCTCAAAATTTCTTCGAGGATGTTGTATGCATATGGCATATTGATTGAATCTTGAGGGAATTGAATGTTGGGTTGAAGATAGACAAGATAATATTTCTTAGAGATATAGCACTGGAATTGATTTCAATGCATGCTGATGGGTGGAAGACAACTTTTATGACGTGATTTATGAGACTTTATTTTACATCCTTCCAGTAGAATTGTATGAGTGGTTGACAGTGTATGCACAAGGGAAGATTTGGGGATATAGACTGAGACTTTAGACATAACAAGATTACCAGACTCTTTTTAATGCTAATTTGGAGTGGAATCAAGCTGTAGATTATTGGTGGGCTGGAGTATTGCACAATTATATATAAGAGTACACTATTTATACTTATTTGTGTCTGAAACAAACTAATTTCAGATTCTTGCGCGAGCCCAGAAGATTGTATTTACACTCTATACTATTGTCAATCAAGATTTTGATTATATAATTGGATTTATATTTCCTATCCATGGCTAGCTAAACTTCCCTCGTGCAAAGGGGAAGGAGAAGGTGTGGAGAAATATGATGGACCTGATAGTAGAAAAATAAAAAGATGAAAGATGACTAAAGTTTAATGAAGCGTGAGAGAGGGACATGACATACGTATGGGAGATGCAACAGGTAATAGAGTTGAGGAGGATGATGGATTGTGTAGGTTTTGAAGCTCTCATGGAATATGAGGAGCCCCATCATTAAGATATCCTAACTTAATAAAGTGTAATAGAGAATCCCCTATGGCTTTGGATGAGAGCGTGTCAGAGGAGAGAATTAGGACTATAGGTGCGCATCTAAACCCACCTAGCCACCTAGCCCTTGCACATGGTGTTTTGATTCCAAAGGTAGTAATTGAGAATCAGGGTAGTGCAAGTAAACAAGTGGAGATGAGGACATAACACTTTGTGTTGAATTCAAGAGATAAAGTTAGTAGTGTACCTATGGAATCACAGTCAACACCATTGTTTGGAAGTGTTATGGCAGGATTGTTCTCAGTCACATCATTAGGAAAAAACATTCATGCAAATATTGTTGTAAGTATTATAGTAGTAGATGAAACTACTTAGACCATTGGTTTACTTTCTAGTACCTTTACCTGGACATAAGGGAGTACATTAACTAGACTGTAGCCCGCAACATGGGGCTCAAGAGGATTAGGTGGATCAGGAGGAAATACTGGTGGAGGTTCTGGCTCTAGATTTGGTGGACAAGGACCACATCCCAAACAACCCCCACATAAACCACCATTATATTCAATACCTCAGGTTTGTTACATATTTTTCATTGTTATATGTTTTTTCATTAATGTCAAGATGCATGAGTTGATATCAAGTTGCATTGATGGCAAAAGGAGTTAATTGGTAAATTGAGCACGTGAAGAAGATGAAGGTTGATTGGTAGTTTCAGCTAAAAAGGCTTCAAGATGTTAAAGGATAAGTTCTAAGGGACTTATTAAATATATTTTCAAGCTATGGACATGGGGAGATAGCCAACGAAGCCAAGACACAGTCACCGAAGACTTGGAGTAGCTATCGTAGTCTTCAAAAATCTACGGAACTCTAGAGAATGTTGTAGAAGGTAAGTGGTTACTTTACATAAAAGGATAAATTCATGAAGCTACATGGAAAAAGAAATATCCACAAAATTATGGGAGTTAGAAAAAAAGTCTTTGATATAGAGAAAAGACATGAAGAATTTTAGAAGCTGCAGAAGACAAGAAAAGCCACAAGAAGAAGAGATAGATTTGTGGACATGGAACAAAGCTACAAAAAGTTAAAAGATGAGGAGGATATCCATGAGACATTGTGAATTCCATAATAAGCATAGACAAGCCGTGAATAATTAAAAATTTTCCAAGTAAAGGGAAATGCCTCTGAGTAACAAAAAGTGCCGCAATACAAAGGAGAAAGACAAAGGAGCTAAGAAAAGCCAAAAAATGAGAGAATATGGACTGAAAAGGTTTGAAGGCAATCAAAATGATTTAAACATGAACAAGTAAGATTTTGTTTTTCCAAAATTGATGGTGACTCGATTGTCAAGAAATTACGACCAAGTGCACGACTAAAACTCCATGAAGAATGAAGAAACCCATTGTTCTAGTTATTAGCATTTAATTCTCATGAACCTTATGGAAATTTAGTTGAAATTTTCTATGTGATCCTGAGTTTCAAGGAGAAATGAAATTTGAAGAATGAAACAGCTCGCTCATCTCTATCACATTATAAATTGTAAAAAAGATGGGAAAATATATTTTTGGAAAATGGCTAATAAATATATTTTGGCGGTAGGTTTGAAAACTATGTAATCAAGAAAAACTTAGAAGGAACAAATTTTGGTATTGGTTGTATTCATTTAATGAGGAAAATTTTTAGCTGACCAAGCAGGAAGGTGCAAACGACACGTAACTCGAAGTGAAGATTTAGGCCGATTGTGAATATAGTTCAAACTTGGAACTATTTTTAAGAGAAAGGGACATCAAGCTAAAGTAGAGTGGCACAATAATGAATACAATGCAATCTAACTAAACAAGAGTTGTAGATGAAAAGAGAGAGGAGGAGGAGACCAAATCGATGATGCATTGATTTATTAGATGCGAGAAACATCAAGAGTGATAAATTTATTGAGCAAGCAGGATCAAATCATATGAGCAGAAGAGATTTAAAATAAGAACACAGACATATCCAAGAAAGTGATCATAATTCATTGTATTAGCAATTTTTGTAACTACATGATCAAAATGTATATAAACGAAGTCTAAGTTGTAGCTTAGTACATTCAGGGAGTTGTAGATTCCTTGTAGGTGGGTTCCTGTAAAGGAAATCTCTTATGATGCATAATATTCACTTGAGTCCTTTGTTGTGCATAATATCAATAGAGGTGAAGGGTTTGGTGCTCCTTGTGGGGTTGGTTCCTCACTAAAAATATATTATAAGATGCGTTATATTCTTATGAGTCCTTTCTTTGTGTAATATAAGTAACAATTTTGGTGGGTTTTCTCCCGAAAGGGTTTCCCAAGAAAATTTCCATGTTTTGTGTTATTGTGCAAGACATTTGGTTGATTGACTACTCATAGTTTAAAGTCACTCATTAATAAAGGGTTTTAAAAATTAGCATTAAGTGGAAAGTTTCAATCTGTGTTGATTCACCCCCCCTCTCTGTGCTTGTGATCTCTAACAAGGTTTATGATGAGATGTCTCTCCATTTACTATAGTATAGAGGGCTTGAAGATGCAACAAAGCATGTGCATAAGTATAAACTACTATGGCATACTAAGATAATTATAGCTTATGATCAAAAGGATAATCAATTTTCTACTATATTATAAGGGCATGGACATGGATGGTAAATTAAGTATGACCCGCATCATACTATGGTGGATTACGATGCTTTGTGTTCTACATTTCTAACAGAGTTTCATATTCTGGAATTTGAGAAAGAGAGCATTAACATTAAGAATTTGACAAGGACATTAAGAATGGTTTGGCTGAGAGTGTTCAAGAGTATGAAACACATTTTAAGAATTTTTTAATCTAAGTTATCTTATGATATTCATCCTAGTAAGCATGCACAATGGTTCATTGGAGGATTGTTGACTCCATTCCAAAGAACACTCTCTCATAAGAAATATGTGGATCTACGTGAATACTTGGAAGTAGCTTTACACACTGAGGTGTTTGAAAGTTTTGATACTAGGGAGAGACAATTCTTAGAGGTGTAGATTATAGCCATGGAGAAACATTTGGAGAATATTTCTTCCAACTCATCACATGAGAGGTGTAGTGGAATTTGGTGCATAGATTATGAAGTGGAGGGACATACTAAGGATAATTTTACATGCAAGTCATTGCACACATTATTTCTAGATTGTGAAGTCTTTCATCTGAAAATTGATGTCTGAGATTGCCCTCTTTTGTAGGGTGTGATCTAGAAGAAGGTGTCCTTGTACTATAATATTTTTAAGTCACAAACTCATGACACCTCTGACTGTAGGTTGATTGATCACATCCACAAAACCATTGAGATAAGATTTATCTAGACTACTGTGGCGAGTGGATAAAAAGAATAAGAAGGCCATAATCATGAATGGCACAACCATGGAGATAATAAGAACTGAGACTTCTGAGGAGGATATTGTGACCGAGGTCATGGTGGTGGTAGAGGCATGTTTGATATAGGAACATGTTATACTTGCAGATCCCCTAATCATTATCAAAATGATTTTCCTAATAACGCATCATGTTCATGGTGTGGAAATCCAAATAAGTTGGACCATTTCTCGTATTTATATGAACATATGAGTAAAAATAAGAAGAAGGAAAAAGGTGGGGGGATGATCAAGGTGCAACACGTGAATGTTGATCAGTGGATTCCTGAGAAGAATAATCCAAAATTATAACCCATACTGGTGACAATGCACACTGAGGCAACATGTATGCACGAGCCTATAAAGGCTAAGCCTCTCATTAAATGGGAGGAAGTGATACATGCTAAGTATATAGACGCTATGCATTAGAAGGAATTCTATCAAGATACGATTAGAGTCATTAGATATTTACATGGTTAAATACAATGCTTAAAGGAACATGTGCATGTAAAAGATTAGGTAAAGAGTGTTGAGCTCCTGGAGAATAACATGGATGATCTAAAGGAGGTGTGTAAAATGTTTCACCAATAAAATATCATCCCATTTCTAGGGGAATGGATTTAAGAGAAGGTATTGCATGTTTCAGTTCAATGTAAGAGAAAAATACTTCATGGGAATCTACCACCTCATGACGATGAATGTGATAGTTATATCACACTGGATGTAATAATTAATGGTTGTATGGTAAGTGATATCTTGATAGATACAAAAACTGAAATAAATTTACTCACTCTTGAGGCATGTAATCATATGGGAAGACCCATGTTATAGCCATCTTCAAATGTGATGTACATGGAAAAAAGAAAGGTAATTTCTAGTGGGGTACTCAAGGATGCATCTATTATCATTCAGGGAGCTAACTTTATTGGAGACTTTGAGGTATTCGAGATTTGCAGAAGCAGAAAAATTTCCATTGTTATTTGGGTAACCTTGGTGCTATGCATACAATGTTGATATGCATTTTAACAAGAGGTATATTATTTTTGAGAATGAGGAAGACCATGTAATCATACCTCTGTTTGAAAAGATGTTAGATACTTATATTGATCCTTTGAGTGAGGAATATCTTAATCAAATTTATGCTCAAATGATGTGTGATTTAGAGAATGTAGAACCATCAAAAGAAGATATTATTCAGTGGGAGGACATGCAGTCAATAAGTGACACTAATTTTTTATCTTGTGATAACTGGGCACATGACATGTATGAGATGTTTGGGCATCAGGTTAAAGGATGAGTTACAAGGATGATCAAGTAATGTATGGTGAGAAACTTGGGCTCAACTTAGGTACCAAGATATAATGGTGAGGGGAAGTCCAATATAGTTTTATGCACTATGGAGACTCAATGGCCTAATGAAGGAGATAGAAGGAATATTTTAGTCTATACTCTATGCAAGATAATCATGTGCCAGTGGGCAACACATAGAGATAATCTCTTGGAGTAGCAAGAAGTGAGAATAACCTTTTCCACCAGGTTTACTGAGAACAATGCACCTACTCACATTTTTGAATTTCACTATAAGGATTTGGATTCTCATCAAATTCATGAGTGTGAGAGATCATGGGAACAAGGGTAGTAGGCCTTACCACCATCACTATGGGTACATAAGTTCTATACCGCATTATGTGGTTACACAAAAACATGGTATGTCCATGCTGAGTTGAAAAGAGAAACAATAAATTAACAAGATATGACTTCATGTATGATCCAAAATTTTGATTATTTTTCTACTAAGCCTCCATTGCATGAAGCATTGCATATTATGAGGCACATCATTTTGGGGGATAACATGAAGGAAGAAAACCTCATGGTAGAACTTTTTGGAGAACCTAATCTTGAGGCACATCTTGATCTTGAGGAAACAAAAGAAGAATAAATGGGTTGTTCCTGGAAGGAAAAATAAAAGGGTAAAATGGTATATATTATTGATGATGAGGAATTTGATAATTTGGATGTCATCCATACAGAAGGTGCACACAAGGTATCAAATTCTACTAATGAGAAGGCACACACATACTATGCTTCTATGAAGACAAAAAAGGTAAACATTGGTTTGTAGGATGAGCCCAAAGAGGTGATGGCTAAATTTTATGCTTAGCTAAACATATAACTTATGAAGTCATGGAATAAATCCCATTCATTTAATGGTGAAGATCTCATTTTATTTATCTATTTATTCTACAACCTTTTAATATATATTTGGGTTATTAATTTAGTTTTACAACTCATGAACCATAGCTAAACAACTCTGCAGCAAGTAGCTATACAGGAAAATAAATACTAGGAGAATTAGAAAGAGAATTCACAAAATAGAAAGAAATATACAAAGAAAACATTCTTGGCAACAAGTAGATAACAAAGCTAGTTATGGCCAAATGGAATAAATAAATACTTGGTGATTTTCAAAATTCTTAGGAAATGAAAATAAGTGCACTTAGATAAAATTGAAAGATAAAGAAAAGTGTACCATCAGCTTTCAAACTTTGCACAAAAAGACTTTAGAAGACACAAAGTTCAAAAAATTATTCCTTCTTATTCATGTATCAGCTGTTTACAAAATGGACATCTAATTATTTCAAAAAAAAGTTTGAAACAACCATGTATAAAGTATAATAGTTGTTTTCCAAACATTCCTAGATCCCTTGACCTATAGGCCTATTCCTTTATTTATAGTTTCCATAAGGGAAATATAAAAGAAACACTGTCCGTTATACTTCCATAAATGTCTAACTACAAAATTGTGAGTTGAGTACTTTTTACCTCAAAATCCTCATTGCATGCCACATCTGAGTTTGGAATGTTCCATTATTTAAATGGGAAAATAACTTACCACTACCATCAAGTAGTTAACTTTATCAACCAACTTAAATTAACGGTGATTAACCAAATTACTTCAGTCATACAATAAATTACATTACCTGATTACATTGAGAAGTAGATGAAGAAAGATAGAAGAAGATGAAGAATAAGAAGAAGAAGAAGAATAAGAAGAATAATTATTCCAACTGAATTACTTTAGTCTCCACCTTATCCTCTTCCTTAGCTACCTCCTTGTTCTTCTCACAATACTTGGCATATTGGTCCAACATGTATTTGATCACATTATTATCTACTTTTGGAATTATTCTCCATCTCTGTCTCCATCTAGAGTAATTCCTTCCCCAAGATATTACAACATTGTTTCACCTTCCCAATACTAGATGCAAGATAATTAACATCTTCTTGAAGCCTTGATAATTTATCCATTGATTCATGACTGAAGGGGTTAATGGAATTGTTCATTTTTTGATGAATGAACTGAAGAAAATCCTTATTTTATTTTGGATGCTTAGTGTTGGTTTGAAATTTTTTCACGTGGACAGATCTATGGACAGACGAGCCAATAGTGTGTAGGGCATAGCCCCTCTTTGAGACAACAAAGCAAAACTGGTTTATTGCTATTCTACCAGCAGGAACCTGTGCAAGTCTTATAGTATTCTACCTTCAGGGGGTTTGGGATCTCATCCCAGTAGAGGTAGTTTCGACGAAGAACAGAAAGGAATGAGGGAAGGAAAGGAAGGAAGACGGATCTGAAGGGAGAAAAGAAATGAATTCCAAAGTAGAAAGGTCAGAGGGTCTATGTTTTGGGTTGGTAGTAAACAGAGCTGAACTTACTCGCATAGACGAACAAAGCAATACTGATGAATAAATGACAATAAAGTAGAAGTAAATTCAACAGAACAAACATACAGATCTAACATAAGAAAGCTCTGATGTATAACACAGGTATTCAGCACAAAGTCTAAATATTGTATTAATATTTCCTTCTGTTACAAAAAGCTCAAAGTCTTTTCTTCTTGCTTCTATTTTTCATCTGAAAAGTATCCACCACTTGAATACAACAAGTATTCCAGTATTTATAGAAGGAGAGGAGAAAAGAAGACAAAATCAAACCAACCACTTACAAAATATATAGAAAATATCTAAAAAGTCAACAGTTGACTTGGGCAAGTTTTTGGATGGCAACATCCCATGGTGCAACATGGATGATGTCATTGTGCATGCCAACATGCTTTTTAAATATTTTACAAAAATGATCAATGGATCCCAGGAAGAAACTACTCTTTAGTGTAAAAGGGCGCACTTTTTAGCATGTCGACAGGAACTTCTCAGCGCCTTGGTGCACTTTTTGTTGTGTCAACATGAACTTCTCAACGCCTTGGGCGCACTTTTCAGCATGTCGACAGGAACTTCTCAGCGCCTTTGGTGCACTTTTCAGCATGTCAACAGGAACTTCTCAACGCCTTGGCACAGGAACTTCTCAGTTTCATCATGTCAACATGAACTTCCTTACAGCCTTGGGCGCACTTTTCAGCATGTCGACAGGAACTTCTCAGCGCCTTTGGCGCACTTTTCAGCATGTCGACAGGAACTTCTCAGCACCTTGGCACACTTTTCATGTCGTGTCAACACGAACTTCCACCCTTGGCGCACCTTTCAGCATGTCGATAGGAACTTATCAGCGCCCTTTGGCGCACTTTTCAGCATGTCAACAGGACATTATCAATGCCCTTGGTGCACCTTTCATCATGTCAACATGAACTTATCAGCACCCTTGGCACACCTTTTGTTGTGTCAACATGAAATTATCAACACCCTTTGGGTGCACTCTTTAGCATGTTGACAGGAACTTATCAGCGCCTTTCTCAAAAAGACTGAAAAATGGCTAAGTCCTTAAAACTTGATTTTCGGAAGAGAATTTTGGGCTTCTTTCAAACGTTGTCAAACTTCCTTGGGGCCAAAACAAAATTTTTGGGTATGGTTACCTGCAAATTGCCCTTGACAATTTTGCAGGATAATAGTTGGCTCTTTCTAGGGACTATCTTTGAGTGAAACTTAAGGGTAGAGAATCCCAGATTTTCATGTGCCTATCCATTGGGTTGGAGAGAGTCAAAAACAAGGGCGACCGGAGGGTGAACAAAAAGGAACAAAGAAAGGGAACACACAACAACAGAAAGCAAACACACAACGAAAGCAAACTGTACAAAGAAGAGAGCAAGCTCTACTTCTTAAAGATCTTTAGATGCTGCCCGCTATAGGGAAGTGGGAGCTCGGTTCCATCTAGATATGAGAGATAGAAACTATTCTCTCCGTTGAGCTGCGTGATCTTGAAAGGCCCTCTCCATAGAGAATCAAATTTTTCATGCATGCCCTTCGGCTCTCTTCGCTTGTCCCACAAAAGGACGAGATCTCCCAATTGAAAATCCCTCTACTTAGCCTTCTTATCGAACAGTCTCTTAACTTGATTCTGATGTTCGGTGATCCTGTCGACCACCCTTACTCTCTTTTATTCAAGTTCTGTTAGATACTTGATCCTCTTTTCAAGAGAATTTTGGAAAGTTTCATATTCAATTGCTCGTGTCAAGCGTAGAGCAGGAAGTTCTATGGAGATAGGGATCTCAGCATCGATTCCATATAACACTTGAAAAGGAGACATACCGAGGGACCTCTTGGGAGTGATACGATCTACCCACAAAGCATCATATAATGACTTGTGCCAGGACCGCTAATTCTCATTGACCAGCTTCCGTATGATGGTCACTAGGTTTTTATTGCTAGATTCTGCCTGACCATTTCCTTGAGGGTAATAATCTGAGGCATGGGCCAAGGTTATCCCGTATTCATAGCAAAAACCAATAACTTCCCATGAGGAGAAGTTGGAAGCATTATCAGCAACGATTTTGTGTGGAATGCCAAATCTCACGATGATATTTTCCTTGATGAAGTTACAAACGACTTCAGAAGTGGCATTCTTAACAGGTATGGCCTCCACCCATTTGGTGAAGTAATCTATTGCTGTTAGGACATAACTATGTCTGGAACTCGATTGGGGATGGAGTGCTCTGATAAAGTCAATTCCCCACTACCTGAATGGTTCGTCAATAATGACCGGCTTGAGGGGAAAAGTAGCCAATTTTGGTTTGCCAACAAACTATTGGCAAAGCTCACATTTTGCTACCCAGGTGGCTGTATCTTGAAATAGCATTGGCCAATAGTACCTGGCCCGGATGATCTTGTGTGTTGTCACAGAAGAGGAGAAATGACCATCGCAGGCTGAATCATGAAAACTCTCAAGTAACTTTATCTGTTGTGGCCTGTCAACACATCGCAAGAAGATGCCATCAATTATGTTTGTATAAACCATCATCCCAGATGACATATATGGCTGCTCTGAGCTTTATAGCACTTCTCCTTTGTAGTTAGATGAGCTGGACATTCACCATAGGTGAGAAAGAAAGCATATCAGAATACCATTCGTCGTTGGTGGCGACAAATAGAACCATAGGTAGTGAATCAGCTTTATCCAGCTGGCTTTGTACTCCATCGGTGCAATCATCCTTTTCCTCAGGGTTTCTGAATCTCAGTTTTCAGCCATGAGCTGACAAAGGCCCTTGCCTCTTACTAGCTTGGTCAATTTTATATCTAGATCATACTCCTAGAATTTTGTGATCCAATTCCCTCACAAACTCCCTAACTCTTGTTGAGTTAAGATTGACTTGACTGCCGTGTCAGGGACCAGCACCACTGTATGAGAGTTTAGAATGTAATACCTGAAGTTCTTGACTGCTTTGACAATGGAAAAGGCATGCTTTTCCAACTGAGACATCTTTAATTCATGAGGCTTGAGGGGAGAGCTCATGAACGCGATTGGGGATTCGACATCCTCAGAATTCTTTTGCATTAAGATGGCTGATACAGTATGCTCAGATGCATAGCTATACATGATAAAATCCTTGGAGAAATTGGGACATACCAGGACTGGTACGTGAGCAATGGAGGATTTTATATCCTTGAATGACTTCTTTTCCTTCTTCACTCCACCGAAAGGTTGGTGACCCTTTCATCATGTTTGATATGTGGCGAGTCTTTTCAGCAAAGTCGGGAACAAAACGCCTGAGAAAATTCACTTTTTTGAAGAAAGAGTGAATGCCAGTCTTGCTTGTAGATAAAGTAAGGATCTGAATGGCCTTAACCCTTTCAACATCTATCTTCGTCCCTTCCTTGCTAACAACATGTCCCAGTAACTTTCCTTCTATGACTCCAAAACATACTTTTTCGGATTCAGGGAGATCCCATGCTCTCGACATCTAATCAATACTTGTTCCAAATGATCACAATGATCATTTCATTGTTCGAGAACACAGTTAAGTCATCCAAGTAGAGTACGATGACCTTCCCCATCATACCTTTGAACGTGAAGTCCATGGCCCGCTGAAAAGTGGCACCAGCATTGGTCAGACCAAAAGGCATCCTGCTATAGGAAAATTACCCCAGGGGGTAGTGAATGTTGTTTTAAATTGGTCTTCGGGTGAGACTTCAAACTGATTGTAGCCTAAAAAACCATCAAGCATGGACAGCATTTCTGATCTAGTTACTGCTTACATAACCTGATCCATTACGGGAAGTGGGTCGTTGTCCTTCAAGGACGCTTGATTCAGGTTGCGAAAATCTACGCATATGCGTATCTCACCATTCTTCTTTCGCACTAGCACAATGTTTGCTACCTAGGTACTGTGATGGATAGGAAAAATGATCCTTGCATCCAACATTTTTTAAATTTCAGCCTGGATAGTACCTGAGATCTTAGGATTGTAGTGCCTTTTTTTCTGGCAAAAGGGTTTGACATCTTCTTTCAACGGGATGTTATGCTGGAAATCTTTTGGCTTGAAAGACTTTAGATCGGCATAAGACCATGCCAATACATCCATGTATTTCTTCAGCAGTTTGACAAACTTCCGCTTTTCTTCGGGTGTGCAACATTTTCCAATGTTCACAAACTGCGGATGTTCCACAGAACCTAGATTGACCGGCTCGGTCTCTGGAGAGGAGTTAGGATTATCTCGCCTTTTCTTCCTACATGAAACGATCATGCCTGTCGAACAAATGTTCCAGAGAAACCAAACCTTTTGGAATTTTATTTCCTTTGAGCTGACATATGTCATCACTTCCATGTATTCCTTCCTCTTGATCAGTAACAGATTCACGGTACGCGGAAGTGGATCCTTCAAAATGAAGCTCGCTAAAATTTTCCACCTTTTCCAAAAAGGCAATAAGTTGATTGTCATTGTTGAATACATGCCAGTGCTGAGAATTGTCTGGCACACTTGGGCGGAAAACCACCTCAATGGTATATGTGTCTGTTTTCAAACCTGGGTGAGGGAGCATGAGGGATGCTAAGACGGCTAATGAGTCGGCCATGTCATTCTGAGCTCTTGGGATGGCTTTTATTGAAAAAGCGTCAAACTCCTCGATGTTGTCCCATACCGCATTGCGGTAATGTCTGAGCCTTTCATTCTTTACTTGGTATATCCTTTTAACTTGATTTACGACCAGCTCTGCATCACCCTATACTTCATATTCTTGATTCCACTTTCCTTTGCGGCTTGCATACCAAGTAGCAAAGATTCATACTCAGCCATATTATTCGTGTTGAAAAATTACAACTTGAAAGAGAGGAATAATCTCCTCTTCGGGAGATATTAGCACGGCTCCAGCACCGCACCCACTAGTCGTGCAGCTGCCATCAAATTGCAAAGTCCAGATCTTGTTAAGATCCTCTGCTTGGATGAGGACATCCATTTTGTCAGACTCGGTAAACAAGAAATAGTTTCCCATTCCTGGTGATTCAAAGAGAATTTGGGCTTTGGGGTCATCGGAGCTAGTAACCAAATACTTCTTTTGTGATTCCGGCTCCAATGTTTGCATTATACCTTTGACAGGGATCCTAGCCTTAGACCAATCCATATGAATCTTCCCACCAACCTTCACTGCAAAAACTCCTTCCTAGTAGAATTCCATATGCTACCAGAATATCGGAACTGAGGATGGTCATCTTTACTCTTTTCTCTGGGAATGTTGCAAATGCAAACTACGCATCTTTGATTTGACCGATCAGCGGAACTTGCTTGGTTTCTAAGGAATAACATCTGCCAAAAGGCTTGGTAATGGTGAGGCCCAGAGCATGGGTGACTTTTACCGGCATGACGTTATCGGAAGCCCCGGAATCAATTATGCAGTTGCTTAGTTTGTGGCCATTGATTAGGAGGGAGAGATAGAAAGGTTCTATCTTTCCTGATGCAGATGTCAAGGCAACATTTATGCGAGATGCAAGGAGGAGTAGAAAGGATTCCTTTCGGGGAAACCTGAGTAGTTATGACAGCTTGGCTTTGGATGTATTCGTTCAACCTTACAAGCTGCTCAGGATTGGACTGAAGATACTCGGCTTCAGACATTTGGATCTTGGTCTTTTTAGCATGATCAATTATGTCAAACACGGCCAAGGGTTGCGTGATGAAGGAATGAGTCCCTCATTTCACAATGGTAGGGTAGGATTACTGGTCTTGATAGGAATATGACAAGGCTGATTTGGAGGGGAGATAGGGGAAAAAGATTTCTTTGAAAAAGACTTAATAACAGGTTGAGCAGGAAGGGGATTACCTCTTTTAGCAATGGTTGGAGGCATGTTCGACACAGCCTTCTCTTTTGGTATCCTGGCAACAACTTCTGCTTCTTTTCCTTGGGATTGGGTGAAAACAGCATATGACTATCCGCTTGCATACCCTTGTGTACCCTCTTCTTCATTAGACTCTTCATCTTCAAATTCCATATACCCGATTGTAGAGTCGCTAGTCGGTTCACCGACATCTTGATCATCTTCACCTGGCGATGAAGGTTCTTCATAATTTTGCTCCTCTTCTTCAATCTCGACTAGAGCATTGACCGGAGGAGCCTCAAGCGCCAACCGCGGAGTAGTTGCAGGTAAACGTGGCCTTTGTGGGGCATTGTTGGAAGTGAAATTCCTCCGTGGGATATCCCGGTATGAGGTACTTAGGAGAAGCTTGAGCTAGCTACTTCTTTAATGCGAGCAAGTCATTTGCCATCTTTGAAATGCCGGATCAGATGAAGTGGTGGGAGAAGGGATTTTCAAAGCTTTAACTTGGATGACTCTCTTTTTAATTCGCCAGATATTAGCAAGTTATCTTCAATCCGAATGGCAGCAGCTTGGGCAAGAACAAGGTAGCGACCTGTTCTTGCAGAGAGTAAGAAACTTACTTTTGAGCTCATGGCATTTACGAAGAAACACTTCTGATTTTCTGGCGTTGACAGCATGGTAACAGGCACACAGTTGATTAATGCATTGAACCTGGTGATAAAATCACGCATGGTCTCATTGGCCTCCTTCTTCAGGTGAGTGATTTGTGATAACAATGCAAATGCATCTTCCGAAGGCTTGTATCTATCTTCAAATGTGGTTCGCAAGGTGGCCCAACTGGTAATAGATCCGGCCGGCAAATGTTGGAACCATTCTGCTGCAGGTCCTTGCAAGGTCTCTAAAAAGAGGCGAACTGACACATCTTCATGGGTCACATCCAGGATGCTGCATGACATGATGAATGCAGATATATGCGCATCCATACTTTGGTTCCCACTCCCATCAAATCTTGGGAAATTCTTTCGGTTTCCATGAGGGAGCGCGTGAACTGGATGTGGTAATGCGAGAGGGCCCATAGCATTTCCCCATGGTACTGCCATTTGAAAAGCTGGAAAGAGGATGTGAGCTGGAAGTGCAGTTCCGTTGAGCAACAGAGCACTACAAAGGGATGTGGAGGCTCCTTGTGAAAACCAGTTCTTTCGTGGAGGTGAGACACTCTTGGCTGACCGATCCGCTGAACTTAGCGATGAGAAGCGTGCTGGTGTAACACTGAAGTTGTGCCTTTGAAGCAGATCGAAAGTAAGATCAACTTCTCCACGAGCTCTCTTGCTACGAGTAAATGGTTCACCCGCCAGTGTACCTTTCAGATCTGCAATATTGTGGAGTAGATTTAAAAACTCTTTTTGGTTGTACTTGCTGATTTTCTGATTTTTCTGACAAAAATCAGCAGCGTGTACTTTTCTAAATATTTAAATTTATCCTTCTTTTGGAAACCGATTGCAGTTTAATGACAAAGAACAACGAGGATAAAATAATGGCCAACTTAGTAAGCTGATTTTCGGATCTTAGAGTTGACTTTTTGCAAGGGTTTGAAATTTTTGTAAAACAGTCAAAAACTCAGATCTACGGAAATATATGGGTTTTTATAAAAACTCAGCGAACTAAAGATCTCTAACTAGTCCCAATCTATGGATCTCTGAAGAAAATTTTCAATTTGGGTCACTTTTGAAAAAAATTTGGATTTTGAACAAAAAGTTAAAATTTGCAAACAGGTAGTGATTTTTATGATTTTTACTGATTTTCTAATATACCACTACCATAGATCTGTTAGATCTGTTCAATCCCCAACGGAGTCGCCAAAAACTGTTGGTCCGAAAATCTGTCACGTGGACAGATCTATGGATAGATGAGCCAACAGTGTGCAGGGCATAGCCCCTCTTTGAGACAGCAAAGTGAAACTGGTTTATTGTTATTCTACCAGCAGGAACCTGTGCAAGTCTTACAGTATTCTGCCTTCAGGGGGTTTGGGATCTCATCCCAGTAGAGGTAGTTTCGACGAAGAACAGAAAGGAATGAAGGAAGGAAAGGAAGGAAGATGGATCTGAAGGGAGAAAAGAAATGAATTCCAAAGTAGAAAGGTCAGAGGGTCTATGTTTTGGGTTGGTAGTAAACAGAGCCGAACCTACTTACATAGACGAACAAAGCAATACTGATGAATAAATGACAATAAAGTAGAAGTAGATTCAACAAAACAAACATACAGATCTAACATAAGAAAGCTCTGATGTATAACACAGGTATTCAGCACAAAGTCTAAATATTGTATTAATATTTCCTTCTGTTACAAAAAGCTCAAAGTCTTTTCTTCTTGCTTCTATTTTTCATCTAAAAAGTATCCACCACTTGAATACAACAAGTATTCAAGTATTTATAGAAGAAGAGATAAAAGAAGGACAAAAGTAAACCAACCACTTACAAAATATCTAGAAAATATCTAAAAAGTCAACAGTTGACTTGGGCAAGTTTTTGGATGGCAACATCCCATGGTGCAACATGGATGAAGTCATCGTGTATGCCAACATGCTTTTTAAATATTTTACAAAAATGATCAATGGATCCCAGGAAGAAACTACTCTTCAGTGTAAAAGGGCACACTTTTCAGCATGTCGACAGGAACTTCTCAGTTTTGGCACACTTTTCAGTCAACAGAAACTTATCAGCACCTTGGTGCACTTTTCAGCATGTCGATAGGAACTTATCAGCGCCCTTGGCACAGTTTTCAGCATGTCAACAGGAACTTCTCAGCACCTTGGCGCACTTTTTAGCATGTCGACAGGAACTTCTCAGCGCCTTGGCGCACTTTTCAACATGTCGACAGGAACTTCTCAGCGCCTTGGCACACTTTTCAGCATGTCGACAGGAACTTCTCAGCGCCCTTTGGTCAACACAGACTTTTCAACATGTTGACAGGAACTTATCAGCGCCTTGGCGCACCTTTCAGCATGTCAACATTCTCAGCACCTTTGGCGCATGTCAGGAACTTCTCAGTGGGCACTTTCATCGTGTCAACACGGACTTCCTTGTGCCCTTAGTGCACTTTTCGTGTCAACACGAACTTCCTTAGCGCCTTGGCACACCTTTCAGGTCGAACAGGAACTTATCAGCCCTTTGGCACACTTTTCAGCATGTCGAAGGACAGGAACTTCTCAGTCGCCTTTGGGCCCTTGGCACACCTTTTGTTGTGTCAACATGAACATGTCGATAGGAACTTATCAGTGCTCGGGGCGCACTCTTCAACATGTTGACAGGAACTTATCAGCGCCCAACTCAAAAAGACTGAAAAATGGCTAAGTCCTTAAAACTTGATTTTCGGAAGATAATTTTGGGCTTCTTTTGAACGTTGTCAAACTTCCTTGGGGCCAAAACAAATTTTTTGGGTATGGTTACCTGTAAATTACCCTTGAAAATTTTGCAGGATAACATTTAGTAATATTATACTTTTTATATCATAGATTCCATCATCGAACTCATCTAGGGGTTTCTCCACTTCTTCTTCTACATTTTTCATCCTTTCCATAATTTTATTGAGAATCCTTTACTGGAATGAAAGAGTAAACACCTGTTGTTTCCACTTCTTCACAGACCCTTCATGTGAAATCTTCTCATAAATTAACACATTATCTACTAATGAGTCAATTTCTTGTGGACTCTGAAGTTAAAGCTTGTTGGGCCCCAAAATATCAGCTAAGTACAAGAAGGTGCATGGGCATGCAAGACCTAGTTGAAAAAGGGTGCGTGGATTGAAAGAGCATAGGAAAATGGTTATGGTAGAGTTTTGTAGAACACACGGTACATGTGTGCAAGGAAAAATGGGTTTTGTACTTATTTGCATTCAGCATCCCAGGAAGAACATGAGAAAAGCATGACCCTTATGGATAAGGTGCTAGCGTGATAACTATGGATTAAAGAGGGAATATTCCATGGTTGCGATAGAAGGTTCTAGAAGACATTATTGAAAGGAATAAAGAGCTTGGATATGGAAAGTCATGCTTCCATAAAGGACCACTTCGACACTTGAAAACCGATTTGTAACTTCTAGAAGGCATGGTGGTGGGTGCTAAGGCTATATGTACGAACACTTGGTAGAAGAAAAGGATATAGTTGAAGAGAGGCAAAGCCCTATAGAAAATAGAATGGAGGATGTTATGGGTTAGGGATTAGGAGAGCTCTATGATAATTTAGCACATAAGGGTATGCATTCTCATTTTTCTTCATAATATGATGAGCGTAATGTAGCTCTAATGCATGATTTGGCTCTTCATAATTATATGAGGATTTTTTATGACCTCAAGGGATGTAATGTGGGTTATTAATATTGATAGTATGAATATAATTATTTGTTATAAATCATCTATGTTCAATACTTATGTATTTCCTTTCTATATAAATCATCTCCATGTGTTTCTTGTTATCTCTCTTGCCTGCATACAATGAGATGACAAATCTTCCAAAGTTCATAAGAATGTGGTTTAGTTCTTTTCTATGCTGCATTTGATTATCTGTTCTAAGACGATGCATTCACACAAAACTCACATAAAAGAGAGACTCGATGCCCACGTGTGCCTCAGGTGAGTTCCTAGTGGCTATGGGTGATAGGATGATGTGCATGGGATTTTTATGTTTTGTGAAGGGTACAAAAATTACTACATCTTGGTTCCACTGACGGGAAATTTTTTCAAAGTTATTGTGAGAAATGGCATTCATCTTTGTCCTTGTGATGCATGATGACAGATTTTCTGACCTTATAAAGTGTTGAAACAAATTTTAAGAGCATAGAGGAAGAGTTTACTCAAATATTTAGCATTGGACTTAAGTTCGATGCACGTAGGTGGGTAGAAGAGAACCTATACCATGAGCTATATGAGACATTCTTTTGTTGCTTCCCAGTAGAACTATATGAATGGCTTTCAGTATACACATCCACATCAAGCTGGTACTATAGATCACACGTGTGGACCTAAGATGACTATCAGAGGCTACATGATGCAGATCTGACTTAGATGTGTACTATTGATCACTGGTGGAAGGGAGTGCTGGCTAGTTATACTTTGGAATAAACCATTTTGACATATTATTGCCCAAAATTTACTAAGTTTGAGTTTCTAAGTGAGCCTGGAGGATCATTTTTTCATGTTATTCCTTTGGCTATGAAGATCTTGGTCATTAATTTGATTTTAGAAGCATTTCCCATGGCTAGCTAAAGCTTCTATGAGCGCTGGGAGAGGAAGCTAAGCTAGACAGACATTACAGCTGAAAAGAAAAGGGAGGAGAGATGACTCAAGTATAAGGAAGCTCTTGAAAGGGATTTGACTCACAATGCGAGGTTACAAGTGTGATGGATATATGGAGGTAGGTGTTGTGAGAAAGAGTTAAGGTTCATGTGGAGGATGTGGCTCCTGAGCAGTATGTGCTACCCCATCTATGAAAGCGCAGGAGAGAGGCCCCTTTAGCTTGTGATGAGATTTCGTCACACAGAGAAAGAAGAGCTTTCAGTGTGCATCTAAACCCACCTGGTGACCAATCTCTAGCACTTGGCTTCCCAAATCAAGGGAGAAGTATTGTTAACCCAGTTCGTATCAATGGTAGTGACCGATTAGCACCCAAGAGATATAATTTTTTGTTTGGAACATCCAATACTATGTAATCCATTCCTGTATTTGGAGGAATCTTTAGATAAGGTGTAAGCATGCAAGCTTTGGGTATCATGTCTGGGAGTGGCACGGGACATACACCTGGTAGTGGGATAATATCACAATCCATCGGTGTGTAGTTCATTGGGACGCTGGGAACACTAGGCATGACCACTTCTGGTCCTTTTTCAAATACAGGAGGAGGATCTGGTGGGTAAAGAGGAATAGGACCTGGTGGATCCAGTAAATTTGGTGGGTTAGGAGGAAACACTGGAGGAAACCAAGGCTTTGGATCGAGATGACAAGGGCCCCAGCCAACTCTCCAAGTGTTTTTTGAGATTTCTTTGCACTTACCAGACTATAGGGGTATTGAATATGATGGAGACCATGTGCACAAGTGTGATTTACTATGGCACGTGAAGGGGATCACTACCCCAAAGTGGAAGTCAAGTCAATTTGCAACAATGTTGCAAGGGTGTGCGCATAGTTGGTATAGGAAGTATGACCCCAATCAAATGGTGGTAGACTACACCACATTGAATAACATCATCCTAGTAGAATTCCATATCCCAAAGTTTGAGTAGAAGAGCATCAACGCTCTAAAGGAGATCTAGCAGGGAATGACAGAGTGTGTGCGGGAGTATGACACGTGTTTCAACACTCTTGTCAAATTTATCCTATGAAATTCATCCTTCTCAACATGCTCAATGGTTTTTCAGATGATTGATAGCACCATTTAGAAGGGCTATTTCACACAAGAATTTCACAGACCCACGTGAGGCATTGGAAGCTTCCTTACATGCCAAAGTTGTTGGGAGCATTGAAACTGGTGTTATCCTTTTTCTGGAGGATCAAATTACTATAATGGCCAAGCAGTTGGAAAATCCATCTATAAACTCAATGCATGAGGTTCATAGTGGGCTTTGGTGTACAAACTGTGAAGTGGAGGGGCATGTAAAGGATAGTCCCCCTCAGAAGTCACTTTGAGCTATGGTGGTAGACTATGTGATTTACCATGGAGATCATGATGCAAGTAGATGCCCTCTACTCCAACGTGCAATCTACTAGAATGTTTCTTACTATTGTAAGATATTTACCTTTATGACCCATGATACCAAGGATTGTAGAATGATTGATCAAATCCATGATGTTATTGATCTGAGGGTGTACCAGACCAGCCTTGCAATCAATTCAAAGGATGATGACCATTGTTATGAGGGGCGTGTAGATGGAGGGATGCATAGAAGAGGTTTTCATAGAGGATTTCTTGGTTGTAGTAATGTGGCAGAGGAAAAAGTGAGTTCCCATAAGGAACTCATTATAATTGTGGATCTATAGAGCATTACAAACGTGAGTTCCTTGATCTATTACATTTATCATGGTGCAAAAAGAAGCACAAGTATGAGGAGTGTTCAAAAATTTAAGAGCATATGAACCAAAAACACTGGAAAGACAAGGGCACTAGGATGGTGAGCATCAAGAAGGCCAATTCATAGTGGATGCCACGAGTGGCACATGAGTTAGGGCTAGAACCTATACTGGTGATAACACAAGTAGAGGCCACGTGCACTAGGGAGATGCCAAGACCAAGGACACTAGTTTCAAGAGAGGAAGTATTACATGGAAAGTATCTGGACTCTGCTCATCAGAAAGAAGTATATCAGGATACTATAGATGTCATTCGAAGTTTACAAGGAGGGATCCAATGTTTAAAGGAGCAGTCCAAGAAGTAGGAGTAAAGAAGGAATGTTGATGCTCTGTAGAAGGACCTGGATGAAGTAAAAGAAGTATGTAAAATGTTAAGGAAAGATAATATTATTCCCTTGCTAAGAGAATGGATGAGAGAGAAGGTACCACACACCGGAGTAGAGAACGAAAGTTTGGTTTTTCATGCAAACCTTCCTCCTTGCAACCTTGAATATGACATGGAGATTACTTTGAATGAGGTTATTTATGGGTGGCTTCTCAGTAATATTATCATCGACATGGGAGAAAAGGTAAATTTTTTTACTTTAGATGCCTGGCATCAAATAGGGAGGCACGCATTACAGCCATCTTTGAATGTGATATATATGAAAAGAAAGACTAAGGAAATTCCCATTACAGTTCTGAAGGATGCAACTATCACCATTCAAGGAGCCAAGTTCACTAGAGACTTCAAAGTATTGGCACTCACTGAGGTAGAAAATTTTCCAGTGTTTCTTGGGCACCCAGGGTGTTATAAGAAAAATATTGACCTGCAGTTTAACAAAGGGTATATCAGTTTTGAGAAAAAGGAGGAAAGGGTGGTCATTCCTTTGAAAAATGGGAAGTCAACACCCTATACTGAGCCCTTAGGAGAAGAATTTTGTGATAGAATCTATGTGTGCTCCATCAGAGATCTTGAGATAATTCACCCCACAGAGGGAGATATCCAATTTGAAGATGCTCAATCCGTGAGTGATACCACTAGTGTGGCATGCAAAAATTAGATGCATGGGACTTATGAGTTAATTAGGTGATAGTTAAGAGGATCTGTCACAAGGGTGAAAAAAGCACACTCAGTCAAATGCCTAGGAGGAAATAAGTTTCCAAGTTACTCTAAGGGGGATATCCTAAAATTTTCTTATGGGACATGGAAGCTTAGTGGAAAATGAGGATGAAAGAAGAGGAGTTCTCGGTTACCACCTACTTGGAACTGTAGTACGTTGGTGGGCTGCACATTGGGAAAACCTCATGGAATGGCATGAGGTAAGAATCACATTTTTTGTAAGGTTTTCTAGGAGCAACATGCCCACGGCTATACAAGACTACCATGGTAAAGAGACCACTTCATTTCATATCCAAACATGTGAGAAGGCCTGGATGGGAAGCACAAAAGAATTTCCACCTTCTTTATGAGTGTATAAGTTATTTTCCACCTTACAAGGCTATGCACATTCTTGGTACATTCATTTGGAGATGCATCGTTAGACAGGAAATTGGTAAGAGTTGACAGTTGATCTCATTCAATATTTTGAGTATAGGAGTACCAAACCATCAGTGGATAAGGAGTTGCAAGTGATCAAGTGCATTACGATGGAGGATAGCACTTTGGTAGAAGATAGGCTACTAGAATTGATAGGTGAGCCTTCTTTGGAGATGTTCCTCAATGAAGAAAAATCAGAGGAGGTACAACTTGAGCACGCGTGCATGAAAAAAGAAAAAGGAAAAATGGTCTATGTAATAGAAAGAGAAGAGATGGAGACTTTGGATGTTAACCATTCAAAGGGTATGTGCTAGGTCATATATATCGCTAATGAGCAAGCACGTGCCCACCATGAGCCCTTAAAAAAATAAGGTTAACATTGGGGTGGAGGTATAACCTAAGGAAGCTATCATCAATTACTATTGGTCAGAAAAGGAGGTTTCAAAGATCATTGATCTATTGCACGATTTCTAAGATTTTTTTCCCTGCACATACCATGAACTCAAAGGCATTCACTGTTCCTTGGGGTAGATGAAGATCAAGTTGAATGAATGTGTGCACCTAATTCATAATATGCCTTTTCGAATGAATCCGAATTTACGTGTATAGGTTAAGGAAGAAATATAAAAAATGATAGCATTTAGTATCATTGAGGAAGTAGAAGAATCAGAATGGATAAGCCCAATGGTTATCAATATTAAGAAGGATGAGAGGATACGAATTTGTGTTGACTAAAGGGATCTGAATGCATTATGTGTCATCGATCCCTTCCTAACCCCCTTTATTGAAGAAATTTTGGAAGGAGTAGCCGGGTGTGAAGTCTACTCTTTCACGGATGGGTTCTCAGGGTACCACCAAATCAAGATTGAAAAGGAATACCAGAGAAAGAAAACTTTCGCTACTGAATGAGGAAGTATTTCCTATATGGTTATTCCTTTTGGATTAAATAATGCACCTGTTGTGTTCACACGTATTTTGGTACAAGCATTTTAGGACTTCATCTATAAGTTTCTTCTAGTTTACATAGATGACTGGACTATGTATGGATTGGTGAAAGACCATTGTAACAACTTAACACTAATGTTTGAGAGATTTTAGCAATTGAGGATATCCCTCAACATTAAGAAATGTGTATTTTCCACTCCATTTGGAACCCTATTAGGACACATTATATGCAAAGAAGGCTTGCTAGTAGATCCCGCTAAAGTTGTAGTTATTGTAGGATTAGGGGAGCCTATTAGTCAAAGCATAGTGCATAGATTTCTTAGGCATACGGGGTATTACAGGAACTTCATCAAGGGATATGCCAAGATCACCATGCCCTTAGAGGAATTGTTAAAACACAAGAGTGACTTTCATTGGGGAGAGGCCCAGCAAAAGCCATTTGACACTTTGAAGGATAGGCTTGTCACAGTGCCCATATTACATTTTCCTTCTTGGGATAAGCCTTTCCATGTGCATGTTGATGCCTTAGGGAAATCTATGGGAGTAGTGCTAGCACACATAGAGAGGAATTTTTTATCATCCCTTGTGCTTTGCAAGTAGAAAGTTGACACCAAAAAAGAAGAACAAAACTACTGAGTGCGAAGCATTATCTATGATCTACGAACTGCATAAGTTTAGGCAATATTTATTGGTGAAACCATTTATATTCTACATGGAAAATATGGCATTGAAATACTTTGTCAACAAACCCATTCTAAAAGGGCACGTATGTCATTGGGTTCTACTATTTGGAGAATTTAAGTTCACCGTGGTCGTGAAACCAAGAAAAAGAAATTAAGGACATGACCACTTATCAAGGATTAATTTAGGATAGGACACACAAAGCATTGAATATACCATGTTAGACACGTAACTATTATGGTTTCAGTGTGTGCCCTTAGACTTGGAAGATATAACAATGTTCTTAGAAATAGGTGTGGCATTGGAAGGAATGAAGGCCCTAGAGATAAAGTAGTTAGCAATACACACCACACCCTACATGTTGACTGGTGGGGATTTGTATAAGTTAGGTTGTGATGAGTTTTTGTGCCGATACATATTGGAACATGAGTGTGTAGAAATTATAGAATAAGCACATGGTGGGATTGTAAGAGGACACTATGTAGGAAATTGTACCACGTGGAAGATTTTATTAGCTGTAATTTAGTGGGAAACCATATACAAGGATTGTATTGAGTTTTGCAAGGCTTGTGACCATTTCCAGTGCCTTGGAAAACTTGGAAAGAGGGATGAAATGCCTTTACGACCAATAGCTGATGCTGAACCGTTTGAAAAATGGGCAATAAAATTTGTAGGACCAATTGTACCTGCCGCGTGAAGGACTGGTTCGTGGTATATCATCACTTGCAATTATTACTTAACATGGTGGGGAGAGGAAGTGCCTACAAAAGGATTGCACCGCAATGAAAACTGCTAGATTTTTATGGGAGAACATAATCAACAAGTATGGTTTCCCTTTATGTTTAACAAGTGATAGGGGTACACACTTTATTGATGAAACAATCAAGATTTTGTTAGCATAATTTATGGTGGCCCATCATAATACTACCCCATATCACCCTTAAGCAAATGGAACTACTAAATCATTTAACAAAATACTAAGTCACACCGTA
Source organism: Taxus chinensis (assembly GCA_019776745.2). Taxonomy (NCBI): domain Eukaryota; kingdom Viridiplantae; phylum Streptophyta; class Pinopsida; order Cupressales; family Taxaceae; genus Taxus; species Taxus chinensis. Next base: position 82,493,552 of record CM034155.1, on the reverse strand, counting down.
ACTAATATCTGTGACGTTGGAAGATAGGATTGGGATGATAAGGTATTAGCCATTCTATAGGCATACAGGACAACCTAGAAAAGTTTGAACAAGGCCACACCATTTCAATTAGTGTTTCACACAAAGGCTATTTTACTAATGGAATTCATATTACCTTTGCTAAGTATAACTCATGTAGGAGGGTTAGCTAATGAGAAAGTGCTGGAAAAAAGAATTGATAAGTTGATGTAGTTAGATGAGAGGCGATCACTTGCTAGATGGAGTCAAAAGATAGAAAATTCAAGACAAAAGGCATGTCATGATCTTCATATCAAGGATAATAAGTTTGAGGTTGGGAAGTTGGTGTTGTTGTATGATTCCAAGTATCTACGCCATCCTGGAAAGTTGAAATTCCATTGATTGGGACCTTACATCATCTCATGCATTCTTGATTTAGGCACTTTCTAATTACAAGCGCTGGATGGGATGAGGTTACTAGGTCACTTCAATGGGAGTATGCTGAAGCCCTACTATAAATAAGTCTTTTTGGTTTGTAATAAAGAATTATTTCCAGTTAGCTTAGAATTTCCCTTTATGATTTTTTCTTTTCTTGTGTTTCCCTTTCTTGTTGCTTGTTCATTTCATTTTGTTTCATTTTGTGCCTTGTGCACTGATAACCAAATTATTTTTCTAAAAGTTGTGTATGTGCAGAGGACCATGCATTTGTTTTAGCATGGGGTGGAGTGATGAAAAGTATAGGCCTTTAATACAAATTTGAGTTGGTAGTGGAAGTTGCTATGAATGGCCCAGTTGAAGAATGAAAATCATGTAAGGGTAAGAAGTACGTAAGAGAAGGTGGACTTTAATGGTTGGTGTCAAAAAGCATTTGTGAAAACCACGTACAAAAAGGATGAAGAATGTAAGAACAACACGAGGTACAAAAAGTGGAAATGCTGGGATCCACACCTTTGGCCTGGAATAAGATTCTTCAAAGCCCTATCATAAAAGTGGGTCTGCATTCTCCTGAAAGAGGTCAGTTCACATGGGAAAAGGACAGTGAAGGTGCCACCTACCTGATGGTCCCAGATGGTTACGTTGATAGGGATTTGAGAAAAGTGAATCTCTCCCTTGTTGGTAAGTTTCTTGGCTCTAGACCTAATATTGATTTTATTAGAAAATGGGCTCTGAGAAAGTGGAAACCTAAGGGGGATCTGAGTATTACCATCATGTCACGGGGTTTTTTTCTAGAAAAATTTAATTAGCAAGCTGATTTGGAATCGGTGCTTCTGGGAGGAATATGGTGACTGGGTAATATGGGCCTCTTTTTGAAAAAATGGTATCCTAGATTTGACCCTAACACTGAAAATATAAACACCATTCCAATCTGGTGTAGACTCCCTAGGATACCGTTGCATTTTTGGGATGATGAAATTCTACTAAACATTGCTAAGTCTTTAGGTGCTCCGATTAGGCTGGATGGGCCCACAGGAAATAGATCCAGACTTACTTTTTCTCGATTTTGCATTTCTTCTGAAATGGAGCAGGAATTACCAGAGCACATCATCTTGAAATCTAGGTATGGGGTGTGGATTCAAAAAATTGAATTTGAAACTTTTCATTTAAGGTGTAAGCATTGTCATCGCATAGGACAATCCACCAAAAACTGTCCCAAAAAGGAGATCCCTACAGTGGAAGATGAACAACATGTGGATGGCTTAGTTTTGAGTAAGGAACATAGGGTTCTTGACACTGATAGCCAGAGAGAAGACAAATCCCCTAGCCAAACTGAGATGGACTATAATAGAAAGGGAAAAAAAGGGGGTTTTAGAACTCAAATAAGGAAACATTTGGTTTGGCGTCCTAAAACCCCAGCGGCCACTTTACTTGTAGCACCTAGCAAAGAGGACTTGGAAAATCCTATAAAGGTGCCCATGGTGGTGAATGAGCAAGAAGGAGCTGTAAAGATAAATATCATCCCTAATGATCAATATTAGTCTTTGAGCAATAAGGAAGCTGAGATAGATAAACCTATGTGCATCATTGAGGAAATATTGGACATGGATAGCATGGATTTTTAAGAAACTTTACAGAAAAACACTCCTAGGGGTGATGGTAAATTATCTACAGATATACCTCCTTGCTTCAGCAATAGGTAAGTAGTTTCACCTACTTGCTACAGCATCAGAATAGTAGATCCACACTCAATTGAGAGGAATCAGAAAGAGCATGAAGAGGGAGAAGTAACACATGTCAAAGAAGATGAGGAACTAACTTCTGGATTCACAAAGGTCATTTCAAAACAGAAAAAGAGAATGAAAGGATTTGAAATGATCCCAGAATCACTTTACAATGATAAGAAAAAGAAAATGGACAACTAGAATACCTCAACATCTAGAACTACTAGATCTTCTATAAGAAGACTAGTAGATTTTGGAGGTAGTTCTAAAAGAGGAAGGCCCTAAAAAAAGGCTTTTAGATCTAAGAGAACAAAGAGAGACATTGCAGATGGAATTCAACGTCAATTGAACCATCAGGAAATCCCAACTCCCAATCCTTCCAAATGAAGATTATTTCTTAGATTATCCAAGGTCTAAATGGAAAGTCCAAGAAGAGAATCATCAAGGAGTTATGTGATTCTAGTAGTCCTAGTATTTTGATTTTGTAAGAAACTAAGATGACAGCTAAGATCCTTGAAGCTAATAAAAAGAGTTTTTGGGAAAACTCTGATATGGCAGCGGTAGACTCTCAGGGAGCCTCTGGTGGTCTGGCTACTCTTTGGGATAAAAGGCACTATACTGGTACGGTTCTTAATGCTAACACTAATCATCTTGCTATCAATTTTCTTGCTATTGAGAACAAGGGTGAATGGATCCTTTCTAACATCTATGCCCCTAATACGATTAGTGGGAGATGTAAACTTTGGAATGATCTTAAGATCTTTAGAAACCAATAAAGTACTAGCTAATTGGCTTATTATGGGAGATTTTAACTCTCCTCTTAACCCTAGGAGAAAAATATGGAGGAATCTCCAGCTTTTCTACTGGTATGGAGGATTTTGCTGATTTTATTGCTGAACTTAATCTCTTGGATGTGGATCTTCATGGTAATAAATACACTTGGAATAATAGAAGGTTGGGAAAAGATCTTATCCATGTTAGATTGGATAGAGCCCTGATTTCTGCTAGCTGGATTCTCAGTCAAGACTTCCACCTCTCTTCCTTGCCCAAAATTGGATCGGACCACAATCTGATTGCTTTAAATCTTCTCAATTAGAATAAACCCATCAGAAGCTCATTCAAATTTGAAAAGATGTGGATGAAGCATGACAACATCTACGACAAAATTAAAGAATGGTGGGGTTGGAATGGTGAAGGCACTGCTCAATTTAGATTGATTCAAAAGCTCAAAAATGTTAAAAAGTAAGTTAAAATCTGAAATAAAATCATTTTTGGCAATGTGTTTGATAATAAAAAGAAGTTAAAACAAAATCTCCAGGATTTGGAAATCAAAATGGATATAATAAGGAGATCCATTGAAGACCAAACTAATGAAAATAATATTCTTTTAGAGTTGCATACGATTTGCAGCAGAGAAGAATCTTTATGGAGACTTAAGTCTAGAGCTATCTGGCTTAAAGAAGGGGATAAGAATACGAAGTTTTTTCATATAACCACTTTGAAGCACATAGCTTGTAATAGGATCATAGAAGTGGCTAAAAGTAACAAAAATATTATAAAAGATCCCAATAGCATCAAGGAAGAAGCTCTAAATTTCTATAAAAAACTTCTTAATGAGAGGAATATCATCAATGTTAAGGCTAATTCTTTTATGCTGGAGGCTATTCCCCAAGATAAAATTGAGGAGCAGAGATTTAAAAATATCACCAAAGTTGTCACGCTTGAAGAGCTGCAAAAAGCTGTGTTTACTTTAGAAGGCGATAAGGCTTCAGGCCCGGATGGTTTCTCATTAATTTTTTCTAGAAATTTTGGGAAACTTTTTTGGATGATCTTCTCAGAGTGGTGAATGAATTCTACAGAATTGGAATTATTTTGAAAGAGTTGAATAACACCCACATTGTGCTGGCCCCAAAAAAATGGATGCTAGAGACTTCAAAGACTTTAGACCCATCAGCCTAGTGAATGCTATCTATAGAATTTTTACCAAAATTATTACTACCAGGCTTCAACTCATTATGAATGATTTAATCTCAAGGAAGCAGAGTGGATTCATTAAAGGTAGGATTATCCAAGATGGATTGATTATGGTTCATGAGACCATACATTCTATGGAGAATAATAAAAAATCAAATATGGTTCTTAAGCTCGATATGAATAAAGCCTTTGACAAGGTTTCTTGGGTTTTTCTTGACAAAGTCTTAACTAAATTTGGTTTTTTGAACAAATTTAGAAAAATTATTAAGGCTTCTATCTCTACGGTCAGATTATCAGTGGTGGTTAATGGTGAGCCAGTGGGTTTTTTCACTAACAGAAGAGGGCTAAGGCAAGGGGAACCCATCTCCCCCTTGCTCTTCATTCTTATGGCTGATAGTCTTAGTAGAAAAATTGGTAAAGAAGTCAATGATGGTCTTTTGAAAGGCTCAAAGCCCACTTCCATTAGCCAAGCTGTCTCCCATCAGCAATTTTTGGATGATAATATCCTCCTTCTATTGGGTTCCATCATTGAAGCAAAGGCTACCAAGGCTATTCTGCAGCTCTACAAATCTGCTTCTGGGTAAGTGATCAAGTATGATAAAAGCTCCATTTTCTTCTTCAAAACTCCTGAAGAAAGACAACTTAAAATTGCTAAAATTCTAGGCTGTAAAATAAGTACCCTTCCAGCTGTAGACACCAAATTTGTGTCTTACGACCCCCTTGTGCCCCACATCTCATTTTCGTAACCTAACCTCATCACCTAAACCTTACACAATTATTTATTAATTACCTTATAATTAATAAATCCACATCACCATACCTGCCACCTCATTTTGCCACCTCATCATGACCTAGCCTTAACCCTAAACTAACCTAATTAAGACCTATAACTTGGTCTACATCCACACCCATAACTAATTACTCCTCACCCGCACCTAAAACCAACCTCATAATGACTTGACCAAGCCCGCAACTAATCCCTCGGGAGAAAAGGAGGGAAAGTTGGCTATTTTATTAAAAATAGCCCACTTTGACATGACCGATACCAGTTTCTACTCGACCGCCATCAGTTACGTAACTGCCATCGGTTCCCTGTAAATGACCTCTCCCAACCAGAAACAAGGGGTTGGATTTTTGTTGATCCAAATCAGAAGTCATTGGAAGGATCTGGAATTTACTTGGCTGAACAGATACAAGTGAAGGAAAGAGAGGAGTTGGCAGAAAAGTAAATCAAGCCCAAGACTACAACTAAATAACCAGAGCCCAGTGACACTCATCCAAGCATCAGGAGAGGAGATAGCTCATCTTGGATTGTCAGATCATCCCACTTAAGCCCTATCTTCGCCATCGCAATCCTAGAACCTGCATTTTTCATCAGGAATTAGTAAGTCTTATATGTTCTTTTAATAATATTTCTTGGATTTCTGAATCACAGTAATTACAAGTCTACCCCCAGATCCACTACCCGGTAACACTCTCCACCTAACTTACATTCCTTTACCCCTATTTTTCTCCAAGAATAGCCCCCATACCCTCTGAGTCTTCTCCATCACCTCATTACCTATCCCCAGTCATTCTACCAGCCTTATAAACACCATAACTATCATATAGCCATCTTATAGCCAACCTTCACCCAACCCCTTAAATCACTACCCCTACCGATATCGGTTATCATCAACTGGTACTGGTGACACTGACCGGCGTCGATCACCATGATTCTAAACCAAGACCAGCCCTTTCTCTATTGTTCTAACAAGGTAAAAAAATTATAATTGGATAATAGCTTATTTTTTAGAATTTGTGTTAATTAATATTAGTAGGGGAACTGACCACCTTTGAAAGGAAGTTTTATATTTCCTGGGCCCAAGGCAGTTCCCTCATTTATTGTCTAATTAAAATCTGGTGGTCTTGTATTCTTACTTGCAGGTAGTCCTTCCAAGACAAAAAGGAGTTCTTCGCAGTCGATCTGATCTCTCTCTCTACGGTATGCGCACACCCTCTCGACATTCAACAGGTATTCCTCCTAGCCCTAACCCTTATCTATTTCTCAAAGGAATGAAAGGATAGAAGCAACTCTATTCCCAAAAGCTGAAACATTCCGTGCGAAACACCAGCCACTTACTTGGGTCTTCCTCTTGCCACTAAAAAAGTCTCTAACAAGGTTTGGGATGATTTATTGGAGAGATTTCAAAAAAAATGGCTGGTTGGAAAGGAGCCATTTTATCTAGTGCTGGTAAGTGCCTACTCATAAAATGTACTCTTCAAAATCTGCCCATTTATATCATGTCGCTTTACAAGATCCCCTCTTCCTTCAAAGAAGAAGTTTGAAAAGATTCAAAAAGCAATTCAAAAGAGAAACAACATGGAGGAGAAGTTTAAACTTCACTTAGTTTCTTGGGATAAGTAGCTCTAGAACTGCCAAAGTAACTATGGGAGGACTTCGCAGCCATAAAAGACAGCAACACAATGCATGACCCGTCTCACTGTGATAATGCCCTAGTCAATGCTTGGTCTTGATAAACAACTGCTAGCGACATTTAATTAAGGCTAATGGCAGTGGCCTGAGAGGATTCAACTCACTATCTTTTCTTTCCTAAGAAGATTTCCATATCCCCTATGGTTCTCATTTAGGGCCCCAATCTAGTAAAGAGCATTAATCCCACTTAAATACAGGGACACTAAATGGAACAGTGGGTGATGGTTGTGATATGAAGTTATAGGATGATAACTGGTTTCATGGCAGTCTTATGGATAGATTTAGGATGGTCAATCATTGTGACTTTTTTGAACAAGTATCCCCATTCTGCCATCCAAGGACTGTATACTTCTTGGAAATGACCAACAGCAATAACCCCCTGGATCATCAATTTCTTTGGAGAGAGATGATCCTGATGCCAAAATATTATCCTCCCTTCAAGATCATTTAGATCTTATAGTCCCTTTGAGCTCTTGAATCTTCTTTTCTAAGGATGTCAACTCTGGTCCATAATAATCCTCCTCCTTGGGACTCCTCCCTCTGTGTTCTGATATGCAAGAGGTTCTTCAGCTAGTTCCAGGTCAAACTTGTGGCTTCTTATGGAGTAGGATCTGGGAAGAAGCTGATTTTAACTCCTAAATTAAATGCTCTTGTTTTTCTTGGCTGGAAGTAGCAGCTTCAGATATTTCTTTTTAGCAGGGGGGAGTGGAAGCGGATGCGAGCAGGTTTCAGGTATTGGGGACGAAGGTGGGGCAGGATGTCATGGGGGGGTATGCTAGAACAATACTCGATGGATATCAGTCATTTGATAAGGCCCTGGTGCATTAGGGACTAGCCCTAGAGTATGGCTTTGAACCCTCCCTAAATTTGAAGCTTCTCTAGCGAGTGGTAATCAAATAGTGAGGAAAGATGATGGTGATAAGCCTACGGAATGTGATTTAAAAATATCAAATGCATTAAGAGGTATAGTCACAAAGGATTCCTGGAATCTAGGGTAACATACCTAACATACCATCCTGGAAAGCTCATCAAAAGGCTCAGGAATCATATGCCACCTTTAGAAATGCCAGCAGTCACAAATTCCAGATTCTCTCCAGTCATTGGTAAGAACTTCTAATGGTCTCAACCTCCATGTCCACCTATCTTACCGAAGAATTTGGTTCCCTCCTAGGAACTGAGGCCCGTGATCTGGGCGATGAAGCTCATGCCGTGATCTCAATCTAGCATGTTACTGTATTTGACAATAGCCGATTCTTCCATCCCTGGGTTAATCTAATGTTACTGTATTGATAGATCTTTGATTCATTGGCATCCTCCTGATTTTAACTGGTATAAGTTGAACTTTGATGGGGCTTCTAAGGGTAACCCTAGGATTGCGGCAGGGGGAGGAGTGATCCGGGATCATAAAGGCAGTCTGATTGTTGCGTATGTTGGAAAAATGGGAATTCAAACCAACCATTTCACCGAAGAATTATCTGCTTTATGGGGCCTGAGAATTGCTTAGACTCATAATATCCAAAACCTCATTATTGAAGGGGACTCACTTAATATCACTAATCATCTTAATCAGTTGGAACATCAAGGATTTTATCTTGGAATCCATAAGTATTGGCCAAACCTTCAATAACATTCGGATCATGCATACTTACTGGGAGGGTAACAAGGTGGCAGATGCTTTGGCTAATTATGGCATTAATGGTAACCATATTGTTTGGGATAATAACAACATTCCTAAACAGCTTCAAAACAACATTCAAGCGGATATCTATGTTCAGGAAAATTCATGATTTGAGATATGAGCATTAGGAGTGGATTTGTATTATTAAAACTCCCACACGAGCTGACTTTAAAACATCAATTATACATATCTTGGCAGGCAAGCAAAATTGTATGAAGCATAATGGAAAATTCAAGGGAATTTATATGGAAATGAAAGTCACACATGCGGGCAATATTGGGCTCTTAATAACTTGTACAAAAGGCTTTATGGATTCCCAAGACAGAATTAAAGATAATGATGATCTGGAGTGGGCTAGCAAAAGGAATGTAACTCTCACATGTGGAATTTCACAGGGACATAACAGCAGTCTCTCAGATATCCGTGGGAAAAGCAATGGCTATTCTAATCAGTATCCTCACTGCGTGGATAATAATAGTGAAAGGCGGACTATTATTAACTCTCTAAAGAATTCTGAAATTTCTATTGGCAAATAATTAAACACGGTGAGAGTGGGGGCTCCCCTATGCCAGATTGAGCCCAGCGTGGATCCAGATTGGAAGGAGAATGTAGAACTTTGGAATATTCTCAGCCAGGGTGGCATCACCAACTTTATGGAGAAGATTCAGGGCCATGACCAGAGTATTTCGGTGTGATTTGCAAAGGATTGGAAGGATCGCACTGTGGACTATGGTGGATAGAAGATTCCTATCAACGAGGAGTTAATTACTGAAGCGACTGGCCTGGGCATGGAGGGGTTCCGTTTTTCAATAAAAGGGTGGACAGAGAAGCTGAGGAGAGAAAATTTTTTGAGGGAACTGAGAATTTTGTCTTTGTCACTGCAGGCCTGCAAGTTAGTTTGATCCCTTCACCCTTTGACGAGATGACCAGAATGATGGTGTGTTTCATTTCTTTGGAGGGGAGGTTTGTCACTGTGCCCACTAAACACCTTGTTTTCGTCAACCACTTCCATAGGAGTCGCACGGTATGTTTCCCCTACTATCTGCTAAAATATCTTGAGTGTTCCATTTTAGAGTTTCAAAAGCATGCTCATGTTGTTCCTTTACACCAGGGACTCATCTTTTTGCTGCATAAACTGTGTCTTCTTCGTTCTCCCAGTTTCCCTTCCTCCCCTGGCTTTGTTCCTCCTCTACCCCGTGCCACTGTCGCTAGCCCCTTCTCTCCGCCTTCTATCCCCACCACTGTTGTTGTCACCCCTTTGCCAGGATTCTTGGCTCCATCTTTCATTCCCCTCACCTCTGCTCCCAACCCCTCCACTTCGGCCAGACCAGTTACCAGATCCTCTAGAAGGTTGAAACTTGATACCCCTGCTGTGGGGAAGGATCCTCAAGAGATTGAAATTTCCCATAACCTCCTACATATTAGTAGTGCTAGTTCACAGGAAGCACATGTTGAGAGCTCCACAAAAAGGCTAGAAGCCTTAGAAGTTGATATGAAGCTATTGAAGGAAGAGGTTAAAAACCTGGCTAAGCAAAAAGGAAAGAGAAAGAAGGAGGAGGAGGTGGCTATGGATAATAGCCAGGTTGAAGATATATACAAGAAGTTGAACTCCTTAGACTCCCGTTTAGGGAAGGATAAGACTTGTCATGATTATAATATGGCCATTTTTAATGCAATTGAAGAGTTTATTAAATAGCATGTCCGCAGTGTCTCCAATCTCAGCGGAGTTCCGGCAACCCTTTGGGGCACTGATAAGGAAAGAAAAAGGACCATTGAACAGCTAGATGCTACTGATTCTTCCCATATGACAACATTGGCTATGTTCACCTCTTGGTAGAATATCAAATCCAACATTGACAAAGTAGCCAAGAAGTAATTGTGGGTGCTTTTTCTGCACTTCTTTGTAATTATTGTTTTTTTTTTGTTGTCTTTTTGCTACTTTTCTGCAGTGCTCATGTTGTTTTTGTTTCGATAGGGTAGCTGCTCTTGGGCTACTATGGTTTTCACTGTCCCATTTGGATTTTGATCCTTTTTTTTCTAGTTCTCATTCCTATTCTGGCTTCTAGGCCCTCTTTTGTTCTCAAGGGTATAGTCCCTTTCAAAAAACTATTTTCCCCAAAAAAAAAGATGAGATAGGAAAGGAAAAAAATTGGGTAAAGGACAGAAGAAATACCTTTAGCGCAATGGACGTGTGCATAAAAGTCTTCAGTCGGGTTGGATTTTTACGCACCAGAAGGTTGAAAAAAAAATTCATGTAGGATGTTGCACATGGATAAAAGCATTTAAGATGACTTAGTGGAAAAAGACACATTTAATGTTAAAGTATGTTAGTAGTTGGTATAGCATTTAGTAGTGGAAAGAAGCAAAAACTATAAATACAAGGTCGGGTAAATCATTTGTTTCCTTGTGTTTATGAAGAAGAAATAACTCTCACAAACTAGGAAAATAAAGAGAGAGATTTGTACAAAGAAAGGAGAATCCAAAAGATCTAAAGTGTGTGACTAGGGTGGATCTGAAAACCAGTGTGGAAGGAGTACATGAGAGTGGGAAAAATTATTGAGGAAGCACCGTCTTGTGGAAGGATTTTTTGAGTTAGGGTTTGGTAGCTAAGGCATGGAGTTAAAAGGATTTCTTCGCAAGGTTGAGCTATGGGATTAGACAGAGTGGTAGAGTGGAGTAGGGGGAAGAGGATTTAAGTGTTAGCACTGACCATAAGAATAACACCATGGAAACCAACCATTTTACCAAAGAAAATAAAGGGAAAGGGCAAGGAAAATTATATCATTATTGTTGCAAGCATCAATGAAGAATGGTACACACAAATGTAATACCCAGATGGGGTATTGCTAGGAAAATAATGGGACTCACACCTGCGGAACATGGCCGTAAGTGATTATAATCATTACACAAGCACAATGGGGAAGGAGATGGCTTTAGAGTTGGTTCACCCAACCAACAATAGGATGCCAGATGGAATGCCCATTTATAATGATGAGGTAAAGGTCAAACTAGAAAAGGATGGGTTGTTGTAATTGTATGAGTTACCCTACTTTGGCAAGCCTGAGTGCCTTTATCAATGGTTGATGTCACACATTCATGAAGATCATTTTTATTTCACGGGGTACAAGATGTGCATCACAGAACAACTGATTTCAAAGTTCATAGGCCTTAATTGTGAAAGAGATAGCATTAATGATGATCTGAGTGAAAAAAGAGGCTATCAAGGAGACTGCAGCCACATATCACTACAAGAAGGGTTCGAGATACTTTGACATCTAATAAATACCAGACCCAGTGATGAGGATGGCCATACACTTAGTCACCAAAATCAATGACCAGGAATGGTGGAAACAAGTAAATAAGGCGTGAATGAACATATGCTGGAAGATATCAGAAGGAACCATCTACAAATTGTCCACTTTAATCATGAATGAAGTTATAAGTAGCACACATGAGAGAGAGAAGATACTCTTCAGTAATTTACTCCTCAGTATTGTGTTCTCATATATTAGAGTGCTCGATGGGCCCGAAAAATTTGTGTGGGAGTATCTAGAAGAAGATCCCTCGGCCACAAAGAGGTTTACAAAGTATACTTTTGAAACCATGATGGTCACTATCAAGGCACACCTAGAGAAGTGGTATAAGTGAATACGTGACACATTTGAGGCTGAGTGGAGGATTCTAGAGTAGTTTCACATGCTCATAAGTGGAGAGGAAGAATTTTTAGTATACCAACACTTCTGCATTGGAAAATTTATGATGATAGATGGGAACATGAGTCCATGGTACAAACTAGCCTTCTCCTTAACCGCGTTATACTTCTAAGCTGAATTTAATCAATTCTAAGAGGCCAAGAGACTAAGGTTTGACCTTAGTAAGGTAAATGCAAACCACTGTAAGTTGCATTGGAATCTATGCTACCCAAAGAAGTGCACGTACGTGGAGAGATATGTCTCCCATGAGATCCAAATGATGAAGCCTTTGATGCTTTCAATTACAGGAAGGACCACAGTAAAGGTGTACCTACGCATAAGACCAAATATTGAAAAATGTGTTTACTTGGAGAATGATGTCTCCATTTATGAAGACCCCATAGGAAGGAAGAGGGCCTATCCTATAAAGAGGGAGAGAGAAGAGGTACAGAAGGCACCAAGTGTTCAAACTACTCAAGCGCACAAGAGACAAGTGCTAAGCCTAGTACTTACACACAAATGAAGAAGTACCGAGTGAAAGCAAAGACTCTAGAAGAAGAGGCATTGGAGCATGAAGAGACCCTCAATTAGGAGGAATCACCAAGGAAAACATCACTTGTTGAAGAAAAAGAAAGAGAAAAATCCCTGTGCTGGAATCCCTAGTAAGAAAGAAGTGAAAGGTGACGGATGAGGCATATTCAAAAGCAACCGAAGACCTAGATGCCTACATCGGCAATAGAGATGATAATGAAGATGAACCAAGAGGTGAAGACCATCCCATCTATGAGATACATGGTTCTGAAGAAGAAGGAGATGAGGAGTATAACAAAGGAGATGAGGAAAAGGAGGATGAAGAAGAGGTTGATACCCAAGGCAAGGGGCTAGGCGAGGAAGAAATCACAAAAGAACAAAGGACCCCAAGCCCAAAAAAGGAACATGTAAATGAGGCCACAGAGAAAGAAGTGGAAAAAATCATCAAGGACTTAGTGGAGCAAGAAGTGGAATGTAGCGTGGACGTGGTGATGAAGGAAGCTGAGGAGGAGAGCATAGAAAAAGAATATGGCAGCATGGGAGGAGATCCCAGTTTTGTTGTAAGCTTTACAAAGGCCGCAGGCATAGGGAGGAAGAGCACACAAGCATCAAAATTTAAAGGAATGGGCTACATTGATGATCTAAACAAGGTTTTATGCACGCACTTCCAGAGCACCATGCCAACAGAAAAAATTCTAGCCATGACTTCATTTGATGAGTAAGGAGCATACCCTCATAAAAGGAAAAAATTGTCATGGGGATTCGAGTCCCACATTGATGAGACAAAATTTGAAGTAAGCCAAGGAGCACTGATGAAAGTGCCAAAATCAAAAGGGATAAACCCCTTGGTGAATGATCAATGACTTTTAGATGAGAAAATCTGTAATGCACTGAACAAATTCTCAGTTGAGGTTGAATCCAGGTTCTTTAGGAGAAATAACATGGTAAAGTTCCTAGAGGAAGAGTTGGAGAAAAAGGAATAAGAGCTCATCTAAAAGACCAAGGACTTGAAGTAGGAAGAGATAATCAATGCTCATTTAAGGCATGAGTTGAAAGATGAAAAGGAAAGCATGCACGAGGCATACAAAAGGATAGAGATGATCATAGATGCCATTGTGCTAAAACATCTAGACTTAACATCACCCAGTCAAAAGTATGGGTCATCCTTGCAATGCCTGAAAGACTTAAGCCACATACTCACTATGGAGAGGTGAACACTTGCCCTAGAATCAGTAGAGGAGGCATTGTCTCACTAAGAGAAAGAAAATAAGATGAAGGTGGTGGAGATTTTTTCCGAGTAAAACAAGATCCTCACTGATGTAAAGGCCGCCACACAAATTGTTGAGGCTGCCTATGATAACTGCACATACAGAGATAGAGTGGCAAGTATCCTATTTGTCACCCATGAAGAAATATTTCTGAAAAAATAAAAAGGGGAACATGGCGGAGCGAGACAAGATCATAGCCAAGGTAGAAAAGAAATTAGAGGCCATTCAGACCTTGTAGGGCTCAATCAAGAACCGGATAAACGAATTATACCCTTAAATCACTTGAAGGATGGATGTGATCAAGGATTTAGGAAAATAGATGCATGAGATTATGGATACAATGAGTGCTAAGGGAGAGGATCTTAGTTTTGAAGAAGTGAGGGCTCTGGTGGGTGACCTTTGTCAACAAGCATAGAATGAGGTCGACACATGAGGGAAATTAGAAGCTGATTTAAGGAAGGATTTCCCTCTCCTCCTCTAGAAGTAAATAAATTTCCCCATTCTTTCATTCTTTTCCCCAATTCTCATTCCTTAATTCTTCCATTCCAACCATCTGTAAGGATCAACCATTCTTTAATTCTTTGTTGAAGAGTTTTTCTGGGGATGGATAAAAGGCATAGTGTGGGGTGATGTTGGGCCCTAAAATATCAGCTAAGTACAAGAAGGAATGTGGGCATGTGTGACCTAGTTGAAGAAGGGTGTGTGGGTTGAAAGCACACAGGGAAAGGGTTCTGGTAGGGTTTTGTGGAACACATGGTGTGCACAAGGAAAAAAGGGTTTTGTACTTAGTCACATTCCGTATCCTAGGAAGCACACAATAAAAACATGACCCTTATGGATAAGGTGCCATCCTCGTGACTATGGATCAAAAAGAGAATATTCCAAGCATGCGATAGAAGGTTCCAGAAGACATCATTGTAAGGAATGGATAGCTCATATCTGGAAAGGCATGCTTCCATGGGGGACTACTTTGACACTTTCCAACTGATCTGTAACTTTTGGAAGGCATGACAGTGGGTGCTAAGGCTATATATACAAGCTCAGGATGGAAGAAAAGGATATAGTTGAAGAGAGATGAAGCCCTACAAAAAAAAAAATGGAGGATGTTATGGGTTAGGGATTAAGAGAGCTCTGTGAGCATTTAGGACATAAGGGGATGGGTTCTCATTTTTATTTGTAATATGATGAGCATAATATAGCTCTAATGCATGATTTGGCTCTTCATAATTATATGAGGATCTGTTATGACCTCAAGGGACGTAATGTGGGTTATTAACTTTGATATTATGAATATAATGCTTTGTTAAAAATCATCTGTGTTCAATAATTATACATTTACTTTCTGTATGAATCATCTCCATGTGTTTCTTGTTATCTCTCTTACCTGGATACATTGAGATGACAAATCTTCCTAAGTTCATAAGAATGTGATTTAGTTCTTTTCTGTCCTACATTTGATTATCTGTTCTAAGATGATGCATTCTCAAAAAACTCACATAAAGGAGAGGCTCGGCACCCACGAATGCCTCAGTTGAGCGCCCAGAGGCTGTTGGGTGATAGGCCAGTGCACATGGGATTTTTCTATTTTGTGAAGGGTACAAAAATGGCTACAAATCTCTACTAACCCACACTCATTATCAGCTTATTTTCTTAATATTTTTGGTTTATACCATTTATCTTGGTATTATTTAATTTTCACAAGTATTTCTTTGTAGTCCTCCATATCTATTGTGGTGATATTAGCTACCCATTCATCCATAACCTTAGCTTTATCATGAGTTTATTCCATTATAGTGATCACTTAGGGATTCACTTACTCTTCTGTCAATATTGGCTGAACCAAAGATATTGCAACCTTCATAATGATTTCACATAGCTTGGATGTTTGTTCTTTTAACTTGGTATTCTTAGATTTTTCCTCATCAAGCTTAAGAAAAATACTATTAATCAATTTTTGCATATCTTGCTTAAGGCCTTCAGTAGTTACCTCACCTAGAGGAACTCTTGTCACCATCAGATCTTCTTTAGTCAATTTATCTTTTCCCTTACCTGCAATCGGGGTAGATAGTTAAATTTTTTTTTGTCTCGATGGTTCAATTATAATCTTTGAAGTCACCTTTTTTATCTTAGACTTCCTTCCCTTTTTATTGATACTCTTCAATAATTGTAAATCCATTTCCTCTAAATTGACCACTTCCATAGCACTAAGAAGTGTATGTGATGCTAACCATGTAGTAAAGTATTTTCTTGAAGAGGTTGATGTTTTGGAGTGGACCACCATCTCTTTAGTAGTAACTACCTTGGAAGGATGCATGATCATTTCGTGTTGTACCTTTAGTGCTTCAGCACTAGTATCTTGTAACAACACATTTTCAAACTCTATCATCTTTCGAATCACCAATTGACTTTAAATACCCTTCTCCTCCTAAGTTCTTTTATCAACATTATATTCAAATCCCTTCTCTTTCTTAACTCCCTCACATAATAGAGGATCTTGAACTAAAGATTCCTTAACCTTATCCAAATGAGTAAATTCTCCATTTTCATTTTAAACCTTTCTTTATTCTATCTCCACAATTTCCATTTAGAATTTACCTTTCTCTAATGGTTTAGATACCTCTTGAAATAAGGACCCTTCCATGGTAGCATCATGTATTTCCTGTTTATGACTAGTTGAATGATCTTCTAAAGTTTAAGGGGGGAATATTTCTCAGTGGATAGAAAGGAGGAGGATGGGGAGATGGAACTTCAGTCATAACTGAAGAAAAAATGAATGTAGAAGGTCTCAAAGGTGGCATCACAATTTCTACATGTGTAGAATGAATATGTATAGTAGGAGCAATAACAAATGAAGAAACCAATGTGTGAGGATCATCACTTAGTGTAAATTTTGAAATTGATGTTTTCTTCAAAGGTGAGCATTATTTTTTGGTATTTTTACTTGGTTGTAACTTTATAGGCCCCTTGCTACTCTCCCCCAATCCTTCTTTTCTCTTGGTGCTCTTTTGACTGATTTCATTCATCATAGGTTCTTCTAGGTAGTAAAATTTACCAAGAAGCTAGGTGGAAGTATAGAGAAAAACCCTTGATGTTATTTCCATAATTGTTTTTGATTTGGTCCTCACATACAACAGTGGAGAATAATCCCCACTCTCCTCATAGCATGCATCTAAAATTAAATTTCCATCATCTGAGATATTCTTGGAAATATTTTCCAACCCAGAGATTATAATCTAATGCGCTGTCAATTTGGTGTAATCTCTTCTTCTAATTTCAAATTCATCCTGAATATATATATAAATATTCCTCCAGTGTTGGGAGACGTGTGTGATCCAATGAGACAGCATTCTATGCAATATTTCTTTGATAAAAATTTATTCTAGCTTTATAATCTAATTGAGTATAATTGAGGAACATTTATTTGGAAACATTTCAAGCTTTTTAGATGTTAACACAATGATAAATCCCAACGAAAACTAGAAAGATAACCACTACTATATGAATCCCTTATTGCAAATCATGAAGTTCCACCAATTTTCAACATAGTTTAAGTAAAATCCACCTATCACTAGGATACTTTGGGAGCTTTAGTGGTTTTCTTGAGAAACAAAAAACCCTTGCATAAGTGAAATGATAGAACTAAATAAAAATGTATCCATATTGAATAACTAAATTCCATGTAGTATCAGACACCCACTTCTCCTTCATCTTAGGATCAAACTTGCAGAGAACTTCATAGACAAAGAAATCATTGACCTGTTTGTACTCCTTGAAATAATCAAGAAAGGCCAATTGTGAATAATATTCATGAATTGGATTCTTAGCTAAGGTACCTTGGCTTCATAACCTAGAAAATACACCATTTACTATATAAGAAGTAATCTTAAAATCAAGCGTTTGAGTGAATCCCCATAATCAGCTATCAATATTATTATTAATATTTCCCACCTAATTAATCAAAGTGTTGGATCTCAAACTTGAACCTATCTCATATAAGGTTGAACTAAGCTGCTGAGGAAACAATGGGACTGTCTCCAAGTTGTGGGACCTTACGTGCTTGAGACAAACCTCCAGAGAAGGCCGGTTCCTCTACCTATTTCTACTACTACTGTTAATCCTAGTGGTGAAATGAAATCCTAAGCTAAACACGTAAAGGTACCAGAGATAAAAGGATATATAGAAAGGGAAAACTAATTTAAGGTAGGAGATAACACCGGAAGGAAAGGGGGATGAACATGATCAACTTTGAGTGAAAATGAAGGAAAATTCATAGAGAAAGGATGGACACATGTAACATAGAATAGAACAAAATTGCACAATATTTTTCAATGGACACAATTAGAAAAGGAAATGCAAGGGACAAGATGAGGCACAATAAGTTCAAAACATAAGGGAAGGAAAGAAATAATAATAAAACAAGCTAAGGATGAAAGTATCCATAAAACAATGCTTCTATTACTTCCAATAATACACAGTCTATTACAATGGCACATGAGGCCAATATCCACATCTAATATCTAGATATGAAGGTTTATCACTCAAAATTCAAGGAAATTCTTATACAAACTAAAATAATCCAACCCTTTATGATGAGCAATGCCCTTACATTTATAGAATAATGATGGAGAGAAGAGGAGGATAAAAGAGGAAAAAATGGATTTGAATATTCAATCACCAATAACCAAAAATGAATGCCTACAAATCTACATGTAAATATATCAAATGTGCTTCCCCATGACTATTTGGCATGTAGGATAAGGAAGGAGGTGATATTTTTATCAAATTCGGAGGTTGGAATGATCATATCCTGCATTAATGGATGGAGATATTTTTTCATACTTCTCACCTACCTAATCCTATAAAAATTTGAACTTGTGTGATCTGGAGTGTATTCCACTTCAATGAATTTCAAACAAGCCTAAGCATGTAGGTGTTAGATCCAAGTAACAAAATTTATGGCAATCTGAAGGCTACAAAAAATGTAAACACATAATGACAGGTGGTGCATGTATATTAGTTGAAGAGATAGGCTGAATATTTGTCTATTTTTTCATTTTCTTCTATGTGTAATGCCATGGTTAGTTGCAAGAATTTAGAGTCCTATTGGCACACCTTGATAGGTTTCATGTGATATACTCATTTTGACATGTTGTTACGTGGCACAATAACTGGCATAAAAGAAGGTGTGTGAAAGGGAGATGTACAAAGGAAGAAAACAAAGTGAAGGCATGAAAAATTAATGCATATGGGAGGAAAAAGAACATATTTATAAGGGATAAGTATGTAGATGAGGCATGAACATCTAAAAGGTGATGTGTGATAGAGAAAAAGAAGTGAAAAATATTTCTAGGGGCTTAAATAACTTGGGAAGCAAGTCCAAGAAGTGCGCGACAGTTGCATGAGCTACTAGGAGGAATTTGAATGCACTGTGAATGTGAGCAAGAGGAATGGAAGAAGATAGAGAAATAGGAACAAGAAGCATGAAGAAAAATAAGACCATAGGAGGTCACACAGGGAACAACAACCAAGAAATGATTTTCAGGCATAATTTTTAACCTTAGGTTTTCTTGATTTCTCTAGGGGGTAACAACCTAACTCAACCTCATTATGGCAGGGTTTCTGGGATACCCATGGATGTGGATGGATTTTGTGTGATATTGCACTCTGCGAAGAAAGTGAAAAAAGATTATTCCCTAAATAAAATCCTACAAATCAAAGTATTTAAATAAGATGATGTTAGTAAATTATGTGGACAGGTTGCCTGACAATAGGCCAGTCCCAAGGAGCCCAAAGGACTTCCCTTGAAAGGATATCAACCTTCTCAGAGACAGTTAAGATATTTTATTGATAGTAATTTTTTTACACAACTTGATGATCTGAAATTATGACTATCTCGTGTCACTTATTTACGTGTACATATACATAATAAGATAATGGTGGTACCTAGAGCCAAAGATCAAATTATTGATTCGTATTGAAGTATCTCAGAATAAATTAGACCCTATAAAGTCAACTAAGCCTTCATCCTCAGTGAAATTAGACTAGGGTATAAAAATGAAAGTATTCAGCAAAGAAATCTAGACACTTCCTCCTAATTTTCATAGAGATGGGAAAGTGTGGTATCAATATTAGAGATGTTAATGTTACTATTGACTGTCAAACTTCAGATGTAGTGTGGTAGTCTTCTGATAGGTCTAAACCAAACCTCATAGTTGTGTATCATACTATGTCAAGGTCTTCTATGGAGCCTTCGAGCCTCGTAATACACGTCCCAAAATTCCTTCAATTAGCTTCACAGATACATTTGGTTAATGCTCAAAATAGATTCTAGATGGTCAAAGGGCACATACTTGAATTTACATAAAGTCTCAAAATTGTGAAGCAAATCATGTACTACTCCCAGTACAAGAGGACTGACAGATAACAGGAAAAACATCCAATGTCAGCAACACAATATTTATTACAACTCTTAAAACCATCTAAAATAACCATGTTGGGAAAGAATGTTAGAAAAAAAAAAAGAAAAAAAGAAAGAAATATTAGGTAGAATTGTGACAAATAGGTACAAGAGTAAGACTATTACACAAGAATCACCTAGTGATTGGGTCAATCATTGGCAATTTCTCTGGATTTTAACAGTATAAAAAAATAGAGATAAAAAATTAATTAATCTATGATATAATGCTAATTTCAGAGCACATATGACATGATAAGAACAGGAGATGAACAATGTTACCTATTATTAGTGAGTTAATATGGAAAAATTGGAATGATTACCTTGTGAAACTGGTTGATTGGGTTGACAGAATGAGTGAGGATTATTCAATGATGAGAATGGACTATATGATGATCAATTTGATAATTTTAGAGCATCGTGATGGTGATGGATCTTGGTTGAATAATGAATGACTTCTAGAATTCACTTGAGAAAGATCACAAGTTTTCCTAGTAAAACACCTAAAATTCCCCCCCTAAATGAAGGTAAAAAGCACACTAATATAGATCGCTAGCGATCGGGGGAATTGCTACCGGATTTTGCGAGAAATATTATTTAGCTATCCAAAATGACTAATTTTCCTTCTATTTGAAACTAGATCTTGGAAGGATTTCTGAAGTGGTTAGGGTAATAGATGGGGAGGGACTCTCGATCTAAACTAAATTGGTTAGGATGAGGGTGAGATATGTTTATTAGAAAGTTGTATCTTAGTTATGGTTAGTTATATGGGGAGAGGTGGTTAGGGATAAGTTAGGGGTGGTCTAGTTATATTTTCGGAAGGTTACTAAACTAGTAAATTAGTTGATTATAGCTAGTGAGGTGTCCATGTTAGCATGGTAAGGTGTGAGGGTGAGAAGTAAGGTTGTTTATTTAATTTATTTAGTTAATTAATTAATTTATACTTTCGGAATGTGGGGAGGGTGAGTATATTAGATTAATTAAAAGGGTCCAATGGATGATTTTAATGTCACAGAATGTCGCAAATGGGTCATATATGATTATAAATTAACCTAGGACAGGGAGTGTAGAATTTTGGTGTCTACATTTACCCCAATTTGTATGGAAATTTTAAGAAAATCATTAGACAAAAACTACGAGAAATGTTTGAGTCATCATGGGTGAATTCTATTGTAGCGCAATGTAGTGAACAACAAGTGTGTTTGGTTTTAAAAGGTTTACCACAATCAGAGGGGATTCAAAGTAGGGTACTGGTGAATCTAATTGATAGAGTGGCCAAAGGGCTCGATCCCTGTGGGTGTATGACTCTTACCAAGTAAATTTGTTTAGTGGGAAAACTAAGTGATGGGGGCCAAAGGCCTCATCTCCAATGGATAGAATGGTAAATCCCATTCTTTTTACTATGTTTGGTTTGCTTAAAATGGTTTTGAAGGCTATATTTTTGAAGACATCACACATTGGTGTAACAGGGTGAAAAGAGATATGGTTTTAGGCAAGGTAGACAAAAAGGCCCAAAACTGGTAAATCGTTAGCAATGAGGTAAATCATCATTGATTAATGCATTCGTCAGTGATTGAATCACGTGAAAAAGGGGTTTAAATAACCTAAATTCATTTTGTTTTATCACATTTGTGACTATTGTGTAGTGAAAGAGATAGTGTCAGAGAGTGTGAGAAACATGTTTTTGTGATGATGGAGTGTGGAGATGGCATCGTTGAGTCGGAAGCGGAAGCTAGTGTTAGCCGAAAGTAAGAATTTAAACCCATTTTGTTTTAATTTTTGTGAATTTTTAATGTGATTGTGGTAATTTAAGGCCATATTAGGGCACATGCTAAAGCCCTAGTTTTGTTTAACAAGGAATCCCTCGATGATTCATCCAATTGCTAGCGATTGAGGTGAATTGTCGGTGATTCACCTGTTTGAAATTATTTTTGGAATTTCTAAATGGAAGTTGAGGATTTTTATGAAAATTTTTTTGATTTAGGATTTTTTTTTGATGGCTGCCATACGTTAAACGTTGATTTTTATGTTTGTAGGATGATTTTTTTATTTCAATTTTTTTTATTTTTCAGCTTCAATGTGAATGTATTAACGTTTTTTTATGTGTTTGTATTTTACAGGTGGATGCGAAGTTGACTATCCGGGACCGTATTCCTTTGCTGCTAGATGAGGTTCGAGAGGATTTATCTGATGATGAACGGGATTATTTAGAGGTAGTGGGATTTGGTTGTATGAGGTTTTATAGGCTGGATTCACATAGATGCTGCAATGTTGGTATTCTATCATTTTTTAGAGCAGGTGGAAACCTTCCACCAACACTTTTTGGATTTCTAAAGGGGAGATAACTATTACACTTGGAGGATGTTCATCAGGATGACGAGACTACTGGTTAGATAGACAGGACTATCTATTGTATTTCAAAGGAGGAGAGGGGTGACACTATGCAGTGGTTGTATGGGGGAGATTCCAGGTGATCATTATATACTCATCAGGATATTTCAATTACCCAGGAAGTATATGATGTTGGGAGAGGAGGATTATCAAAAGCATTACCAAGATGATGTTGGGCATTTCATGTTTTGCATTTCCAGTTTTAGGAGGTGGTAGGTTCCCTTAGATGATGATGGGTGTAGTTGCAGAGATGATGGAGCACCCTATAATTTTTTAGTTGGCTCCTACTTTACTGGCTTAGATTTTTAGAGAGTTGTGGGCTTGGGATACCCACAACACAAGCGTTATGAGATTGATGTCATATTTTTAGTATAGTTTTGGGCACACGAGCATATTATTATTAGGACTTTAGGTGGGTGATTTCTGTTGGGAATATTATTATAGTGTAAACATTATATTATGAGTTGTTGTGGATCAACAAATAATTACCTGGAATTATATGTGAAGTTGTTGTAAAAAACTTCACGTATTTAGCTTATTGTTTGCAACCACTCCTAAATTACAGGAGGTTGTTTTTGCTATGTATATGCCTATATAATAGCCATGAATCGTGCTGTGTAAAGTGACACAGAAGTAATATAATAATTTTGTGCATTGTTTCTTGTGTAAAATCTGATTAAGAGTTTTCATTTGGCATCAGAGTGATTATGGATTCTTGAGCATTATGTGGGGTGGATCCAAGTTATTCATGGTCGCCCTTGTTATGGTAGTGATTTTATTGCATTATTATTTTACCTATAGACGTGCTCTTTATTGGATTCCTTGCATTTCAAACTGATTTGCATCATCTGTTCTATTTTTTCAAAGATTATTGTTTAGACAGTGTAATCAAGAAAAATAAAAGGTGTTTGAAAGGTGTTATTGAAACTAAAAAATAGTATTTCCAAACATATTACTTCTTGCAGCTGTAAAAAAAAAAAAAGTGGGGGGGGGGGGGGGGGGGGAAGAAAGCATGCTTTTTAAGCCGGTTTAGGCGTCAAACTCAGTCAAGAACAGCTTTCATATCATGCAATGAAATTAAAAAAATGAATACCATTGCAAATCTCTGGAAATAAGCTTTCCCACGCATTAAACGGTTTGCAAATCGGAGCTCTGGTTCTCAAGTTATGAACAAATCAATGTTGGTCACTCCAAAAAGCAGCCGTGAGTTTCTTGCCTTACCACAACCATTTCTGATTGGCTAATTATTTTATAGTTTTGCAAAACTATAGTTTGAAAATATTTATTTTTTCTATAGTTTTTTCTTAAATAATTGCAAACTGAGGGAAAATAATACATTTTTGGCCAAATTAATACTTGTTTGGCGCGAGTTCTTGAGGTCATAAATTTTTTTGGAATCTACATTTTCTCTCGGTTCCAACGAGTGGTCACACGATAAATTTTCTCTCCATCTTGAGTAAATTTTTAATCGTTGAGCCAATTTTAATTAAATTGGCTCTTTTTACGGGAAATTGAAACCTTAATAACTTTTGCACGGTAACTCAAAATAGAGTGCCACTTTTTACAAAAGTGCTTGTTTTTTCATCCCCATCACATTGGTTTCAATTTCATTGAAAAATTTCAAGTTCAAAAAATACCCTCCTTTTCCTACCTTTTTGAGTCTTATTGAGTAATAAATGTCAAACATTAAAAATTGTAAAGGACGCATTATCGCTAGAATGCGACGTCCAATTTGTGGGGGGTTCTTCTCAATCTCCGTGATCAAATCTAGCTAACCTAGCAGTATGACACTGGAGGTAGGAGGAAATGGAGGATGGAGGCTACTCAGCACCTCTCGTCAGTCACCAACGATGAGGTCGTATTTTGTGGTGGTGATATATTTATTTCTGGTTGTGTGTTTATTTTATCTGGTGTGCAGAATAAAGAGCAACAACTTGTGTATGTTCACTTGGTACATGCAAGTATTCCTATATGTTCTCTTGAAGTGTTGTGATGTGGTGTAGAAGGTGTCAGTCACTGAAACAGTTGTATAGGAGGGTAGCTGGTGTCTAGAGGAGAGGAGCAGTATGCAAACCTAAAAATATGTGTAGGCATATGATTATGGTTTCAACTACACTTCACCCCATGTTCACACTAAGGGGGTGTATGTTGGGAATATTATTATAGTGTAAACATTATATTATGAGTTGTTGTGGAACAACAAATAATTACTTGGAATTATATGTGAAGTTGTTGTAAACAACTTCACGTATTTAGCTTATTGTTTGCAACCACTCCTAAATTATAGGAGGTTGTTTTTGCTATGTATATGGCTATATAATAGCCATGAATCGTGATGTGTAAAGTGATAGAGAAGTAATATAATAATTTTGTGCATTGTTTCCTATGTAAAATATGATTAAGAGTTTTCAATTTTATGTGGAGGCCATATGTGGATTTTCATGATTGGCTTGAGTTCCCTAAGGATTTATTGTGTTTATAGAAGGATATATAGATTCAAGGTTATAGGACCGGGGAGGATGCATTGTTACATTTCAGCTGCGTTAGGAGATAGTTTGGTCTTGTTCAGAGTATATGCGTAGATTAATTTTTGTATAGATGAGAGGATGGGGACACCAAGACCCCTCAAGATGTTGTAGTGAGTCTTGTAGTCATTAATGAGAAGCCATGTGCCATGGGTCTAGATGAGGAGGGACATATGGTTTTGATTGATGACACAGGGGTCACCCTAGATTTTTTTTCATGGTGGGCTTGATCGTTGAGGATTTTTGAGAGGGTGAGGGTGGTAGAGTGGGCTACATAGGAATTCAAGAGAGTGCATGCTTAGGGGACAAGAGGAAAACATGAGGCAGAGGAGGAAAGAGGTGAGGGTGATGATACTAATTACTGCAGCTGTTGCATTAGTAACAACTGACAAGGTCATAGTGGAGATGGGAGGGATACTGCTCAGAGAGAGTGAGATGATCTAGTAGGAGTTCAAGATAGTCTCATTATAGAGCAAGATGTTCTAATAGTTGATTCTGATGGCTTACATGCATAACTTGTATAGGTATCTTTTGATAGAGATAAATACAAAGAACAGAGGGATACATTGAGGAAGGCCTTGGGGATCAAGAGACCTTCTATTTTTGGTGTGGAGTTATCAGTGATAGATCGACAGGGTAGACAGAGGGGATTATCTAAAGCGCCTCCTCTTGACATGGTTTAAGTGGTGTATTATGATATTGTGTAGGCAAAGAGAGACTATTACGTTGAGATGGTCATCAAGAACTACCCTAATGTAATTTTATATGAAGACTAATCTAGTAGGGGTGAGACCTAGAGTGAATGTAGTGAGCGTGGGGTAGACACCTCAGAGGTTAAAGGGTGGTGATGAAGGAGCTCAAGGCACACCTTCTCCTAGAGGAGAGGGTGGTGGTAGTATGATACTAGGAGGTGTTGATTTTACTACATGATTGTATATGATGGCATAGGCTCACAGAAGCATGTTTTATTTTTATGATGTGATTATTATGAGACTTTGATATATATGTATATGATTATGATGGTTTTTAAGCTTATAATAGTGTTTGTAGGCTCAGAGAATCCCATGATGTTATTTTTAATATGTATACATTTGTATACATGAATTTTTATATGATGATGATTATGATGATGATGATATTGCTTATGGTATTGTGTTTTTTCATGCATTTATGTTGATAAATGGATTTAGAATGTTTTGATTAAACGTATTTTGAAAATTTGATAAGTTAAATAAACGAATATAATTAAATGAAATAAAAATGGAAATACTACTACACTATATATCTGATATGCATGCATAATGGGTTTAAGATAATACTTTGCACTAGTATCCTTTCAAGATGTTAAACAAGACCTTCAATCAAAAATTTATGTAAATCACAATGTATTTGGGTGAAATGTATTCTAACAAGGTGGGAAGAAATGGCACCTATAAAGGATTGTATAGCAACTACAACAACCAATTTTCTATGGGAAAATACTATGACAAGGTATGGATGCCCGTTGAGTTTGACAAGTGATAGGGGCACATATTTTTTGAATGAGACAATCATAATTCTATTAGATGAGTTCATGATTGCACACCATAAGACTAAACCATATCATCCTCAAGTAAATGGGACTACTGAGGCTTTCAACAAGATCTTGAACTAGACATTGACTAAAAATTGTGATGTGGGAAGAAAATATTGGGATGTGTTGTCCACTAAAAAATTCCCCGCTCTGATAAGAGTAAAATTTTATAAATTTTGAGTTTTAGGGTTTTTCTCTGAGGTGCCTAAGTCGTGAAATTGAAAAAATCTGTGTTTTGGGTCATTTTGTGTGATTTTCGGGCCTGTCGGAACTTTTTGTCCCAACTGTTCCAAGTACGAAAGTGCATTCTGTTACCCGACCAGCCGAAATCCCCGAAGCTGTCCCATTTTTCGGGCCCGTCGGAAAGTTTTGTCCCAAGTTTCCCAAAACTTATTTTTTGCGAGTTGTTCCAATTTCGGCCGAAACACCCTTCCCGCGTACTTCGCACTTTCCTGTCCCAAATGTCCCAAAGTTAAAAAGTGCGAGATTTCCCATTTTCGGCTGATTTGCCCGAACCGCGTCCTTCGTGCAATTTTGTCCCAACTGCCCCATTTCAAAAAGTGCGAGCTTTCCCAATTTCGGCCGAGCCGGTCAAGTCGCGTACTTCGGAACTTTTTGTCCCGAATGTCCCAAGTCCAAACGGGCCCGCTGTTCCAAATTCGGCTGAAACACCTGAACCACGTACTCCACGCATTTTCATCCCAATCGTTCCAAAAAGCATTTGTGCATTCTCTCCCTATTTCACCCGAATCAGCTGAGCCGCGTGTTTCGCGCATTCGCGTCTCACATGTCCCAAGCGTACCAAGTGCGATTCACACTTAGTTTTTCCCGCTCACTCCGAGTATGATGCTATTCAAATTGGTGGTTGTGTATTCAATGCG
Organism: Taxus chinensis; assembly: GCA_019776745.2. Taxonomy (NCBI): domain Eukaryota; kingdom Viridiplantae; phylum Streptophyta; class Pinopsida; order Cupressales; family Taxaceae; genus Taxus; species Taxus chinensis. Next base: position 82,465,953 of record CM034155.1, on the reverse strand, counting down.
CATTAAATTCATTCCTCTCTCCAAGCGGCTATATAACGAGCATTTCCCCTTTGCATTTTTCGCATTGCTTCCATGCTATCTTTGCTCAAACCCTTGCAATTTGAAAACCTGCGCAAATATCCCCTCCCTTTGCAAATTCCTTCCCGAGTCTATGTTACAGCTCCGAGACTATCAACATGAAGATCAAGTTTCAGGGACAGGAGCAAATTTCTCCGCTTGAGTCTGCTGTTAGCAATATTGGGGACAGCGAAGCTCGTCATCTCGACTTCGGCGATTTTTGGGCAAGAATGGCAGATGTAAACCCTACACCAATAGCACAAATGATTCATGATAGCGGTTTGGCTTTTGCCGGTGGTTTCCCAATCTCAGTACAGTGTGCTGATACGGTGCTTTCATGCGGAGCTCACTTCGACCCCGCTACGAGCGAATTGACAAATGTACATGGAGAACTCATTGCCAAGCTGGACGCTGCCGCCATTAGCACTGCTCTGAGGATTTCAGAGTTGGACAATGCTATAGTCGTCTCCCAGGATCAAGCACAGACCCTATTCGACCAAGACAGCGACAAATACAAGGTGCGAGTGGCGAAGTCTTGGTTGAAGAACCCTAAGAAAGGTGCTTCTCGCCTAACCAAAACCCTCTTCCGAGCAGATTTCAATGAGGAATTGTCAGACTTCATAATCCTGCTGGCTCAGGTTATGGGTTTGCCCTCCACCAATGAGTTTCATTTCTGGATGTGCCCGCTCATCAGCATGGTGTGCGAGGGAACACAAAACATCAACTGGGCAGAGATCATCAGTATCAATTTGGCGGAGCAGCTATCTAACGTTCAGCAAACAAAGAAGTTCTATATGACTTCATATCTGATGTATACCCTAGCAGCATCAAGGAAGTGGTTTGGTTTCTCCTATATAGATGCACACAAAGATGATCCAGTGTATGCCTATTGCCCGCAGTTCACCCTGGAGACCAGCAATCAGAATTTCAGAAGGGTCAATGATGCTTTCACCATGTACGTGGTCAGATTGCTCGAAGGTGACACTGCTAGAAGGTTTTCAGATGAAGACATGAACCTGATATCGCAGTATGGAGCCTATTTCATCTAATTCAGGAAATTTTCTTATATCAGGCTTGCTGGCTATGAAAGCACTCCTCTACGGCTTCCCATGTTCTGAAATGATAAAATGGCCTTGATAGAGATATGCAGGCAACTAGAAAAGTTGCACAGAACTTGCAGAGACAAGAATATTTCTGGCTTGCACTTTCCCATCTCTCTGGGAAACTACACATGCAAAACAACTCTGGATGCTCAAAACATAGAAAGAGCCCTGGTCCCTATCACTGTTCATTTCTTCAAGCCAAGAACCTGCTTTGACTTGAAGAAGTTTATTGAACAGAACATCAAGATAATCTATCATCATAGGGCAGATACAGAAGACTACTGGGCTGACTGTGTAGATTATTTTGAAGCCAGGAGAAGGCATTGTGGCAGGTTCTCCCTGTAATTGATTCAAGAACTCGGTCTGTACCAAGTTCCTGAAGGTCTCCAGGATGACGATTCTGATCTATACTCGTATGAGTATGAAAATGTGATTAAGCACACCCCTCTAGAGGACCTTGATTGGACCAGGAAAGAGAGGGACGATCTGGCTGAGATTCTTGCTCCAGTCCTAGTCAGGACTAAGGTCTGGTTTAGTAAGAAGATCCGAGAATTCAAGAGGCACTCAGGAGAATCCAGTTCCAAGGGTGACTCGACACCAATAAGAAGGGCATCAATTCCAAGGTCTGAAACACAAATGCAAACCCCTCCTGCCTCATCAACACGAGGACCTGCAGAATCTACTCCCTCTTCATCTACCCAGGTATATAAGAAGAAACTCAAAGAAGTAAAGAAGGAGCCTACAGAGAATGACCCTCCAAGAAAACATGTAGAGTTGCCTATAGGGCTAGAAAACATCATTGTTCTCAGTGAAAGTGAAGAAAGTGAGATGCCAACCCCTGCAAATGTTCCTAAAGATCCAGCAGATAAAGACAAGAGGTCCAGAGCACTGAGCTTCCAGGTGCTGCTGATTCTTCTACCGCCATTGCCTCCAGTGCTCTACTCACATCTCAGCTTGAGTCAACAGCTGTGCAGACCCTGAGTCTCATGAGCTCCCTGTCTCTTGTTCCCCTTGCTTCTCCTGCAGATTCTTCTTCATCTTTTGCTTGGGTGCAACCTTTGGTCGACAAAAGGAAGAGAAAATACTCCTCTCAAAGCTTGGGACCAAATTTCGATGCTGTTGCAGCCTTGTTGGGCACCACTCCTTCTCGTGCCAAGAAAGCCAGAACCATTTCCAGAATAGTGTCTGATGCCCAAGGTCAGCAATTCTTGGAGATTTCTAAGCCTACAGTAGACAAATCAGAATCAGACTTGCTGGCATCTGACTTGGAGCTTTCAAGAATCCCTATGGGAGAGTCTACTCCTGAAGGTGAAATTCACAACCTCTAGGAAAAAGTCACAAGAGTCATTGGAAGGGTAGAGAAAGGGCAGCAAACTATTGAACAGTTGGAAGAACAAGCCCGGATTCTCACAGGTTTCATCAAGTCTTGGACCCTACCCCATTGACTACTCTTCCACCTCCTGTAATTCTAAGCCAAGATGAAGTGCAAAGTATCAAAGATATGCACAAGTATTCTGTCTATGGCAGAGCTATTGAAGCCATGGTGGATGACATGCTTGTTGCTGGATTAAACTTCATCGATGAAGCTTTCAAACTCCACGAAAAGGTGAGTAATGTGCAACTAAAGCTCTCCTCCACTATCAATACCATGGATAAAGAACTAAAAATCTGGAGCAGCTGTATAGTAGACCTCCACCTTATGGGATAGAAAGATGAGAACATCTTACTGGCGAATAAGATTTTCGATGATGCTAAGGACAATCTATCAAAATCCTGGGTCTACAGCGTGGAGTGGAAGATCAGAGTTTTGGAGGAAGCTGTAGCAGAAATGAAGAACATCTGGCAGAAGGGAGAAGCTTTCAAGACACTGGTTGTTGCTGCTTTCAAGGATATACATTGTCATCTTCAGGATGAAAACTCTGGTGTTTCCCTGTCCTTGCAAGAAATCAAAGCTCAGTTCAGAGCTTTTTTCAAAGATAATCTATTCAGGGAAAGCTCCATCTCTAAGGAAAAGATGAAGGAAATTTGTTCTCTTCAATCTGCCATTGAAGAAGCAAATAAAGATTATCATACTCACATCGAGTTTGATAAAGAGATGGAGAAATGTCTAGGATTTTGGACTCAGTCTGCAGCCAACACGTCAGTTCCACGTGGCAGAGACATAGCTAAGGCGTTGAAGAAATTTAGGTAGCGGATTCTGAAGACAGTGGGTCCCTCCCAGTAGCTGGCCACCCGTCTCCTTCTCCTTTCTTTTCTCTTCTTCCCATTCTTTTCGTATTCTTTGTAATTAGTTAAGGTATTGCAATCGGCGATCCTTAACTATTCTTTAGTTAAAAGAAACGGTTACGAAGAGTAACTGACTTGTAAGCTATATAATGGCCTTTCCACGCCATTTTACAAGGAGGAAGAACTTGGATATTTGCTGAAAGTGTAAATAGATCTTAAAGAAATCAATACAAAAGGGCTTTCCATTCTTTGTCTATCTAATTCTTGTTATCTCTGTGTTTTCCTTTAATATTGTGGAGATCATTTTGTTCCTAACTCGTTAGTCTCTCTGATTGCATACTGTTCAGTTTTGCAAATACAATGATCTTGTACAACCAAGAAGGAACTTTGTTTCCTTGATTAATAAATCTGAAGAAGGTTATTTATGGAACTTTGTGTCTTTAAATTTAATCTCATTCAGCCAACGCAAATGATCTTGTCTTAAATTATTTGAAGCTTTACATACACGAAGAATTATTCTGCTATCTATAATTCTGAATGTTGCTATTCTGCTCATCTTCCTATTCCCTTTCTTCAGCCCTTGTGTAATTGATGATCCTTGTGGAAAACACTTTCGTAGAATCCAAGTTTGACCATAAAACGATGTTCTGTACATTTGTAAATAAGTTCATTTCTGAATAAGGGAACCTCTCCCATTAAAGAGGAGGGACTTCTTATCCCCTGACTGTTGCTCTTCTAAAAATTCCTATTTGACGACCAACAGTTTTTGGCGACTCCGCTGGGGAAAACCGCATTCCAGTACTGCAATTTTTTCGATCATCTTGTGATCTGGCGACTCCACGTTTCACTCAAGGGAGAAGGACCCTTGGTATCGAAGATTCTCAGTTTCAACTTTTGGAGCAACAGGGTTTTCCTTTCCCTTCAAATAGAAGAACTCATTCGACAAGCACTCTGCCTGTTCAAGATAGAAGTCCTACCGGTGGTATTCTTTCAGAACCTGCTAGTCCCAATCTACGAGCTTTGTTCCTAGCTGGTGTTAGTGTTCCCCTCCAAGCCGTATTTCCAAGAATGGCGGCACAATTGCCATGGGGTCAATGTGTCGGGCCCCTGGCCCTTACTCAGCCTTTGCATGAGTTACCTAGAGGTAACCGAAAGAACTTCCCCAAGTTTAGAGGAGATGGCAAAGTACACCCTGATGAACACATTGCAGCCTTCATAGTTGCATGTGGAGTCTTGGGAGTTGAACATGAAGACGTCTCAGTAAGGCTGTTCGTTGAGATGTTACAGGATAATGCTGCTGACTGGTTCTATCACCTTCCGGCTGGTGCCATCATCGATTGGAATATAATGAGAACTCAGTTCGAAAGCCGTTTCAAGCCGGCAGAAGATGTGCATGCCCTGCTTGCCCAAATTTCTCAGATAAAGAAAGATCCATCAGAACCCATGAGAGAATTTGTGTCTCGGTTCAATAGACTGATCAACAAAATTCCTGTAAATACTCGACCGGTTGATCAAATTCAAAAATGTTTCTTTCTAAATGCTCAAACGCCCAAAGTCAGTTATGCTCTAAGAAGGGATAATCTTGGAATGTTAATTCTGGATCAAGAACTGGCTGTTAGTGTCAAGGATGACCTGATCATGTCAGGGAAGTTGAAGAGAGATCCTCCCAAATCTAAATCTGCTGCTTCTTCCTCTTCCAACTCTGGACCCAATACTGATCCATTAGTCCAGAAACTTGTAAATGATCTAGTAGCTATAAAGAAACAATTGGCTCAGCATGCCCCATATGCAGATGTTCCAAGAAGAAATTTTCAGCCCAGAAATCGTTTGCCTGCTCCTCACACAAGACTAGCACTTGAAGGACCTCCTGTCAAGGTTCCTGTGAATGCAACCTGTGAAGTTGAAGAGCCAGATGATGATGTGGATGATGAAGCTCGTGAGGAGTTCCTGGAGGAATTTGATGATGAGGCGGAAGAACTTGAGGGATCTCGGGTTAATTTCTTTACCACCGAAGGCACTGATGATGGAGATGACTATGATGAAGTGGTAGCAGATATGAACAGTGAATCATTTGCTGTCATGACTCGAGAACAGACAAGGCAGAAGGAGAAAGTAACACAGCCCATGAAGAAATCTAAGGAGCAGCCGGCAACTATTCCTGTAATTGCCAGAAGAGGAACTCCTATCCCTACCTCATCTGCACCAAAGGTAAGTCAGGCCAATCCTACTAGCAAAGTTCCTTCTTTTTCTCCTAAAGTTGATAAGCCTAGAATTCCAAATGATGATGGCCCATCTACCTCTGGATCCTTTGATATTGTTGATCACCTAAAAAGGACCAAGGTTCAAATTTCAGAAGCTGAATACTATCAAACCCATCCCAAAGCTTTTGCCAAGATGATCCAATTTGTTAATTCCCATTCCAAGACCACCTCTAAAGGCCTTTTTCCCACTCCTCCTTCTGCACCACAGCCTAGTCTGGTAGCTGCTGTCACCTCGCCTGGTGACAAAATCAAGCCTTTTTATGTAACACTTCTTATAGCTAGCCATAGGCTCAGTAACTGTGTCATAGATTCCGGAGCCTCAGATAACGTGATGCCTGCTAAAGTAGCTCATGCTTTAGGCTTGACCCTCACTCGTACTTATGGATCTTGCTACTCCATGGAAAGTAAGGAAGTGCCTTTGGTTGGAAGGATTAAAGATGCACAAGTGGCTTTTGCTGCTTTACCTGAAAAGAAAGTCTTGGCTACCATCCTAGTAGCAGACATTCCTCCTTCTTACGGAATGTTGCTAAGTCGGAACTTCTGTAAAGATGTGGGTGGAGAGATTCAAATGGATTGGTCACACACACTCATACCTGTCAATGTACAAATGAAGAAGTTACTCCCTGAGAAACAATCTGAGTATATTGTGCAGAAAACAAATGATCCTAAGGCACAAATACTCTATGAAGACATGGGTCATGGTAATTACATGATTCTGTCCCCTGATGAAATCCAACCTTCCAAAGTATCACCTAAAGATCCCAATGGTGTTTGGATTTTAGAATTTGATGGAAGTTGTTCCTCGGCTGGTTCTGGAGCTGGTGTCCTGCTAGTGTCACATGAAGGATGCCTACACCCTTTTTCATTTAAATTGCAGTTCGAGAACACTAACAACACCGCAGAGTATGAGGCTCTCATTCTTGGACTGCAAGTGGCCAAAGAACGAGGTGTAAAAAATCTTCTGGCTCATGGTGATGCAGAGCTGATTGTGAAGCAAGTCAGAAGTCTTTTTCAGGTAAAAAATGGGAGGCTGAAGCATTACCGGAATCAGGTTTGGGATTCAATTGAATTCCTTGATGCTTTCTCCATTGAAGCAATACCCAGAGAAAAGAACAGCAGGGCTGATTCACTGGCTGTCTCAGGGTCACTACTGATTCCCCATCCTGAGTTCTCTCAGGATAAGTTCACTATTGAAATGGTCCATCGGCCTAGTGTACCTGACAATACTAATAACTGGCAAGTTTTCAACGATGACCAGCATTTTCTTTCCTTCCTGGAACTCAAGGGGAATTTCGAGCAACTGTATTTTGAGGGAAGTGACAACCTGCCTCGTGAGAGTGTGTCCTCTGACCAAGCTGTCACCCAAGGAGAAGAAACAGATCAGGAAGGATGCATTAAACTCAAAGGAAACAAGATTCCCAAAGGTTTGGTGAGTTTGGAGGAGTTGTTTGATAAACATGACAGATATGTAAAATCTAAAGCTTCTACTGGACCTCAGCAATCAGCTGAGTATGATAAGATTGATATAGGGAGTTCTACTAATCCCAAGCTGGTAAATATTGGAAAATGTTGCACAACCGATGAGAGGAGAAGAGCAATTGATCTTCTAAGGAAGTATAAGGATGTTCTTGCATATTCTTATGAGGATCTAAAAGCCTTCAAGCCAAAAGACATGCAGCACTCTATCCCTCTCAAACTAGGAATCAAGCCTTTCAAGCAGAAACAAAGGTAGTATAATCCCAAAATAGCTGACACTATCTTTCAGGAGATCCAGAAGTTTTTGAAGGCTAAAATTATTTTTCCCATTCACCATTCGACATGGATCGCAAATATAGTACCTGTTAGGAAGAAGAATTGTGAGATCCACATCTGTGTTGATTTCAGGCACCTGAATCAGGCTTCTCTGAAAGATAACTACCCTTTCCCTATGATGGATCAAATATTGCAAGCAGTAACAGGATCTGAAATGCTATCTATGCTTGATGGATTCTCGGGATACAATCAGGTAGAGGTTGATACTGCAGATCAACACAAGACAGCCTTCACCACTCCTTGGGGTACCTTTTCCTACAAGAGAATGCCTTTTGGACTGATTAATGCTGGTGCCACTTTCCAGAGAGCTATGGATATAGCTTTTGGAAGCTTGAAAGGGAAATGTATTATCATATACCTTGATGACCTGACAGTGTTTTCAAAGACAAGAGTAGATCACTTCGACCACCTGGAAACGGTTCTGCTGAGATGCCGAGAGCATGGGATTTCTTTAAATCCTAAAAAATCTATCTTCTGTGTTACAGAAGGAAAACTATTAGGGCACATAGTCTCCAAGGATGGTATTAAGATTGATCCTGAACGAGTTCAAGCCATCCAGCAGATTCCTCTCCCAACCAGTAAAAAAGGCGTGCATTCCTTCTTCGGTAAGATCAATTTTTTAAGAAGATTCATCCCCGATTTTGTTGAATTAACTTTGAATATTTCTCAGATGATGAAAGGGAAGCAAGCATTTGGTTGGTCTTCTGAAGGAAAGGAATCCTTTGAGGGTATCAAGAAAGCTATTGCTAAAACTCCAGTTTTGGCCTGTCCTGATTTCAGCAAAGATTTCATCATCTATTGCTATGCTACAGATAATACCCTGGCCGCTGTCTTAACCCAAGAAGACTCTGATAAACATGAGCTACCAATTGCCTTCATGAGCTATATCTTGAAGAATCATGAGCTAAAATACACCATGATGGAGAAGCATGCTTTTGCAGTAGTCAAGGCTGTCAAGCAGTTCCGTTTCTATATCCTCAACTCTCACTCTATGGTGCTGGTTCCAGATACAACTGTTAAGTCAATTCTTACACAGCAAGAATTTGGGTCCAAGAGAGGAAACTGGGTGGCTAAAGTCTAGGAGTATGACATTGATATCAAACTGGCCAAGCTGGTTCGTGGAAAAGGTCTTTGTGAGCTCATTGCTGAAGGAGCCAAACATGAGTTGCTGGAGGAGAAAGCCGACATTCCTACTGTTCTATTCCTTAGTTCAGTCGATGAATGGTATTCTCACATCGCCCATTTTCTCACCTATGGGGAATGCCCCTCTCATTTAACTACCAAGGAAAAGAGGACTGTTAAATTGAGATCAGCGCAATATGTACTGTGGGAAAATGCCTTGTTCAAGCGTGGTTTAGATGGGAGATTTATGAAGTGCGTGGACAAAGAACAACAGAGAAAGTTGCTCTCAGCCTTTCATGATCAGACATGTGGAGGGCACTATTCATCAACAGTCACAGCTCACAAGATACTCCGGGGAGGATATTACTGGCCTTCCTTGTTCAGAGATGCATCCAAGTGGGTGGATAAATGCGAGGCTTGTCAGACCTTTGTGGGAAGACCTAAGTTGGCCTCTTTGCCTCTCAAGCCAGTTGTGATTGAAGAACCATTTCAACAGTGGGGTCTGGACTTCATTGGTGCACTCAACCCGGTTTCTAGTGCTGGTCACACCCATGTGCTAACCGCCACTGACTACTTCACCAAATGGGTGGAAGCTATTCCAGTCAAGAGCACTACTTCTGAAGTGGTATGCAACTTCATCAAAGAGAACATCTTGGTAAGGTATGGAGTACCTAACAAGATTGTAACAGATAATGCTTCGAACTTCTCCTCAACTGAGATAATGGATTTCTGCTACGGGTATGGCATCTCTCTGGCTCATTCTTCAGATTATTATCCCCAAGGAAATGGACAAGCAGAATCCACCAACAAAAATCTGGTGACTATCATAAGGAAGTTGGTCAATGAATCTCAGCAAAACTGGCATAAGAAGCTTTATGATGCTCTTTGGGCAGACAGGGTCACACCCAAAAGATCCATTGGAATGTCTCCTTTTCAAGTGGTGTATGGGGTAGAAGCTCAGTTGCCAGTGACAATGGAACTACCAGCCTTGCACCTGATGAAGGCCATTGAGGATACTAGTTTCAGTGATGCACTGGATAAAAGAATCATGTACCTGCACAAACTGAACGAGGACAGATTAGAGGTTGCTGATAGGATATCTGCTCACCAGCAGAAGGTAAAGGTTCTGTTTGAAAAGAAAGCTAAGTTAAGAGAGTTCCAAGTTGGAGATACCGTGCTGTTATGGGACAAAAGACATGAACCTCGTGGCAGCCATGGAAAATTTGATTCCCTGTGGCTCGGACCTTTCAAGATAAGACACTTTGCTGGTAAGGACTCTTTCTATCTTGATTACATGGATGGTTCTCCCCTCCCACTTCCTTATAGTGGGCAATATTTGAAGTTGTTCAAGTCATAGGTGACTAGGGGGTCCCCTTGTATATTCTGTACAGTGTTTTTGCTTTTCTGCTTTTGGTGTGTTTTCCTTCTGTTGTTGTGTGTGTTGCCCTCTGTATTGGTTTGTTTTTGACTCCTTTGCCCAATGGATAAGGCACTGGTCTACTTCACCGAGTTTGTCTAAGTTCTTGCCTTTTCTCATTCCGAGAATTTATGCCAAGTCATCCCCAGAAGGAGCCAGCTGTTGTCCACTCAAAAATTCCCCGCTCTGATAAGAGTAAAATTTTCAAAATTTTGAGTTTTAGGGTTTTTCTCTGAGGTGCCTAAGTCGTGAAATTGAAAAAATCTGTGTTTTGGGTCATTTTGTGTGATTTTCGGGCCTGTCGAAACTTTTTGTCGCAACTGTTCCAAGTACGAAAGTGCATTCTGTTACCCGACCGGCCAAAATCCCCGAAGCTGTCCCATTTTTCGGGCCCGTCGGAAAGTTTTGTCCCAAGTGTCCCAAAACTTATTTTGTGCGAGTTGTTCCAATTTCAGCTGAAACACCCTTCCCGCGTACTTCGCACTTTCCTGTCCCAAATGTCCCAAAGTTAAAAAGTGCGAGCTTTCCCATTTTCGGCCGATTTGCCCGAACTGCGTCCTTCGCGTAATTTTGTCCCAACTGCCCCATTTTAAAAAGTGCGAGCTTTCCCAATTTCCGCCGAGCCGGTCAAGTCGCGTACTTCGGAACTGTTTGTCCCGAATGTCCCAAGTCCAAACGGGCCCGCTGTTCCAAATTCAGCCGAAACACCCGAACCGCGTACTCTGCGCATTTTCGTCCCAATCATTCCAAAAAGCATTTGTGCATTCTCTCCTTGTTTCGCCCGAATCGGCCGAGCCGCGTGTTTCGCGCATTCGCGTCTCACATGTCCCAAGCGTACCAAGTGCGATTCACACTTAGTTTTTCCCGCTCACTCTGAGTATGATGCTATTCAAATTGGTGGTTGTGTATTCAATGCGCATTAAATTCATTCCTCTCTCCAAGCGGCTATATAACGAGCATTTCCCCTTTGCATTTTTCGCATTGCTTCCATGTTATCTTTTCTCGAACCCTTGCAATTTGAAAACCTGCGCAAATATCCCCTCCCTTTGTAAATTCCTTCCTGAGTCTAGGTTGCAGCTCCGAGACTATCAACATGAAGATCAAGTTTCAGGGACAGGAGCAAATTTCTCCGCTTGAGTCTGCTGTTAGCAATATTAGGGACAGCGATGCTCGTCATCTCGACTTCGGTGATTTTTGGGCAAGAATGGCAGATGTAAACCCTACACCAATAGCACAAATGATTCATGATAGCGGTTTGGCTTTTGCCAGTGGTTTCCCAATCTCAGTATAGTGTGCTGATACGGTGCTTTCATGCGGAGCTCACTTCGACCCCGCTTCAAGCGAATTGACAAATGTACATGGAGAACTCATTGCCAAGCTGGACGCTGCCGCCATTAGCACTGCTCTGAGGATTCTGGAGTTCGACAATGTTATAGTCGTCTCCCAGGATCAAGCACAGACCCTATTTGACCAAGACAGCGACAAATACAAGGCACGAGTGGCGAAGTCTTGGTTGAAGAACCCTAAGAAAGGTGCTTCTCGCCTAACCAAAACCCTCTTCCGAGTATATTTCAATGAGGAATTGTCAGACTTCATAATCCTGCTGGCTCGGGTTATGGGTTTGCCCTCCACCAATGAGTTTCATTTCTGGATGTGCCCGCTCATCAGCATGGTGTGCGAGGGAACACAAAACATCAACTGGGCAGAGATCATCAGTATGAATTTGGCGGAGCAGCTATCCAACGTTCAGCAAACAAAGAAGTTCTATATGACTTCATATCTGATGTATACCCTAGCAGCATCAAGGCAATGGTTTGGTTTCTCCTATATAGATGCACACAAAGATGATCCAGTGTATGCCTATTGCCTGCAGTTCACCCTGGAGACCAGCAATCAGAATTTCAGAAGGGTCAATGATGCTTTCACCATGTACATGGTCATATTGCTTGAAGGTGACACTGCTAGAAGGTTTTCAGATGAAGCCATGAACCTGATATCGCAGTATGGAGCCTATTTCATCCAATTCAGGAAATTTTCCTATATCAGGCTTGCTGGCTATGAAAGCACTCCTCTATGGCTTCCCATGTTCAGCAATGATAAAATGGCCTTGATAGAGATATGCAGGCAACTAGATAAGTTGCACAGAACTTATAGAGACAAGAAGATTTCTGGCTTGCACTTTCCCATCTCTCTGGGAAACTACACATGCAAAACAACTCTAGATGCTCAGAACATAGAAAGAGCCCTGGTCCCTATCACTGTTCATTTCTTCAAGCCAAGAACCTGCTTTGACTTGAAGAAGTTTATTGAACAGAACATCAAGATAATCTATCATCATAGGGCAGATACAGAAGACTACTGGGCTGACTGTGTAGATGATTTTGAAGCCAGGAGAAGGCATTGTGGCAGGTTCTCCCTGTAATTGATTCAAGAACTCAGTCTGTACCAAGTTCCTGAAGGTCTCCAGGATGACGATTCTGATCTATACACGTATGAGTATGAAAATGTGATTAAGCACACCCCTCTGGAGGACCTTGATTGGACCAGGAAAGAGAGGGACGATCTGGCTGAGATTCTTGCTCCAGTCCTAGTCAGGACTAAGGTCTGGTTCAGTAAGAAGATCTGAGAATTCAAGAGGCACTCAGGAGAATCCAGTTCCAAGGGTGACTCGACACCAATAAGAGGGGCATCAGTTCCAAGGTCTGAAACACTAATGCAAACCCCTCCTGCCTCATCAACACGAGGACCTGCAGAATCTACTCCCTCTTCATCTACCCAGGTATATAAGAAGAAACTCAAAGAAGTAAAGAAGGAGCCTGCAGAGAATGACCCTCCAAGAAAACAGGCAGAGTTGCCTATAGGGCCAGAGAACATCATTGTTCTCAGTGAAAGTGAAGAAAGTGAGATGCCAACCCTTGCAAATGTTCCTGAAGATCCAGCAGATAAACACAAGGAGGTCCAGAGCACTGAGCTTCCAGGTGCTGCTGATTCTTCTACCGCCATTCCCTCCAGTGCTCTACTCACATCTCAGTTTGAGTCAACAGCTGCGTAGACCCTGAGTGTCATGAGCTCCCTGTCTCTTGGTCCCCTTGCTTCTCATGCAGATTCTTCTTCCTCTTTTGCTTGGGTGCAACCTTTGGTCGACAAAAGGAAGAGAAAATACTCCTCTCAAAGCTCGGGACCAAATTTCGATGCTATTGCAGCCTTGTTGGGCACCACTCCTTCTCGTGCCAAGAAATCCAGAACCATTTCTAGAATAGTGTCTGATGCCCAAGGTCAACAATTCTTGGAGATTTCTAAGCATACAGTAGACAAATCAGAATCAGACTTGCTGGCATCTGACTTGGAGCTTTCAAGAATCCCTATGGGAGAGTCTACTCCTGAAGGTGAAATTCACAACCTCCAAGAAACAATCACAAGAGTCATTGGAAGGGTAGAGAAAGGGCAGCAAACTATTGAACAGTTGGAAGAACAAGCCCGGATTCTCACAGGTTTCATCAAGTCTCTTTTATCTAAGGATAAAGTCTTGGACCCTACCCCCATTGACTACTCTTCCACCTCCTGTAATTCTAAGCCAAGATGAAGTGCAAAGTATCAAAGATATGCACAAGTATTCTGTCTATGGTAGAGCTATTAAAGCCATGGTGGATGACATGCTTGTTGCTGGATTAAACTTCATCGATGAAGCTTTCAAACTCCACGAAAAGGTGAGTAATGTGTAACTGAAGCTCTCCTCCACTATCAATACCATGGATAAAGAACTAAAAATCTGGAGCAGTTGTATAGTAGACCTCCACCTTATGGGACAGACAGATGAGAACATCTTACTGGCGAATAAGATTTTCGATGATGCTAAGGACAATCTATCAAAATCCTGGGTCTACAGCATGGAGTGGAAGATCAGAGTTTTGGAGGAAGCTGTAGCAGAAATGAAGAACAGCTGGCAGAAGGGAGAAGCTTTCAAGACACTGGTTGTTGCTGCTTTCAAGGATATACATTTTCATCTTCAGGATGAAAACTCTGGTGTTTCCCTGTCCTTGCAAGAAATCAAAGCTCATTTCAGAGCTTTTGTCAAAGATAATCTATTCAGGGAAAGCTCCATCTCTAAGGAAAAGATGAAGGAAATTTGTTCTCTTCAATCTGCCATTGAAGAAGCAAATAAAGATTATCATACTCACGTTGAGTTTGATAAAGAGATGGAGAAATGTCTGGGATTTTGGACTCAGTCTGTAGCCAACACGTCAGTTCCACGTGGCAGAGACATAGCTGAGGCGTTGAATAAATTCAGGCAGCGGATTCTGAAGACAGTGGGTCCCTCCCAGTAGCTGGCCACCCGTCTCCTTCTCCTTTCTTTTCTCTTCTTCCCATTCTTTTCGTATTCTTTGTAATTAGTTAATGTATTGCAATCGGCGATCCTTAACTATTCTTTAGTTAAAAGAAACGGTTACGAAGAGTAACTGACTTGTAAGCTATATAATGGCCTTTCCACACCATTTTACAAGGAGGAAGAACTTGGATATTTGCTGAAAGTGTAAATAGATCTTAAAGAAATCAATACAAAAGGGCTTTCCATTCTTTGTCTATCTAATTCTTGTTATCTCTGTGTTTTCCTTTAATATTGTGGAGATCATTTTGTTCCTAACTCGTTAGTCTCTCTGATTGCATACTGTTCAGTTTTGCAAATATAGTGATCTTGTACAACCAAGAAGGAACTTTGTGTCCTTGATTAATAAATCTGAAGAAGGTTATTTATGGAACTTTGTGTCTTTAAATTTAATCTCATTCAGCTAACGCAAATGATCTTGTCTTAAATTATTTGAAGCTTCGCATACACGAAGAATTATTCTGCTATCTATAATTCTAAATGTTGCTATTCTGCTCATCTTCCTATTCCCTTTCTTCAGCCTTTGTGTAATTGATGATCCTTGTGGAAAACACTTTCATAGAATCCAAGTTTGACCATAAAACGATGTTCTGTACATTTGTAAATAAGTTTGTTTCTAAATAAGGGAACCTCTCCCATTAAAGAGGAGGGACTTCTTGTCCCCTGACTGTTGCTCTTCTAAAAAGTCCTATTTGACGACCAACAGGATGATAAAGTTTTTGTCATGCTTTATGCGTATAGAAAAACATACAAGTGGTTAAACAAGGACACACCCTTTCAATTGGTGTTTGGCATAGAAGCAGTCCTTCCTATGGAATTCATGTTACCTTCTTTGCATATTGCGTGCACTGGAGGTCTAGTTAATGAAAAATAACTAGAAGAATGAATTGAACTGTTGATTAAGCTGGATGAATGATGAGAAATAACGTGCTAAAATTAGAAGCAAGAAAAATCTAGGTAGAAATAATGGCATGATAGGCACATCAAGGAAAAAAATCTTGAGATAGGGCAGATGGTACTTCTTTATGATTCTAAGTTTGTACACCATCTAGGAAAACTCAAAGTACATTTGTTAGGACCATATGTTATCACTTACATACTTGAAATAGGATCTTGTCAGTTAGAAATGCTTGATGGAATACGGTTACCTAGTTAATTCAACGGGAGTATGTTGAATCCCTACTATAAATAAGTCTTCTTGGTGTTTGTAATAAGGCAGTGTTTCCATTTAGATTAGGATTTCAATTATGTATTCCCTTAAATGTATTTCATTCTTCATTGTTATGCTTTTTTAATTTAGTTATTGTTTTGTGAAATAAGCGTGTTTGCGTCCCTGAAGCCAATTACCATTTGTAGTATGTTTATGTGCACAGGACTACACATACCATTTGTGTGGGGTGGTTATTGAAAAATGGGTACACATAAAGGAATAAATTATTACAAGTGCTATTCAAGTTTGAAGAGTTGATGGACAGAATATTTTTTCCAAATAACGACCATAGATGGAGATAAATGAAGGAAAAGTATAATGCAAGGTAAGCAGCGGTCATGGAGACTACTAGGAGAAGGCGCTGTGATGAGGTACTCAGGTGTACCAAAGTGCGTTAATGATAATTTGGTAGCCACAATGTAGGAAGGTGCACTAAAAGGTTATAGCTGAGGCGCAAAGATGTACCTTGTGGGAAAATGTTAAAAGGGTCAATTAATGAGGATTGTTGGTAGGTGGAGTAATAAATGCACTAAATTTTTCAAAATCTATATGAGGAAGGGATACGAGTTCCTTTTTACCATTGTAAATCATAAAAAATTGAATGAGCTAAGTGCAAAACTAGCTGAGAAAATCATGTTGAGGTGTGGAGAGTGTGAAACTAGATGTGGAGAGAAAATTTGTGCACAGGAGAAGCTTACATCCCCATTGGTGAAGGGTTTGAGTGAAGTAGAGCATTGCGAAAGAGCTAAGGCACACAATTTCAACTAGGGAATGTAGATTCAAGATAGGGTTTGGAATTTCTCATTACAGAGGATAGAAGGTAAGCATTTGCACACTATAGAGGAAAGAAAGTTACAATTTATAGATGGCACCAAAGAAAGCACCTGTCGTAGGAGCCAAGGGAAAGAAGAAAGTGGAAGCGGAGGTTGAAATTTCCTCTGAGAGTAATTTCTTAGAGATGAAATACCTAGAAGGCATGATAGTGGGACAAGAATGGGATTATCACGTCTGAAAGTGCAAGATAAGTGATTACAACCACCACACATCGAATAATAAAAAGGAATTTGACAAGCTCTTGAGTATGAAGACAAACAAACACACATTAGAGGACATGCCAGTGTATGATGACACTGAAGAGAAGTTTATAAAGAATATTATATTCTATTACTTGTACAATCTCCCTTATTTCAGAAAATATGAACATTTTTACTAGTGGTTGATGAGCTGGGTACATTAAGACTTTTTCTATTTCGCTGGATGAAGGGTAAGGATTAAATCCACTTTGATTTCAACTATACAAGGATTAAAGGAAATTGAAGTGGATCTGAATAGTGACTTGACAGATAAAGCAATAATCTTGGAGACATGGAAGGAGTTAGGGTATACCAAGGGTCCGCATGGGATGGATATCAATGAATTGAAGTACCTAGTGGTACAAGTAGCTGCACATCTAGTAACCAAATTAAATGATCAAGAGAGATGGTCACAGGTGAATATAATGTGGCTACACATTGCAAGGAGAATTTCATAGGGAATAATTTACAACATATGAGGCTACATTGCAGAAAGTATCATCGAGGAAGCGTGCACAGGTCAAAAAAGTAGTTTTTGCATTATCCTATTATCCCTTGTTTTTATGGAGATTGGAGTGCCTGATGGGCCAAAGAATAAGATCTAGGAGTACCTGATGCAAAAAATATGCTTGCGGAAATATTTGACATGTACTTGTGTGAAGGGTCAATGACTGGGTCATTCAAGTAGAGGGTAGAGATGTGGTACGATAGGTTTTGCATGACATTTTAAGAGGAGTGACACATCCCCAAGGAGTTACCTTCGGTGGTGGGAAAGGAAGTGTAGTTCATGGTGTAGTAGAACTTTTGCATCGTGTAATTTGTAATGAAGGATAGGACTTGAAGCCCCTGGTGTAAAATGTAGTATGCCTTCACAATGCGCTACTTCTAGGCATCAGTCCATCATTTTATTGATGTGCGACACCTGAATTTTGTTGCAGACAAGGTCAACTATGACTACCACATGCTGTGAAAGGCATATAGACTGCCTACATTGAGAGGCTAATTTAATACATGATAAGCATGAAGCATGTGAGTTTGGAAATTGGAGATAGTGGAGCCGCGCTTATATATATGAAACTTAAGCCTAAGTTGGAGGGTAACGAATGTGTGGAGAATGAGTTCGTGCTCCTAGGGCCGTCTAAGGGTAAGAATACAGTGAATTATGTACTAGATTTGAATCCCAATGAACCTATAGAGGTATATGATGAGGAAGAGTGTGAAGACAATGGAAATTTAGTACATAGAGGATAGAGGCAACCCTCAAACAAGGTAGAAGTTAAGTGCATAAGTACTCCACCCCACGCATAAGAAGAAGGAGATGAAGAATTGGAAGTAGGAGCAAACCCTAAAGAATTACACTTAAAGAGGGTGTTTAGAAGAACGACAACTAAAGGCTCTACTCCACAATTAGTATGGAAATCACCACGAATCTCTCCACAGAAGGGGATAACTCAGAAGAGAAGGAAAAAATTGAAGTTGAATGAGGAGATGAAGGAGTCTGAAGAGAGTGCCCCTAGATCTCCTATACAACTAGAGGATGTGTAAGAGACAAAGGATGAAGAAATGAAGGATGAAGAAAAATAATTAAAGAAGCCAAGAGAAATAGAGAAAGATACTACTCAAGAAATAAAGGATCCAACTTCGAACCTTGGCGCTCAAGTTTTTAAGGGGCCAAGATCAAGGAGGGAAAGTGGAGAGTACGTTGCGCCAGTCATGGGTTATGAAGAGGACACAATTAAAATTTTCCATTTGTGATTCCAAAATATAGTGGGCCTTAAGGACTTGTATGGGTGGGAGTTGATGGACCCTAACATGGTAACCACGTGTAAAAGGAAACAATTTTCATGGTCCATGCAAACTCAAATTGACGAAGCTGATTTTGATGTGTGTGAAGAGTCACGTGTGTCACAGACAATGAGGAAGGCACCACAAAATAGGAACATGACGATCAAACAAAATATTATAACTGATGAACAGGTGAGTAATGCCTTAGTGAAGGTATCTATAGAGGTGGAACCCATGAATGTGGATAAAGATGCCACTATCAAAGCACTAAGAGAAGAGATCAAAGGCAAAGATGCAAAGATTGTACATCTGAGAGGAGAGAAGGACCTAGAGAAAAAGAAGAATAGGGTTCTCATCAGCATGGTAGAGGATATCAGAGATCATGTCATGTAAGAAAGACCACACTTGAAGCCCAATGTACCCAAAAAGTACCCTTTGTCTATGCACTATGTGTGTGCCCTAGTTGATTTGGTACTTAGGATGGACCAGTTCAGATGCTAGCACCAAAGGACCCTGATCAGGAAGAAGAGATGGTAAAGGCTTCAGTAGTGTGAAATATTTCATCATGTGAGGCATCGCTTCAAAATTTACAAGAGGAGTTGAAGAAATTAGACCAGGTACTAAATATATGTGTGGCCCCAAAAGTAGTGATAAGGACCAGAACTCATAGTTGAAGATAATGATGTTTTGAAGGCCATGAAAGATGAGACATTGGGACACGTGAGAAATATTAGTACTAGTGAAACAAAAGCACGAAGGCCCTTGTAGTAGCCCAGGAACTGTTACCCACAATTTACCCCCCAGGGTAATTTTGATAATATGCATGAGAATATTGGAAGTCTCATAGCATAGAAGATGGATCTTCTAGGAGGGAATGATGTCTATTATGGCCTAATGTCCTAGTCCTTGGGACAGTAGGGACGTATAGAATAGAAAGATGCGGATCGGCCGAAATATTACTCATGATGAGTTGGATTCCGTCGCCACAAGCATTCCAGACAATCAGGCAAGGACTGCACGTAGATGGCTGCGTAGAAGATTGGATCCGGCTGAAAGATTAAGAATAGAATGATCCAGAGTTGATCCTCGGGACGTCTGGGACAGAAAGACCTGAACCGGCCCGGATTGGCTGAAATGGGAACAAATAGTCTGAAAAGCTTTTGGGACAGTGATTCTGGGACATTATTTCCATTCTTATTCTTTATTATTTGGCCGAACATCAGCACAAGATAGTCCCCATTGCAGGGATGGGACAAGTGGGACTTTAGTGTACGTGATACCGGCCGGTTCGAGCAGACATTATATTATGCATAAGGATAACTGGGACATCAAGGAAATAATGTGACATGGTGGGACATGAAGGTGCACTTAAAGAGCATGAGAAGGAACCAGGATCATGACATCGTGTCACTAAGGGACAAGCTCAATTTGGGACTTAGGGCGTTTTTATTCGAGCATTGATGGGATATTTTTGGAAGATAGCGCCATGTGGAGCACAGCATTGGGCCCCACAAGGAGACTTCACATGACAGCCTACCGAAATGTAGATTTTGAGAGAATGACGCGATCTGATCAATGCGTGCCACGTGTCATCCAGTTGGCGAAGCGCGGGATAATAATTTAGGATCCGTACTGGTCTGTTCCGTGCCCTAAATCTATCAGGATTTCCATATCATTTGAGCTAGCAGCTTTCGGATGTGTGCATGTTAATGTAAAGTCAACGGAAAGCTGTTGAAATTATCAGTATGATTCTAGGATCAATCTCAAGTTTTGGTGCAGTACGTAGATTATGAAGGGAAAGTCCCCACCCCTATAAGTATGTATTTAACTATGTGATTTTAGCCAGTAGGCGAATTATTGTAGAGTTATGTTTCTGGATATCCCAATGTGTCGCAGTCTTCTTCAGCACGGCCAGAAGTGACTTTGTCAATGGCCCAAATTAAGCTTCTAAATGTATTACAGTGTCTTCCATTTAATGGAGTCATAGATGGCATGGATAATGGTTTGGTAAGGTATCCCATGCCATTATAATTGGTTCTTGTATAGTTAATGAGGATTATAGGCTTGCATTGTTTAATTCCATGATTCTCTAAGATCAAGATCTGGGCTCGACCCATGCAATGTGGAAATCCAGTTTATGGTTCATTTGATGAAGTTCTTAATTCTGTTGTACTCTTCCCTCACACTAACATTTCTTGCACAAGAAACTCTGAAAGAGGGAGTCTAGTACCTCCTGTGTGCTTCAGGTGAGTGGCAGCTCAGGATGGGTGATGTGCCAGCATGGAATGGTTTTATATAGTAGACTTCTGAGGCTACAAAACATGTCATGAGATACATCAAACCTAAGGCTTGCTAGAGAAAGGACATAGGGAAAAAATTGCCTCTCTTTATTGTAATTATCAATAAGAGTGCATGTTTGACATGAAACATTGTAGGTCGTGAGACTGTGATCATAAAGTGGTGGGTCATTATCAAAGTGCGATGAATCTATCCTTGAGCCTAGTGAGGCATCTGTCCATCCTTCCCATTGCTCACCTATGTTTGTCAAAAAGGTAGTCAACATAGATGTGTAACATACATGGAATCTAGATGCATGTCAATCACCGAAAAATTGGTAGTAGAAAAAAGCTGTTTGAACATGATGAAGCTCTCTCAGGTCTGGGTAAGCATGATATTCATTAGGATGGAGATTAGCTTGCATGCACTGGAATAAATTGTGGCAAATAGTAAAGTAATAGGAAACCAGCCTTGTCTGTGAGGAAACCTCTGTCGGTTTCACCAAGTCCCATGATTAAATAAAAATGGAAAACTATGCTCTGCAATCATTACTGGATGCCTGAGTGAGCCACCTAGAAGCCTAATCTAAATCCAGGAGTGACTGTGACGTTGTACTAACATGCACCCCATAAGGAAAAGTCTGGAATGAGATTGCAAAATGTATATCATACTAAGATGAATCTGTTAGAACCCTAAAAATATAGGCTATGCCAAACATTGTTCATAGTCTTATTAAACGATAATGTTGAAATCACCCAAGTTGAGTCTCCGAGTCTGATTGCAGTGGAAATCTCAGAAGCAGGAAGGAACACTCGGAAGCTCCCTGAAAAGGTCATATCTGGGGGATCTAATATAGACTAAGAATATCTTGGGAATGTACTTTTTCAGGCTAAGCCTCAGGGTGTCCTAGTCTATACATTAGAGTACCCTGGTCTTTATGTAAAAATTCTTTGAATCTAGTTTCCATTACTTTAGGTCACAAGGTATTCTAAGAGTTTTCTTTGTCTGGTTGGCAATGTAGATCTACCAAGCTGCGATGAATGTTAATTGGACAAGAATATTATACGAAGGAGAGGGCACATAGAAGATTCTCACGTAGAATTAAAGCACTATCAAAGACGCAGAAGGATAGGGAAAGGAAACAGATGTAGAATGAAAAGGGCAGATCCTGGGACTAACCTCATTTTCACAAGCTATGGGTTGTTTTTGGAGATAGCATGCTGAGAACACAAATCAAATAAATACTTGTGTGATACACATGGATGTATTTCTGGTGGAGTGTGCTACCAATTGCTTGTGCCCTAGGTTCTCTTAGTCCAGTCACACTTTGTGAATGCTAGCAAGCAATAATAACTATAAGAGATATATTGTAATAGTGCACTTGCATGTGTCTATGAAATAGTAATAGCCACATCCCTCTCTTCTATGGTGCAAGTGTGTTGATGGGAAAGTCTCCTAGCCTTGATAAATGTGACACTGATGTGGATAGTAATTGATGTACTATGTGATGCAACTCTAGATGGAGTGATAGTAGTACTGTGACGTTAGGACCCTCATTATGGTCTCATGCAACACTTTATGAGCTTATAGGGTTCTCTTGCTCTAATTGTCATAAGATTACCCCAATTTATGGCTGACTAGGAAAAGGATAATGGAGTGGAAAATGGATAAATCAAGGTACCCCAAAAATGAAGTGGGATAGTTGGAACATAGCATCGGGGTGCCCCACGTTGTTACTAGGGTGCCCTAGTTGACAGGCCTAGGTGCCTGGATTTAGATCTAAAATGTTAGGATAGTTACGAAATAGGTGGATATGTGTATAGTAAATATGGATAGGAATGACGAAAAAATATATAATAAATGCTGGACAAAAGGTGGGATTAAGTAATCCTTCATTCACTTGAGAACCCTAGTAAATATTAGTATAAGACTTCAGGCTAAGCGATAATGTCTAGGAGTGCAGTGATTTTCCAGTGTCTACACAAGTGCTATTCCTTGTAAATTATAGATTGCATTAGTGTAACTACCCAAGACCTCCTTTAATATTGCGTACTCCAAGTATATATTTAGCTCCACATACCAAAAACTCACTAAGTCCTTTTCAATTGTCCATCAATGTAATCCTTGCACACATTAAAACAAAAAATTCCATCAATCTGCGCGTAAACCTTGTTCATGTCCAGCATGCTCACCATAAATTATCCTTCTACATTTTTCTTGTATGATTATTGTCACAAGCATGTGAACCTCTAGACACTTCAATATTACTTATCCATAGATCCTGGGCTTAGCATTACCCCTACACTAGGACATTACTGTTATCCAAAATGAGCCCCTTGCTTATTTTTTGCTAACTCCTCCTCCTTTTCCTATTGCTGGCACTTAAATTAATTTTTGGCATGCTTGAGGGACTCAAAAAAATTCTGGAAATGGCTCCATCAGATAGATAATTTTCTCACCTTTCTAGAAAGGTAAAATTTTCCTCCTAACTCCTTGTACTTTTCGAGTTATGGCCCGGCGGAGTTTTCTGGGGAAAATTTTCCTTGGACAAGTTCGTGAGCCAATGAGGAGGTGCCATGTGGTAGAAGAGGTCGGGGCAGTAGAGTGAAGTTGGGGGAAAATTTTCCAAAGTTTTTGGTGCAAAGGAAAAAAAGGAATAAACCAACCCACAGCCCTGCCGAGGAGAAGGAAAATAAATGGCTTGAGGCGCACCGAGTAAGGAGGATACGCCATGTGTCCACAAGGGGAGGGGCGTAGTAAACTTTGACTTTTTGCCAAAGTAGTAGAGGGCGTAAAGGAAAAAAATTTCCTGAAGGACCACAAACCAATAGGACTGCTGCCATTTAGTCTAGTTGGTAGTGGAGGTCAGGACAGTGGAGGCGAGTTGGAAAATTTGCCAAAGGGCTCGGCGGGGGCACAAAGAAAAATTTTGGCCCGAAGGCCCACCGAGACATTTTGAGGAGTTGACACCTGTCATCAGCCGTAAGAGGAATTCAGAGGCACAGAGCTGTTTTGGATGAAATTTTCCAAAATTTTAAAATGGCGTAAAGGAAAAAATTAGAAGTGTGCATCCCCGCCAACCGAACTGAGGAAGTGACACGTGTCAGCAGGAGCAGTGGAGAGCAGAGGCAAAGTTGGGAAATTTTCCCAATGAAAAAATCAAAGGATAGAAGTGCAGGTTTGGGCCCAGGTGTTTCCATCAACAAATAGGGAAGAACCACATGGTATCAGGAGTGGCATGGCAGTGTGGGGATTTTTGGGGAAATTTTCCCAAATTCAAAAAATGGGAAAATTTTAAAGTTTCAGCCCGCTGACATCCATTTTTTGCTCTAATTTTTCCCTAAATCTTCAAATGGACATAACTTTTGATCTAGAGCTTGGATGTTTGACGTTCTTGGTATATCATTGGAAATCTGGTAAAATACTCTACATGATGGAGGGTTCAATTTTATATTCAGGTGACAAATATTACGTGCAAGAAAAATGGAGAAACATCCCCGGCATGCAAAAAACGTAGAAAACAACTCCCAACCACCAAATTTAATGAAGTATGGGGCCTCTGTTTTTGGATCTGCAGAGCAATGTACTTTGAAGTATGGGATTTTCCATGGGAACCCATCAGTTTGTCAGGATAATTAGAAGGGTCTTGTTGGTGGTTGGGGTTGCAAATCAAATTCACCCGCATTTTTTCACTTTTCTTCCATTCTACTTCGATGGATAAAAGCCAGTTTTGGCTCATTTGTAACAGGATAGTTCATCTTTTCTATCTCTGCCACTCCCTTATTTTCTTCCTCAATGGTTGAAAATGGAGTTTAGAAACCTCCTGTCCATGCTCTGTAGTGGCATTTTATTCCTTTTATCCATTAAAATGATGTTCTTGTGCAAACTTCTGGAGCAACAAAAAAAACGTGTTTTGTGATGCATCTATCCATCCTTGCTCATTTTTTGCTTGTTTTCTTCTTACCTCTCTTCATTGCAGGTATTTGTGCATGTTTAAATGTTCATAGCAGGTTTTAGAGCTGTGTTCATGGAGTTTTGGAACATTTTCTGTGTGAAATCTATCCTTGGGCCTATGATGCACTTGTCCATCCTTCCCATTGCTCACCTCTTCTTGTTCCATGGCAATTTTGATAGATGTTTAGCATTTTCCTTCTCTAGTGTATCACCATTTTAGTGTAGGCTTCTAGTTTTTTCCTCTTTTCTTCTCTCCCTGTCTCCTTGGCATAGTTAGATTAGGATTAGATTAGCTTGCATGTACTGGAATAGCTTATGGCAGGTAGTTTAGGAAGAGGAACCAGCCTTCTCTGGATAGATCTTCCCCCATTTGCAAAGGTCCCACACTTTGGGAAAGCTCAATGTTGTGCATTCACACCAAATGACATTGCCTTAGAAAAGAAATGATCCACATGGGTCATTTTAGGGAGTGACTGTGAATTTTCACTAACAAGTTTTGGCATGCCCGGATGGGATCTTAGAGGTATTCCACTTTCATCTTTTGACAGGTTGATGTGTTCATGCTGAAGGATTTAAGCCTTTGGAGGCATATTGCAAAAGCACATATGGAGACTCCATCTAGTCAACAACCCATTCTCTAAAGTTTTATACCTTCCTTTCCATTCATTTTCATTCATTTTTCATCCATTCTTCCTTCCATCTCTTCCATCTTATTTCATTCCATGAAGATGTGCAATCGTGACTTCATTTCCATCATGGAATTCACATTTACAATAGCAGCAATGTTTTCGACTTCCAACATGTTTTAAAAATCCTCCAAATCAGAATTTTGATCAAGTTCAAGATCAACATACATACCCATATGAGCAGCAGTGCCAAAATCAGTTTGGCTATGAAGCATGTCAAGCACAAGGGTATGTTGATTGTGAGGACAGTCAAGAAGAAAATGCAGATCTGCTGGAGAAAATACAAAAGATGGAGATAAAGCATGGTGTAATCTAGGGCTCAAGCACAAATGAAAGCATTTTAGAATCAGTTGCAAAGCACCCTCGTCCATGGGTAGGACCATTTTCCAAGGACATTACAGCCCTCAGAGAGAAGCTTGATTTCATGATTGCAGACATTGTCCCATTGCTTGCAAAATGGACACTAGAAGGAATAGAGGTGTATGAGAGAATTATTGTTGAAAAACCTTGTCAACGGGTAAGTTCTACACCATCATCATGCCTTTTCCTTTTCCTCTTTCCCAATATGTTTTGCCTCATCAGTGTCAAGCTTTAAACTCTCCATCTGATGTCCCAAATGTTGAATCCATTTCTCCAGTCCCTAGTCTTCCACCTCATCTCAATTCTTCTGTCCTTTTCCCTTCCAAATAGTCATCCCCTCCACAAGAGCTAAATGAAATACCCTCTCCTCCAAAAAACAAGAGGTTTCATCTCCTCCACCACCAAGAATAATTTTCAAATCAATTGAGTTACAACCCATCCCTCTTGCATTTCCAATTCCATGTGGGGAAGAAGAAATTGCAAAAATCAGTCATCAAGGATAGCAAGAGGAAGAGACAAGCAAAGAAGGAATGATTAAGAGCTTAGTAAGTTTGGTTCTTAGATATGGGATTGAGAAAATTCCTTTGCTGGTGAAGCCTATAGAGGAGGTAAAGGTTGAAGAACAAGTGGTGGTTAGGAATGATTTTACTGCAGCAAAAGAACAACAAAAAGAAGAAGCAGATCAACAATCAATTTTCTCATAATGTAGTGTCTTTGTTGGCACTGTACTTGAAGGAAATTCTAGTCCAATTCAAGTTACACAATCAGCCATGGAAAGAAGTTCTGAAAAAGATCTTGGTATCCCAATTTGTCCTCTAGAGCAGCAGATTGAAGAGTTTGACTTGAAAAACTTCATGCTAGAGGAAGAGTTTAATTTAAGAGCAAGATTGTCTTCAAAGAATAGAGGAAGGAGAATCTGCTCCAAATCCAAAAGAAGAGGAGCACATTCCACCTATGGGGGAGAAAAGTGCAGATTTAAAGGCTTTGAGCACAAAGTAGGCTATAGAAGAACCTTCACTTCTTATTTTTACTTCATCTCTCTCGAGTTCTAGTGCTGAAGAAGAGTTTGATCTCTCAAACTCAATGTTGTAGGATGAAAGACACCATGGTGATCAAGTTACAGATCAAGAGAACACCATGGGAGAGGTTGAGAATTTGCAGTAGGAAAATAATGAGGCAATTTACCTGTCTGATTTGGAGGACTGTTTTGATGAAGAGGAACCGGTTGAAATTACACCATCTTCTCCTTTATCATCCATCTTCCAAACACAAGAACTTGCTGTCACAGAGGAGAAATTTCATTTGCAGAAGCCTACATCTTATAACAGCTCTTTGGAATCAAGATTGGAATATTTTAATCTTCCATGTTCTTCATTGGAGGAAGAGAAAGGGTAGAAGATTTCCATCATTTCTTCCACACCATCCATGCAAGAAGGTCTACAAGAAGACTCCATTTTTGGATTTAAAAATCAGAGCTATGGGCATATCAAATGGATCAGACCTTGCCCAATAAGGTATTTGGCCTCATTGGAGCCAAATGAGAAGTCACAACCAGTCATGCTTGCTTCTGAGCATGAGGATGAGCTACAAAGTGTCAAGGATCAACTGCAATGCCTATTCAATCCAAATGCAGAGAAAATAAAAGAGGTATTGGATTTTCTTTTAGTTGACACCTTGCTGATTTGGATATAAGACCAACTTCTTGTTGATTTTCCACTCATCCTAACAGCCATGATCAGCTCCAAATCAATTGCATTGCTGCCCATTTTGAAGAAGGAAGATATTTTACACAACCAGTTGAAGGGTTTGTTTAGCTCACCTTTTCTTCCAGTTAGAGTAAAGTAGGTAGGTTTGCTTTCAATATAAGAAGTGCTTGTGCACACTTTGCATATCCCACTTGGGGTATGTATGATTTCCATTTTGTACATAGTTTTGTGGTGCTGGTTTTGCTCTTGCATAATTCATTTCAATGGCATTTTTTTGAAGATCAACTCCAAGTTCAGTGGGATTCAAGTGGCTCAAAGGGAATATTTTAAAGTTCAAACTAGTTTTCAGGCTACTACTCATGACTCCATGCCCAATGGATGCTTCAAGGTAGTTGATCACTTCATCTAGCAGGTAGATGACCCCTCTGAGTCACCAAAAGTGTTATCCACAATAAGCCCCTGCTTATTTTTGGCTAACTCCTCCTCCTTTCCCTTTGCTGGCACTTAAATTAATTTTTGGCATGCTTCAAAGACTCAAAATTTTCTAGAAATAGCTTCATAAAATAGATAATTTTCTCACCTTTCTAGAAAGGTAAAATTTTCCTCCTAACTCCTTGAAAATCTCAAGTTATAGCTCGACGGAGTTTTTTGGGGGGAAATTTCCCTCGACAGGCCTGTGGCCAATGAGAAGGTGCCACGTGGTAGGGCAGAGCGGCGGATGTCGGGGAAAATTTTAAGTTTTTGGCACTTTGGTCAAAGCGTGCAAAGGAAAATTTTTGCCCACAGGCCCAACGAAGGAAAGAAATGGGTTGGCGCGGGCTTGCGGAGGAAAACTTGGCATTTAGCCCTTTGGGGGTTAAAGTGCCCAAGTCAAATTTTGGCATGAAGGCCCGTCGAGCGATGAGGAGTTGACATGTGTCATGGCAAAAGGGTGGAGGTGTGGAGCTATTTGGAATATTTTTTTTAAATCTAAAAAAGGCACAAAGGAAAAATTTGAAACGCGCCCCCACCAAGCAAGCCAGGAGGTGACATGTGTCACTGAGAGAGCTGAGTGTGGGGAAAATTTGGGAAATTTTCCCAATGAAAAATCAAAGGAGAAAAGTGCAGTTTGGGCCCGTGTTTCCATTTGCGAATGGGGAAGCACCACGAGGCATCGGTGCAGTGGGGTGTGGGGAATTTTTGGGAATTTTTCCCAAATTCAAAAAATGAGAAAATTTTAAAGTTTTGGCCCACTGACTCGAATTTTGCCATAGTTTTCCCTAAATCTTCAGAGGGCCATATCTTTTGATCTAGAGCTCAGTTTTTCATGTTCTTTATATCAATGAAAATATGTTGATATACTCTAGACAATAGAGGTTTAAATTTTGGATTTTGGTGAATATTTATGGGAGAAAAATGGAAAAATGTCTCTGGCATGCAAAAACACAGAAAATGACTCCAACCACCAAAATTAATGAAGTATGGGCCTTTGTTTTGCTCTGTAAAGCAATGTACTTTGAAGTATAGGATTTTTCATGGAAACTAATCATTTTATAGGCCAATTAGATGAATCTTGTTGGTGGTTATAGTTCCAAATCAATTTTCCCGCATTTTCTCCTTTCTTCCATTCTGCTTGATGGTTAAAAGCTAGTTTTGTCTCATATGTTACAAGTTGTTCATCATTCTTCTCTACCTCTCCCTTATTTTCTTTCCTAGGGTCAAAAATGGAGTTTGAACCTCTTCCCCTACTCTGTAATGGTATTTGTTTTCCTCTTATCCATGAAATCATGTTTTTTGTAAACTTCTAGAGCAATAAAAACATGTTTTGTGATGCATTTGTCCATCCTTACTCATTTTTGCTTGTTTTCTTCTTGCATCTATTCATCGCAGGTATTTGTGCATGTTTGAATGTTCATTTCAGGTTTTGTAGTTGTGTTCATGGAGTTTTGGAAATTTTTTTTTGTGGAATCCATCCTTGGTTTTGTGATGCACTTGTTCATCCTTCCCATTGTTCACCTCTTCTTGTTCCATGGTAGTTTTGATAGATGTTCCACATTTTCCTTCTCTAGTGTATCACCATTTTAGTGTAGGCTCTTTTTTTCCATCTTTTCTCTCTCTCTCTCTCTCTATCTCCTTGGCATAGTTAGATTAGGATTAGATTCACTTGCCTTCACTGGAATAGCTTGTGGTAGATAGTTTAGGAAGAGGAACCAACCTTCTCTGGAGAGCTTTCCCCATTCACAAAGGTCCCACACTTTGGGAAAGCTCAATGTTGTGCATTCACACCAAAGGAAATTACCTTAAAAAAGCTGATCCATAGGTCATTTTAGGGGTGCTGTGAATTTGCACTAGCAATTACTTCCTGGACTATGTTTGGCTAGACACCTCTGATGAGCTTAGTGACTGACATGCTTTGTATGGACATGGTATCAGATATATATAACAAATAAACCATTTAATTATAGGTTCCTACAATTATACGGGGCTTATAAATGGTTTTGTTCATAATTGCAAATGACTAACATACTAGGTTATGTCTATGTATTTGTGTGTGATGTGATAACACCCTCCCCATTTCACATTAACATTGAAAAAACGTAAAATATTATTAACTAAATTAAATCAATGACAATCGAAAACATATCACAATGATAAATTTATAAAATGAGTAAATGTCAATCACCTGGAATAGATTCATTGGATGTATGGGAAATGACATTTCGTGCAACAATTTGAATGGGTGGCAACATCTTAAGAATGACATTATCTCCATTATTTTTAACTGGATTAGAAGAGATGATTAATTCATCTATTTTTTGGTTATCTGCATAAAATTTATATATATCAGGTAGAGGGAATTAAAATAATATATTTATTCAATGTTTTCGTAATACACGTACCTTTTTTCAAATGATAATACTAATGTTTTAAAAAAAAATCTTGATCATGAGTCTCAATAATGAAAACCCAAGATAGACCAGAGTCAACCAAAGCATGCAATGCAACACTACCATTATAAGGAACTATTTTTAGATAACTTTTAAAATAGTTTCGAGTGAACATATGGGATTAGAACTCATAAAATATCTCATAAATAAAAGGATGTGTCTTTCCCCAGAGGCTGATTTCTCTTACAGTCACAAATTTCTGTGGAATTTTCTCCATCCAATCCATGATGGTTTCTTCTCTCTCCTCATTTTTAGCATCACAATTATGCACACTAGTTATTGTGTACATAAGACACAAGCTATTGAGTTTTCCATTGCTATCATAACATTTCTAACCACCATCCATAACTGATTTCCCCTTGTCTTTACCCTTTTTCATGTATTTTTTATTGTTTCTCTTAACATTTTTGAATAAGCAATAGGTAAGAGCACAATAATTGTACAATTTAGCAAACTAGATACCAAAACTATAAGCAGGTCCATTATTATATCAAAAGGTATATTAGTAGAAAAATTACATAAATCTAGGATCATACATTATGTATTAAATGGATTCGTGGATGGAATAGATGATATTTTTGAATGAAGCTAGAAGGGATATGCACATTGATAGGTAAATTATTTTATGTCTTCCATCCTTGTTGGAATTTTTTCTTCCATTGAAATCATGTAGTTGTATGAAATTATTTGAGCTTCCAATGGAATAACCTTTTCCACTTCTACATCAATGTTTTTTTTTGTTGATTTTTCACTTCCTTGGGTATCAATTTTTCTTTTTCCTTTTCTATCTTCTCCTAAAAGTACACACAATGAGTGGTAGTGAGATCCATGCAGTCCAAATTTTTCAACAACATTTCCTGAATTACATTCTACCAATACAATATTAACTATATATTTATTTTTCAAATATTTTAAAGCCTTTCTTCTCATTTTTCTATCACCTCTTATTCTTTGGTAGTAAGATTCAAAGGTCTCTGCTATGATTTCTACCTCAATAGAGCTAGTTATACATAAATTCCTTTTGACTAATTTCTTCCTCAATAGAGATAGGTAGACATAGATAAAATTGCATGTTGAACATAAAGAATGTAGAACTACACATCACCCCTTTTCAGGTCATCTAGATCTTCTAGATGCAAAATTTCCTTTATAGAATGTAAAAAGGGAAGAAAAATTACATCCCTCTATGTAGGAATAACATTAATCAACATGGAATGGATAAGAAGCTCAACATTCTCCTCATCTATAGAATGATATTTATATTTTTGAGGTTCTACATTGCACTTAGAAACTTCAATTGGAAATACATTGCTATTGAACCAAAAAAAATTAAATTGTTCAACAGTTGAAGATTCTACTTTTTCTAATATAATGCTCTCTTTTTTCAAAATGCATATTATTTAGTATTCTTTTTAAGCCCATGAAACTTTGAATTATAGGGATATATGTCTAATTTAGACAAATAAGTTTTCCTTAGCGATGTAAATATCTTGGCATGCTTCTGTGGTGAAAGAAAACATTTTATATTCAAATAGTGAAAAAAAGAAGAGGTATTTTGTATCTATATAAATTTTTGAATACCAAATTCATGCCATTAAAAATTTCATGGGAGTTTGCACTGCCAGTTTTATATGAGGCTATGAACATCTCAAACTTGTAAACTTATTTAATACAAGAACACCCCTAATTTTCTACAGAAGACTCCATTTCTTGTTTCATGAAAGAGGAAACTTCCAACTCCATTTCAAGATTAAGGAACTTATTAATTTCAATGCTAATGCATTCCACAGTAATACATAATGTTCTCTTATCAATATTCTAAAGATAGAACCATGCCTACTTCATGGTTGACATCATTATCAAGACCGAATAACCAAAGATCAGCATGATAGTTTTATGGAGAATGCATTTCAATAAATCATTCTTTTTCTCTCTTTTGCCAATTATCTGCTCCTTCAATGAATTAAATTTGTGTGAATGAAGTGCGACCAATGAAAGACATATTACCTGTAAAAGGAATTAAAAAAACCAATAATTCATTAATATATGGGAAGGATAAATTTTGTTTTTCAATAACTTAATAGAAAGGAGTTGTTGTATCTTAAGAATATTATATTTATAGATTAATAAATCATTCATAATGGAACTTTATAGCTTAACAGTCACAATTTCTATCAAAAATACCTTTTCTACTAATTTGATACTTTGGTTTCTATGCATTACTACTTTTCCAACAGGGTCTCCTAGTTTTTTTACGCAAGATATTTTTCATTCTATAATAGGCTTGACTCACTCACTCTTGTCATGTTTAGGTCATTTTACTTGATGTTAGAGGGTGAGTTAGTCAAGCCTGAGGTATACGTTAAAAATAATTTTGATAAGGAAGAAGGAGACCTTGTGGGCAAAAATAGTGATGTGAAGAAACAAATATATCAAATTAGTGGATTAGAATGGTTGTTTATGTGTTACACCTAGAGATTTCAACAAACAATCACTCTTAAAATTGAGACACCTCTCACATACAAGCATTTGATAAGTGTTCAAGAGAATAATTTCTAATTTTTTTATCGATAATTTTAAAAACTAGCCTAAGGGCAACTTATCTCAAATGGTCGTTACATTGTACCACATACCCTTGAGAGGGGCATAGCCTTATAAAATTATAATAATATATATTTTATATAACACATAATCCATATTGTTTCTTAATCAAGTAAAATACGTAGCGAATGCTAAGCTCCAATACTTCTGTTAGGTCTTAGAGTCCGCTAAGCTATTCATTTAAATAAGAGATCATGTACAACAATGAATTTTTTATGTTGTCCAATTATTTTTCGTTGACAAGCCTAGCGGATGCTAGTCTCCTTAATTTCTAGGAATCCATTTTAAAAACAAAAAAAAATTTGAACATATTTTTTCAATGGTTTTTTTCATCATTTTTAATTAAATTATTGTTGTCATGTAAATGTGTAACAGGGAAATTGACAATTTCCAAGCACGACAATGATAACCTAATGTAAATTTTTTTAAGTTCTATTATTCCAAGATACCCTGAATCTATCCATTCAGTCCAGATGACCTCTCAAATAATGTTATGTCATCCCCCAGGTGATTTAGTAAATTCCATTCATTCCCCCTAGGTGATTTTAGGAAGTTCTAAGAAAATGCTATCTTCTGGTAGTATTGGGAAGGGCTATCATTGTCCTTCCCAAGATTGGATCAACCCCTCTTGGGCGGAACGGAAGGGAAAATTTCAACATGGAGGTGAATTGAAGACCTTAGAACATCATGGAAATGATTTTTGGAAGGTTTGGGGAATTTTTCAAAGACTTGGAGAAGTCTGAGTAAAAATTAGGGTTCATAAGCCTGGGTAGTACACAGGCCTAAAACAACTACTGGGCTTCAGAAGAAGATTCTGGGAGCTCCAGATAGAGTTAGAAGTAAAACAAACATCTCCATAAATAAGATTCCAATTCCTACATGATGGTGAAATCATGTTTTTCACAACACCTCAGCGCATAGCATTGGAAGGAATTTTTTATCAGGCACAAGTGGAGTTTCAAATAAAAAATCATATTTTTAAGGAATCATATAGATGAATCAATACATGAGATCCCCACCATTGGATTCAAAATAAAATTTCTAGTCAAGATCATATAACATTTCACCAATACATTCCACCGAGAGATCAAGTTATCATCGTTCCAAGTTACCCTCTCAAAGGTAGCTTAGGACTTAGTCATTTTTTAGGAGAACACGTGTCAGTACTAGGAACCTAGCGGGATTTCATGTCTCCAAAGTCTCTAAGGTTAGGTACACCAACCATTTAAAAATTCATCTAGCCCTCATGTGAGCTTTGGGACCCTCATGTGACGTCCAGACTTGACAGTTCATTCCCTAGGTACATTTTGGAGCATCCATTCCCTGCCATCAAATAAAGCACCATGTGTAAGCTCCAGGACCACCATGGAAACTGATTTCCCTCATTTCCCTAAGCTCAAGGACATAAATCATGGAAAAATGTACCCATCCCCTATGGGGAGTCTTCTGGTCACCCATGTGACCAACTTTCAGCCCCCAAGTGCATTTTTGGAGCATTCATTCCCTGTTGTCGGATCAAGCGCCATGTGTCAGCTCTAGGACCACCGTGGAAACTGATGTCCCTCATATACCTAAGGTGAGGGACAAAAAACATGGAAAAATGTTCCCAACCCTCTAGGAGAGTGTTTTGGTCACCCATATGACTAGTTTCCCGTCCCTTAGTGCTTTAAAGCTGATTTTAGAGCACTCATTCCCTACCGTCAGATTGCAGCCACGTGTTGACATCTTACTCATTGTGGAAATTGATTTCCTTCATGTACGTGAGGTCAAGGACATTAGGTAAAAAAAAAATGCACCTAACTCTAACTCAAAAATTTGAAATTTTTTCTAACTTCTGACTGCTTCTTGTTGCTTCTCATTGCTTCTAACATCCGTGTGCAATAAAATCTCCATCTCCTCCTCTGTAACTCCTCACCATAATTCATCCATTGCTAAACCTCAAACCATACCTTCCATAGAGTTACTTACCTTCACTCCATTAAATCACACAGCTCCTAGAAGGAAAATTGGAGCAAATAAATAAGGAGAAGCACATAAAGAAGAAGGAGAAAATAGAGAAAAATCCATGGCCATGAAATGAGAAGTTGAAGAAATCTCCCAAACAGATACATGAAATAAAAATTTATATTTTTCAGTTCATTTCTCTACCCAAGGACATCAATAAGACACCTTCAAACTCTCCTCTCGTGCAACTAAGCATCCACATTGAAGGAATCCCACTACTGGCTCAACGAAGAAAAAATCCAATTTCCCATCAAACTGTTGGGCGAAACAAATTAGAATTACACGTGAAGCATCAGAAGAAGAAACCTATCATAATGAAATTTATTTCATCACAAATGGAGGAGAAAACTATACCTGCAATTTTGAGGTCCATTAATGGATGTCGCATCCAGAAGCACTGCCAAGTCCAAAATTTGAAAGTTTAAAATCTCTTGGACTATTAAATGGGCGGGCACAACATTTCAGAGGGGTGATATTAGGAAAAAAACCATATCAAAATAATTATTTCCATGACAATATGACTCGTAGAATCCAAATTTCTAAAAATAGCAGGTCTACTACATAGGGACTACTATTTCAGGAAATTCAGTAATAGAAGATCCTACGAAGGAGGTGAAAACATTGGAGGTGTACTACAACTTAGAATTCACCCAAACAATTTTTTTTGAAACTTACTAAAAATATTACGTGGTCCCACAAGAAACTTGCTAAAAATATAAAGTCACACTCAAAGAGTAGTTTTGGCACAATGGCACGTATAGGGATAATCATTCAAGGGGACATCATTGTTCATGATCATTCTAGTCATTTTTCACAGGGCATTCAAGATCCATCTTAGTTCATTCTACTTGGTGAGCATTCATGAGCTAATTGGAAGGATTTTCACAATGTCCAAGGAGTTTGAAGATTCAGAGTTTCATTGCATTTGGCATTTTCCATCGATCAGGATCAACAGACTTCATCAGGAACAATATCTCCTCTTCTTCTTCTCTCCCTCTTTCTCTCTCCTCTTCCCCCCAAATTTCTCTCACTTTCAAATGTTCTAATTCTTCATTGGGGTTTGCACTTTTTCATATTCCATTAAGTCACTTAAAAGTGACTTTAGAAACATAATGTAAATTAATTCACCTTTATTTTATAAAAGGGACTTAAATATTTTGTAGGAATATGAATAGTCTAAAGTTAGGAATAAGGCATATGGAGGGTCATGAGGAAGATGATAAGTCACCTATCACTCTATAAATTGTAACACCATTCCCATTTCAAAGGGTTGGTGATTGATCTTGTAAACTCAAGAGTGCATTGTACCCAGAGAAAGCAAATGAGATAGCCATTTTCTTCTACTTTCTTCCACTCTCAAATTTCTTCCATTCCCACACTATGTAAAATTTTTGTTTAAGCATGAATACAAGAATAATAATTTTGTAGCATTTTTGACTAGGAGATTTTAGAAACTATGAGTTCGTAATCTTATCTCATTTTGTTTCCATTTACAGGGTTGTTTCTTCTCATAAATGCATGTGTTGAAGTTTCTAATTAGTGTATGCAGGAATATGATGTCCTACCTACAACATTAGTTCCCCTATCTCATTTCTCATTCCCCTTTCCCTCTTTATAGAAAATTTCCTCTCTTGCAAGTATCTACGAGATTTTTCGTAGGGTCAGTGGAGTGTCCTTGTTGGATCCTTGGTAAAAAGGCCACCATAGAAATGCACCTTTTCATGTGCATGTATATATGGAAACTACACCAGTTATGTAGAGGGACTTAGATTCCCGGAGCGTTGGCAATAATTCCACAAGTTTGTCTACCCAACAAATTTTCTCGCCAACAATTATATTGGCTGGACTATCTCTAGTGGAGCCAAGTTCCACACTACATACCCTCGTGAGGGATAAATCCTTATGTTGTTCTCATAGGATATATTATGTATTACATGTAATTCATATCATTTCGTATCAATGAAAATGATTAGTGACCAATAAGCTTCATTATTTATTGAAAGGGATAATTTTGTGCCAAATAGGCTCAACAATTTCTTATTTTAAAAATGATAATAGAATAACAAATCATCTTCTAGCATAGTGGAAGCTAGGTTATAACCATTACCTCTTTTATTGTTAAAAAATATCATTACAAATTTCGATTGAGATTGTTTTTCATTGATTATAATTACATATTATTGGCTAGACTATCCCTGACAAAGCCACGTGTTGTACTATATACCATGGAAAGGGATCAAGCCTTATGTAGTTCTCATAAGATATATTGTGTATAACACATAATTCATAAATCCTAAAAAAAGACATTGGAGTTGGTTTTAATGCATTATTTTCTATCATAACATTATCTAATTAAACTAGATCTCCATATAACTAAAAAACATAATCTCTATCAAAAATACCTTTATTTGCCAATTTGATTCTTTAGTTTCTGCGCATCATTTTTTTTCCCACAAGGTCTCCTAGTTTCTTTATGAAGGATATTTTTCATTCTACAACAGGCTTGACTCACTCACTCTTGTCACATTTAGGTCATTTTCCTTGATGGTACAAGGGTGATAAAAATTACTTTTGATAAAGAAGAATGAGACCTTGTAAGAAATAATAGTGATGTGAATAAACAAAGCTATTGAATTAACGGATTAGGTAGGTTGTTTATGCCTTACACCTAGCCATTTCAAAAAATAGCCGCTCTTAAAATTGGGACACCTCTTGCATACTAGCATTCAATAAGTGTTCAGCAAAATAATTTCTAATTATTTTAATTTGAAATGTAAAAACTAACCTAAAGGAAACTTATCTCAAAAGGTCATTACGTTGCACTATGTACCCTCAAGAGGGTCATATCCTTATACAATTATCACAAGATATATTCTGTACAACACACAATCCATATCATTTCTTAATCAATAAAAATGCCTAGCAACCTCTAAGCTCCAATACTTCTATTAGGTCTTAGTGGTTGTTAAGCTATTTATTTCAATAGGATATCATATACAACAATTAAAGTATGATGTTATCCAATTTTTTTTTTTGGGAAGCCTAATGGCCACTACTCTCCTTAATTTCCAGGAATCCATTTTAACAATGAAAAAACTAATCTAGACACCTTTGGTTGATGTTTTTTTTTCATCAATTATAATTAAATTTTATTGGCTAGACTATCCTTGGTGGAGCCAATTTCTGCACTACATACCCTCATGAGGGATCACTCCTTATGTTGTTCTCATAGAATATATTTTGTATTACATGTAATTCATATTGGTTTTTATCAATTAAAATTCTTAGCAATCACTAAGCTTCATTACTTATTGAAAGGGATGGTTTTGTGGTAGATAGGATCAACAATTTCTTATTTTGAAAATAATGATAAAATAAAAAATCATCTTATAGCTTAGCGACCACTAGGTTCTAACATTACCTCTTGTTATTATTAAAAAATATCATTATAAATTTGGATTTGAAGTGTTTTTCATTGATTATAATTGCATCATATTGGTTGTACTATCCCATGCAAAGCCAAGTGTTACACTGCATACCATGGAAATGGATCAATCATTATGTAGTTCTCATAAGATATGTTGTGTATAACACATAATTCATAAAGCCAAAAACAAGACATTTGAGTTGGTTCTGATGCATTTTTTCTATCATAATATTATCTAATTCAACCATAGATCCATATAACTAAAAAAGGCAATACCTATCAAAATAACCTTTTCTGCCAATTTGATACATTGTTTCTACGCATCACTATTTTCTCCACAGGGTCTCCTGGTTTCTTTACATGGGATATTTTTCATTCTACAACAGGCTTGACTCACTCACTCTTATCACATTTAGGTCATTTTCCTTGATGGTACAAAAGTGAGTTAGTTAAGCTCATGGTAAAAATTAAAAATACATGTGATAAGAAATAAGGAGATCTTCTGGGAAAAAATAGTGATGTGAAGAAACAAAGCTATCAAATTAGTGGATCAGGTAGGTTTTTTATGTGTTGCACCTGATGATTTCAACAAACATTCACTCTTAAAATAGGGACACCCCTTGCATACAAGCATTTAATAAGCATTCAGAAAAATCATTTCTAATTGTTTTATCTATAATGTAAAAACTAGCGTAAAGGCATCTTATCTCAAATGGTCATTATGTTGTACTACATACCCTCAAGAGGGGCATAACCTTATGCAATTCTCATAAGATATATTGTGTATAACACACAATCCATATCATTTCTTAATCAAGGAAAATTATTTGTAAACTCTAAGCTCCAATACTTCAATTAGGTCTTAATGGTCATTAAGATATTTATTTCATTAAGCGATCATATACAACAATTAATGTTTTATGTTGTCCAATTATTTTTCATTGAGAATCCTGATGGCTGCTAGTC
Organism: Taxus chinensis; assembly: GCA_019776745.2. Lineage (NCBI taxonomy): Eukaryota > Viridiplantae > Streptophyta > Pinopsida > Cupressales > Taxaceae > Taxus > Taxus chinensis. The sequence continues at coordinate 82,426,595 of CM034155.1, read as the reverse complement.
TCCTTAATTTCCAAGAATCCATTTTAACAATGAAAAAAATAATCTGGACATCTTTGGTCAAGGGTTTTTGTCATCAATTATAATTAAATTATATTGTCTCAACTATCCATGGTGGATACAAGTGCCGCACTAAATACCCTCGTGAGGGATCACTCCTTATTTTTTTATCATAGTATATATTATGTATTACATGTAATTCAAATTGGTTTGTATCAATGAAAATGCTTAGCAATCGCTAAGCTTAATTAGTTATTAAAAGGGATGGTTTTGTGGTGGATAGGCTCAATAATTTCTTATTTTGAAAATAATGATAGAATAAAAATCATCTTATAGCTTAGCATTCATGAGTTTTTAACCATTACCTCTTGTTATTGTTAAAAAATATCATTAAGGAAATTTTGGATTGCTAGTGTTTTTTCATTGATTATAGTTGCATCATATTGGTTGGACTATTTATGTATGGGAATCACTGTAAGAGCTAGTCTAGGGTTAGTATAATAAATTTTGGCTTGTAAAGGTCCTTTTGGAGTCCTAGTTCTCATTCAATTTTGGTTTTATGGGTCTAGGAAGTTTAAATTTTAAATAGTGGAGTTTCCCTTCAATTTTCTTATTTGAATTTTTGATCCTTCTTTATACTAATTTTGGTTTTCTTGTCTTGTATAGTGGTCCTAGTGTGTCTTAAACTTATTTTTAGGCCATATTTGTCATGTTGTGTCTTTTTAAGGGCTCTTATTGAAGTAAGGTTGGTCATATAAGCTTCAAATAGTCACTTAAGCCCTTCTTGTTATTTATCCCCATCATATGACTTGATCATAAAACCATGATGGCCAGTTATGCTGAATGAATTCAAGAAAGAATGTATTTGAGGCACTTTGTAACTATTTCTTGGCATTGATCAATCAAAGGGAATTTGAATTCGGAGCTCCAAATGAAAGGTTTTGGTAATATTGTGTAAGCATACACTGTGAAACATGTTTGTGATTAACTATGATTGATTGATCTAAGTTGTGTGTTACACTGTGAAATAAGATCTAAATGTCATAAGACCAGTAAGACTCACCTATTTGTGTGTTACATCAATTTTTAAGGAAATACCTTGAGGTTGTGAGAAGGAATGAACCAAGGAGCATAGAGGAAACTATGAGATAGTTAGGGCCTACAGTTTAGCCTATATGAACTAATGTCAGACATAGAAGAAGAGAATCCTGAGCCTAGTCCATATTCAAGCATCTAGAAGGTTTTCTCAATCCTTATTAGGAGTTTTTAGAGGTTAAGAATAAACTATGAGTGTTTAGACTGGAACAGAGAACTTCAAGAAATTTTTGACCCTAATACATTGATTTGCAGAGCACTCAAAGAGATAGTTCAAGGAGAGTTAGAGGTTTGAAAAGATTCTATAGAACCCCTCACCCTTGTGAATTTTTTGGATTCAAAAGGGACAAATTTTTTAGAAAGAACAATGTAAATTTACCTTTCAGTTTTGTCACAGTCATGTAACCATGATCCTAGGGCATCAAGAGAAAAAATTGATTTCTCGATATTTAACTAACAAAAATTCCACAAATTTGGAATTAAAGTATTTTGGAAGGTATTCAAAATTAATTAAGTGGATAGACCTCATGATTAGGATAAATATATGCTTGGTTCATGCTACATTTGTGTAAACTCAAGGTAAATAGAGACAATGTAAGGGAAACACAATTATCATTAGATGTCAAGGCTTGAGAATCCTAAAATAGTTGAATAAGATCCATAGGTGATGAATAATAATAATGAGGGGCTTTGAAGGTGGTTGTAGGGTTAGATAGAATTGGAAAATTACAAACAAAGGACTAGTTGGTCCAAGAAGGAACTTTGGATCAAAAAGACTATGCTAATGTAAATAATCTAACCTAGTACCTTGAGGGGGGGTTTAGTAGCACCTTAGGAGATTATTAAGTGATAACACAAAAAAAATAGAGTCTTATGCAATTGGAAGATCCAATAAGTCCCTAGGAGTTGAGATTGAGAAGCTTATTTGATAAATTTAACAAATATGGTTAGGATAACTAAAGTGAGTGTTTTAAATCAACTGATGGAGTGTGATGGCTAGGCTAGAGACTTAAAAGCATGTTGAGAAGTAACCCTCAGTCTATTTGAACTAATTTTCAAAGCTCAAAATTTTCTTGAGTTGTGGAGACCCAAACACATACAAGCTAATAGTGAATGTTTGAATTTGTGTACTAACAAACATGTTGGAAAGCGTTAGAGGTTGTAGATTCTCTGCATCAACTATCCTTGGTAGAGACAAGTGCTACACTACATACCCTAGAAAGGGATCAAGCCTTATATAGTTCTCATAAGATATATCGTGTATAACATATAATTCATAAATCCCAAAACAAGACATTATATTTGGTTCTGATGAATTGTTTTCTATTATCTAATTCAACAAGAGCTCCATATAACTAAAAAATGCTATCTCTATAAAAAACTCCTTTTCTACTAATTTGATAGTTTAGTTTCTACACACCACTATTATGTATCATTGAAAAAATGGCTTAGATGTGGCTAGGATCAAGAGTCTCTGGTTTTCAAAATAGTGGACCTAATAAAAAATTATTATCTACTTTAGTGATATAGTTAAGAAATGTTAGATCATAGTAATATAAGTTCATCATTTAAACCTCAAGAAATATCTCAACCATCTTGGTCTTGCATATTTTATGAAAACTAGCCGTTAAAGTAAATAGACCAAAATGATTTACAAAATATGTAGGGAAAAGATGAACAAGATTCTAACATGATGAACTTATATTATTAGGATATAATCTTGTTGATCTAATCAATATGAACTTATATACCTTATATTCTAAGGATCCCCAAATTTGTGAAAGATAAAAAAACTCAATTATGCAATCATTTCTCTATGAAGGAACAAATGAGACCAAGAAAATCCATCTCGTTAAATGAGACAATGTTTCTCTTCAAAAATTAATGGTAGAGCGGGGATTTTAGACTTTAAAAAACAAAATATGACTTGGATATTAATAAATTAATGATTAAATGTGACTCTCAATTTTTTGGTTAAGCCATCATCAGAAATCAATCCTTGTCAATGGAAAATCAATCTTATGTTAATAAAAGTCCTTTTAAGGGTTTCTTTAATTCTATATTGGTCCTTAAAGCATATCTATATGAAAGATAATAAATAATAGGATTTTTAGAAAATCGAGGGATTGTGTAAGAGGTTAGTGATAAAAATTTAATCATTATTTTGATTAGCCAAACTTCATCAACCTTTCCAATAATGGTTTATAGTGAAGGTCAAAATTGTTTTCTATTAATTCCAAGCATGGAATGACATAGTCTCTCCCTATATTTTTCGTGCTGCTCTCCCTTCATTTCAAACCATTCAAGATTATTTCACTTGTTTTTTTTCCTCTGTCATAGATGGTCCATAGTTTCCTTTTATGCAATTATCTACATGATTTCGTGAAATGGTGTCTATACCAATATTTCACATCTTTGTCTTAAATATATTTTCTAGGATTGGAACAATGCAAGATATGGTTGTTATTAAGGGAGCTCTTAGTGTTGATTATATTTATTTGGAGGGTTATCTGAGGGTTAATGTGGAATTGGAATCAAAATTTATTTTTCATTAGCTTATAGGGTTGTCATGGAAGTTGAAATTGACAAAATATTTCCTACATTGTGGCTCCTGCTTTCTGATGCTCACTATATCTAAGAAGTTTTTCTGGACTGAGAAGTTTTTAGAGATTTTTACAATCGGTTTTAGGTGTTGATGGGTTTTTTGGATTCTGTTGGGCCCCTAAAATATTGGCTAAGTATAAAAGGGTGCATAGGTAAGCAAGGCCTAGTTGAAGAAAGGCGCACAAGGAAAAGGCACATAGAAGAGGGTTTAGGGAAGGGTTTAAGGAAACCTGTGGAGCACGCGTGGAAAAATCCAAGGTTCTGGGACTTAGCCATATTGGGAATTTTGGGAAGAATACAAGGAAAACGTGACCCAACTATGCATGCGAAGTGGATAAGGTGCCAACCTGGTTACAGGTTGGCCCAAGAAGGAATATGTGCTATGGTAGAGGCTTCTAGAAGGACATCATGGCAAGGAGTGGTGAGCTCAGGCTTGGAGGAGCATGCATTCCCAGAGAACCACATTTAGACACTTGGTGATGGATTTGAGGCTGTAGGAGAATGAGTTGGTAGATCAAAGAGGTTATAAAGACAAGTGCATGTAGAATTAAAAGACAGACTTGAACACATAGGGAAAGGGCAGAGCTCTACTAGTTTGGGAAAATAAGGGTAGGAAAGAATGTTTCAGGGGTTGGGAATTATAAATTTTCTTTTGCAGGCCCAGTTATATGAGTCCATTTCACAATGCATGACTACGGTCTACCTTTCTGTGACATTCTATAATGGCCTAATGAATTTAATAAGGTTACCAGTTGATATGAACATGAGCATTAATGGTTATGATACATACATCCTTCTTCATAGTTATTTCTCATTTATGTTTATGAACTAGTATGAATGCTTATATGATTTCCTTTCTGTATTGGTGTAATTTCTTTTATCTCTTAAAGTGCTTTATGTCTAGAATAATTGTAAGGATTTAGAACTTGTTCTGAGATCTATGGTGCTTGTATGTCTTATTTCCTTTCAAAATATCTCACACTCAGATCATAGATGATGTTTCCCATTAAAATCACATAACAAAGAGACTCGGCTCCTACGTGTGCCTTGGGTGAGCGCCCAGCACCCGCTGGGTGATAGGACGACACGTTTGGGATTTCTTTCCTTTGTGATGGGGGTAAAAATGACTACATCTTAGTTCTATTTCTGGGACCTGTTTTCGAAATTGTAGTGGGAAATGGCATACATCATGATCTGGGTAATGAGTAATGAAAAAACATTTAACTCTGAAAAGTGTTGAATCATGGTTCAAGAGTGTGGAGGATGAATTTTCTTAGAGATTCAACACTGGACCTGAATTTAATGCACGTATGTGGGCAGAAGAAAACCTATGCCATGATTTACATGAATTTTTTTTCTGTTGCTTCCTAATAGAACTCTATGAATGACTTTCAGCATATACATCTAGATCAAGCTGGTATTATAGATCACACGCATGGAGCCAAGAAGAAATACCAGAGGCTGCAGGATGTAGATCTGACGTGGACTCATGTTGTGGATCATTGGTGGAAGGGTTTGTTGGATAGATACACTCTGGAGTATGCTATTTCCACATATTCTTGTTTAGAAGTTGTTGAGTTTGAATTTCTGGGGAGCCCAAAGGGTCATTTTTGCATGCTATCCTTCTGGAAATGAAGATCTTGATTGTTACTTTGAGTTTAGAGGCATTTCTAATGGCTGGCTAAACTATTCTAAGTGTTGGGTGAGGAAGTTAGGGTGGAGGAAGATTATAGATATTACGATAAAGAAAGAAAGGGAGGAGAGACGACTCAAGTATAGTGAAGTGCATGAAAGGAAGATTGCTAGATGACGTAAGGATGCAAGTGTGATGGATCTAAGGAGGAAGATGTTGTGGGAAGGGTTTGAGGTTCACATGGAGGATGTGGAACCTAAGCAGTCTGTGCTATCCCATCTTGGCAAGCGCATAAAAGAGACCCCTTCGGCTTCTGATGAGAGTTCGTCACGTGGAGAGATAAGAGTCATTGGAACGTATCTGAACCCACCTAGTGACCAAACCCTGGCACTTAGTTTTCTAGATTAAGGAAGGAGTATCATTAATCTAGTTGGTATCAGCAGAAGTGACAGATCTGCACCTAGGAGATACAATTTTTTAGTTCCCACTTCTATGGCTATGCATATTCTAGTATTCAGAGGAGTCTTTGGACAAGGAGAAAGTATACAAGCCTTCATTCTCGTGTCTAGGAGTGACATGGTGTACAATAGTGGTAGTGGGGCATTATCATAGACCATTGGCATACAATTCAATGGAACCTTGGGGACACTTGGCACAACTACTACATGACCTAGTGGTTCTGGTGGATCTGGTGGGTTAGGAAGAACAAGACCTGGTGGACATAGTGGATCTGGTGGATCTGGTGGCTTAGGAGGCACAAGACCTAGTGGATCCAGTGGTGGAGAAAACACTAGAAGGAAGTAAGGCTTTGGCTCAAGAGGACAAGGGCCCTAGCCACCCCCTTAAGTCTTCTTTGAGATGTATTAACATTTTCCAGATTATAGAGGTATTAAAGATGTTGTAAAACATGTTCACAAGTGTGATTTGTTATGGCATGCAAAGGGTATCACATCCTTGGAGTGGAAGGCTAGTCAGTTTACAACGATGTTGCAGGGGCACACACATAGCTAGTATAGGAAATATGACCCTCGTCAAATAGTATTGGATTATACTACTTTAAAAAATACCTTCTTGGTAGAATTCCACATCCTAGAGTTTGAAAAAAAGAGCATCAATGCCCTGAAGGAGTTTCAACAGGGAATAGAAGAGAGTGTGTGGGAGTATGATGCATGCTTTAAAAATCTCTTGTATAAATTATCATATGATATTCACCCTTCACAGCATGCTCAGTGGTTTTTTGGGGGGTTGATCACATCCTTTAGAAGGGCCTTATCTCATAAAACTTTCACAGACCCACGCAAGGTGCTAGAAGTTGCTCTTCACGTTGAGGTTATTGGAAGTGTTGACACTGGTATTAGCCTATTTTTGGAGGCTCAGATTACTACTATGGCTAAGCAGCTGGAAATATTATCTGTGAACTCAGCCCATGAGACTCACAGTGGTTTATGGTGTATAGATTATGAAGTATATGGGCATGTCAAGGATAGTTTCCCCCAGAGGATAGTATGCATCATGACAACAGACTAATATTTTTCACGGGGGCCATGATGCAAGTAGATACCCCTTGTTACAACACACAATTTGGAAGTGTGTGTCTTGCTATTGTAAGATCTACACCTCTACAACCCATGATACTAAGTATTGTAGGCTTACTGATCAGATCCATGAGGCCATTGATCATGGGGTGCACTAGAACAGTGTTGCTAGTAGTTCTAAAGGTGATGATCACCATTATGAGGAGAGTGCAGATAGAAACATGTACGAAAGGGGATTTCATGGAGGATTCCATGGTCTTGGTAACCGTAGAGGAAGAAGTGAGTTCCCATGTGGAACCTGTTTTAATTGTGGGTCTATAGAGCATTACAAATGAGAGTGCCCAGACCTATTGCAGTGCTCATGGAGTAGAAATAAACACAAGGAGGAGTGCCCTAAGTTATTTGAGCACATGAATTAGCAGAAATGGAAAGATAAGGGCAGTGCAATGGTAAGAATTAGAAAGATAGACACTCAATGGATGTCACGAGTGACACGTGATGCAGACTTAGAACTTGTTTTAGTAACAATAAGAGTAGAGACCGCATGGGTAAAGGAAATACCAAGGCAGAGGACTCTAGTTTCAAGAGAAGAAGTGGTGTAAGGAAAGTACCTAGATCTTGCTCATCAGAAGAAGGTATATCAAGATACCATGGATGTCATTTGGAGTTTACAAGGATAAATATAGTGTCTAAAGGAGAAGTCTAGGAGGGAGGAGCAAAGGAGGAAGGTCGAGGCACCAAGAGATGACCTGGACAAGGTCAGAGAAGTATGTTAGATGCTGATGCAAGAGAATGTTATTCCCTTGTTAGGAGCATGGTTGAGGGAGAAGGTACCACACACCGAAGAAGAGTGTGAGAGGCAGGTCCTGCATGTAAACCTTCCCCCTCACAACCTTGACAATGATAGAGAGATCACATTGAATGCACTAGTGGATGGATGGCTACTGAATAATAGCCTCATTGACATAGGTGCGGAGGTCAATGTTCTCACACTAGATGTTTGGCATCAGATGGGAAGGCCTACATTATATCCATCTTCGAATGTGTTGTATATGGAAAATAAAACAAAGGAAATTCCCATTGGTGTCTTAAAAGATGCATCTATCACCATTTAGGGAATGAATTGTACTGGTGACTTCGAAGTCTTGGCACTCGCTGAGGCAGACAATTTCCTAGCACTACTTGGGTGCCCATGGTGTTACAAGAACAATGCAGATATTTGGTTCAACAAAGGGTACATCAGCTTTGAAAATGAGGAGGAGCGAGTCATCATACCCCTGGCCGATGGGAATTCAAAACCTTATAATAAACCCTTGGGAGAAGAGGTCCTGGATAGAATATATGTGTGCTCAATCAGGGATCCAGAGATAATCCATCCTACCGACGAAGTTATCCAATTTGAAGATGCTCAGTCAGTAAGTGACACCACTAGTTTAAGATGTGATAATTGGGTGCATGGGACCTATGAATTGATTAGATGACATTTAAGAGGATCGGTGATAAAGGTGACAAAGGCACACATAGTTAGGAACCTAGGAGGAAAAGAGCTACCTAATTACTTAGGAGGGGCCTCCCCTGAGGTATTTTTGAGAGAATGGAAGCTCAGTGGAAGGAATAAAATGAAATGAGAGGAATGTTAAGTTACGTCCTACTAGGAACTATTGCATACTAGTGGGCGACACATCAGGATAATCTATTGGAATGACACGAAGTGAGAATTTCCTTCTGTGTTTATTTCTCTAGAAGCAATGCACCCACTGCCATCAAGGAATACCATGGTAAGGAGACCACCTCTTTCCATGTCCAAGCCTATCAAATAACCTGTGGAGAAGGCATGGAAGCTTTTCCACCATCCTTCTAGGTGTAAAAACTATATTCTACACTGTAGGGTTGCATGCGTGTATGGTACATACATTCTGAAACACACTGCCAAACAAGAAATTTGTAAGAACTAGTAGATGACCTAGTTTAGATGTTCGAGTATCAAAGTACCAAGCCATTAGTTGATAAGGCATTAAAAGTTGTTAAGTGCCTTACCATGGGGGACAATGCCATGGTTGAAGATAGGCTACTGGACTTGCTTAGTGAACCTAGTTTGGGGAAGTACTTTGAAGAAGAGGAAACAAAGGAAGATTAGTTTGTGTGCACATGTGTGAAAAAGGAGAAAGGAAAGATTTTTTATGTGATTGATGGGGAGGAAGCAGAAAGTTTTGATGTTAACCATTCTGTAGGGACGCGTGAGGTAGTGGATAGTGCTGATTACTGGTTGGAGAACATTTAAACTAAAAAGGTTAAGATCAGCTCAGGAGAAGAACCTAAGGAAGCTTTCATTGGAGAATATTGGTTGGAGAAGGAAGTCTCTAAGATCATGTATATGCCTCTGGAACAGCCATTGGGGTAGTGCTTGCATAACCTAGTGAGGGAATTATTGATCATTCCCTATGCTTTGCAAGCAGGAAATTGACACCAGTAGAACAAAATTACACTACGACTGAGCGCAAAGCATTGAAAATGATCTATTCACTTCAAAAGTTTATATAATATCTTCTGAAAACTCCCTTTTTGTTTTACACCAACCACATGGTATTAAAGTAATTGGTAAACAAGATTTTTCTATAAGGTCGCATATACTGGTGGGTGCTATTATTCGAAGAACTTGAATTCATGACAGTTGTGAAGCCGAGAAAGAGTAACTATGGACCTGATCATTTGTTAAGGATTAATTTAGGGGAGGACATGAAGAGTATTGAAGAGACAATGCCAGACGCACAACTGTTTAGGTTATGGCATGAACCCTCGGATTTGGAGGAGATTACAGTATTTATAAAAGAAGATGTGGCACCAGAAGGGATGGAGACATTAGAGAAGAAGTAACTAGCCATACGCATTGTACCCTACTTGTTGATCAGTGGGGACTTATACAAATTAGGGAGTGATGAAGTTTTGTGCAGGTGTGTACTAGAGCATGAGTGTCTCGCCATCATAGAGGAAGCACACAGAGGAAGTGCAGGTGGAAATTATGCAGGTGACGCCACTGCATGTAAAATATTAATGGCAAGCTTGTGGTAGGAAACTCTGTATAAGGATTGTAAGGACTAATGTAAAGCATGTGACCACTATCAGTGCATTGGAAAACTAGGAAGAATAGATGAAATTCCTTTGCACCCTATCCCTAGTGCTTAACCTTTGAGAAATGGGAAATGGACTTTGTAGGCCCTATTGCACTAGCTATGTGTAGGACTAGATAATGCTACATAATCACTTGCATGGACTATTTAACAAGGTGGGTAGAGGTAACCCCAACTAAAGACTACACAACAAATACAACAATAAAGTTTTTGTGGGAAAACATTATCACAATGTATGGATGCCCTTTAATTTTAACCAACTATAGGGGTACACATTTCTTGAATGAGACTGTGAGGATCCTATTAACAGAGTTCATGGTGGCTCATCACAAGACTACACCTCATCACCCATAAGAAAATGGAACCACATAAGCATTTAACAAAATACTGAGTCATACCCTGACAAAAAGGTTGTTATGTCAGAAGACAAGATTGGGATGACAAGGTATCAGCCATATTATGGGATTACAGGACAACTTATAAAAGGCTGAACAAAGCCAAACCATTTCAATTAGTGTTTGGCGTAGAAGCTATTATACTGGTTAAGTTCATGATACCTTCTCTGCGAATAGCGCACACATGAGTGTTGGCTGATGAACAAGTGCTAGAAGAGAGAATTGAGGAATTGATGAAGCTGTATGAAAGACAATCACTTGACAGGTGGAGCCAAACAACAGAAAAATCAAAGCAAAATGCATGGCATGATTACCACATTAAAAAAAATTAATTTGAGGTTGGGCAGATGGTCTTACTGTATGATTATAAGTTTCTACAACATCCTGGGAAGTTAAAATTCCATTGGTTGGGTCCCTACATAATCTTGTACATCCTTGATTCAGGCATGTGTGAGTTACAAGCATTGGATGGAATGAAATTATCTAGACACTTCAATGGGATTAGGTTGAAGCCCTACTATAAATAAGGCTTCTTTGTGTTTGTAAATAAGTTAGTTCTCCTAGATAATTTAGAATTTCCTTTATGCATTTTTCTTTCTTGTATTTCCCTTTTGCGTTGTTGTTTTGTTTTGCGCCTTGGGCACCGGTAACCTTGTTACTTTTCGATGGTTTTGAATGTGTAGAGGGCCATGCATCATTTAAGTGTGGGATGGAGAGATGTGAAGGAAAGCATGAGTAAAGTACCAATGAGGATTCTATTGAAAATCTCAGTTGAATGTCCCTGTTGAAAGAGGTGCATGAAAGAAAAGGTGGAAAAGAATGGTTTGTGTCAAGGTAAGGCTACTTTCAGATCCCATGTATAGAGAAGGAAGAAGCGCATAAACAACACAAGGTACGCAAGAGCAAAAATCATGACAGAAGAAGTGCCTTTGGTGTAGGTTATGTGCGCACAAGATTCTCCTGTCAAGATGGATTGGTTGTGCACCAGAAGGTTGGGGATTATCTACGCAGGTTGGGCGCGTAAGTTAGGGCACAAAAGTGAGGCTTTGTTTGAAAAATATACTTTAAATATAAAAATTATGGTGGTAGGTGAAGTATCGTTTAATGCTTAAAAGTGGGAAAAACTATAAGTAAAGGCTCAGACATTTCATTATTCACTTTGCGTATAAGGAGAAAGAATCCCATGTAGGATCTTTGTAAACTAGGGCTTCCAAAACTGATCTGTGTGAAGAAAATTTTGAAAAATGTGAGCGTGAGTAACTAGTTGGATTTTTAAATTAGAGAGAAGGGATTTCACAGGCATAAGAAAAAAAGGGATAATATGCCATTTACGAAGGAACTATCCCAGTTATGGTTTGAAGAACTAGGACACAGGTTTAAGGGGTTTTCTTCACAAGTTTGAGATCTAAGGTTGGAGGGAATGGAAGAACAGAGGAACACTAAGTGATTAAAGTGATAAGAGAGCCTAAGAAATGGCACCCAAGAAACCAGTTAGCACACCTAAGAAGGGAAAGGGCAAGGGAAAACAACAAGAAACTATCATGCATATAACTAAAGAGTGGTATGCAGAAATGCAATACCCAAATGGAGTATTGCTGGGAAAAGAGTGGGAGTCCCGTTTGAGAAGAATGTCTGTAAATGATTACAATCATCATTCGAGCACAATTGAGAAGGAGATGGCATTCGAGTTAGTGCACCCAACAAATAAAAGGACACCAGAGGGTCTACCCATCTATGACAATAATGTAAAGGTCAATTTGGAGATGTTAGGGTTATTGCAACTCTTTGAGTTGCCCTACTTCGGGAATCCTGAGTGCCTTTACCAATGGTTGATGTCATGCATACACAAAGACTACTTAAACTTCATAAGGTGCAAGATGCGCACTACCCCACAACTCATTTCACATTTCACAGGCCTCATCTATGAAGGAGATAGTTTGGAGGATGATTTAAGTGATAAAGAGGCAATTAAAGAGACTGTTGCCACCTATACATACAAAAATGGGTTGAGGTACTATGATATCATAGACATCAAAGACCCAATGAGAAATATGGCCGCACACTTGGTAACAAAGTTAAATGGCCAGGAGAGATGGACCCAGGTTAACAAAGCATGGTTGCATGTTTGCAGGAAAGTTTCAGAGGGCACCATCTACAACTTGTCTGCATTCATCACAGATGAGATTGTCAGCAGTGCAAAGGAAGGTGACAAAATCCTTTTCAGTAATGTCTTGCTAACCATTGTGTTTTTAGATATTAGAGTACCTGATGCTTTAAACAAATTCATGTGGGAGTACCTTACTGAGGACCCTTTTCCTGCAAAGATATTTGAAAAGTATTCCTATGACACTATGATGAATGTGCCTAAGGTGCGCTTGGAGAAATGGTATACGCACCTGAGGAATGTGTTCAGAGTAGAATGGAGGATTCCCGAATAGCTTCCAGTAGCCACCAAGGGAGAGGAAAATTTTGTTGTGTACCAATATTTCTACCTAGGTAGATTCAAACTACTAGATGAGACATGGAGCCCTTGGTGCAAGCTCCCTTTTTCCTTCATAGGTCAACACTTCCAAGCAGGGATGAACAGGTTTAGAGAATGCAAGAAGTTGAGGTTGGACCATTGAAATCTAGACAGGGACCACATGGAAATGCAAAAAGGGTTGGTATACCCTAACATGCATGCATACGTGGAGAGATACATGTCACATGAGATCCAAATGGTGAGGCCCATGACCTTTCCCATTACAGGAGGATCCATGGCATGCGTATAACTCCACATAAGACCCAAAGCTGAGAAGGGTGCATACTTGGAGAATGAGATATCCATACCTGAGGACCCAACTAGCAAGAAGAGGCCCATGCCCAGGCAGGAGGAAAAAGATCTAGAGAATAAAATACCAAGTGTGGTGGAAACACAGGTAATAGGCTCCCCTTGGACAAGCTCTAGAACCAACATGTACTCGTGCAAGAAGAAGTCCATAATCAAAGAGAAGACTTTAGAGCTAGAAAATTTGTTAGATAAGGAGTCATCAGAGGAAGAAAAGACAGAGTCACCCACACCAAAATCCCGATTAGGAAGAAACAGAGGGTAGAATAAGAAACCACCTCGAAAGAAATCGAGAGTTTGGAGAGGTACACAAGTGAAAATGGTGATGATGATGAGGAAGATGACAGTGAAGAAGATGATCTTGGAAGAGATCAAGAGCCAGTCGTCTTCGACATGCATGACTCAGAAGAAGAAGGTAGAGAAGAAGAAAAATGGTTTTGTTTCATGCGGCATAAGGGTAGCTAGGAGGGGGAAGGCACCCAAGACATACGGGGAAGTGAGGAGGTCGGTGCGCAGAAGCAGAGGACTCCAAGCCTTGTGTAGGAGTAGATAACCAAAGCATCAGATGAATAAGTAGAAAATATCATGAATACCTTAGTGGTAAAGGAGTTAGAATGTAGTACTGAGTTGGTATTGAATGAGGATAAGGAAGAGATTGTAGAAAAGGACCATGGTAGTAATAGATTCCCCACGCTAACTGTAATTATTCCTAAGGGAATGCGCATGGGAGGAAGGCACATGGAGGAGAAGAGGCCAGGGATGGGTTATATTTATGACCCCAATAAAGTGTTGTGCACGTGGTTCCATAGCACAATTCTAGTAGAGGAGCTCATGGTGATGTCATCTTTTGATAAGGAGGCTACTTACCCATAGAAAAGGAAGATGCTCTCATGGGCATTTGAGTCCCATCTTGATGAGCTAGAATTTGAAGTAAGAAATGGGGCTATCATAACATTGCCAGAATCAAAAGGAGACAACCCATCGGTGAATTCTCAACAACTCTCAAATGAGCAACTATTCAACGCACTCAACAAGGTCTTTGTTGAGGTCAAAGCTAGACTCTCTGGGTGAAATGATAAAATCAAAGATCTGGAGGATGAGCTAAAGAAGAAAGAGGAAGAGCTAGTTGTAAGGACAAAAGAGATAAGCCAAGAGAAGCTGATCAGTTCCTAGTGGTAGCGAGAGTTAAGGGATGAAAAGGATAGAGTGTGCAAAGTTTACAAAAAGGTGGAGTCCATTATAGATGCCATAGTTTTGAAGCATCCAGACCTAGCACCTACCATGTGGAAGCATGCAATTGGCATTGAGTTCCTGCAGGACTTAACAAGATTTCTCACCATGGAGAGGTAGATGCTAGCTTTGAAATCTGCAGAAGAGGTGGCCGCATGCTTAGAAAAGGAGGAAAAATTAAAAGTCATGGCACTCATAGAAGAATATAGTAAGGTCCATACTGATGTGAAGATTTCCTCTTGGAATATTGAGGCCACGTACAACAACTGTGCAGATAGGGATAAACTGGTGAGCATGATGGTCGTCAGGGATGAAGCAGAACTTAAATAGTTCTAGGAGAAAAATAAGGGAAACAGAGCGGAGCAGGAAAATATCCTATCCGAGGTTGAAAAGAAATTTGAGGCCATTGAAACCTTAAGAGGTTTAATCAAAATCCAGTTAAAGGCACTATACCCGCGGATTACACAAAGGATGGATGTGCTGGAAGATGTAGGAAAGGAGTTAGAAAATATTATTGACACCATGAGTGCACAAGGGGATGTGCTAGGTTTTAAATAGGTGAGAACCTTAGTGGGTGATCTTTTCTAGAGAGCACAAGATGAATTCGATGCCTGGAACAAGTTGGAGGCTGACTTACAAAAAAAATTTCCTAGTTTATTACAGCGATGCCATCACTGTCCCATTCTTTCCTCTTTCCCAGATTCTTCATCCCCTTATTATTTTTCCAAAGCGTAAACCTACTATGATTCCTTATCCATTTAAGAAGTGTTCCCATGGGCAAAGAATAGGCATAGTGTGTGGTGATGCTGGGCCCTTGAAATATTGGCTAAATACAAAAGGGCACGTAGGCGCATAAGGCCTTGTTGAAGAAAGGTGTGCAAGGAGAAGGTGAGAAGGAGAGGGTTTAGGGAAGGGTTTAAGGAAACCCATGGAGCATGGGAAGAAAAATCCAAGGTTCCAATACTTATCCATATTGGGAATTTTGGGAAGGATACGAGGAAAACGTGACCCAACTGCACATGTAGAGTGGATAAGGTGACATCCTAGTGACAGGTTGGCCTAGGAAGGAATATGCGCTACGGTAGAGGCTTATAGAAGGAAATCATGGCACGAAGTGGTGAGCTTAGGCTTAGAGGAGAATGCATTCCCAGAGGACCACATTCAGACACTTGGCAATGGATCTGAGGCCGCAAGAGAATGAGTTGGCAGATCAAAGAGGCTATATATACAAGTGTCTGCAGAATTAAAAGACAGACCTGAACACATAGAGAAAGGGAGGAGCTCGAAAGAAATACTGCAAGGACTCTGCTAGTTTGGACAAATAAGGGTAGGAAATAATGTATCAGGGGTTGGGAGTTATAAATTTTCTTTTGTAGGCCTAGTTATATGAGTCTAGTTATAATGCATGACTATGGTCTACCTTTCTGTGACATTTTGTAATGTCCTAATGAATGAAATAAGGTTACTAGTTGATATGAACATGAGCATTAATGTTTCTGATACATACATCTTGCTTCATAGTTATTTCTCATTTATGTTTATGAACTAGTATGGATGTTTATATGATTTCCTTTCTATATTGGTGTAATTTCTTTTATCTGTTAAAGTACGTTATGTTTGGAATAACTACAAGGATCTAGAAGTTGTTTTGAGCTCTATGGTGCTTTTATGTCTTATTTCCTTTCAAAATATCTCACACTCAGATCATAGATGATGTTTCCCATTAAAATCACATAAAAGAGAGACTCGGCGCCCACGCGTGCCTCTGGTGAGCACCCAACACCCACTAGGTGATAGGCCGATGCACTTGGGATTTATTTCCTTTGTGATGGGGGTAAAAATGATTACAAATTCTATGGTTAATTTAGCCAAGATCTCGATGAGAGGCCCTATTACAATCAATTTCCCTAACATGGATTCTCTGTCTACTCCCTACAACCTAAACTAACTCATTAGGATGTTCTTTGTACCCAAGGGCATGAGGAATATAATTGGTTGAAGGGTAGGGATGCTGATGGAAAAGAGAATATTTTTCTGGCTCTACCTTCACTTTCTGTTTACTACCCTATTTTAGTGGAGCTTATGGAGGTTTCCCCTGGTTCTAAGAAATGATTTTTCATAAATCTATTAAGTCTATAACTTAATTTATGTTGTTGTATATCCTTGTTAATTCCATAGTAATCAAATCATCCAGTCTATGAGGTTGGTTTGGGTGTTTTTTGGTATTCCCCACCCCTTGTGTTTTTGGCATAGTCTATTAGGTTATTTCAGCAAAGTATTGCTATTTTTTTATATATTTTTGGATTGATCTTCATGTTATATCTTTAATGTAAAGGTAAAGGGATCCTTCAATCCAAGTTTAATTATAAAAAACAAGGAATCAAAGATAAAAATATCTGTTATACATTGCACGTAGTGATTTCAACAAGTAATAGCTAATAAATTTGGCACTTACCTACCATATAAACAATTCCTAATTATTTATTCAAATAAATAGTAATTTCCTTGTCTAGAATGTAATGACTAGAGTAAAGGCCTCTTATCTTAGATTGTCTTTAGGACACACAATATAAAATCAAGAGGAGTAAATCCTTATTTCATTATAATAAGATCTATTGTGTATAACCCATAATTAATTTTGGTTCATCTCAAGGAAAATGATTGACGACCGATAAACTCCATTCCTTGCATTTAGTCTTAGCAGTTGCTATGCTATTTCATTTAACATCAGTTATAAAACTACAATCCTTGTTTTATGTTGTCAATTTTTTTGTAGATGAGAATCCTAGTGGTAAATAGCCTCTATATATTTTAGGAATCCTTTCGAGAAATTTATTAACTATATGTATAGTTTTAAATCACTAGTAGTTATCAATATTTATAATTAATTAAATCATATTAGTTGGACTATCCTTGGTAGAGCCAAGTACTACACTACATACCATCTAGAGGGATCAAGCCTTATGTAGTTCTCATAAGATATATTATTTATGATGCATAATCCATATCAGCTCATATGAAGAAAAATGATAAACGACCACTAGGATCCATTACTTATTGAAGTTAATGGGTGCCTGGAAGTAATTTTCAGAAGTTTCTTGTTTTTAAATTATATACCTAATAACAAAAAAATAATGGATTACCCAAGGTGCTTCTAGGATCCTAACATATGCTAATCATGGTTCGTATGAAGGAAAACACTTAGCAGATGCTAGGATCCATTTCTTATTTAAATTAATGGGTGCACTAAAACAAGTTTCAGTTGTTTCTTTTTTTCGTATTAGCAATTGAATAATAAACAAATCATGGACTACCCAAGGTGTTGTTAGGATCTTAGCGGCCACTAATATAAATTCTTAGTTATGCCACACTAATGTCATGTAATAAGTTTTGAGCTTAGAAACTGCTAGGCTTTGAATATCACATTAGGTTTTGAATATCATCTAATACACTTCAATTATCATGTTGAACTTAGTGGCCTTTAGCCTTAAAATTTGGTAAATTGGTTATGATTTTTTCAGGTTAATCGTCAATATTTGTCTTGAGTTGGAGTATTTGTAGTCTTGTTTATTTTGGAATGTCAAAGAAATGTAGTTAACATTCAACTTAATGTCCGCTAATCTTTGAATATCTTATTGGAAAACTTAAAAATAATAACATAGTTTAACTTTGTTTCGAGGTAAATTGTTATTAATTTTTTTGTATGAAAGAAAACAAATATTATAGTGGTCTCTAATCTCAATTCTTTGTTATGTTACACTGATGCATTGTAATAATCTTCTACCTTAACATCCACTAGGCCTCAAATATCATCTTAGTCTTCGAGTGTAATGTGATAGACTTCAAATATCATTTTGAGCTTAGAAGCTGCTAGGATTAATATTTGTCTTGTCTTGGAATATTTTTAGTGTTGTCTATTTTGGAATATCAAAGCAATGTAGTAAACATCTAGCTTAGTGACCACTAGTCCTCGAATATCATATTAGAAAATTTAAAAATAATAACGGATCTTATTTAAGTTTTTAGGTAAGTTGATAATAATATTCTTATATGAAAGACAACAAATATTATAGTGGTCGCAAAACTCAAATTTTTATTATGTTGCACCAATGAAATGTAATAAACTTCGACCTTAGTGCCCGTTAGGCTTCAAATATCATGTTAGGATTTGAATATCATGTGATAGTCTTCGAATATCATGTTGAACATAGTGGTTGCTAGTCTTAAAATTTCATGTTAGATAACGTGTATTCAAGAAAATTGTTAATATTTGTTGTCTTGTCTAGTCTTGAAATATTGTATTTGAAAATATAAAAAATAATAATGAAGGTTACCTTACTTTTCAGGTAAGTCATTACTAATTGTCTCATATGAAAGACAAAAAATATCCTAGCGGTCATTAATCTCAATTCTTTAGTATTTTGCACTGACGCAACCTAATAATCTATGACCTTAGCGACCACTAAGCTACACATATTTTTCTATAAATTTCAATAAAAGCTCGTCGGACACTAGTCTAGACAACATTTTTAACGATTAAATTTACAAAAATATAAATACACATACTATACAATCATGCATTAATATATTTAACAAAATTCTATATCTCACCAATTCTATGTAGAATATTAAAAATTAAATTTTATATAAAATCTATTATTCGTTTGTTCACATTTAATTAGAAATAAACTTTTGGTTTCGTAAAAGGGTTTTTGAAATAAGGAATTATATAAAGGATTATACAAAGCTGTGTGATTTTTTTTCATAGCATAAGGCCCGCAAAAGGAAATATATATTTAAAAATATAATGATTAAAATTTACATTTAATAATATTTACGCGTATATATAATATTTTTACCTTATAGTTTACATAAAAAAGCTCACTAAAGACATTATATTTGACTGTTTCTACATGGAAAAATGTCTATAATTTAAAATATATATCAACGCGAAAACCATATAAATAATGAACATTGAAATAATTAGCCATGATTATTTCTTTCATCTAATAATAAACATTAAAGGAAGTCATAATGAATACCTAAGCTATAATAAATCAAACCATTATGATTTTCTAAAAAAATTGAATATGTGCATCATGTTTTGAAATTACAGAGATAGGCCATCACTTTTGGGAAAAACAATCACAGGAAGGAGAATGAAAAATCAACAAAAAATATTCATAGAGAGACATAGAAGGAATGAATAGGGATACCATTTAATAGAGATGAATACAAGAGCTACGAATGAACAAAAAAATTGTGTTTCTAGAAAAAATAAAACTTGTCATGGGGATTTCATTTTATTTTGTTAGGGAAGAACAAAAAAATGTGGTTTTAGAAAGAGTATGGTGGTTTGACAGGGATTGTTAGGAAAATTATTGTTTACATGAGCTTATGGTTAATTGCTAAGCATTATATTTTTATAATGTATATAGTATAATAATTGTAGTTATTAAAACCACTCACAAAGTAAGGAAAAATTATTAGGAAATTTTCCTATATTTTAGGACTTGTAATTGCCTATATATACAGTATTGGTATATTAAAACAATAGAGAATACATTATTATTTTGTGAATGTGTTCGGCTCTATGATCCTATAGATTTGGTATCAGAGATGGTATTTTGAGAGCTCATTATTCCTCAATATCTTGTGTTAATATTTTGTGGGGGAAACAAAATTTTCTATTGTCTCAGATTATGGAGGATTTATTTTGTAAACTAATAATTTAGAATAGATTAGATATAAGAATGTGTGAAGATTTTTGTTTAAAAAAATTAGCATTTCCTTGTCCTTCAAATGGTTTATACCATACTAGGCATCTCAAGAAAGATAATAACCAAATGTTGTATAGGCCATATTCGATCATCCCTATTCAATAACACATCTCCACTATGTTTAGATCAATTATAGGATATATATATATATATATATATATATATATATATATATATATATATATATTTAAAGGCCTACCAAATTGTTTGGCTCTTTGAGCGTCCTTGATCTATAATCTACTGCTAACGCATTTACATTCATCTATTTCTGATGGGATTATCACAGAACTGACTAGATGTGAATTAATTTGCTATGCAAGTTTTACATAGATATTTTTGTACAACTTTGGGTAATCTCCTTATGAATGGTGTTACTTGCTCACATTGAACTATTCTTGTACTATTGATGTGATAAGTATCCTCATCAATTGAGGCAATTACATCTTGTGTTTTATTCAAGAATATCCTCTTGAAGCATTCTATAGTGCATGCAAGATATTGCGTGTCATTTTGACCTTGAATATCACTCATTCAAATTTAAACGGTTCTTGTAATATTCTATAGTCGATTTGCATTCAATACAGTGGAATCAATGGTGTGCATGAGTTTGATATGATATATTTAATCAAGTATGGCACTTGTATTAGTTATTACCTCATTTTGCATCTAGTTACTTTCATTCAGATGTCTTGTAGTTCCTACAAGTTACAATTTCTTCTAGAACATCCAAATAAGGCCCAAATTATTCAAGGAATTATGTATATTGTTGCATGTTGCATTTTATTCATATTCATGCAATCAAAGTGTTACATTGGATTTAGGGGTTTGTGAGTAAATGATTGAATTCCTTTTGAGCTCCCTCTCTCACATGTCTATGAACTGTAGAAAAGTTTTGAGGTCTTCTACAGTGACATCTAACTCTTCAAAATATCTATGGTTAGATTTATTTTTATAGTCTACATATTTTTTGTTCAAAATTAATTAATCATTATTTTCTTGTTATTAGGTTTTTGTCACTTAAGTCTCATAGGTATTTCTTATTATTGATATATGCCATGTGAATTTAATATGGTTTTTCTTGAGTTTTTTGTATATCAAGATTCATTTTTATTGTCAATTAATATCAATAGTCAAGTTGTAATTATGTTAAGAGTCAAGTGAGTATCATTATTGTCAAGTATCATTGTATTGTCAAAATTCTAAAAATTAAAGCTAAAAAGTTAATTGCCTTACAGATGCATTTTCAGTGTTACTCAACATCCAAAAAAAATTTGTTTCACATTATGTGGGGGAAGTTATAAAATAACCCCAATGTGGAAAATGTTGAGCTTCAACAACCAATTTGCTGGGTGAGAAATGTGATACTGGAGGACGGAGGCATCTAAGGATTGAGGTCATCTAGCAAACTCTCTTTAATCACTAATGACGAGGCCACTTCACTGATTTGGTGGCATGCATGTACTTTTTATTTAGAGTGGTGTGTCTTATTTTAACATACAGGGTGATTGATTTCATCATTTCAGTTTGGTTTGGATTTCAACATGTTGTGAAAAATAATAACATATGTCTATTATTGTTCACATGTGTATGTGACTATTCCTACATAATTCCCTCATGTAATAACATAGTGAATAATAAATGGCACAAAGAAACAAAACATCATGAGTCTTGTAGAGGGTTACTAGTTAGATGTGTTCATGTTCATACCTAGGTTGGTGGTTAGCCTCTAGAAAAACATTGAAGGTTGTTCATATGTATTCCTACTTGAGTTCCCACACTGCTAGGTCAGATGTGTTCCCTAGAGTGGTTGGTTGATAAGCAAATGGTTCCCGAGTGTGTTCCCATCCTTGTCGGTTGGATGTGTTCTCAAAACATCATGGTTGATAAGAATTTTATGTGATCTTTCTTCTACCTTCATTTAGAGTGTTGTACCAAGATGATGATCAATCATGGGTGGCAAGATGCAAAAAGAAGTGTGAATGCTTTTCTATCATGTAAACACTGAGGGGGTAATGTTAGGAAAATTATTTTTTAAATGAGATTATGGTTAATTTTTAAGTGTTATATTGTTATAACATATATAGTCTAATAATTGTGGTTGTTAAAACCACTCATGAAGTTAGGTAAAGTTATTATGAAGGTGTTATATATTTTAGGACTTGTAATTTCCTATATATATGTGGGTATTGGTGTATTAAAACAAGAACTAGATGAAGACAAAGTGACTAAAAGTGTCTGCCATCAACTAAGGTACACACACTAAAATAGATGCTTTTGATAAATACATGTTTTTGTAGTATCTAAAATTATTACAAGCTTGATGATGAGTGTGGAACCTTTGTATCCTTTCTCAAACACACTATCTGTGTGATTTTTTATGCAATCTATTTTTCTTCCTTCCTTTGAGTTCATCATTTGTGGGACTCCTAAACTACAATCTAGATTTATAAAAAATGGCTAGAATTCATGCACTCAGACATGCGATTTATCCGCAATCACTTTTTATTTCCTCCTTTCTATGGAATCTAGTTCTTGCACATGTTGTATTCTGATTTCAAGAACTAATTTTCTGCAATACTGAAAAAAGAAACCCTAATCTATATTTCTTTGGGGTATTTAATATATTTTTTAATACATTCAACGAATGAAATTGTGGGATACGAAAATTTGAATTTATGCCTCAATAAGAGAAAGTACGAGATATTGAAATTTCAAATATACGCATTTAATGTGGGGGATTTTGTAATTTAAAATTTACAATTATCCCTCATCAATATTTGCATTTTATGTGGGGAATTGCAGGGGAAACGAGGAAACCAAATTTATAATTTCTTTTTTAAAACGAGTGGGAAAATCAAAAATATTTTTTTTGGAACTCATGGGGCATCAAAAAATACTAATAAAAGCATAATAAAAAATATATTATAGGAAAATTGAAGTAAAACTTTGCAAATATACATTTATTATTAATTTTTATCAAATTCAAATTCAAGATATTTAGTTATAGTGAGCCATAATTCAAAATAATTATTCAAGTAAATGTGTCATGTGGTAATATTGAGCCAGATAGCTAGGCAACAATATAATTGATAGATTTATTAATAAATTTTTATTTAAAGAAACACCTATTAAATACTTTTAACCTATAAAAATATGTCATTTTATTATGTAAATGACACCAACTAAAATTTGTACACGTGGCATGAAATTTCTAATATATCTTGTGTTTGTCAATATTTTGGTGTTAGTTACATTTTACAACAGTAAAACTAAAACATAATTTTCACTTTACATGTATTTCACATCAGCTTATATATGGGAATGAACTTAGTGACTACTAAGCTCCATTACTATGATTTTTTATTCCTTCCAATATGTGTTAATGAACAAATCTGTGTATTCTTATTTTCCCATTCAAAACCCTAGGTGCATTGGCACTTCATCCAAATGAATATGAACGCTCACCCAAAGTGCACAAAGGTACCAAGTCCATATTTTTATACCAGCTTTGTCAAGATGTTAGCATGAATGTCCATAGATTCCATATTCGTAACAAGTAATTAAAGGAAAAGCATAACAAGAATCAGTTCACAACCATAGTGGATAATGAATCAAATAAGGATCAAGATCAAATTTACCATACAATAACCATGAATAGAGACATCAAAAATCAGTATCCATCCATAATGATCCATCATATTAATTCATTTCAAAACAAAAAATCTTAATACACCATGAGTATCAACACAAAGTCATGCGCAGAAAATCATACCAGCAACATAACTCTGTTACAATCTAGTCACACCCATAAACCATGCAAAACAATATATATATATATATATATATATATATATATATATATATATATATATATATATATAGGGGTGGGGACTTGACCTTCACCACACTTGCACTCTCAATGTAACATTCCCATTTTAAGACTTTAGAAACAAGGGATTTTTTTTTACATAATGTTCACTGTTCTAAATAAAGCATTATTTAGAATAAACATTCCATGCCAATTAATCTCAAAAAGACAACCATATATAGTTGCAAATGACTCAATGATCCACCGATCTATTCATTTCATAACTCATTGACCTACTGATCTATTTATTTCATAACTTGGTGATCTACTGATCTATTTATTTCATAACTTGGTGATCTACCAATCTATTTATGTTAACTTTAATTAGTGAATACTTATCGTTTAGTTCGTATACTTGGTTTTTCCTACCCTAAACTGGGTACCAAGTGACCTATTTAAATAACATATTTTAATATTTGTTACCAATATTCATCTGATATCACATTGCTTCAAACTTGGTGACATATGACAACGCAACCAGTAGCTTACGATACTTTGGCCAAAGATTTCCAACATACTATGTATGTCACTATTCCTAGACGACATACTCGTCATTTCAGAATACATCCTTCACCTCACTCCTCGGTTATCAAGAATGGTCTTTACTGACTACCGTTAGTCCACTTGCCTAAGGTTTAACCCTAGCCCTGGTTAGAAACATAAATGATTATAGGAAGATGCTCACAATGACTTAGGGCATATGGGCATACTCGGTTGACCTAAGTCAACTGGGTGTGCCAAGGTACCTTGAGCCATTACAAGCTACTACCTATCCTAACATGCCACTAACTTGACCTAGAGAGAAACTAAGTTCAAGTCCTTATTTGTGTGTAGATCTAGATGATCAATGCAGAAGGGTGTTGCCACTTGTCAACTTCAATGTTGTATTCTCGAGAAGACCCAAGTCTTCTTGAAAGTATAGCCCTGCAGTTGGCGTGTGCCAACATCCTATAGAAACTGCTTCATCGAGATGTACATAACCTCAGGAGGTTATTAATACATTATTAATTTAAATTAGGTCTTGATTACAATAACCCTGCTAAACCCTAATCCAACACTCCATAAGTTCTTTTATAAATTTGATTCATTTAGTCATTGAAGAACTTCCTTAACTTATGATTGCTTTTGATGTTCGTTTACTTAGTTTAACAAGAAGTTAACCAAAATAGGACAACAATAGCATAAGTTTTCAATAAAATGTATTTTGACATTCAGAAAGGTTTAACAACCACATAGGCCCAACTAAATTAGACTTCATACAAAATGAAGTCTAATGATTAATAATCATATCTCCAATCCTTTTTGGTTTACATTCATTTGAGAGAGAAATAGTCTTCCTCTACATGATTAAGTGTTAGGGTTTATCATTCATAATATCCATAGTTCTTACTGCATGTTCATTATGCATCACATTTCTATGTTAAATTGTTTAGATAGTACACATCATCTTATGCACCTTAACAAGCTGCATCATTATAAGGGAAATTGAACTAATTCCCTTTATCCATCTTATCAAAGGATAACAAGATAAGTATAATATAATATGAAGAATATCAACAAGATAGAAATTCCATCTCCTTCATAAAATTATGAGATAATTTACACAACTAATGCAAATAAATCAGAACTCCCAATTCATCATTATAAACTGATAAATTTACAAGGCTATGCACTTTAGGCATACTGCATAACAACAACCTTCATTCTAAAAAGTATACAACTTTTATTTTTCAATACAACTAAAGAATGATTCAGAATTATTTACAAAGAATTAGACTTATATCAGCCAATGCATCATATAAGTTTTTGCCTTCTTTTATTACTTACGATGTTGATCTGCAAAAATTGCTAGCACAGGTCAGTTCAATGAACTGGGCATGATAAGCACTAAGCATTAAAATGAAGTGCATTCCACTATTTTTTTCATTAAAGAAACACTGCTTTAATGAGATAATTAATATATCATACAATAAACATAAGTGATACCAAACAGTAAATAAGTACAATTATAAATCTAGATCCACTTTTAATAGAAGAGAAGAATATAATCCACATCTGCCAAAAAACTTTAAGTCTAACTGATCCTATCAAAAAAATTTAAACTAACAATCGATCTTTCCGTCCCATTATTTCATAATTCTATCCTAATAGAATACAACATTTATCTTTTCTATAAGACAAAATAAGTGTTTACAACATGGTTCATTCTAGGATGATTCATTTAAATCTTAAGCAAGAATAAGAAGAACCATTACATAACATAACCAAACTCATAACATCCAAAAAATAGATCAGGTTCATAACATGAATTATCTATTTCCTTTCTAGGATAACAATCTTATAAATTCAACATTTAAGATATACATCTAAAAATAATTTCATAACAATCGAAGAAGGTGCAGAAAATCAAAACAATCTACCTGCAATTCTAATTCTACTTCTGCATGTTAGAAGTTATCAATGAAAAATATGAAACCAATGTTCACAAATCAAAGTAGTCCCATAAAGGAGTTAATCTCTACTCGAGTTCACCCAAAAAGATAGATTACAAGAGACAAAACCTACTCCTGTCCATCCAAACAAAGCAATGCTTAGTCAACAACTATCGATCCCACGAGTATGCATTCAATTATCAGTAGAAATGACTTAGCTACTATATTTCTATATCATTACATCGAATGATTTGAACAAAGTAGACCAAAAAGTCATAAAGAAATCACCATCTTATAAGAGAATCGAGTGCAGATAAGTTCAATCAATGAGCTTATCCAAAAGATAGAGAAAAGGATTCTCTATTAGGAATGGTCCACATAATCAATCATTTCATTAAACTGAACAAATGAATTTTCTATTTCAATTAAAATCTGAATGAAAAGCATTTTACAGTCCCAAAAATAGTATACTGATCCCAAGAGAATATATATATTTTCTCTCTTTAAAATAAACACAAGGAGTCATTACTGTACCAAAAAAGAATAGAATCCTGAAATAGTAAGCTAACAAGTTCATAATTATCCACAAACTCAAGACTGAAGACTCATAAATTCTTCACAACTTATTACAAAGATTATGTAGTTCTTGATTCAAAAAGAACTATACACAAAACAACTGAACGGAGAAAGTATCCTTCCCGTATAAATTCAGTGTACAAGGGTAATAACTCAACCTTCCACTAAGACCCAAAATTATTTTAAAGGATCATAAGAGAGAGAAAGAACCCAAAAATGTCTAAGTCAGAAGATGTCTCATTCTTATCTCCAATGTAACTAAAACAGAAATCCGAAGCAAGAATTTCATAACCATAAAATTGCGACAGAGGTGGCTTAGTTTCAAACAAAACAGTCAACCCAGAATGCGGGTTTCCTCAATACAGAGGGGAAAGAACACCCCCCAAATATCATGCCATTACCATCTTAGAGAAGATGATACATTCATAAAAACATAAGTACCACATTCTTTTAAACAAGACGTTCTCAGTTCCAAATCTTGAAGGGATTACAAAATGACTCAATCAAGCTATCACCCAGTTTTCTGGTGAGTAAGCATGTTCCATAAAAGAGTTATAAGATTTAAGATTTTAGTACAACTAAAACCCAACACAAAATACCATAACATAATTGAATTCATTGATTCAATTAAAATTTCTTAACACTCAAGTTCTAAATATGAGTACAGTTTCGAACACGAGCTTTCACATAAAAGTTCAAAACTTCACAAGTAATTTAAAATACAAGTATAGTTCCAAATACGAACTTCAAGCAACATTTCAACTTTGAATAAGTTTCCAAACACTAGTTCAGAACAACACAAAGCTCCAACACAAGTTTATATCAAAACATGAAGCCCACAACAAAATCAAACAGAACTCAAGGTTCCCATAAAGTTCAGAACCCTATATTGCAACGAAGGTCAGTTCAAAGCAAAAAAACCTCAAATACAAGTTCTAGAATGAAAAAAAGAGCTACAGAAACAATTTTCTCATACAAGCTTCACATGCATGCTGTCATAGAACTTGCACAGAGAGAAAGTATCCAAAAAAAAATTATTTTTGTCATGGATTCATTTCCAAACATCATAGAGATTCATGAAACCCAACAAGAAAATAACCATTCAAACATGAAAACATGAATATCATGAGAGTAGAGTTGTTTTAATGAATCATTTAGAAGAAAGCAAAGAATCTTAATGGTTAGAGCCTATTGTGCCTTATAGTGCGTCTATCAAATCGAAGGATACTTCCAGCCGAGCTTCCAACTCTTTTTCTCCTCCACAAAAGATCAACAATCAAACATCTTTTCTTCCTATGCCTCATATACTTTCTTTCGATCAAAAATAGACTATAGAAACCAAAAATAGCTTTGAAATGAAGGTCAAACTACTGGCTCGAAGAACCAGATAGCTCCATGCAGAGAAAAATCCGCAATGCATGCAAAACTAAATAACCTCCTACAAACCTACCTTCCAAGTTTCCAAGATGGTTTGCACAAAAAAACCAAGGCCCATCAATGCCATTAATTCCAAATTTCCCACTTATCTTTCCTTTCCACCACCTCCTAAAACTGGCGAAGGCCAATTCCATCCAAACATACAATTCCATCTTTAGTGGAGCTTCCATGTATGCCTTCACTAAAGTTAACTAGCCCCTACCAAAACTGGCAGTACCACTATCCATTAAACCCTATCAACTCACTTAAATGCCATTGGAACCATCGCCTTAGAGACATGCAACCATTAGGTTCCCTTTTAATAGTTTAGGATGGATCCCATAAAACTTAGGTTAGTCTAGCAATTACCACCTTAGGTCTTAAAACATTTTCCAATAGTAATTCCCACCTTAGGTTAGATTCAATTCATAACCATTTAGTATTAGGTATTAGTTAAAAAATATCCTAACATTACTTTAGTAATCCTTCCCTTATTCATTTAGCATAATGCTTAGGTTAGGACACCAACCCAACAAAATAGAATAAGAGGCTTAGGTTAGAATAAAATCCGAATAAGTAAACATAGCTAGAACATATGTGTTCTTACCTAGCTTAGGATACTGTTAGGATAATCCTTAGGTTTTAGGACTCTGAACTCCTCCTCTATCGTGAAATAAATTGATTTTTTCCTATTTCCTTAATGTCCTGCTAAGATCAATCACCAAAGACCGGAGCACAAACATACATCTGAATGAAAACACGTTCACATAAGACCAAAGAATTTTTAACATACAAAGTTCAGTCCTCTATGTCCCTCAAACTGCTAAATGTAAATTTACCATTCAGTTTATGAAGAAGATTTGAAATATTCCTTGGATCACTGAAATTGATCCAAGGATGAGTCAGAAGAAGGGATAAGTCTGCAACTCTTGAAGCCAAATTGCAACTCACCTTTCCCTAGTGAAAATGAATTCTTAATAACCATACAATTTTAGTCTAATGATTTTTAAGAACATAAATGGTTTATCCTTATCAAGCATGATCTTCAACAGTCAAAATAACACATCTTTATCCAAAAAATCACATTACAACACTTGAAATACAAAAGAGGAATATAATAGTTGTCAAGGGTGTTACACTCAACATAGGTTACATGCTCAAAATAGCCAGACACTACTATAAATATAACTAAAGAAGAATGCAAGCTTCACCTAATAATAGATTATCTATAATTAACTCTAGATCTAACCCTATTATTAGCTCAAACTTTTTAGGAATCTTGATCTTCCTCTTTTTCTCAAAATAGCCTTTACATATTCTTGAAGTCTTCGTATCTTTATCCAATGGATGATAAGAACTCTATCCTATTTTTGGTATGTAACATGCAAAATGGATAAGTCCCAAACTTTTCTTCCTGGGAATGAATCTTCAGGGCACAATTCTGTCAAACCTCCATGCCTATACACGTGCCCACTTCTTATGTGCCTCTATAATATGTGCCTTTTTTACATAGGTAATATTTTACGAGGCCAACATTACTACATACTAAGATCATTTCTACCCTTGACAATGGGGTTACCTAGCTTATATCTCTAAGGAAAAAAGAATGAACTATAAAAATAAAATTACAAAAAGAATGCAAGAATATAAGAAGAAATCAATAATCAACACATTATTCTTTTATAGTTAGCAATAACTTAGGGTACTCATTCTTAATGTTTGCCTCCAACTCTCTCCTATCGGTGAGTCCCTTCTTGGCCTTAGTAGGGATGTCACCAAACACAGAATCCATTTCATCTAAAGTCATATCTTTTCCCTTATGCTTCAACACCCTTAACACGTTCTCCAAGCCTAACACCATGTCATCCATCACATCCATACATTATACTATCAGTTTTCTTGTCTCCTTTATTCTATCATCATGAGGGTCTTGGGATGCCTTAAGCGTGTTGTGCTTCTCTGCTAATAACTTCTACCAGTCCTCACATCCTAAAGTATCGTTGTTTTTGGTGAGAAGGACCTAATTTTCTTATGTCAATGTCCTTGTTTATACTATTTTTTCTGGATCCTCACATATGTCTAGTGCAAAGTTTTACTATTTTAATTTTTCCTTCAATGTGTCAAGTATGGCATCATACTCAACTATTCAATAAGAAATCTACTTTTGGGTTCTCTCTCTCTCTCTCTCTAACGGTGCTACAACATATTTTTATTTCTTTGCAGCTATTTCTTCCTTATTTGGAACATGCATTGTAGTCTCATCCAACATCAAATGAAATAACATACACAAGTAATGTAATGTGGATGGAAATTTCTTAGACATATTTTCTTCATACAGTGGCCTTTCCTATATAATTTTATCACCAATCTTCTCTGCCATATCAAAAATGGGACGCGCCTTCGCATCTTCTCTCTCTTTCACCTATTTCAAGCATTGAAATTATTCCTCTTTATCCTTCTTATCCTCCATTAATGTCTGAATAGTAGCCACTTTGTCAAAATTCCAGCAAGAAACCTTTGCAGATATCTTCAATAAAGCATTGTTCACTTTCTCATTAGAGAACATTGTGGGTTTAATTGTCACATGATTAGAATGTGTAGCCTTCTTCATTCATCTAGTGGCACATGAATCCTCACACACATCAAACTTGGGTTCATCCATGTGAGTTTGCATACTCCATTTAAAATTATTTCTTGGTGTGTGTATTTGTCATGTCAGAGTCCATTAGTTCCAATCCATACAGTTGTTATGTGGAAAAAATTCTATGGAACATGGCATGCATAGTATTTGTTGGGTAGTTGACATACCCAAACTCTATTTTCTACACCATCTCTTCTTCTCTCTTCCCACTAGTGCACTCACCTTTATTTCCTTGTGTTTTATCACCTTCCTTCTTCTCTTCTCCAATTCCACCCTCTGGTCCACCAGTTGACTATTCAACACTATCTTCCTTCTTTGTATCTCCCCTAGTGTAACATTCTTCTTCGTGTTCATGTGTACTTACACTCAGGACACATAAATCAAACCATGGTTGCTCGCCACCAATTTCTTCATCTTATTGAACCTTAAGGATAGGTGTGGAGACATCATTGTGTGTGGTTGCATGTGATGAATTCTCCTCATCACTATATTTTATAGGCACATACTTGTGCCTTTTCTTTCTCTCTACTTCGGCCGTCTTTATGAGTGTTACGCGTGATGACCTCCTCACAAAATATAAAGTTCTTATGCCCACATCTGCATTCTTCTACCCCCTGCATAGTTTTCTTCTTTCTCTTCTTATTCTCACTCAATGACATTATTTATGTCTTGTTTTTCCTACCTTGGGGGTGTTTCTTCAAGAGGCCTCTTAATCCCATAGTCTGTTTATCCTTAGGAGGACTTGGCAGTAATAATTCCTCACCTAGAATAATTTTACCTTCCTTAAACCTCGACCTAAGGTACACATACACCCATGCGAGATGAATCTTCCCTTGAGCCATGACCTCTGGAGTGATATCAATATTATCAGACTCCATTGTTTCTACATATATCTCCTTAGGATTTACATCTCTCCCAATGTTGACCTTTATTTTCACATGCTCATGATATGCATTTTCCTTCTCATGAGCACTATCTAAGACCTCGTGCATACCCATAGTATGATAAACATATATATTCTACATTTCATCATCATAAATCATGTAAATAAATTTACTCTTCTCTTTTTCTATCCAGGCTCACCCAAGTTGTTCCTCATATATCTCTTCTTCCTCAAATAACACATTTGAATCCAATTCTCCAAACATATCTAATAGGAGTTTCTTATCCTTCACATTATCTCCCAAAGTAAGGAAATTCATAATCTATAATTCATCATTCAATGGTGGTTTAGTAGAAAAATATTCAAAGGTCTGAATCATACCTAAGGTATTCTCCTACCAATTAACTATTACCCTTGTTAACTCTGCATGAACATAACAAAAACACACGCAACATTTTAGGGTGGAATAGAAATTATGTATCTAGAGTGATGGTGGCAAGGCCTCTATCCCCTCCATCCAAAGTGTCTCACAATTCTGAATGTGGTGCAAAGGAGGGGAATTCCCATGAAATTTGCATATCTGAGAAGGTAAATTTCTCCTAAGAAACCCGATAGAGAAGGAGATTCTCACTTCTCACGACTCTAAAAGGTTATCTTTGTGTGTAATCCACAAATGCGTATCTGTCCCATGCAAGGTATATACTAGCATATTTATTCTATCACCCTCATCCTTCCACTGAGCTTCTAAGGTGCATTGAAATACATCAAGGTTTTATTCACCATTATACCAAGGTACCTGGTTATAACTCAAGAACCTAACCATCCACAACCTGATTACATAAGTAACTGTGTTCTCTATCTCTTATCCAACCATTGCATACATTCCATGCACCTAGTTATCACAGGAAACACTAGTTATATCACTCATAGAATAAGAATCATCCCACTAAATAATATCTTCTTTATATGGCTCACAAACTTCAGAATCTCTAATTGTGAGCACATATATCCTATTCAAAACCTCTTCACTAAATGGTTCTACATACAGTGAAACATTTGCATCTATCAAAGGAATAATCAAGAACTCCTCATTATCAAAACTGGTGTATCCTTTGTTAAAGCGCAGATCAACATTATTAGCAAGGCACTAAGGGTGCCCAAGTAGCACTGGGAAACTATCAACCTTAGTAAGCTCAAATAATTCAAAGTCCATAGTGAACTTGGCTACCTGAATTATAATAGTTTCATCCTTTAATAATCTAATAGTATTAGCACTATTCTTGTTCACCAAGTACAACACATATAAAGAGAGTTATAATTGTGGTCTCCCCATCTGATTCCATGCATCCAAGGTGAGTACATTCACTTCTACAATAGTATTAATCAGTATGTTTCTCAGAAGCCACCCATCAACAACTGCATTTAGTGTGATTTCCTTATCATATTCATGACTACGATGAGGTAAATTGACATGAAATATTTGTCTCTCATTCCACCCTCAGTACGTGGTACCTTTTATCTCAACCATTCACCTAATAATGGAATAATATTTTCTAGTCATAACAACTTACATACCTCTTTCAGGTCATTAACATCCTTCCATGGAAGTTCAACCTTCTTTTCCTACTCCATCTTGTGTGCTTTCTCCTTCAAGTATTTAATTTCACCATGCAAGTTCCTAATAACCTCCATAGTTTCCTGATAAACTTCCTTTTGATGGGTAGGATCTAGGTATTTTGCATTTGTCACCTCCTTCTTTGTAATAATAGGATATTTCTTCGAAATCTCACGAGCGTGCGCAAGCTCAACATGGGTAGTCACTAATATAGGTAGTAACTTAGGAACAAAATCTAACTTTGGCATCCAATGATATTCAACAGTGCATTGTAATTTAATCATTCCGACACCCTTATCATTCTTCTTATAGTTCTTACTCATGTGCTCATATAACTTAGGGAATTCTTCAAAATTGTGTTATTTCCCACACCATGAGAAGATTATATTCAGAGGTAATTCATTACTATAATGATCAACGAATCCCCATGTAAAACCTTTTTTGTAATGGAATTCACTTCTTTCACCGTCACAACTATGGCCTCTGTATCCTTTATGGTAACCTCTACCTCTACCACCGCAATCAGGGTGCCCTTCATGATGTTGTCCTTCCTACTCCTTTTAATTATTAGTGATGCTATTTTAGCACACAAATATTTCAATAGCCTTATGAATATAGTCAATCAATCTAAAATTCTTTGTATCATGAGTGTGGGACTTAAAAATTTTAAAGTATGAAGACATGTTCTTCCGGATTGCATGCTGCAATAGAGGTCATCTACTTGAATCATGATGTAAGTGATAGATCTCACAATCCCACAACATGGAGCACACCAAATTAAGCAAACATTTATCCTTAGTATGTACTTCAACCTCACAATTTGTACAACATATGCCACTACATGTCTTATGAGCTGAATTTGCTAATAGTTTCTCCAACTGTTTCACCATAGATGCAATATGTGCCTCTAAGAATGGGATAAATTTAGTGTCTATGATTCCAACTTCCTCAGCATGTAGACATACCTCCAAAGCCTCGTGTGGATCTATAAATGTCTTATGAGAGAAAACCATTCTAAAATGTGTGATCAAACTACCAATAAACCACTATGCATGATGGCTAGGGTGAATATAATAAGACAAATTTGATGGAAAATTTTAAAAATGTGCACCCTACTCTCTTACGCTCTCAGCCATGCCTTGTTTAATATATTTCAATGCATTGATGCTTTTCTGTTCAAAATCAATTATATGAAACTCATCCAAGAAAGCATCATACAATGCATTATAATCCACAATATTCTAGTTCGAATCATACTTCTTATACCATCTATGCTCGCACCCTTGCAAAGCAGTAACAAACTGACTTTTCTTACTCTTAAGAGATGTGATTCCCATACCACGCCATAGTATCTCACACATGTGCACATGATCTATTACATCCTTAATTCCTCTATACTATGAAAGGTGAAGATACATCTCATAATAAACTTGATGTGGTTAGTACGGACCATGCCCACTAGACCTAGAACCTATATTACCCCTGGTGTTCCCTCTACCTCCAAAAACACCAGATCCACTAGATTTTAAGCCTCAAGATCCTCTTGATCCACCTCATATAGTGGGAACTTGACCATAGGATATGTTACTTTGTGTTCCAACTACTATACTAAATTTAACTACCATAATCTACAAAGTTGTGATACTTCCAGACATATTACCAACGTTCTACATGCCCACACATTGTCCTGATGATGTGCCAAAAAATATACCACCAATCAAACTACCAAAAAAAAAAATTTTGCGTGGCCATAGGTGTATGTGTCATCTGATGAAATTTTCTATTCAATGAAAATTGAAATATATCTATTTCTACCCTATCACCAACACTGGTTAGTTTCTCAGTAAATGTTTGAGGAACCGGAACACCAAGTGCAAGGGAAAGGTCAGTAGGTGGGATTAGATGTGTTCCTATGGACCTTATTATTTCCTCTTCTGATGTACTCTCATTTTAAGCTAAAGGGGATTATCTTCCGTGCTTTCTGAAATGGGGTAGTACCAACTACTCAGGTTCCACTTCCTCCTCATGAACTTTGAATCCTCAGTGCATCTCATGTCTCTAAAACTCCATAGAATCTTCAGTGCCATGATTATTCACCAATTCCCTCTCCCACACTTCATTATACTTAATGCATCTTCCCTCCCTTTCCTTTTTTACCGTAAGTTCCACCATATTTTACCACACCTGCTCCTGCCCCCACGCATGATGGAGGTTTAGCTAGCCATAGGTAGTTCTTTCAAATCCAACGTTATCAAAAAGATCTTAATCACTACATAAATTACATTAAAATAAGATCATCTGGTTTCATGAAAGAAATCAAACTCAATAGCCTCTAGAAACAAATAAGTAGAAATAACCTACTCCAATGTATAACCATGCACCACATTTTTTCACCAATGATCTACAATGTGTGTCCAAGTCACATCAGCATCTTACAAATTCTGATAATCATCTTGTGTCCAAATAATTGATCTATACGTCTAATTTTTCTTTGATGCATATGCCATGAGCCAATCATACAACTCTACAGGAAAATAGCAAAATAAATTCTCATAGATTTAATGATACAAATATTCTTCAACCCACACGTAAGCATTAAAATCAGGTTTGGTATTATATCTTTGAGAAAAATGGCCTTCTAAGTCTACAACCCAACTCTCAATGTTTTCCAAAGTTAACTGATACGTCATCATCATGAAACATCCTTGAAATAACTTGAAAAGAGATCCAAGGAACTGAACCAAAATGTAGTCTTATTTTCCCACTCAAAACACTAGGCACACTGGAAATTCACCCATATGAATCTGAACGCTCAATTGAAGCACAAAAAGGTGCCAAGTCCCTCTTTTTATACCATTTTTGTTAATATGTTAGCATGAATGTCCATATACTCCATATCCATAAAAAGTAATTAAAGGCAAAGCATAATAAGAATCAATTAACAACCATAGTGTATAATGAATCAAACAAGGATTAAGACCAAATTTATCATACAATAACCAAGAATAGAGACATCAACAATCGGTATCCATCCACAATGATCCATCATATTAATTCATTACAAAACACAAAAGATGAATACACCATGAGTATTAACACAATGTCATACGTGTAAAATCATACCAGTAGCATAACTCTGTTACAAATCTAGTCACACCCATAAACCATGCAAATCAATATATAGGTTACATGCTCAATATATAGGGCTGGGAACTTGACCTTCACCACCCATGCACTCTCAAAATAGGTTACATGCTCAAAATATCCATGCACCAATACAAATATAACTAAAGAATCATGCAAGCTTTGCCTAATAATATATTATCTATAATTAACTCCATATCTAACTATATTATTAGCTCGAACTTTTCATGACTCTTGATTTTCCTCTTGTTCACAAATAGCCTTTGCATATTATTGAAGTCTTCACATCTTTATCTAATACGTGATCAACACTTTATCCTATTTTTAGTTTGTAACATGCAAAATGGCTAGGTCTCAAAATCTATCTTCCTGGGTGTGAATCTTCAGGGCTTAACTCTATCAAACATCCATGCCTATATATGCACCTACTTCTTATGCACCTCTATCATATGTGCTTTTGTTACATAGGTAATATTTTAGCAGGCCAAAAATATGCACATATTATGTTGTTCATTTATATTATGCAACACATAATTCATATTGGTTTATATCTAGGAAAATGCTTAATGAATGCTAAGCTCCATTAATTGTGTTAGATCAAAAATAATTTTGTGTCTATGAAAATTCTTAGTGACTGATAAGATTAAATACTTAATGAAAGGAATGGATTGATTGACCTCTAGTCTAAAATTTTTCTTATTTTTAAAATAGTGACCACTGAGCTCCATTAATTTATTTAGATTAAAAAATTGTTCGTATCAAAGAAAATGCTTAGCATCCGCTAAGCTTGAATACTTACTGAAAGGAATAGATTGAAGACTACTAGTATAAACAATTTCTTATTTTGAAAATAGTGATAACTAAACTCCATTAATTACTTTAGATCAAAAATTGGTTTATATGAAATAAAATTCTTAGTAACGACTAAGCTCGAATACTTACTGAAAGGAATGGATTAACAACCGCTAGTGTAAACAATTTCTTATTTTGAAAATAGTGTTCGAATAACAAATCATAGTAATAGATATTAATAGTCACTATGTATTTTCCTTTATATATTTCCATGAGAAATATGCGTGTAATGGACATTTTTTACTCTCAAAGGATATGGAGGGATTTGCCTAGTCAGGAAAAAAATTATTTATTTAAAATTCTTGCATGGTGCTCATATGACATCATAATGTGGAGACATGCATTCTTACATATTATTGGGGAAAGATTCATTTTGCATAATAGCATTATGTCCTAAAGGATGGATTTAAAGTTCAGTTATGTTTTTGTCATCATATAATTTCTTTTCTTAGATTAGCTACTACTAGTCTCACACCTTTTAATCTTTTCTTCATTATACACATCATTGTGCATCAAACAAAATTATTAGTGACCACTAAGATTTATTTCTTATTTTTAAAGGAATGGCTTAGCCGCCAAAAGGAACAATAAATTATTAATTTTCAAAATAGATCTTGAAGGATATGGAGGGATTTTCCAAGGTGGGAAAAAAGATGTTTATAAAAAATGTTAGTAGGATGCTCATACAACATCATAGTGTATTGACATGTCATCTTACATGTTTTTGGAGCAAGTTGCATTGTGTATAATAACATTATATCCTAAAGAATGGATTAAAAGTTTAGTTTTTTTTTTCTTCATAAATTATCTTTTCTCATATTAGTGACTGTTAGTATCACACATTTGCATATTTTCTTCATTATACACATTGGTGCACGACAAATAAAATACTTAGTGATCGCTAAGCTCAAGTACTTATCAAGAGGAATGTCTTAGTGACCACTAGTCTTAACAGATTCTTAATTTTCAAAATAGAGATCAAATAACAAGTCATAGTAGTATATATTATAGGTCACTGGGCATTTTCCTTTATTTATTTATTTGAGAAATATTTTTGTAGAGGATATTTTGTACTCTCAAAGGCTATGGATGGTTATCCCTAGTTGGGGAAATAGTTGATTACTAAAAACATTTGTAGGGTACTCGTACAAAATCATGATGTGGAGACATGTTGAATTGAATGTTTCTGAGGAAAGCATGATTTGGTATAATGGAATTATATCATATCGGTCAAAGTTAAAGTTCAATTAGGATTTTGTGGTTGTTAACACTCTTTTCTTAGCTTAGCCACCGCTAGGGTCAAAGCTATGTATCTATTATTTATAATACACATTGGTTTGTATTAAAGAAAATGTGTAGTGACCACTAATCTATATTACTTATTGATAGAAATGGCTTAGTGGATGCTAATCTAATTTTTTTTTTTCAAAATAGCTTTCAAATGCACATAATCCATATTAATATCATTACATGTTTTTTTAATTATAACTTTAAAGAAATAATCTTATCTTGGGTGTCAACTTGTTGCATGTTACTTAATATTTAGATGGCTACAAAAAGTGTTTGATATTTTGATTGTAAGGAAGTGAAGTTACTTAACCTCGTAAAATCAGATACAATTTTCCATTTTGTAGTAAATCTAATTATGTAAATATGAATCAATTGGAAAGGAATATTACAATTAAAGATAACTTTAATGACATAATGAAAACTAACCAAACACACATATTTAATGTCTCAATAGTGATTATGAATTTTATATCAACTGATTTTTTTGATAAGTAAATGTTATATAAGCTTATAAACAAGTGCATTATGCACCTAATGGTATATGATAGATTATATCCTTATACTATTTACATCTATGTATATAATAAATAGAATCAAACCATCCTCTACCCACTCAATATTTAGAGTCAGAAGATATGTCTTTGATTTCAATCAACTCCATTGTCGCAGACCTAACCTCAAAAATCTCTTACAACTTTACTGGGGAGTTCGTCCCAACCTCAGAAAAGAGCTGATAATACGCCTGCAATGCTGAGTGACACAAAATCTCCTGCCAACATGGAGGCATGGACAATGGAGAAAACATGGACACTAAATCAAGAAAAGGTATTTGAAGGAAACTAGCCTCCTTTTTTTACAAAAATTAATCATTGATTCAGAAAAGGGCTTACGAATTTCCACTCTCCTTCCTAATTCCATGAAAGAAAACCTGTCCACCCAGTCCATTTGATGAGCATTGCTAACCGAGAATAAGGACCACAATGCAAGACATAATTTCTCAACATTCGTCTCCATACCCAATCTAATTTTTGGGTGAATCAACTATTGACCCAAAGCCACTACCTTACATTTATCAGGATTAATGATTATAATGTGCTCAATAAACTTAGCATCTATTTCCAAATTTATGTGAGCACACCTAGATAGTTGCATATATTTCTATCCCAAAATATTTTCAATGTCTATCATAGATTGTCCAAAATCAATGGAAAATATTACACTTAGTCCATGCTTTGAAATAGTAGAAATGGTCATTTCATAATAGAAACTGGAAAATAGAAGCAATGGAAGTATGGGTGTCTCCACTGCCTACAAAATCTTAAGGAAAAATATGAAAATATAAATCCTGATCAATACATTAACAAGTCCCCCTACACTCTAGCACACGTGAGAACAAAGCTTAATAATTAAATGGAAGAACGAGTAACATTAATGATATAATCCAATCAAATATTTCACACTTGACCATTTCAAATCTGCCAAGGCCATTATGATTAATATTACCTAATACCTTAATGGAAAATATGATTGATATTCCATAATTAAAACCAAATGAATAACATTTAACGCAAACAAAAATAAAATAATGACGTATAAAAATGCATCATTAGACATTTAAGTATCATCAATCTATGTGTATCAATGATATGGATGTCTAAGTACTGACTACCTATTTAACACCTTTCTTAATGTATCAAAATAATTTTATAGCCATCACTAATCACATAACCATAGTCATAACTAAAATGTAGACACCCAAAATTGGGTCGTGAGCCTCTAATCCCCTTTCAATTAACATACCCCCTTACCATGACCCCTTTTGCACATTATTATTAATCTAATTATCAATCTTAGGTTAATCACCACCTCAACCTTCCACATCACCTTGGATCCATTCCAAGGGAATTTAACTAACTCAGACTAGGTCATCACTCCTAACATTGAGTCATCACTTCACTTAACTAACTAAGACTTATTCTGAACCTAACATTAATTTTCAATTACCTCTTGCATCAATTTCCCATGTGTTTAAACATGAACCAAGACTCATAGCCCACAATCAAATCTTGACCCACACCAAAAAGGGAGGAAACAAACTATTTTGAGAAAATTTGATTATTCCTCCATAGCTGACATTAATTATTCCTCAGTTGGCGTCGGTCAAGGAACCTCCATCAGTTCCTTGAAATAAGGATTTTCCACTCTTTCACCAGGTTCTTCTTTTTATTGGATTTTGGATTATTCATTGACATCCTTACATTTGATGACAATCAAAACACAACACTAGAGATTTCAATTTCCTCACTAGTAACCAACCTCTTACTCTATAGCCTCAGATCATTCACATGGAGTAGCACTCAGGATTCATTACCATTCTATAAGCACCCACCAACCACTACCATCTACCAATCTTCAGATCTTCAAATACGTATCTTAACCAGGTTGTTAGTTCTTAACTTT
Organism: Taxus chinensis; assembly: GCA_019776745.2. Taxonomy (NCBI): domain Eukaryota; kingdom Viridiplantae; phylum Streptophyta; class Pinopsida; order Cupressales; family Taxaceae; genus Taxus; species Taxus chinensis. Next base: position 82,385,194 of record CM034155.1, on the reverse strand, counting down.
TGTCTTATATTTCTTAATGTTTGCTATTGTACTACTTTTATTTCACCCAAATACCATCCTCTACCCATCTACATGATACCCTACCAATATGATCCTCTCTACCTTTCCAATTAACTCTCTCACCCTTTTTGAGCCTTCACGTAAATCTATATACCATATCTGAGACCTCAAAATCCTCTTTTCAATCACAAATATCCCAAACTAACCTCATTTCTTTCCTTGGCTAATACCATTGACCAACATTGGTTGCCCAACCGACATCAGTCTTTGTGTCTCACATTTTCCATTAGACCAGTAAGCCCATTCACCTTCCCAAAACTTTTCAAAACCTCCCAAAAATTCATCTAGACCTCCCTAATACCCTTTGTTATACCTACAGACCTTAATAATCTACCACACACTTTAATTTTAATCTTGTATTCACTATTTAGATTAGATTTAATTATTGTGCTTGTGTGAGAAACCTAAATTATACAACTACAATAGGACTCTCCATTTCATGTTCTTATCAACATTTAATTATTTTTGAAACATGGATTGACAACCTTTGAGGAAGCACACAGCTTCCCAGATCTAGCTCCCACTAGGAAAACCAAGAACCTATGTGTTTAATTCTATATTTTGGTCTTGTTTTACTTCTTAGGTAGTCATTCCTAGAAAAAAAGGAGTGCTCTTGATCGGCCTAGTCTTCAATAGTGTGCAACCTCTTCATGACCTCCAGGTATTCCTCACGTGCCCAACATTCTACCTTAAACATTTTTCTCATACGTACGTTATTATTGGTAAAACATTTTGGCATGCTCAGTGTGAGCCTAATCATTTGTGGGTTCTTTATATTCATTTAGGATTGCATTTTTGATTGTTTATTTTTTGAAATATTCACTAAATCTCTCCTTAGTAACATTATCTTTCTTCTATTTACTCTAAAGGAAACACTTCATTTAGTGCAAATTAAAACAACTAATCCTTTCTTTCTTCTTTGTATTTGTGAATTCATACTCTTTTCCTATTCACTATTGCTCTCATCCAATTTTCATTTTTTTATTTGGGCTTAAAATTGTTGCATTACATCCTATGTATTCTTACATTTAGCTCACATAGTATAAATAGCAATCAAATATAATGGAGGTCATGACTGGTTGATGATTGGGTAATTAAGCACATTCCACTTTTACACACAATTTTTTCCAAATCACTTTAACAAGCAACACATTTTTAAAACATTCACCAAATCCCAAGAAGAAGAAATTAAGGATTTAAACACCCACTGATAGTGGGCCTCGACCGATGTTCTGTCCAGATTGTCATATCAAAGCTCAAACCTCATGTACCAAAAGGTATATTGAGGATTCCCCCACCAAATCATTCCTAAAACCATCCATAGTTGGCTTCTAGGTACCTTATATCCATTCCTTTTTATATATTCATAGTCGGTCCTAAGAATGAAGCCATCAAAACACTAAAATATGATTCCTAGGATAACATGTTTGATAGATTTTTCTTTTCAAATTTGTTAATTTCTTTCTCGTCTTCTTGTATTTGAGGTGTGAGTTCATAATTCATCACTTTTATTTCTTTTTCACATTTAATTATCACAACCAGTTAATTTTGGTTATTTGAGTGTGTTAGATTAGACTTCATATACATATCCTATTTCTTGGCTTATTTTGACCAAATCTAACTCAGAAATTTCAAATTTCTTCATTTTTCACAGTAACTGACATCAGTTACCCACCTACCAACATCATTTTAACAATCGATATCGGTCTCTTCATTAACCAACACCGGCATCAGTCTCTATGTTTTTTAATTTCTGTCAAAAATAACAACCTATTCTCACCTACTAAACTCTTTTAAAAACTTGTTTCTAATTTCCTGTTACTTTCACAGATCCCAGAGTACCTATTTTTAATCATTCTATATGGTTTGAACTCGCGAACATGCCTGAGCTATTTCTTTCCATGTGTGTTGTATCCCTTTACCTACTAGCCCCTCACCACCTTATATTTTGTCTCTAACATATCCTAATGCGCCTGCGATCATACCTGATGGTGATGAGGAATTTAATAGATTCCTTGGTCATAAAACAAAGGCCTTGTAAAATTACCTTGCCGATTCTTCAACCTATGACTCATTAGGTGATCCTTTTATGGAATGCCCACTTCCATGTCCTCCATTTCTACCACCTCTTCCATATCGAGTAATGCTAATGTGGCTACCCAAATTACTCTAACATCAACCAACCCCATCTCACAACCACCTAATTCACAAGATACCTCTACACTTTCAAAATCTTCCATCCCCTCGACATCTTCCATACCCTTAACCATGAACCCTCTTATAGGGTTCCCTTCATTATCATTACTTTATGTACCTATGTCTACGCATCTGATAGTTACGTCGACATCTACCACTCCATTTCAAAGTTTGGTGGTTTCTATTCCCCAAAAATATCCACCTATCGCTATGAGGATCTTTCCATAAGATCCTCCCACCTACACCTTACCTCAGACATAACATATCACCTCCACTTCATATTCAGGGTATTTTTCCTCCTCTTCTACCACTGTATACATGCCTATATCTCAATTCTCTTACTCAAAACCACCACATAATAACAAGCCTTCCATAACACACTTATCTTATCCACCCCCATATACATCAAGGGGCATCCCTCAGCCTAAACCCACAGAAAATATCATGAAAATGATGATGGACAAAATGCAGATGCTTGAAGCCTCCATTTCCAGATCTCGTAATGTCTTAACCTATGATGATCTATTTTTAATGATCCCATCCACCCCTCCATACATATTCATCCATATCCCATGTAAAGGGAACCACCTAAATTCAACTACTTCAATAGTAAAGAGGACCCACAATAACACTTGCATTCATTTAGACATGCTTGTTACCTGATAGACCGTGATGATGACTTGATCCTTCGTACATTTCCCATTTCCCTATCAGGACCAGCCTTAGATTGGTACAATGATTTTCCCAATAACTCAATATTTTCCTTTAATCAATTGACGTAGACCTTTCTTGATCACTTCTTGATAAACATCTGCAAAAATGTATCTACGAAAGATTTATATTGTATTTGCTAATACGACACTAAGTTTATAGTTGATTTCGTCGTGTAGTGGCGAGGCCTAATCAATCAACTCTCCTTCACTCTCCCGCAACTTGAGCTCATAGATTTAATTACCAGGGCATTTGGCAAACACATTTCCCCAACTCTTCAGATTCAAATGTTTCGTATGTTTGACATGGATTTCACTATGGCTCAAAAGCTTGAGATACGCACCCTCGAAGAAGACAAGTTAAAAATGCGTAACAAAAACTCCACCTTCAAATCAAATGATTCTTCTTCAAAATCACCTAACAACCATTCCAATCCCAAAGGATCTACTAACACGGTAGTTATAAAGGTTGGCCCTTCTCATCCATCCAATCAACCCAAACCTCCTACTAATCTCTCACATGTTCAAAATTTTCAATACAAATATGAATAGAGGAGTTAGACTCCCATCAGAGAGCCATATTCTTATGTATTGGACAAGTTGTTAAAGGATGGAGCCATCAGTCTTCCTCCTATCAAACCAAAAAACTGGTTTTGATCCTTCTCTCCCCACACCAACTTGGTATAAGGAAAATGATTTTTGTAATTACCACCTCGTGAGATGCCATAGTGATGGAAATTGTAAAACCTTTAAAAACATTGTGTAAGGAATGTTAGACAGTGATGATATCGTCCTTGACAACCCTAACATGCCTGCTAATGCAAACTTAGATGTTTTTAAAAAGCCTTTTCCTAACCATGCCTTTTCATCAACTCATGCTAGCAAGATGTCTAAAGAAGAAACCAATGTACATGTGGTTCATGTAGTCTTGAATACAACGTTTGACCCTTCTATCTAGTCTCCTCCTATGACATCTATTAAGGAAATATTCACACGAACTCCTCTATCCATAGAATATCCCACCTCACCTAATCCTCCAGCTATAGACGAGCCTACCTCATCTACTCTTGTGACCACGAAGGAAACTACCTTACCTATTCCTTTACCTGTAGAGGATCCCACCTCACCTACTTCTCCACACATAGAGGAGCCCACCTCGTCTACTCTTGTACACATGGATGAACCTACCTTACCTAGTCCTTTAACCATAGAGGAACCCACCTTACCTACTCTTTTATACATAGAGGAACCCACCTTACTTGTTATTTTACCTATAAAGGAACCCACCTTATCATCCTCTCTACCTATAGAGGATTCTACATTACCTACTTTACTTCCTCCTCAACCCATAAAGGAGCCAATTATATCTACTCTTCCTATTAGTGATACCTCTCCGAAGGCCTTCAAATATCTTGTCACTCTCCTTACCTCAGTCTTACCCACCGAGTCTAAGGCCAAGAATTTCCCTATCTCACAAAACTCAGAGCTCATCATGGAATTTAGCACTAACTCATCATCCTCTTCATCTACTCTAAAACCATTCTCTCATTTGGTCAATCTCATGGAGTATGTCAATTACTCTACCCTCTGGGGGCACCTTAGACTCCCATTTTCCACCCAAATGTAGATTTTATCCCCTGATACCTATACCACTTATCCCAAGGTATTCAAGGTAAATAAGACTATTGCACCTGAACCCATAGTTCTAGCACCTTTTTCATCAGCACACCTTTCACTCAATCCTCCACTAGCTCCAAAACCTACTACCACTTTAGGGTTTTTTACCTATACAAAATCTATTACATCCTCATGTGAAGCTAGATTTGTCAAGTTCTTCACTGCAAATCACAAAATTACTCCAACACCTAAAAGAAAGACCTAACGTTTTAGTGCTCACACCCTGGTATCTCCCATGCCTTCTCACTCACCTTTACCTCTGCCATCAATTTTTGGCCCACATCCTTCAACCTTGGTTAACCTACCTCTTCACAAAGGAAAATATAAAGTGCAATAACCTATAACCTCACTTTTACCTCTCGTTATGCCCACACCTTCTTCACTACCTTTACCCTTACTCTTTCCAACACCCCCACCTTCACCTTGGATTACTCAAATACTTACACCTTGTAAGTCTCCTTCTTATTACCGCATTGTTCCCCTGCCTTTACCTAAGAAGGTGTAGCTTAAACCACAACCTTTACTACATACCAAAAAGGTACTTTCACCAGAATGATCTCTCACCTCTCCCTCCTCGCGAAGGTCACCTACCCCTGCACCCAATCCAACCTTGATCTTTCATTGTGAACCTTTGGAATTATCCTACTCTTATATCCTTTCTCGATTGTTAGAGACATATGCTAGATCACTTTTGCTTATCAAGCCTTACAATCCTCTAAAAACTAAACTAGTAGGGTTTGATGACACAAAAGATTGTGCCTATCATCACTCACCATGGCTTGACGTCGAGATTTTTAAGGACCTTAAAATCATTCTCCTTTAGCTTTGCAATTTTGATGGTCTCTTTAAACAAGATGATATGTTAGAGGAGGATTCCATTCTTCCTTCTCCCATCTCCACACAACCTAGCCCAAAACCCATTCTACAATATTTTCCTTCACATATGCCTAAGGATACAGGTAAGCCTAAACAACCTTTTTTTCCCCCTCTTATCCTTGAAATTAACATGGTGCGTGTAGCCACTCAGTCATAACCTACGAAATACAAAGGAAAGGAAAAATTTGGTAACACTTATAGTTCTCCTTCTGCTACCATTACACTCACCCCTCCCCCCAATATAACCATCCTTGGCTCGGTACCACCTGCTTCTTCTAAGGTTACACATCATTCAATGATCAAACAACTTCACCCATCACTGTTGAATATGTATTTATTCGAATTAATTCAATCCTCTGACTCTCATCATCAGACCCTCATCAAGGTATTTCAATCCATCAAGGTTCCACCCAATGAAACTTCACCTATTTCTTCCCTCATCACCCCTCATCAAATTACTTCCATTAATTTCTCCAAATCATATATTTCCCCCTTCACAACCTAATGATCCTAACCCTAATATTTTCATTTGTGCTTACATTAATGACATTCGCATTAAGTACGTTATGATTGATGGGGGTGTTAACATCAGCATCATCTCCTCTCATGTGTATGAACAAATAGGCATATTGGCTAACTGTATGTATAGAAAACCCATCATGCTCTAATCCTTTAATGATGCCATGACCAGTACCCTTGGTACCATTATCCTCCACATCTATGTGGGTTCCAGAACTATTCCTGAAATCTTCTACGTTCTCGAAAGAGACTTCTAGTATAACATTTTGCTAGGTCGTCACTGGATTCATGCCATGGCTTGTGTCTCTTCCACCCTTCACCGTTGCCTTAAATTTGAATATTCTTTACTATCCAAATGATGTCCTAATCCCAATTAAGGCATCTACCACATCTACCATTTCTGCCACCTCACCTTCCTCATTTAGCCCACCTACTAACCCTCCTATTTTGTTCTTTACTGATGCCCCAACTTCCCATGCTTCAGATAACTCATCTATACCTACTACCAGAGTATCAACCAAATATCCCTTGGTAGGAAATTTTCAATTCCTTTCACTTAGAGGATACCACATCCTTAGCCTCGACACATTCCTTACTCCTCAAGAGTATGGAAACATACACCAACATCCACGTTACGATCATCATATAGGAGAGGTCATACCATATGGCCCTCCCCACCTTCGCACCAACCTAGCTTATAGGGGGATTCACACTTACTATTATTCTATTGAACCTCCCTTCCAAATGAGACCTTTTTTATCCAAATTCTCCTACCTCGCCAAGTGCAGCTTCACACTCACTTTTCTTCACTGTTGCGCTTGGAAATGCTTCAAATTTGGTCGTTACAAACATGGTCATCACATCATTATACCTTGTACCACTAAGAAATAAAAATACCATTATGGTCTTGGATTTCCTAAGAATCCTCCTCCTAAGAAGGCCTACATCACCCTAGTAGAAGATGAAAATCCTTCCCCACCTTACTCACCTTTCACACCACCTTCACCCACAGAGTCTATGGATCTTGAATATATTCCACATAACCTTTTTTTTGTGAACACCATCTCCTTGTGACCTCTGACCTATCAACATGATGGCAAGGTTCCCTTTTCCATTCCTCTTTTCTATCATAACATGTTCGATGATGATGCGCCTTTTATAAACGTCGTTCAATGTCAGGATGATGATTATATTCTTACTTATTTAGGTGTAGAGGATTCTTATATTCAAAGGTCATTACCCTCTGACACATAAACCATGTTGAATGAATCTACCATCAAAATCAACATTTGTACTCACGAAGACCCACAAATTCTAAAGATAGGCCAATTTTAAGACTCCGTAGATCAAGAATCTTTCATCACTTTTCTTTGTGATCATATCAAAGTAATTGTTTAGTCTTATAATGATATGCTAGGTATTGACCCTAATATCATGCTTCAAAATATCGTAACTAACCCTAACACCAAACCCGTGAAATAGAAGATGCATAAAATACATCCTCATATTTCCCTTCTTACGAAATAAGAACTCCAACACCTTCTCTCTATTTCCTTCATCTTACCTATTAACTATCCACAATGGATCTCTAACATTTTTCCTATCATGGAAGTGACCAGGGGACTTCATATATGTACTGAATTTCACGATCTAACCTTTCCTATCCAAAAGACAACATTTCTCTTCCAAGTATTAACCAATTAGTTGTTCTTATAGTTTTCCAGGAGATGTTATCTCTTATGGACAGGTTTTTGGGTTATAATAAGATATTAGTCACTTTGGAAGATCAACAAAAAAAATACCTTAATAACCCCTTGGGGGACCTTCTGTTATCACCTCATGCCCTTTCACTTGAAAAACATTGGTGCTACCTATCAGCGTGCCGTGACTTACATCTTCCATGACATCATGCATGAAATTTTGGAATACTATGTCGAAGACCTTCTTCGTAAGTCCAAGAATCGCGCTAAAAACCTAGACGTTCTTAAAATTATCTTTAACTGCCTTATCTAATATTTTGTTCACCTTCAACAAAAGACTTTTTTTTTATAGTTCTCTCAGGTAAGCTCCTTAGTTTCATCATCTCTTTGCAGGATATCAAAGTTGATCCCACTAAGATCAAGGAAATTCTTTGCATGCCTCCACCTACTAACCTTTGGCAACTTCGTAGCTTGTAAGGAAAATTTCAATCCATCTGATGCTTCATTTCTCAACTTTTAATTATATGCCAACCATTTCATCACCTCCTTAAAAAGGATGTTTCTTTCCATTGGAATGATGATTTTCACAAATCCTTTGAAGCATTGAAGAATTATCTTCTTTAGCCTGCTATTCTCATTCCATCTAAAGATGATAAACCTTTTTACCTTTACATTTATACTACTAACTATTTCTTGGGTTTCATGTTTTCTCATCATGATGAACAACACAGGGAACAAGTGGTTTATTATATAAGCCATACTCTTCTAGACTAAAAAAATCGGTACACTCTTGCTGAAGATGTTTTCTTATCTCTAGTCTTCATAGCCACAAAAATTCATCACTACCTTAATCATAAAATATTTTTCATTACCAACATCGACCCTCTTCATTACATGTATGCCAAACTTTACGAATATAAATGTACCGATCGTTGGCTTATTCTTCTTGCAGACTTGGAGTTAGATTTCATTCATCAAAGTTATGTCAAAGGAAAAACCATCTCACATCAACTTGTAGACACTCATTATTCTTGGAATCAATCTTCGAATTTTGATTTTCCTAATGAAACTATCGCCACCCTCTTCATTCATGATATTGTTTATCAAATGACATTATTCTTTGACACATCCAAATTTCATCATGATGGAGGTGTGGGGGTCATCCTCATTCCTATTTATAGTGAGCCTATGTCGTTATCCTTTGAACTATATTTTCACTAAACCAATAACATAACTGAGTACAAAGCACTGGTGTTAGATCTTCAAACTTCCATTTCTTTAGATGTTAAGTCCATTAACATCTTTGGTGACTCTGAACTAGTTATGAACCAAGTCAATGGTTCATACCAGTGACATAATGATGATCTTAAAAATTATATACATCATGTCCACCTACTTTTGACCATGTTTTATCACTACCTAATTCAAGCCACTCCATGATGTACTAAAAAATTCATAGATACCATGTCTTTTCTTACTTCTCAAATACATGCCTCACCTTCGGAATCTAAAATATTTGTCACAATACAATGGTTGTAGTTGCCTTCTTATATTATCCCCGGTGATTATTTTTTGGGTAGCATAGATATTGACCCATGCGACCTTTGGTATAAGTTGTTCACTGACTACCTCTTATTTTCAATCCTACCTCTAGATCTCACTCGCAATGGAAAATGAGCCTTCCTAAAATTTGTCTCTTGTTATGTCATTATGGGAGATTTTCTCTATAAATATGGCTTTGAAAATATCATCCGATGGTGCGTCAGCAGTTCTGAAGTCCCGTACACCATCAAAGAAATTCATGATGGGATTTGTGGGGGACATTTTTGTGGCCTCATTGTATCAAAGTGTATCCTTTGACTTGGCTACTATTGTCCAACTCTTAACCAAGACTTTTGTGAATATGTAAAATGTTATGTGAAGTGTTAGCAACATGTCGATCTTCATCATACTCCTAGTCACACCTTACAAGTTGTTAGATACTTTTGGCCCTTTTCTCAATCGAGTTTAGATATCCTTGGAGAGATTAACCATCATTCCTCGTAACATCATCACTAGATCATCACTCCGGCTGAATATTACACTAAATGGGTAGAGGTCATTCCTCTCATTTCTACCAAAGCTGAGAAAATAGTTGAATTTATCAACCACCATATCACTTGTTTCTTTGATGTTTCTCATCGCCTTATCACTAATAATGGAAAATAATTTTAAAAAAAAAACCTACGCAAATTGTGTGACAATGTTTGTATTCAACTCAGTTTCTCTTCACCATATAACCCATAATAAAATGGTCAAGCTAGATCTTCTAAAAAACTCTCAAAAAAATTCTTATGAAAGTGGTTGAAAAATCTGGTAAGGATTGGCACACGCACATTACTTTCACCTTATGGGCTTATCATACTAGAATCCACACCTCTACCACTGCCACCTACCTCTCGAAATCAAAATTCCATCACTCCACATATCTCTTAAAGATATCCTCTCTAATGATGATTTTTTCCAAGAATGTTTGGCACAAATTGAGCTACTGGATAAACGTCATTTAAATTATTTAGACCACCTCCAAATTTACCAAAAGTGCATTAAGCATGCCTATGAAAAACACATTCAATAACGAACATTCAAGATTGGTAATCTTTTCCTGAAGGAATATCAACATGTAACCAAAAAGGAGAAAAGTAAATGAGGCCAATTTTATCATAATTGGCTTAAAATTTATATTGTCACCCATACCTATGGATCAGGAACTTATCATTTATCTTCTCTTGAGGGTAAAACCAAACTTGAGCACCTTAATGCCTTATATCTTTGGTCATTCTATTGTTGAATAATGTACTACATCACTTTATGTATTATATATTCTTGTCCCTTGAGTGAACCTCTCCTTCCACCTACCTCTTTTAGGACCAATGAGTTAAAAATAATTGTGTTATTATCTGTCACCATTAAGACTTATCTTGAATATGAGTACCATGTCGCTACTAATGGCATGATTCTCATCGATACTTTTTGTCCTTTTTCAGGATAGAATCCCATGGTCGTTCTTCACTTGATAACCCTATTTGATAGCTAACATTTATAATGTTATGGTTTTTCCTTCATAAAATAGGCCTATATTCCTTTATAGTCTTTTCCATGACTACAAGTCAATAATAATGCATAAAAATTTGGGATAACGAAAATTCTGCTCCTTGAGTCAAAATTCTCACAAGTAGATGATTTTCTCAAATGAACATCTATGTATCTCTATTGTTATTATAAGTAGACTGCTCCCTCGAAGGAAAACTATAAAATTATAGCCACATGTTGTATTTAGTCTATCCCATAAAAATAATACTATTCTATATTTTTTAAAACAAAAATTATCTTGGAGCTTCCCGCATCGATTAGTCTATGAATGTAAAAAGAAAAAATGTAAAAGAAAAAATAAACAAAAATAGAAACTTTTGGTTATGGAATTTCCTATGTTGGTTTTGGGTATATTGCAGAAGGGGCATGTTATCCCACAACAAGGGTGCGCTTAACAAACCACTCCACCCTACCCTCTTTTATTTTCTTCCTATCTACTCAAGGGACATGGTGCACATACAACACTTTGTGATCATGTAAATTATTTCAAGTATAGACCTATCAATCATGAAATGTCTCTAAGGGCTTATGTTCATAACCCTATTTGTATGGCCCTTATGGTCCTTGCCAACTATGGAGCATTTAGCTTCTTTTTGGTTCATCTTTTCCTACTTATTGGTTCTTAAGGAGGACGAGAACATCGAAATTAAATATCTTGGTCTGATTCTTGTTTCAACCACACCCATACTAATATTAATTTCCAAAACATTATATATATATTCATAAAATTAAATCAAAACCGAAAAACACAACCATACGCATACCAATCACAAAAGTTAACCAGTTGCCCTTTTTACTTTTTTCTCAACATTTAATCTTGCCTATTTTCTACCTTACCTTACCAAGACCATTTTCCTTACCTAACCTACCTATCAGAGATATTATTCTTCCCTATCCTATGGGATAACTACATTGTCTTGAAGCCCCTTGTGCAAGGGTTATGTGGGAAACACTTCGAATACGTAGGGTCTTCGGAGGTTAGCTCAGCCACCATTTTCTACCATCTTTCACTTTTTTCCACTATTTTTCCCTACTACCTAATCTTTCTCATGTTTCCATAATATCAATAACTTTAAAATTTAAAACCAATGAAACCAAAACATTATAAACCATGCCTACATCTAATTTCCATAACATCAATAACTTGGAAATTAAACCAAACAAACAATACATCATAACCATGCCTACACATCTACTTTCCATAACATCAATACATTGGAAATTAAACCAAACAAACCATACATCATAACCATGCCTATACATCTAGTTTCTATAATATCAATAACCGAGAAATTAAACCAAAAAAACCATACATCATAACCATGCCTACACATCTAGTTTCCATAATATCAATACATTGGAAATTAAACTGAACCATAACATCAACCATACCTACATATCTAGTTTCCATAATATCATTACATTGGAAATTATACCAAACCATAACATCAACCATGCCTACAACTAGTTTCCATAATAAAAATGCAATGGAAATGAAACAACACACAATAGAAAAAAGTGCCATCATCTATACACTAGAAATTCTGTATGTCAATAAATAGTATATACATATATAAATAAGTCTTTCAAAAACCCTCATGTACATCTCACCTCTTCGGCATGCATGCCAATATATATAAGTCAAAAATAAAAAAACATCTCAATATCTATATAATCCCTGAGAGGGTAAGGTGCTTCTCCCACTCTCTCTTGTCCCCTCACTTAGCATTTGTATCCATGAACTAGTCACCTCATGTTAGCATCACCCATGAGAATAGTGGCTCCCTTAACTACTCACACTATGGGTCTGTGAGCTAGACCATTGACTAGCTTTCAACTACACTCTATAGCTAGTGTAGCTAGTAATAGGAAGACCAAGATCTGTAATATGATCCTCTTAATACCTATCCTCAGCCAAAACCTCTCTGTATCAATCCATAGATACCACCTATGGTGGTGACATCACTCTAGCACCTATCTATAGACCTTATCCTAGTAGTAGTGGTACCTATCCCTACAGCTGAGTCTATGGGCACTATCATGGTACCTGAACCTATAATGTTGAGGCATGTCCCTGTACCTATGTTGCATCATGTACCCTCAGCGGTGAAGGAGGGGCAGCCACATGTACCCTGACACCATCCTATACTTGTGTTGCTAACAAATGTTTCTGTAAAGTGGCCACCTATGCCTGTAAAACATCAACCTGGGCCTACAGTGTTGCAACATATTCCCCATCATTAGCCTATTCTTGTGACATCGGTAGTTTTGCCTATAGGGTAGTTACTTGTGCCTTTAATGCCATCACATGTCTCTCTCAGTAATGACTATGTCCAAATCAAATGGCCCTAGCCTTAATGGTGCTTCCTATAAATGTGCTACCGACCACTAACTATAACCCATTATGTACCCAACATCATCTATAGTCTCATCTGCTACATATTCCTCCACTCCTGTTGGATCTTTCGGCTATGGAAGAGGTAATGAAATCTCCACATCCTCTCAACAGTATTGTGGGAATGGCGAGGGAACACCCTGTTGTAGGCTGAACTATCATCTAACCTGATCTATGGGTACGCACTCATCCACACCCTCCCTATGCCCCTGAATTCATATAAGAAGGTGTAAACCCTCCAAATCCTTGTCTATGCCTATGAACTCTAGATACGTGAGGTATGGTCTCCATAGAATCTCTACTAGTGATAGACTAGCCAATATCCTCTGATAATATGTTGTATCCCTAGTCAACCATCTACCCTTGCTTACTCTCTAATCTAAAGCCACTACTGATGGCTATCATTATTCCCTTCATTTAATCAACTTTATGTTGATGTCATATTCAAACCAAGGGTGTGTCTAAAGCTATATGCAACAAGAAGAATATTAGCGATCTAGTAATTGATTGTAGGTATTTTGTATTTTATGGGGGATATTTTCAATGTCTTAAGGACCTTATTGGAATCAAACTATGAAAACATGTTGGAGGTAAAAAAACTTTATAGAAATGAATTGCTGGAAATAAACACACTTTACCTTGGAAGTAAACACACTTTACAGAAAGGAATTGCTGGAAATAAACATACTTTTCCTTGGAAGTAAACACACTTTTTAGAATGAAATAGATTGATGAAAACAAACATTACAAAAATAAACACACAATTGAGAATTCTTGGAAATTGATTGTAAAGAAATAAGAACTTAATCTAGAACACATGCAGGGACAAGTCTACAATAGATTTTAACTTAAGGAATTTGAAAGTGATATAGAATTAATAGATCTAAACTATTTGCTCTAAAAATATAAATACCAACAAAAATGAGGATCCTAGTTCTTGGAGGAGTGGGCCCTTGATCCACCTCGAAACACAATTGAAAAACTTAATTTTCTCTCAAAACATAAATGAATATTTTATTGATAAAACGTTTTACATTAGAAAAACATGTTGGATCTGTGTATATCAATCTATATCTCTCTCTTCCTGTTCTATATCTATATTCCTATATATAATCTATCTGAAGCTTTGTATGTATATACATCTTCTAGGGGTGCATTTATGGCCGTAACTATTCCACTGATATGATGGAACTGAATTGTGCCCAAAATAGATGCTAAATTGGAACATGGTTGGATGTACAACTATGTGATAATTATCCTGGATCTGCAAGTATGGAGAGTCAGAAGTCTTCTAATCTACTTTTGATTGATAAGATCATTGATTTGAAAAATCACTGGACATTTGGAATAGATTCTTATTGCTTTTAGAACTTTAGAAGAGTTATAGAACTAAAGGAGATCATTCCAGGTCTAACCGAGAGAGTTCCAGAATTGTCTACAGGAGTTCCGGAACTAATTCCGATAATTTTGTAACTAAATACTAGAGTTCTGGAACTAAGTCTAAAAGTTCCAGAACTAGGTGATAAATTTTGTTACTAATTAATGGAGTTCTAGAACTAGCTTGGAATTTTTGGGATTAAGCTGTATTGAAAAAAATGCTTTCAAAAACAAGCTGACCACTCTATACTTCATTCTTCCACCTAATTGAAACCTGCTTTATTACAAAACTGAATTCTAAAACACTTTGTTAGGAATTACAGAGCTTTTAAATGTTAGAATTATAATCAACAAAATATGGACAATTATATCCTAACTTATATCAGATCAAACAAAAGTCACAAAATTAGTCAAACTTAATAAAAAGGAGAGTAAGATGAGATCATTTATTGTACATTTAACAAGCATAATATTGACTCATTATTTCCCCCATAATTACTTGTTTGTAAGTCCCTTTATAAACTTTAATTTTCAAATTTAGGGTTATATATTCTGCATTCCATTTGATTTCTTAGGTTAAATGGATGGAACTAGATATCCCAATGCTTTAATTTAGAGGTACTATACCCTATTCTTGCTTCTACTTTCCTCTGCCATGCATCAAATTCAGTGGGATCTTTTGGTTCTCTTTTCTACCATGGTGACATGTGGGTGAGAAGGAGTGGGGGTCTTGTTGTCATTCCTATCCATATGCCCTGTGCTTTTCATTGATATGAGGAATTAGCATACATAAGGATTTTGCTCTATGCAAAATCCAGATTAAGTTTGTGGGATATATTACTTCCCTTCTTCTCAATGCCACTGTGAGCAATTCCCATCTTTTCACACATGCGTCATAAATATCTTCAAAATTTTCCTCTTCATAAGAGGTAAAGGCATTAATACTTCTCTGCGAATTGGCAAGATAAGGTTCCTTGAACCTTTTATCAAATGCATGGGATCTGAAATGTGTAGGGTTTACCATAATGAATTCTCATATAGAGACTAGATGAACTATCCTTTAACACATGCTCTTACTCCCTTTCCTTCCATGCAATCTGATTTTGAAGAACAAAAACAAATGCATTAAGCTAGCTCTCCCCTACATATAAAGTGATCATAAAACCTGAGTTATTTTCTAACATGAAATTATAGAAATAGAATTTGCATGGAAGATTTTTCTTCTCTGCATCAGCTAAGGATTAGGCTGCTGTGAAATCATCTTCATATTTTATTTCATGTGGAAGGCCGCATCCTTTCCTTGACAACTTCCAGTGAATGAATTGTTCCTTTAAAAACACATTATATGTAGGAGAAGATCTCCTGCATGCAAGAAATTTATCACTCATCATGCAAACCATTTGTATTTTCACAAGATATTTAAACTTGTCATTTTATTCTTTCTAAAAATTTTCTTCCCATTATTTACTTTCTTTCTTCTCTTCTTCTATATTTATTCTCAACTCCTCATTGGATGTCTTGGATTCACTGTGTTCTTTGTAAGTATCATCCCATAGCTGTTTAAGTGGCCAATAAGTTAATTCAGTTTATGCAGAGACTATTGACAGAGCAATTTGTTTTCTAGAATTTTGACATTCTTCCTCTTTCTCCATTATATGTTGTTTAACTCTTGTCAATTCCTTAGTCTTGTCAGTGAGCTGAGTTATTAATTCCCCAATGACCATTTCTCTCTATTCCAATTTAGGTTTAAGAAAATTCAACTCCTCATCCTTTTCTCTAATAATGAGTTCTTCTCTGGACAGAAATAGAGCCTGTTTAACTTGTTGTTTCTCTTCTTTCTGTGAAAGTTACTTGGGGGTTAAGCATTCTTCTTCTACCATAGGGGCTTTCCCTTTTCGTTTCCAAGATGCCATTTCATATTATTCATGTAATGGTGCTGTTGATTCAACCATCTCTTAGAAAACTTGTTCCTCAAATCTCTCATCTTCTCTTTCTCTCCCTGTTTGGCTTGGTCCAGGAGGAGTCATGGCCATGCAGCCAAATATATAAGTGGATTCCTTTTCCAGCCCTTCTTGATCTTCCATCTCCTCTAGAATTTCTCTATACCTTTTATGAATTATCTTTCTTTGAGGGGACTCAAAATGTAGAGAAATGGGTCTCCTCCTAGAGATTCTTCTGATTTTCACCTCTTTATCTTGCCTAGGTGAACTATCACTGTTAGAGACAGATATTAGCTCTCTTGTATCTACTGCAGAGGAAGGAATTTATCTAAAAGGCACAGTTGGTTTTGCAGTTTTAGTCCTCCTTCTATATCTTCTTATTTTTGGTATTTCCTCTCCACCTAGTTATTTCTTTTCCTCTGTAGTGGCATCAATTTCCAAATTAATTACAGGAGCAGAAGGATTTGATATTACTCGCTTGAGAAT
Source organism: Taxus chinensis (assembly GCA_019776745.2). Classification (NCBI taxonomy): domain Eukaryota; kingdom Viridiplantae; phylum Streptophyta; class Pinopsida; order Cupressales; family Taxaceae; genus Taxus; species Taxus chinensis. The sequence goes on along the minus strand of CM034155.1, from coordinate 82,368,126 downwards.
ATCAAGGCTCTATTTAAACTTGCTAAGAATTTTCTCCCACATTTCTTCTCTATTTTTCTTCGAAAGAAAATGGTGCTGGCACACTAAATGAACTAACCCACTATGCCTGATTGTTCTCACACCCCAGGAATACCTCTGGGCCATTGTATGAATGGAATAAAAAAGAAACCTTGGAAGGTTTACTATATATTTTGGTTTTGTTGCTACATATCTAAGGTATATGAGGATCTTTAGAACTTCCCTTCTTATTGACCCGAATTGACCATCACAGGTTAAATACTTGACTATCCAAAATGCCACTATGTCAAAGGGTTTGGGAAAATTGGCCCTTTTAACCCCTTTTATGATTCTCTTTGTGTTGTAAGTATATTGGGGCTCAGCTTCCCCCTTTTTCAGCAGGGTTTCAACCAGGTCTTTTAATGTCCCTCTGGTAGGGTTTGGGACATGCACAATTGGAATTCCAGATATATTACTGATTTTATTCATATAAAAAGGAATGAAACCATTTCTAACCTTTGTCCTTTATTTCTCTAAATTTATAAAGAATTATCTTACCAATTCATCATTATGCTTGGGGAACTTTCTCATAACTTCCAGCCATCCTACCTGATGAAAGATAGCTGCCACTTCTTCATCTGCAATGAGCTAGGTATCATCCTTTGGTTTTGAATTATTTTAACCCCCATGAGATAGAGGTGATTCAAATCCATTCTTATTTAATCTTGTGTGGGTTGGCTGAAGAAATCTTTGCTTAGTTGTGGAACTGATGAATTTAATTGTGGAATTATTGTACTTAACTGTAGAACTTTTGTGTTGTAGCTGCAGAATGCAAACCTAATTCGTTGTTTATTCCTTAAAGTTTCTCTATAGCTATTTTTAAATTCTTTGATTTCACACTAATGATAACCCATTATAACTATGCTACCAATTTATTCCATCAATATCTTTCTCATGATTACTCACTTTTAATCATGATGTACAATAGATGACTCATCATATCAACTTTTAAATCAAATGTAATCACACATATGAAGTTTTAATCTAACTTTTAATAAGTTAAAGACATAATTACCATATTTGGTGATGTAATCCATCTGTCATGATGATTCATCGTTCCTAAAAAGTGAAACAAAAGGAAAACAGTTAGAAAAACAGATGGAATTCTAAATAATTTTGTTTATTTTGAATAAGCCATTTATTTGAGAAGATCAACCACCATTACTGATTTTCAATTGATCTTTGAGAGAAACTCTCTTTTTTGGGGGGGAAGGGAACACCATTTACTGGTTTTCACTCTCTTCCCTTGTTTCTCTCTCTATCTCTCATTTTTTTGGGGAAAGAGAATGCCATTCACTGGTTTTCATTATCTTCCCTTTATTTTGGATCTATCCATTTGATTATTTGATCATTTTGGAAGAAATGGGTTCTTCCATATGATTAAATTCTTTATCTTCTTCAATCTAGCTCAAGAATTCATCCTTAGTAGGAGGCTTCTTATAAATCTTTAGCCTATGACCATTTACCAAAAGTGTTCTTCTGTTGCCATTAATGGGAAGTAACTGAATAGAACCATTGTCAAATATTTTCTCAATATGATAGGGTCCCAAGCATATGGTTCTCAATTTTCCTTTAAATTGTTGTTACTTATAATCAAACAACAATGCCCAGTCTCCTACTTTGAATTGAATTTTCTTGATATGTGTATCATGTCATTGCTTCCTTTGATCTTGGATTATTTTTGTCTGCTAAAGTGCTTCCATCCTTGAGTGATATGGAGATGTCTTCCTATGACTGATTTAATAATACATTGTGAAATATTAGATCATATTAGACATAAATTGTGGTCCCTGATCTTAAAATATGCTCCTTGGTGCTCCAAACTTTACCATAATTCTATACCAAAAGAAATCAGCAACTACTTCTTTAGTGGCATTTGTTAAAGCCTACACTTCTTCCCAATTTGTCACATAGTCAGTACACACAAGAATATGTTCCTTCGCTTGTGAAGAAGGACTAAAGGGACCAATAAAATCTAACCCTCATCTCTCAAATGGTTCAATCACGACTTGAGGTTGCAGAGGCATTTCATTGGTAAAGGTTGGTTGTCCCATACTTTGACAAGGATCACACCGCCTGATATATTTCTTCACATATTTGTATAGAGATGGCCAATAATAACCAATGTGAAGTACCTTGTGAGTTGTTCTTTTCACTGAATAGTTTCCTCCACTTGGTTCATCATGACATGCCCAAAGGATGTCAAAGATTTCATCTTCTCTTACACACCTGTGTAAAACCAAATCAGGACCACACTTAAATAGCATTCCATTTAACCATTTGAATTATGCACTAGTTTTGATTAACTTCTTTATTTGTTTCTTGGTGAAATAAGGAGGAAACTTTCCTATTGCAAGATAATTTTCCATATCAGCAAACCATGGTGTATCAGCTGAAATAGCAAACAATTGTTCATCTGGAAAGTTGTCCTTGACTGGATCTTTCTCCCCTATAGTGGTTAGTCTTTAAAAGAAATCAGCTACCACATTAAATTTACCTAGATTTGCCACAATGGTAATTTCAAATTATTGTAAAATCAATAACCATTTCATTATTCTACCTCCAACCACTAGTTTTTCCATTAAATATTTAATTGTTGAGTGATCTGTATGTAAAAATGTTTTGTACCCTGTAATGTAATGTATAAAATTATTAATTGCATAGATCACAACAAGAAATTATTTGGGATTGCTAAGGACAGCCTTATAAGAAAGTATGGAACTAAAGTCAAGGACTACATTGATGGAAATGGCACCAACAAGAATTGGAAAAGACTTACTATGGAGCGTATTGAACTGAAACAAATTATCTCCTCCCTCCAAGACCTTTTAGATCTCTTCCCATTGTGTCAGTTGGATTCCAAGGATGAGCTGATCTGGAGCAATTCACACGATGGTAAATACTCAGTCAAATCTGGTTATACCAGTCTTTTCCACAGTAACCAATCAGATTTTAACTGGAACTTGATCTGGATGCCTGAGTTAACCGCCAAAATAATTTTTTTTTCTTTGGCTGGCCATCAGAGGCAAAATTCTCACCACTGACAATTTGATGAAAAGAGGATTTATCATTCCCAATTGGTGCCACCTTTGTAGGAATAACTATGAAGACATTAGCCATCTGTTCATACATTGTGATTATGCCTTTAGAGCTTGGAACTTTGTCCTTTCCAAATTTGAAGCTCTTTGGGTGATGCCGGAGGATCTTATTCAGCTATGGAATCAATGGAACCCACCATTCAGACATTGTGCTATCAAAAGAATATGGAAATTAGCCATCCCGCATTTAATTTGGAGGATCTGGAAGGATAGAAATAATATCGTTTTTAGAAATAAGAAGCAGAATTTTAAATTCACTACTGGCAAGATCTCCCAAGGCATCAAAGAGGACATGGCCAGATTTAAACCTCCCAAGAACAATTGTTACCCTGAAAATGAAAAGCACATCTTATCAAATTGGCAGATCGGATATTGGAGCAACCCCGGAAATAGTGTGGATAGATCTTTGGTTAAATGGCATCCCCCTTAATCCAATTGGTTCAAGCTGAACTTTGATGGAGCCTCTAAGGGGAACCCTGGAACAGCAGCTGGAGGAGGAGCAATACGGGACCATAAAGGTAATTTGATTGCTGCATATGCTGGAAAAATGGGAATCCAAACCAATCATTTTGCAGAAGCTTTATCTGCTCTCTGGGGATTGAGAGTTGTACGGGCCCAAAATATCCAGAACCTCATTGTTGAAGGGGACTCCCTTAATATTATTAAACTGCTTAATCAGTCCTCTTCTCCTAGCTGGAATATCAAAGATTTTATCTCCGAATCCATAAGCATCAGTCATACCTTCAACAGCATCAGAATCATACATACTTACAGGGAGGGAAACAAGCTGGCCGATGCATTGGCCAATTATGGCATTAATATAAATTTCACTAGTTGGGATAATGATAGTATCCCTAATCAGCTTCACAACAGCATACATGCGGACCTTCACACGCAAACAATCTCTAGACATATGCCTTAATCTTTGGAGGAAATCCATAAATTCTTCCACATGTGTTGTTTTAATTTATTTGGCGTGGCAAATGATATCTACTTCAAATGATAGCAAGATTTTGTTTAGGAAACTTCAAGTGGAGCTGTCTAAATTTAAAAACAGCGCACGTGGGAGGTACAATAGCTGTTGATATTCGGATGCCAAGCTCCGCGAAAACCGAAGATAACTACAAGGTGAAAGCTGACAGGGGAAGGGTTTTCACGCGCGACTCCACACAGGCTCAGATCGGCAATCATACAGCCGTTCGTGGGAGGACCAACGGCTATAGTTCCCATTTTTATGCGACCCGCAACAGTGAGAAATGAACCACTCTCAACGCCCAAAGGTATTCTGAAAATCGTTGTAACCAGCACATCATTGTGAAGATGGGAGGGCCTCCCTGCCAGATTGAGCCGTGCGCGGACCCTGACTGGAAAGAAAACACTGAGCTCTGGAACATTCTTAGCATCGGCGGATTCACCAACTTTGTGGAAAGAGTGCAAGGTCATGATCAAAGCATCTCTGTTCACTTTTCGAAGGAGTGGAATGAGAGGACGGTCGACTATGGAGGGCAGAAAATTCTTATTAATGAGGAACTCATAGCCGATACGACTGGCCTCAGCTTGGAAGGATACCGCTTCTTCAACAAGAGGGTTATCAAAGAGGTTGAAGAGAGAAGATTTGTGGAGGAGGAGGAGAAGCTTATATTCAACACCGCGGGTCTGCTTGTTAACTCAATTCCATCTCCGTATGATGAAGTCACCCGCATGATGATTCGCTTCATATCCTTGGAAGGCAGGTTTGTTACTGTCCCTGCCAAGCACCTTGTCTTTTTGAATCACTTTCGTAGGAGTAGGTTGGTTTGCTTCCCTCACTATCTGTTAAACTCTCTTGAGCGCTCCATTTTGGAGTTCCAGAAGCATACCCGGGCAGTTCCCTTACACCAAGGGCTTATTTTTCTTATTCACAAGCACTGCCTTATTAAATTCCCCGGTCTCCCCTTCCTCTCCCCGGCCCAGCTTTGTTGGGCTCCACTGCTACCAGTCATGTCTCCCTTGCTGCCCCTGCCTGTTGCCCCCCGCCTTCGGTGCTGCTACCCCCCATGCCGGCTGCTCATGCTTCTCCTTCTTTTCCTCCTGTTGCTGCCCCTGCCACCCACCCTGTCTCTACCTCTAAACGTGTCACCAGGGCTTCTAGGAGACTCAACCTTGAGTCTACTGCTGAGGGGGGTGAACCTTTGGAGAACATTGCTCGTGATCTGCTGAACATTAGTAGTGCCAGTCCCCAGGCGGGCACCAACGGATAACCCTTCTAGGAGATTGGAGGCCTTAGAGGCTGAGCTTAAATTGCTGAAGGATGAGGTCAAAAACCTTGCTAAGCAAAAAGGCAAAAAAAGCATTGAGGGGGAAGGGAGCATTGGCAATAGCCAGATTGATGACATATACAAAAAACTGACCTCCTTAGACTCCCGCCTAGGGAAGATGAAGACTAGGCATGAGTATAATATTGCAGCCTTCAGGGCCATCGAGGAGTTCATTGAAGGTCATGCAAGAAGTGTTTCACATCTTAGCGGTGTCCCGGCTACACTTTGGGGCAATGAGAAAGAGAGCAAAAGAACCAGAGAGGAGCTCGATAAGACGGATGCTGCTCATATGACCACGTTGGGCATGTATCATGCTTGGAAAAGAGTAAAGATGAGTATTGATCAAGCGGCCAAGAAGTAGTCTCGACTACTTTTGCTGGTCCTTATTGTTTTTATTACTGCTTCTTGGCTGTAGGCTTGCTGTTTTTTTGCCGTTGTTTTGCTGTTAAGTCTCGTTTGTGTAGCTGTTTCTGGGCTTCGATGTTCTTTGTTGTAACTTTTGTGCTTTGCTACAGCTTCTCTGCTCCTCTCTCTTATTTCGGCTTTTAGGCCTTCTTTTGTACACAAGGGTATAGTCCCTTTCAAAAAACTATTTACCAATATTAAAAAACAAGAAATTATTTTTCAGTGGTGGTGTAGTTTCTTTTAGTGGAAGTAAGATTTTCACTAAGGTAATAGATAGCATACATTTTCCCTTCTTCATCTTTCTATCCCAAAACTACACCACTGGAATTATTTGAGGAATCTGTTTGGATATGAAAATGTTTATCCCAATTAGGTCCTCTCAATATTGGGCCAATTATTAATTTCTCTTTAATTTCTTCAAAAGCATGTTGACACTTTTCATCCCAAATAAATTCAAAGTCCTTGGTAAGAAAATTAAACATGGGGGAATTTTTTTACTAAAATCCTTGATAAAGCGTCTATAGTACCCAACATGTCCTAAAAATGACTTGAGATCAGTGGGGGTCTAAGGAATAGGTAAGTCTGAAATAATTCTGATTTTGTTTTGATCAACCTAAATTCCTCTTTTTGAAATATAGTGTCCTAATACAATCCCTTCATCAACCATCATCGAACATTTTTCATGGCTAATAGACAAGTGGTGTTGCTCACATCTTGTCAATACTCTGTCTAAAATTTTTAAGGCATCATCAAATGTATCTCCATGCATAGTAAAGTCATCCATGTATACTTCTACACAGTCATTTGTTAGGTCTGCAAAAATTGCTAATACAACTCTTTGAAAGGTTGTTGGAGCATTACACAGTCCAAATGGTAATACCCTATAGGCAAAGGTACCCCATGGACATGTAAATGTAGTTTTATCCTGATCTTTAGTAGTAACTCTAATTTAATTATATCCACCAAAGCCATCCAAGAAGGAAAATTATTGTTTACCTGAAAGGTTGTCTAAGACTTGATCTATGAATAGTAAGGGAAAATAATCTTAGTGTGGCTTTGTTCAGTTCCCTATAGTCAACACAAATTCTCCATTTTCCATTCTTTTTAGGGAAAATTACAAGAGGAGACACCCATTGGCTATCTGATATAGGTTAGATAAAGCCTACTTGTAATAGTTTTTCAATTTCTTGTTTGACTATATCCCTTAAGGCCAGATTTATCGTTCTATGAGTTTTTCTAACTAGTTTAATGTTTTCAGTATAGATGTGATGAGTGCAGATACTTGGGTGGATTCCTTTCCTATCTTTGTAATCCCAAGAAAAAGATTTAGTATGATCTTTCAAAACATCAAATAGTTTAGCTTCTTCATCATTCTTCAACTAGCTATTAATATTCAAAATTTTACCCTGTTGAATCTCAACATGTCTGGTTCCAATGTATGATGAACTAATTTATTGAAAGGGTTACATTAAATTATTTAGTGGACATGCGTGTGGCAACAACATATGATATGTAGCAACATCTCCAATATTTCCTTGAGACAGAATGTTGGACAAAGGACAATAAGAAGAATTATGATACTTATCTTGTTGTAGGTCCAACTCCTCATTACTACTATTTTCTAGAAATTCTTCATCATCTCCTGATATATGTGAAGATGAAGTTACAAATTCTTCCTCTCCCCAAGATAAATCTCATTCCTCTAGAGAGAAATTATCTTCATTTGCAGGGAATTGTTGTTGGTGTGGTTCCAGAACTAATTGTGATGGTTCCGAAATAGATTTTATAGGTTCTAGAACTAATTTCTGAGGTTCTGAAAGTATTCCTGACTACTCCAATGGTAATTGGTGTACATTTAATGGCAGGTTAATCATATCTTCTATTTCCCGTACATGATCATGCAATGTTATCATGACAAATGAAGACATTTTTTTATCATTAATATCAGGATTATCAACCCATAATTGCTCTTGATTATCACTAAAAGGTCATGCGGAGGTATATAATGAAATTTTATTAGAATGCTTACCATTTGAAATAGTCATATCACCCGACCTGTAATCAATTAAGCCAACAACTATACCTAACCACGGTCTACCCAAAATAATGGGATAACCCAATGTTTTACCTTTTCGATGAAATATAAGGAAGTCAATTGGATATTCCCATGACTCCACCATAACCACCACATCATCAATAAATCCTTCTAGTTTTGCTATAGATTGATCTTCCATCTACAATATGGTGTTAGTAGGTTGTATACCTATTAATGGCAATGTTTTCAGAGTGTCCATTGTCATTACATTTATAGCTTCTCCCAAATCAACCAAAACATTATGTATATCTTTATTCCCTATAGAGACATAAATAACAGGACTTCCAGGATCTCCATATTTGGGAAGTAGGAGCTTTCTTGCTAATAAATCAACAAGTTTCCCATCTACCTTAATAGTCCCGGGGTACTTCTTATTTCTTTCAGGCCTTTTCAAACATAGCATTTTGATTAATTTGTTTAATTCTAGAATTTCCTTAATTGCTTACAGCAGTGGTATTTCAATATTTAGTCTCCTTAGTTCTTGCGCCAATTCAGATTCCTTGATTTCTAAATCTTCTTTAAACCTCTCTAGAAATGGAGTTTCAATAGAGTTTCTTTCTGGTTCCTTATCTTTTTCTTTTTCATCTTTCTTGGGGGCAAAGAGACTAGGGGTTTCAATTTGTTCTGTCATTTCAGTGATGATAATAGGTGGACTGCCAACTATTTTTCTAGATCTAGTGTGAATATCCTTACACTCCATGGCATTAAGATCAAATTATTTTTCTGGTTCTGTTTCATAGACAACAGTTGTTTGTTTATTTCTTGGGTTTGCTACTAGTTGTGATGGTATTTGTGTTTGGACTACATTCTTAGTTTGTGAATTTAGTGTTGGGGCACCCATTATGGCTTGTTGATTCTAATTAGGATATGTTTTCCCTTGAGCATTGTTATTAGGGCTCCATCTAGGTTGTGACCAAGCATACTGGTTATTTTGACCAGTCCATGGTTGTTGGTGTCCTTGAGCATACCAAGATTTTCCTACCCAATCCTGGGGATTCCAAGTTGGCTGAGGGGCCCAAGTTTTTTGTCCCAAACTTTTTGGTACTATCTGAGCATCCCATGGCATCATCAAAGGATTAGGAGATGACCTTGGCATGAACTGTCCATAGATAGGTTGTCTCTGGAAAAAGTTTACTTCTTCTGATGTGCTGGTTTGTTTGAGCTGATTCTTTACGAATGAAAGAAGAGAACAATCATGAATATCATGTTCTTTAGATTCAAATACAAGACATACTTCATTTTTATCCAAAGGACATTCCCTTATTGCATGCTTCTTCCTACATCTAGGACAGTACATGGCTAATGGTTCAGTTTTGGCATTTTCTTTAGCTTGTAATCCATCCATAGTAGAGGTTAATTAAAGTAAAATGTCTATTTTAAAGTTTACTAATTCATCGATTAGCTTGTTCATATCTAGATTCAAACTTTTCACTGATTTTCCCTTCCTAGGTCTACCCCTTGTTCTGGAATATCTTCTACAAATGTCTTTAATTTCATTCATCCTTAATTGATCAATGTTTCCACCTCCTATCAAGTTAAGAGCATCCCTAGATTCATCTTCCAAACCTTTAAGAAAAATGGTTTTACTTAACTCTTCTTGAAGTAAAAATCCACACCTTTTACTTATAAAGAGTAATATGTCCAAATAATCTTCTATATTCTCATCCTCCTACTTGATTTTGAAAAACTCTTCCTTCCTATTTCTCCCTCTATAGTAATCTTGATATTTTCTAGGAAGGTAGTTTCCATTTGTACCCATGTGGTAATAGAGTTGGATGCTAATCCCATGAACAACCTCATTGCTGCATCCTTCAAAGTGGATGGAAACAACTTGAGTTCTTGATTATTTGTTTTATAGTCATAAGTCTAACATAGTACCTTAAACTCAAATAGAAATTGGTCAGGGTGTTCAGATGACATCCCTCTAAATGTGGGTAAATGTGTAGGTGAATTTTTTTTCATTGATGTATCATCATCATCCAATTGAATTGGATAATTAAAGGTCGTATCAGGTTCCCTTTCATCTTCTCATGCCATTTATGAAGTATTTTCTACACTTTTCTCCTAATTAATGTGGTATGTGATCTGCTTTGGGGAAGGTGAAAAATCTAGAGTAGGAGTTTGACTACTTAATTGAGAATCAAAACTTACCCTAAATGGATCTTGAGAAATAATTCTTCTCCTAAAAGTTCCATTTCCTTCTGGTGACTAATCCAAGAATTTTAAAGGTGGCAATTCTGCTTCTTGTCTTATAGGGGATAATGGTGCCTTTAATTCTTAGTCAACTTACTTATTTAAAACAAAGGATGATGTTAATTCTTATTCAGATATTTTTGGGATAAATATACCCTTGGAGTCTCTTGGTCTACTCATAAATTTTGTAATAGGTTAGGGAATATTTATTCAATTACTAAATGTATGATTGTTTCTCTTGTTGAAACCTAATTAGAAAATTATAACTAGTGGGTCCCTAGAAATGGTGCCAAAAATGATGGGTATCATTATTCCCTTCATTTAATCAACTTTATGTTGATGACATATTCAAACCAGGGGTGCGTCTAAAGCTATATGCGACAAGAAGAATCTTAGCGATCTAGTAATTAATTGTAGGTATTTTGTATTTTATGGGGGATCTTTTCAATGTCTTAAGGACTTTCTTGGTTAAAAACCTTATTGGAATCAAACTATGAAAACATGTTGGAGGTAAAAAAACTTTACATAAATGAATTACTAGAAATAAACACACTTTTCCTTGGAAGTAAACACACTTTGCAGAAAGGAATTGCTGGAAATAAACATACTTTGCCTTCGAAGTAAACACACTTTGCGTAATGAAATAGATTGCTGAAAACAAACATTACAGAAATAAACACACAATTGAGAATGATTGAAAAATGATTGCAAAGAAATAAGAAATTAATCTAGAACACCTGCAGGGAAAAGCCTACAACATATTTTAACTTAAGGAATTTGAAAGCGATACAAAATTAATAGATCTAAACTTTTTGCTCTAAAAATAAAAATAACAAAAAAAACAAGGATCCTGGTTCTTAGAGGAGTGGGTCCTTGCTCCGCTTCAAAACAGGATTGGAAAACTTAATTTTCTCTCACAACAAAAATGGCTATTTTATTGATAAAACATTCTGCATTACAAAAATGTGTTGGATCTGTGTATATCAATCCATATCTCTCTCTTCCTGTTCTATATCTGTATTCCTATAAATAATATATCTGTAGGTATGTATGTATCTACTTCTCCCAGGGGTGCATTTATGGACATAACTATTCCACTGATATGATGGAATTGAATCGTTCCTAGAATAGATGCTGAATTGGAACATGGCTAGATGTATAGTTGTGTTATAATTATCCTAGATCTACATGTATGGAGAGTCGAAAGTATTCTAATCTAATCTTGATTGATAGGATCATTAATTTGACAAATCACCAGCCATTTGGAAAAGATTCTTATCAGTTCCAGAACTTTAGAAGAGTTCTAGAACTAAAGGAAATAATTCCATGTCTAACTGAGAGAGTTCCGGAGATATTTACGGGAGTTTTGGAACTAATTCCGATAATTCCAGAACTAAATACTAGAGTTTCAAAACTAAGTCTGAAATTTTTGGAACCAGGTGATAAATCTTGTGACTGCGTAATGGAGTTTTGGAACTAGCATGGAAGTTCTGGAACTAAGTTATATTGAAACATATGCTTTCAAAAACATGCTAACTACTTCATACTTAGTTCCTCCACATGATTGTGACCTTCTTTATTAAACAACTAAATTCCAAAACACTTTGTTAGGAATTTCAGAGCTTTTAAATGTTAGAATCATAATCAACAAAAGATGGACAATTACATCCTATTTTATATCATATCAAACAAAAGTCACAAAATGCAGTCAAACACAATCAAAAGGAGAGTAAGATGAGATCATTTATTTTACATTTAATGGGCATATTTTGGCCTCATCAACCGCCTATATATTTCCATATATACACACAACTCCCAGCACTTTCATGGTAGATAAAGTGGACGAAGGCACATAATGTACTCATATTCCCAAAAGTGTAACAGATAGGTACAAAAGAGACCATAATGGCATATCCTCATGTAAGCCCACATCTCCATGTATAAATACAACTAGTATGTTGGTGACCATGCAAAAATAATATTATCAAACACCATGTCCTCTAGGACTCCCATCATGTCCTGTGGAAATATCCCACCCTCCGAGTCTGTGAGGGTGAAATAATTGACCCCAACCATCATCAACACTACCAGTCAGGTCTCCTGAGGGTGCCCTGCATACATCTCACCATAACGTATACCCATACTATGGTATGAAAAATATACCATAGCCAGTCCAAACACCATAGCCATGTGATCCACCACATCTGAAGATGAGACCTGATATAATGGCTCCCAATAAATTGGCAACCGCAAAATCATGTAAAATTCCTCCAGTGTGACGGTAATCTCTCCCATTAGAAGATAAATGGTGTTGGTATCCTGATCCCATCTATTGATGAGGGATACCATCATGTTGTGATTTCAGGAAATCATCCTATATCTCCTCACCATGCCTAACTCGTTGCCTGCATGTGCTCCCACTCCTCCTCTGAAATGGTAAGTATAATTTGTACTAATAAGGGTAGCATTCGATCCCTCATCATCATCTATTGCCTTTCCTATATCATCAACATTCATACACGTTAATCATTTATCCTTTCAAATTTCTATTAAACACTCGACTTATCCTATTTTCTACCCTATCTTACCTAGGCCATCCACCTTTACCTAACCTACCTCCCAGACTCATATTCTTCCCACTGTTTCACTTATTTAACCAAACCTTCCCGATTTCTCCCAAATTCATCTTATTACATCATCATTTACCTAAAACCTCCCCTTAATGTTCTTTTTGACACCTTGCCTAGCCTACACCTACCTTAGACCTGGCTTCGATACCCCATCTACCTTAAACATACCTTCGACATCTTTGAACACCATTTTCATAAAAATTTAACCATCCCCTATGTAGCCGGCATTAGTCACACTACCGATGTCAGTCCCCATCACCTGTCATCACTGGTTTGTCCACCGAAACTCGCTGATAACCCACCAAAGTTTGTTACTAGTTTAGGCCCAAAGCCAAACCGCCATGCTCCCCTAATCCCAAAAATTGACAAAAATGCCTATTTTAACCACCCAAACCCACCCAAATTAACTCAACATTCATTTTAATCCCTAATTAAACTAATTTCACCCTCACCTAGCTTAATTTCACCCCCATTTCAATCAAAATTCGAAAAATACAACTTATCAATTTTCATACCTTATTCTTCAACAAAAACTAATATTCAAGACTGAATCCTACCTTTACTTGCCAGCACCTCCATGCTAGGACCTTTGGAGCCTGCACTAGAGCACCCCATGAGACTTCTCCTACCTCTGCCATGTCAACTGACTCTCCCAACTCTCAAATAATCCAAATCACTATAATGGTTGAAAGTGGGCTCTTGCACTCACTCCTTTAACTAGTAATCTCTCACCAAATCACTATACTATCCCTCTTTGACATTTTTATCACAAATATTCTCTCCACCTATCAATTTCCATGTTACCAAATGCTCAAATAAGCACTTTTGGAATGTTATTTTCATTTTAACTCACTGTTTTTGTGATCAACATCAATTAAGTCTTGTAATAGGTAACCAAAAATGGTCCCTATACTGGTATTGGTTATCCCTGAACTGACATCAGTCACTCCATCAATAACCCAACCAACCTCATTTAACCTACTTTTTGTAGTAGGGTACCTTTTCCTTTCTGCCACAAGCCTAAAACATCCCTACATACTTACCTACCAACCTCACCACATCAGAAACTCCCTAAGGATACTTAGGGGCATGTTTGTCTCATTAGTATATCCTCTCTAAACTGACCTTACTTATTTGAAAATTGAAGTCGCTTACTCTCTCTATTGTGTGATAATGTTACCCATGTTGTTTCACCTACTGACCTTGGCTTACCATATTTTGTGATTTTTATGTCAACCAGACCAAACCTTTTGGTGTTCTGGAACACACCTATACATGTTCCTACACATAGACCCATTGTGTTTCTAGGATCACATCCTATACCTTGGATACCAGGACCACATCACTTTTTTTTAGATAAACTATTTACCTTTTACGATTTAGAGTTTGTGTGCTTTTTAACCTTGTTCCTTATTGCATTATGAGCGTTTGCGTGCATTTGAATTCCTTTACCTTATCATTCCCATTACCAATACTTAATCCTACACCTACACCTTACCCCTTTTTCATCACCTACCACCTTATCAATCCCATCACTGATTCTACCTTCCACTACATCAGTTCCTATTTTGAGGGGGTTCACCTCCACCCTTATCTCATGCAACCCAATTCTTTTTTTTGTCATCATTGCTTATTAGTACAAGCTACATGATAAAAAGGGAAAAATTTAGACACCCAAAATTGGGTCACAACCCTCTAATCCCTTTTCAATTAACACACCCCCTTACCATGACCCCCTCCACACATTATTATTAATCTAATTATCAATCTTAGGTTAATCACCACCTAACCCTTCCACCTCACCTTGGATCCATTCCAAGGGAGTTTAACTAACTCAGACTAGCTCATCACTCCTAACATTGAGTCATCACTTCACTTAACTAACTAAGACTTCTTATAAACCTAACATTAATTGTCCATTTCCTCTTCCATCAATTTCTTGCATGTTTAAACATGAGCCAAGACTCCTAGCCCAAAATCAAATCTTGAACCATGTCAAGAAGGGAGGAAACATGCTATTTTGAGTAAATTTGACTATTTCTCCCTAACTGACACTGGTTATTCCTCATCCAACACCAGTCAAGGAGCCGCCATTGGTTCCTTTAAACAAGGATTTTCCACTCTTTCACCTGGTTCTTCTGGTTATATTTTGATTACTCAATTCCATCCTTGCATTTGACGATGATCAAAACATAGCACCAAAGCATCCAAGTTCTTCACTAGCAACCAAGTTCTTGCTCCATAGCCTCAGATCATTATAATGGAGAATCACTCAGGCTTCACTACCATGGCACTAGATTTTAGACTTGTTTATTCTATGATTACCCACCAACCACTGCCATCTACCAATATCTATATCTTTAGATAACTATCTTAATTAGGTTGTTATTTTCTTAAATTTTCTCTTATATCTCTTATTATTTGTTTTTGTAGTGCTTCTTTCTCACCCGAATACCATTGGTCAACCATCTACCCGATACCCTACCAGCCTGAACCTCTCTACCTTTCCAATCACCTCTCTCACTCTTGTTGAGCCTTCACCTAAATACTTATAACCTATCCAAGACCTCAAAATCCCCTTTTCAATCAAAAATATCCCAAACCAACCTCCTTTCTTTCCTTGGTAGATAACTTCCCCTATCCTGGTCGATTAGCCAACCGATACCGGCTAAAATAAGTGACTAGCATTGGTCTCTATGTCTGACATTTTCCCTTAGACTAGTAAGCTCATTCATCTTCCCTAAACCTCCCACAACTTCACCTAGACCTCCCTAATACCCTCTGATATACCTACAGACCTTAATAACCTACCACCCACTTTAAATTTAATATTGTATTCACTATTTAGATTATATTTAAATTATTTTGCTTGTGTGAGATACCTAAATTATACAACTACAATAGGAATCTCTATTTCATGTTCTTATCAGCATTTAATTTGTTTTAAAATGTGGATTGATAGCCTTCTAGGAATCCCCCCACTTCCCAGATCTAGTTCCCACTAGGAAATCTACCAACCTATGCATTTAATTCTATGTAGTAGTCTTTAGTTTCGTTTAGGTAGTCCTTCCAAAAAAAAAGGAGTGTTCTCAATCATCCTAGTCTTTAATGGTGCATAACCTCTTCATGACATCTAGGTATTCCTCATGTACTCAACCTTCTACCTTAAACATTTTTCTCATAGGTACGTTCTTATTGGTGAAATACACAAATATAAATTAAAGTAGGATAATAACATAAACACGGTCATAAATTTAACAATTTTCACTAACATTACCAAAATAATATGGATTCCCAAATACTAGGTGCTCGTGAACATGCCCATCATGAAAAATCAGGACCAATTAAGCCTTTTCTTCATGAAGAAGGGAATGAGGGAGCTTTTAGATATTGATCATAGCCTTGATTCCTTTGCTAAAGATAAAATACTTGGTTATGGATTATAAGTAATGGATTTGTGACTTCTAAGCTCTATTAATTATTAGAAGGAATGGCTTAGTTGTGGTTAAGGTATGATGTTTTTTATTTTGAAAATATTGATTGAATATAAAACTAGGAGTAGAATAACTTAGTGATCACTAAATTATGGATATGTCCATCAAAAAACATATAACATATTTAGAAATGCTAACATATGTTGATGGAAATATTCAAATAGAAACTCACCAAAAAATAATGTGGATGATTCCATGTTCCCAAGTAACACAAATAAATTTTAATGATAATGTTGAGTTACATATTAAATCTTTTGGAATTAGTTTAGTTGTAATGGCAAGGTGACTAGTTTTTTGGGTTCGGTTAAATTTTGAGCGACTCAAACCTTTTGTTTAGTGTCAAAAAATCTCACCAAGCCAATGTTACTCGTGGCCATGGATATCACTTTGTACTTATGATAGGAGGACCAAACAGAAGCTTTGTTGAACACCTAGATTTATTTTTTCCCAATTTCCTAAATTTGACTCAGGGGTGGGGGTGCATTATGGCTAGGGGTGCAGTATTACATGGTACCACAAAAATCAACAATCCAATGTTGTTTGTGGCCATTGCAGCCTATCACTTTGTCAAACTTTTTCATGGCCATGGCTATTAATAATTTCCAATTTCCACCCACTTCTAAATTAAAATGGAGGATACAACAATTGTCAAGCAGAGGAGAGGATATGAGAGGAGAATATTAACCTTTTGATTTGGTTGAATTGGTTGAATTGGTTGAGATAGGAATTGGAAGGGAGGAGAGGAGAGGAAATTTAAAATATTTTCTCTCTCCTATGTCAATTGATTTGGTTTTTCCCTTAATTATTTATATTTACTATATCTATGATTCATGTTATTTGGTTGTATCTTGTTATAGTCTCATATTTTTCACATCCTATATGTTAGAGTAGTTTTCATCCTCCTATAAGATGTGTTTTATGTTGAAGTTTTGAAACTAGGTGCATAAGTAGATTATTGTGCTTCCATTCTTGTCTCAGATGCCTCACAATGTTTTCATCTTCTTTTTTTAAGTTCAATTTTATGTGCATAAGTAGATTGTTGTATTATTAATTTTTTTCTTATCAATATTTTTATTAAATATTTCAAATTATCTCAGTGTATCTAAAACTTGGGAATACTAGATGAAATTTTAAGGTTTAAGATGGTATTAAGGAAACCTACCATATGTTTCAGGGAGATTTTGACACAAATATTGTTATTTTCTGAGGTGTTTGATGTCACTTGTTGATGGTGCTATATGTACTGGATTATAATCAAAGAAAACATATTTTATTGGGAACTTTAGTATGTGAATAAATATGGTACCTGGTGACTACACCATTTATCCCATAGTCATATTCTTTGAATTTATTCAATTGTTTCCTTTGCTTGTGTACGATACATTAGTTGTGTTATTGTGAGCTACATCTATCATCACAAAACTCAAAGCATGATAAGATAGAATTTGAGTTCTTAGGTATGGGAAAATATTCATTCTCCAAACCAATTTGTTCAGTGGAGTGAAAGGATACAGGGAGTAACGTAATATATACCTTTATTTTAACCCTACAAAATAGTTTTATTTTTTCATTTTTTTCTCTAGGACATGCATCATTGATTTGGATTATGTAAGTAAATTTCATTGATTTGGATTTCAAAATATTTGAAAATTATGTTCCAATCAAATTATTCAAGAGTAGAAAGGGCCTGATAGTTAGATATCAATTAAATCAAACCATGAAGATATTCTCAACTTATACAAGGATAAGATAATGTGATAAAAGAGGGGAACTTGGGAAAATATATTTCATAAAATAACTATTCCACAATGATGGGTGCGATGCAAATGTAGCTCATTCACAATGTCCAACATTGGAAAAAAGGTGGTCAAAATTCTTGACTCACAAAGAACACAATTGTGGCACAATGTGTATTTTGATTGATGTAAACAATAAAATATTGGTTCAATGTATCTACAAGGGTGTTTAACTATGTTTCTCACAAGAATTTTTATTTTATTGTGCTAAGGATTAATTTATTTTCTTCCTAATGGAAGTAAGTGAATCATCATTTATATGGAGAATGGAACAATTTATAAGTATAAATTCTAATTTCTTTCACAGTAATTGAATTTTTGATAAACATAACACCCAATGATGTTATCATATTTTAATGATAAATATGAGATATAATTTACATTAATAAGAAGAATAAAACTTAAGGCCGTGTACAATCTAAGAGAAGAAGGCTTCAGTTGTTTCAATGCTATGACTAAGATAAGAAAACTTAAATGTCTACCAAAACAAAATATTCACTATTTTACTTCAATAATTTCATAATTGTAATATCAAACAACAAAGGTCATATTTTGAGAGAATCATAACAAATGTGAGCACTTAATTTTATTTTAAGTTTGACTAGAAATCAAACTAACACCATTATCATTCATGGCCAATGTCAATATCTAGGATGCGTATATTGACTCCAACATTTGAATTTTGAGTCATCACACTTTGAAAGTTGGATAATAACACTTTTAAACTATGAGGCTCATAATTTCCTCACACTTTGGAAGTTCAAGGCTCACACTTTGAAAGATCGAGGCTCACACTTTGAAAGTGCAAGGCTACCATGGTGAAAGTGTGAGGCTTGCAAATTAAACTAGGTTTTGCAGGAATTTATTGTTAGTTTTTATTTTCGTTGTAATCTAATGTGCTCATGCCTTATAATAGTTATTAGCTGCTAACCTTACATCAAGTCTTACACTTTCAAAGTGTGAGGAAAGTGTGAGCATCACCTTTTCAAATTGCGAGGCTTGCAACTTGAACTTGCTTTTGTAGGAAATTATGATTAGTTTTTTATTTTTATTAATCCAATGGGCTCATGCCTTATTATAGTTGGCGGCCTCTAACCTTATATACTACCAACATGAAAATCTTAAAAAATCAAAATTGGAATCCAATAGTAGCGAAATTGGGATCCTATAATAGTGATATTGGAATCCAATAATAGCTAAATTAGAATCCAATAATAGTGAAATTGGATTTTGAATAAGTCCAATAATGACAATATTGGAATCCAATATTTCTACTAATGAAATTTAATAATAGTATTAATGAAATCCAATATAGACAAAAATGGAATCCAATATACACGAAAATGGAGATAGATTTCTTCCAAAACTTGTAATACTTGACTCTAGATTCACTGGAATATGTCCATATTTACTAAAATAAGTGTTATCTATAGATATTAATTTCCATACTTATTCCCATAGATAAAATCATTCACGGTTAAATATCCTTGTCTGTGAGAACTCTCTACTTGCTCCTGTTTACACTCTAATCAATTTATATGGTGTTATTATATAATAAATAAGAAGGGTATATGGGTTAGAAACATGTAGAGTATTCTAATATAGTTAACTTTGAACACCAATTATATCATCATAATAATGGATTTAAACTTTAAGCAAACTATACAATTGAGAAATGATAAGTAACTTACTCAAAACATGAGAGGAGAGAGACATAGTTATTCATGATGATTCAAGAGTGATCCGGGTATGTACGGTAATGTAAAAAAATATTTAGAGTTATAGATTCTGCACAAAATATTTGGAATTGGAGAATGTGTAGGTACATGATTGTACATAATCTATATAGCTTCGGTAGGGATGATATATTCTAGGATAGGGACTATATGATTTCAGACCAAGAGACTGTTAGGTTCTAAAATGTTTTGTGTGCTTTTATTCCATGGTAATGGTTCTCACTATGTGTCTCTCTTACTCATACAACCTTAAGATGATCTGTGACAATGTGTAACAAAGTATAAATCATGAAAAAATATATAACCCTTCATCAGAGTATTAATACATAAAAAGAGAAAACACGTGTGTATGTTTAAGGTCAGACAACTTTGAGTAGTCAGGATCCCAACTATTTAAACAACCCCAGTGCTACACTACAATCCTCATTATAGAAATAAATCCTCATGTAGTTCTAGTGATTTCTTTTCTAATTATGTATAACTAAATAATCCTCTAGGGGTGCTCTTGTATCTCTTGATGCCGAGATAGTTGGCCAACTTTGTAGTTATAAATGTACCCATCATAGTAGTAGTGAGATATGGTGTGCCTCAACTATGTGACCTAACCCTTGTGTTGATTTGAAACCCTTGTGTACTGCTTTGAGTGGATTTAGTATTACTTATGACACGACTCTATGATATTTTCATGCTTATAGATGGGTGGATCTAGACTCCTTAACCTGGTTGAGTACTTCATACTTGTAGTGGGTACTACCCTAGATGATGTGTTACTGATTTTGAGTATTTTGTAATTATATTTGCAATAGGAGCTTGTAAGAATGTTAGGTGAGTCATAATATTATAATAAATTGCTTATATAGTCTTTTTTAGGTAAGATATTATGATAATGTTGACGTTAGGAATATGAAATGACCAAAAAATGATTTTGAATTTAAAGTGGAGTTGTTGATTGTGAAAGTGTTAGACTATACAGGTCAACAAAGATCATACCTACATGCACCCCATTTTAAATGGTGCCAGATTAAAAATACCCAATAATGATGATGAGGATATACAAAAACATGACTAGATTTTGCGAAGTGTTCAAGACCAACTCCTAACCTACTATAAACCATTTAGTATATTTTACATCTCTCTTTGGCCCTTCTAAATTATCAGGGAAATTTTTTCCTTCCTTTTTCCATCTGTCCAACCTCTATTCACTATCATGCATAATACCACCATGGTGGTTGTATTCCTTGCTATTATGGTAATGTCCCCCATTTAGGTGGATATGAATTTTCCTATAACAGTTCCATATTGAGAAGCAACGGTTTCCTCCCTAACTATGATGGTTACATAAACACTACTTGTAGGAACCAATGGTTATGTGTATAGTTAATATTTAGTTGAACTTATAATTTTCATTCATGATTTTATATCCTTTTTTTACCATACATGTGTTTCACCTAATTTTTTACAACCATTTTAATACTCCTACCCATAGTACTTGAGTTCACCATCGAAGGATATAATCTAAGCCATATATTTTATTTTTGATCTAGAGTTGAGATTGATATCACTTAGAGGCTTTCTATTAAATAAAATTGAATACTCATTTACTATCTCTCTTATATTTTGAATCTTTTTTTAGAGAGCATTGATATTACGATTCTTTTGATCTAGAGAAAGAAACCAATCCTAAAGGATATTTCTTTTATTACTAAGAACCTTGACAACCTTATATTATTGTTGCCACTTAAATAGAGAAAAAAAGGGTTTCCATACCATCCTTCTTCCCTCTTGAACCAACCACATATCTGATAATTGTTCCTCTTCCAAATTGCACTAACCTTTTAATTTATCCATACTAAAAAAATCACCATAATCTTGGTCTTCATGAACATCAATTGGAGTAGTTAACTAAGGGAATAACGAAGAAAGATCCAAGATCAACTCCATTTTACATTCATGAAGAGGTTAGGATTGCATCAAGTTTTCTTATTTGCATAGTTAATTTAGATTTCATTTCCTTTTCTTAGAATCAATTAGAAAATAAATTAAAAAGGTAAAGAATTGTGTTATATCATATTTTTTAAATTAAAAATATATGTTTTTTAGTTTAATAGTTTGAAAAAATCATGCTCTAGGGTTCTCCCATCTTTAGGATCACACCCTAGATTTAGAATAGAGTCCTAATATTTTATATTTAAAAATTGGGTTAGTCTTGTTTATATTAGAACATAATAGAAAGTGTTTTTATAAACCTTGGTTTATAATTAACTAATTCAGAATATGAATATTCTTAATTATTTAATATAAACTATGAGTTTATGGTTAATTAATTTTTAATTAAATCTATTTATTTAAATCGGGGGGGGGGGATACCCCGTCACTTATATGTTCGTAACCCTTAGGATTATATAAATATGATTGTTGGCCATATTTGGGTGAATTGAATTCACACCGGGTAAAACAGGGAACATGTGTAAACAAAGGAGTTACTAAACTATAAAATATGTTTCTTCAAAATTAAAAATTATTCATCCATGATTTTTACCCCACTAGGTTTTTGCACATTAAATTGGTGTCCAATGTACATTTATTTTATTTATAATTTTTGGTGAACGTTTTTTCAATTTTATAATATTTAATTACTCCCTTCCCTATGGGATATACATGTTTTTTGATGTTGGTATGTGCACAGGTGAAAGGGACTCTATATTCTTACCTCCACGTGAAAATCGTTTACGAGACCAGATATGGATTATAAATATTTGAAATATTTCCAAAGTTCGCTATAGCTTCATATGTGCTAGTTAAAAGATATTAAAGTTAAAACTCAAAGTAAACTAAGAGAGGAGACAAGCTTCCTAGAAATAGGGATTTCAATTTTTTCATTGGAAGGATGAAAAACCTTGTCCCCTCTATAAATTCCCAAGCAAATTTTCTTTATGTGGAGTCGAAATATTTTTAGCCCTCTAGTAAATATTCATTTAATATTTTAAACTTGGTCTATGTGTTTCACTATGCCTAAACATCCCCCTTTCTTGTACACCCTTATGTATTAACCCATACATTATATTAAATATAGTGTATTAAACTATATTGAAAACTTAAAATTATAGTTTATAAAATATAAACTATACACTAACTTTTGTATATAGTTTAAAATATTCTACAAACTATAAACCTATGTGGCTTATTCTTGATGTTTATATAATTATAGCCTATAATTTAAATTAAAATACTATATTTTAAATAGTATATAGTTGAAAACTATATATTGGTTTAAACCAAATGCGAACCCTAAATGCGGCCTAGATTAAACAATATTTAAAAATTAAAAGTTTAAACTATTGCGGCCTATTATTTTAGTCTCAAAAATATTAAACTATACTTTTTAAACCTATAAATATGGTGGATTCATTTATCCTTACCATCACTTGCAAAAGGTTTAACTGGTTTGGTGAAATAATTATCCCTAGTAATAGAGTATGGGTAAATAACATGTTGAAATTTTTATTTAATTTATATAGTTTTTCAAATGTGCAAGGTAAAAGTAATTTTTTGGGGTAAAGACGAGTTAAATTCAAGGTCTCCTAATTGGATACAACCCTCCACGGAAATAGGGATTTGAATTTTCCTATTGGCCATGTTAACATTTATGACAATGGGAAAAATATTATTTTGGTTTGTAAAAACCTATATCTAATATGGCCCACTTCATTTTTTAAATTATCTAAGTTTAAATAAACTTATGTTTCAGTTTATAGTATATATTTTATATAATATAACCTACACAAATTAATAACCCACCCATGAACCCCTTTATTCAAATTACCATGTTTATAAAGTATACATATGATTTAATAAAATTAAAATCTATGTATACGTGTATTTAAAAATATCCTTTATGGATGGCCTGAGTTGTATATTTAAATTAAATCCTATCTCCCCTATCTGAATACTCTACTTTATCTACATTTAACATGTTATAAACTATTCCTTTATGATATTTAATACCTAAACTAAAAAATAGTTGTTTGGCCCGCAATCTTAAATTATATTATATGTTTTTAACCTATGTTATAGGCCAAGTGGACCACTCCATGTGCTTCATTGTGGTATGGTAACTATGGTAAGTGCATTTGTAGTAATGCATGACATGGTTTTCTCATTAGGGAGTTATAACATTCATAATAATATATTGTGACTCATCAAATTATGAGTTTAATGACAAACTATTAAAAAAACATATGCAGATGGAACTTATAAGTTTATATTATTAGTTTTTGAATTCGATTTGTCCATTTGGGGGATTAATATAAACTAATGATTAAAGGTTTAAATAGGATAATTTATTAATATGATGTATATCACTCGGTTAATATAAACATAGGTTAAAATATTTTTTGTTTTATAAATTTAAATATTAAAAATATTAAATTAAGACAATGTAAATATACATATGTAAAATCTCTTAGGGAAATTAGTAAGTATGTTTTAAAGTAAACTATAGGTTAAGGGTTCAAACCCTTTCACCCTTTTTCTAATGCAATTTTATTTAAAAAAAATATAAAGTAATTTTTTTAAGTTCGATAAAATTGTAGAAATTGAAATTGAATTTTTTAGGATCAATAAAATTTAAAATAAACCATTTTATCGAATTAAAGGGACATTTTTCATTATTTATAATTTCAAATATTTTCTTCTCTAATTTTTAGAAAGATGTAATATTCAAATTATTTTTTTAATTAATCAATAAATTTTTATTCAAAGTATAGAGCAGTAACAAATCTCAAACCTGAAGTGGATTATCACATACAGATAACAAAGAGATTTTACTAAACTTTTTTGTAGTGTTTTGTCTCCTTAAACCCTTTTGTTCTTGGAATTACTTTGTATAATTTTTTGAAGTGCAAGGATATTTGTCCATGGTGATGGGTAGAGTACTTTATTTCAAAATTATATTTCCCTCCTTTGAGCTTGATATTTGGAGGCTCATTGGAATGTTGTCCATTTGGATGTTTGGATCCTAACAAAATGGATGAAGGTGGTGAATTAAGTACATGGAGGAAAATATGATTGAAGGTGAATTTTTTTTTCTTACAAAAGTGGAATTTCATCAATTTCAAAGGATGAGTATGTTATAATTTGTGCTTAGGGTCGAGGGGCAGTGCCCCTTGACCCCACTGAGGGTTGGCACCCCAAGAACCTTTCTCCCTATTCCTATGTTTAGTACTTTATGTGAGAAAAAGTTCACCTTTGTGTATATAGTGATTTTTCTGGCATGATTTTCTTATCTTTTCAGATATATTATCTATCAGTCTTATCACATTTTTAAAATGGTTTAGAATAGATAATGAAGATATATACAATTTTGAAAAAACATTTTTTAGTATGTGATTACTAAAAATAGTATTATATGCATACAAATGACACTTGGGGGAAGCATTCAAAATTGAACCAATCACAGCACTTCTGAGGGCTTCAAACCCGTTAGAAAAGGGTAGGTCAAAATCTACCTGTAAAAAAAAATTTAGAACTTATAAATCATTTGACAAATTTTAAGTGTAATATTTTTTTCAAATTGTCAAAAGAAGGGCTATGTGGAAAAATGGCCGTCAACTAGAAATGAGATTTGACGCCCGTTCTAGGAATTTTTTCTTGCTAGTCTTTAGGGTTTTTGTTTTTGAAAAACTATTTTGTAAAAAAAAATTAAATTTTTATTTAACTGTCAAAGTAACGTCTTGTAAATTTGGTCAAATGTTATTTTGGTTAATGCATGTTTATAGTTAGCACCACCACTTCCATTGTTTGTGAAATTACCATTTGCCAGCGTAGCAACACAATGCCATAAATACAATACCATTTCCACATAAACTGCCCTAAGTATTTCCATGTGCGTTCATAAAGACGAGTAAGTATTGTAGTTAAGTTTTTCAATAAAATTTTTGAATCTCCCTCCACTTTTTGAGTACCTGAAATTTTGTATTTTTTTGTAATATACTACTCGAAGTTTTCTCTTATAGTTATGGATATGGACACCTAAATATTAACATTTAATTCACAATATTCCAACTTGATATACAAAAGTTCTAGATAGTTGGATTTTTTCCTACATGCCACCGGTTTTCTTCAAAAGTTGCAAATAGCCAATGTTTTTTCTACATGATATTCTGGTAGGTTCTACATTAATAATCTCTCTCCAATTTTTAAGCAAGTTCAACATCTACTATTATACATTTCTTCCTTCAAAACATTATGGGCCATGCTTCCTTCTTCTTGTTTGTTTTTTCTGCTATGAATTAAAACGTGATTTTTATTATAATAGTAGTTTAAACTATGTTAATATTGGAAATAATGACCAATAAATTTCAAAAAAATTACACATTTTAGGAGGGATTATAACTGAAAAGATCATTGGCACTAATAAAATAAGATGTTGTTTTGAATTTTTCAAAAAATTAATAGGAAGACCTTGAAAAATATCAAAATGTCCCTAAAATTTTATCTGATAGGAAATGATGAACATCAAATCTCAACCTTATTGTCAGCCACTCTGACTTCAATTTGTAAATCCAGAAAAAATATTTAATTATAAATGGAAAATATGGAACCAAATGGTTGTTAAATCAAACTCTAGCGGGATAACAAGGATCTACATAAGTTTGTGTGGAGCTCTAGTGTTTCACTACTATCAGATGCAAACCAACTTGGAGTGCTTGCAGATATCAACATTGTTGTTAACTATCCCAAAATCTAAACTCCAAAGCATCATGTCAATGTTCAGGAAAAGGTAAAGTTTACTTTTCTATTTATTTGTTTATAATAGAAATGAGAACTCATCAATTTAGAAGATTTACTAGATTCAACTGTTGATTATAAAATCACACAAAAAAATTCAGATGATAAACTTTATTTCTACTTGAATAATATTAACTAAGTTTTTTCCCCTAAATGTGAGGACTTTTGTGTATAAATAATTTAAGGTATGTTTAATAGGGTTGAAATAAGAATGGAGTGACTTTAATACTAACAATTAGAGTCAAACATCAATATGTAAATCAAATATGCCTCTTGCAAACGTGATAACTATGCAGATTATCCTTATCATGGTTGGAGAAAACCCATAAAAATCCTAATTCACCTATTCCAAAGTATTGGGTCTCATACAATCACTTGTTGCTAACATGTACTTCTTTTAATTCTCTATACTCTTTACTTATTAAAATAAATATTTGGAATTAAATAAATAAATAAATATTGATTTTAATAACATCCACAAACCCAATAGTTTATAAAATTAAAGGTAGCAACAATGACCACACAAAAATAATTAGTGGATATAAAGTCTCGCCCATCTAATCTGTGTATATATTTATTTTAGACTATTAATTTTTGTCCTATTAATAGTTGAAAAATATCTAGTAAGTTTCCTTGAATTCATAAAAGACTTTGAACAGATAATTATTAATCTTCCCAATTAGGCCATATAAAGACTTTGAAATTACTATACTTCAATTTTTCCAACTAAGCCATCAGACTGTCCAAAATGTGGGAATATGGAGTATGGGGAGTTCATGAATATCATGCTTTCTAATAATATATACAAGTTACAATGATAAATGTGCATCTATACAAAGGTTCAAAAAGATAGTGTGTTACACAAAAAAACATTAAAGGATATGGGTATGAAAGACATGTCATTTGAGAGTATGAAGCAAATTTTTGTTGGCATGTAATATTACATCCCTTTGTAGAGAATGGATTTGACATGTAGACTTGATTTATCCTTGTCATGTGAAGTGTGAAGTATTAATGATACTTTTCATCATGGAAGGGTTGGATAAATATTTTCCCTTCAAAATAAAATTTTGACCAGCCCTTCAAATTTGATCACTGCAAGTTGGGGGCACCTTTGTATTTGTATTGGAGATGTCCAATACTCATTTCATCTAATATATATTTTACAAGATTGGTATGTTAATAAATTTCAACATATTTTAAAATGGTTAGTTGTTAAGCATATTGTTATGTTAATTGTTATACAACTAGTGTTTAACTTTTGTAGATGGTTATAAGTGAAATAAATAATGATTTATACTATGCTTATGTATATATGGATATTATGACTCTAGCCATAATTATGTTTTTCTGGATATAAACTATACATATGGATTTGTGTTCAAGTTTTTGGTACATGTGCCATTACTTAGAATTAAAAAAAGCAACCCACAGTCTCAATTTCTTCTAGTAAGACAGAGTAGAGAAGTGTAATGAAAGAAATGAAGAAACCATGTAGCTAAAGCGACTATTGGAAGAGATTCACATTGAAGCTAAAGGAAGTACTCCTCTTCTATTTAATATCCAAAGTTGCATTGCTCTCACTAAAAAATATAGTTCAACATCAAAAGACAAAGCATATCAAGATACATATAAACTTTATCTAAGAGAAGGTTATTTATGGTGATATAGATCTTAAGTACTATCCAACTGAAGATCAAGTTACAGACATGTTTATGAAGCCATTATTTGAGTTATGCAAGTTTCGTGTAATTCTTGGCCTTTCAGAGTTTCCATTGAGGGGGAGTGTGCATCTAAATGTCACCTCCTAATGACAGACCAGTTGATGACTCATTTTCCTCTATACTTCTATTTTGGTATAAAGCATTGAAAATAAATCTTTATGATCTTTTTAAAATGATATATTTTATGGTGTAAATTCCAATGTGTTGCATCTATTTGTAAAGAAATTCTTTGTGTTAGAAAAATCTCCTAGAGATGTGGTTTTAAGAACTTTTCCATAAGAAACCGTGAGATGTATTCTCACAAATAATTCTTAGCCTAAATCATACTTTTTTTTTATGGATTCCAAATCCTTTTGTACCAAAAGGTATGTTGAGCATGATGAAAGTGTTATAATTCCTTCAAAAGTGATATACTAGTGTAAACCTTCCCTAATGGTTTATGGATTTGTAAATCTTGTTGTACAAACAAGTAATATTGGCATATGGTTCCCCACTTAATATAAGGGGGAGTATTAGAACATAATATTAAGTGTTGTTATAAACCTTAGTTTATAATTAAATAATTCAAAATATTCATATTCTTAATTATTTTATAAAAACTATGAGTTTATGGTTAATTGAATTTTAATTAAATAAATTTATTTAAACCAGAGGTATACCCTGTCACTTATATGTTCATAACCCTTGAGGTTATATAAATATGGTTGAAGGCCATATTCGGGTGAATTCAATTCACACCGGGTAAAAACAAGGAGGGGTGAGGAAAGGAGTTACTGGACTGTAAAATATGTTTTTCATATATGGAAAATTATTCATCCATGGTTTTTCACCCCATTGGGGTTTTCCACATTAAATTTGGTGTCAAGTGTACATTTATTTTATTTATAATTTTTTGTGAATTTTATTTATTCTATAATGATTAATTAAAATTTCACACCTCGGACTTGACAGTTTCAAAGGGCATCTTTACAAAACACAAAAACCAAAAAATATAGTATTAAATGCTAGATTTATGTGATAAATTTACTTATAGATTAAATACATTCAATTTTAGAATAGATAAATCATAGTTTGACTTGTATATATCATTACACACAATATTTAACTTCAAAAAAAAACATGTAGTTTAGAATATTGCTTCTAAAAACTTATAAAATTAGGATCTAAAATAATGGTTATTCAATAATAATTGTTATCAATTCTTAGTTTGTAGTGAATTCCAACTTGATAAAACAAACTTTAGTTTTCTATTATATATGTATTCTTATTTTCACATCTATTTCATCTTACAAATTTAGAAAAAACACCAAAAACATAGTTGTTTAAATCTTCACTAACTGGAGTAGTATAAAAGAAGCATCAATTGTAAAATCTACTTTACATGATCGCGTAATGAAGATATTGTGACTTATTTTCCATACATTCATTTTAATTTACTTCATTGTATTTAATTATGTTAAAATAATTCATATAACATCCATCCAAGATAAACATTGACAACAATCCAAAAATTTGAGTTAAACGCAACAAAAAACATGGCTTTCGGACCCAAACAATCCCAAAAATATCCAACAACATTTTTGCAAAAATCACAATACATAGTTACACTATTTCAGGTACAAGAACATCATAAAAAAGATAAGGATGCTCACTTATCTACAAGACAACGAGCTCTAATTTTGATAAATCATTACATTAACACATCTCCATAGCTTCAGTTTTATGCTGAGATCATCCTAAAACATCCTTCAACATAGAACCTTACCATGATTTTCTCTAGATCATAACAAACACCATGTTGGTGCTTATTTTGATCCTACTTATCCTTAACACCATATTTGTAGAATCTTCATAAAGCATGCTAGTCCAAACCTTTCCATTTCCCTTATTTTCTCATTAGCTCTCCAAATTTGCATGTTACATTGATTATAGAAGGTTGAAGGAGTTTTAAAAGGATAACTTACATGGTTAAGGATTTTTCAAGTGTGTTTTACAATGTTCAAGATCAAGGAGGGGTTTTTAGGATTGAACTGTAGGTTTTATCTTCATCCTAAGTGTTTTTTGGCTTCATCATATGATAAAAGGGAGTAAAGACTTTATTTATAGTGTTTCATGGTGTTTTATCCTTTTGTAAAGCTTAAGAATTGTTTAATTCACCTTCCCTATCTACTCAGAATCCATTTATCTAAGCCTTTTTAAAATAGTTAGTCGTTTTTGAAAATTTTGTGTTGAAATAAGGAAAATCATATATTCAAGGAACAAGTGGAACCGCTCCCTTGTTTCACTTGTTCCTCCCTTTGTTGCTAAGACCAATTCCCTCCTTCAAATCATTGAAATTGGGTAAGTTGGGAACTATTAGAATGTTATGTGGTTCTGTGTGTTTTATGCATACCAAAATTAATCAACCCCTTGGATAAAACACAATGTAGTCAAAGAAAGAAAAGTTTCATGACACTTTTGGAATAGTTCTTGTTTTTTGGGAATTCCCCGCTTCCCCGACTTCTCTTCTTCACCACCCCTACCTTTGTTAATTAAGTCGAGACCTATTTGAACCTTTGGATCTTTTTCAGTGCTTCCCCCCATTCCCCACATCGCTGAACTCCCCACCCCGTTAGACATGTTGGGCCCAAGTGGAAGAACCATAATGTTACTTTAGTTCTTTTGTTCCCTAGAATTACTAATTTAATGCCTGCTCCTATCTCCATCGATGATATTGGGCCAAGACATAACCAAGGGAATTGTTCCCCAATAATTTTATTTCATTGAATTAAACCATTAAATCAAACAAATTGGTCCTAGAGGCCCAAAAGGAACATTATCTAGTTTTTCCACTTCCCTAATTTTCTAATTCACTTAACCAATGAATGAGGGAATGACACATGGAACTATTTCTAGACACCAAATTTGGATCACACTCCCCTTGTTCCCCTTTAATTAATTAACGTAACACATTTAACTAATCATGACCCTTTCATCCCATATTAATATTCATCCTCACATTATTAAATAAAATTAATTATTTTAATTAAGTTAATTTCATCCTCACACCTCCACCTCATCATGACACCTCATCGTGGACCCATTCTAGGGGCATTTAACTCATAGTGACCAAGTCATTACTCTTAGCATCGAGTCATCACTCCCAGTGTTGTGTCACTAATTGACCTAACTAACTAAGAATTCATCCTAAACCTAATTGGACTTCTTTTAATATCTTACTTCCTTCTCTCACGAGAAATCTACTTCCCTAAGAGGACCCAACAAGGAAAACACACCAAACTAGGGAAGATTTTCCTATTTTTGGTAAACAAGACTATTTCACCCTAACCGATGCAGGTTTATCCTCGGTCGACATCATTCACCTAAACCACCATCAGTTCCTTTATATAGAATTTTACAACCCTTTACCTGGATTGTTCATTCATTTATTGGAGCCTTATTACATTCAAGCACAAACCTTCAAGACCTGCTACATCTAGTTGACGAACACACAACCATAATGCAAGACAAGCAATCGGTTCTCATTAAAAATTGTGGGAATAATCAAAGGAGCACATATAGTCTCTTTGGAAAAGATGCGGCACTGAATCCTTTCCATATCTAACATTGAAGATCAAAGACTAACAACATCCACTTTGAGGACCTACATAATTAACTCTTCTTTCAAGGAAAAAGCTCAAATTCAAAATCTTTTATTATTAAAAAATAGATACTTTCATTTATTTCTGTAATTCGTTCCTTCCATTGACCCATGGGAGAAAAGCTTCTTGCCACCAACTCACTGATTCAGCCATCCCAAGCCTTTTGAATGCCTTACGAGGTCAACCTCAAATTCTACGGATACCTGACTCTTCTGAACAATAACACGACCAAATCAACATAACAACAATGGACTCTCAGTGCTAAGAAAAATGACCATCGAGGAAAAAGGAAAAGCTAGCATTTCACAAATCAACTGACTTAATCATTCAACTCGACATTCCATTAGAAAAATGACATCAGTCTATCTCATATACTTCCATTAGTCAATAATCTGACACCAATCTCTGAAAAAGAAATTAAAATAAAATAAGTGACGATGTTGGGTTGAAAAAATTTCCTAAGTATTGAGAGGGCACGCGAAGGGGGTACGTACGCATGTCCTAAGTGTCACCTATACCTGAAGATAGGGTGTGCTACACCTACAGATCCAATTTGGGACATTAGCCGATTTATACTTTAATGGGCTAAAAATTAGGGAAGTTGAGTTAGATTAACTTGTATGTTAATAAAATATAAACCAAGAAGACTTCATCAGCTAGAGTAAGAATTGTTATTTCTGGGACCAAAGTGGAGGATCATAGAGTCATTGCACACCATTTAATCTAATAATAGTGATTACCATTAGATTTAGAATTGCTAGGTTTAATCCTATTGATTAGGATTGTAAAGAATAGCTATGTGGTGGTCTTGTATGACTGCTTTCTGTATGTACAGCGCATGGCTATCCTCCTGAGCCATACAGTCTATTTCACAGAATGCATGGGTGGTCGAAGGAAAAGTCTACCACGCATATATATGCCTATCATACTGGTCCAGGATAATATAGGTATATATAGCCTATATCCCGTATACCCACTATATATATATATATCATATATATATATATATATGAGGTGATATATATATATATCATATATATAGTGGGACCCATATGGGGTATGTATCCATATATATCATATCCCATGTATATATATTGTGTATATATATTCATTGCATATAAGTTCTACATTAGTTTTAGCATTCTGATGATGTAACAGAGTTATGTTACTTATGATTATACTCAGCGCGCAACGCTCCGTGATAGTGATTGCAATGTATTCAAATTCTATCTTTTCTTGCATTGAACTTAATGAAATGGATGACCCTGTGGATAGATTATAGTAATTGATGTACTTGATCGAATGGTAATTTGCATAGTGAATATGGGTCTTAATAATGGTTTGAAGCTATTATGTTTACTTATTGATGTGTGTTTCATTATTTGAGCTCATCTAAATTTTGGAAAACCTATATGTTTGAAGTCACTGACCAACTGTATGTTTTAATAATGGTTAACTATAGAACATGCATGCTACACACTCTCTATACCAAATCACTAGAAACAAAGGAGGGAGTTCTTGGTAGGCATATTTCGCACACTAATAGGTGGGTGTTCAATGATCACATGATCTAGAGGATTGAAGTGTGGAGTGCACCTAGGTTTCTTTATCCATTGAGTATAGAAAACAAGGATCTACCATTTTGGTTCCAAACTTGTCCGAAGACTAGCTCATAGTTGTCAAGTCTATTTTATCAAGGCACGTTTCTTAACCAGATGGCGTATCAATTGAATTTGGAGAGTCATTCCTAAGGATGGCATAAGACGATGGACAAGAAACATTTACACATTAGGATATAACACTGGTTATTGATTTTAATGCTACTTGAAAATTGTTGAGAGTGTGACATGCGTAAATTCTTCATTTCCCATCACAGTTCGGTGCACCACATTACTTTTAGACTGGTGAATTTCATCACTTGAATTCATGATGTTTGAGATTATGACTCCTCTATTGCCTTATGCACGCTTTCGAAGAATGAGTCCATGTACTATAATATTTTCAAGTCCCACATCACAAAAACTTAATGACTACAAGTTCTATTGATCAAATTTCATAGTAACCGATATTGAGACCAGGAGAGCGCTACCATCTAGTGTGGCTAGTGGATATAACCGCCATTGGTTAACTGACCAATGTCGATTTGATGCTTTTCTGGTTATTTTATTTTACCAAAATAGTATTATCCACCTTTCTATTCTTTTTGTGTCTTGTTCTACGATTTTATCACACTTTTGGGTCTCTAATATCATCTTTAGATTCTAAGTTGACCCATTTTCACCTTTCATTTCCAAATCTTTGAATCTCTTATTTTTCACAGTAATCGACATTAGTATAAGCATACCGGTGGTAGTAACCCTCATACTGACATCGGTTACCCCAAACGACATCAGTCTCTGTATTTTGATTTTCCAATTTGAACAACGATCTAATCATTCATTTTAGACTAATTTTTCCCCATTAATTATGTGTTTCTGAATCATAAACGAAGCTTAGAGTACCTATTCTAACATCAGTTACATCATTTTGACTCGTAAACAAGATAACAATCTCATGTTTTGTGCTAGCCTCCATGCAATCCCACCTAGTCCATCATCCCCTTTAATCTCATCACCTATGAACCCCAATTAGGATCTTTCCATACCCACTAGTGACGAGGAGTTCACGAAACTCCTTGATAACCACCCTACCACTTTACAGTATTATCTTGATCATTCATCTGCCCGTGATTCATCAGGGAAAATTATATAGAGTATTCTTATTTCCATTCCTCCTACCCTCATAGCCACTTATGTATCAGCTACTACTAACTTGGCCTTACCCTCTTCCACCTTACGAACCATGATTTCCCAGCTTGACCCTACATCATTGATATCTATTACACATACAATATATGTTGTGCCTTTGACATCTGTCACTCCTACGATGTCAACCATGCCTTTATCAACCACCTTAAGTGTAGGTCCATTTGTACCCACCACCTCTCATATACCTATTGCATCTCAGCCACCATTGGTGTTGGAAACCCATACTCCCTTCCAAAACATTGTCCTTTCCATCCTAAAGTATCTTCCTATGATTTCTACAAGAGTCTTTACATCCACTCCACCTACCTACACTTATCACTAACAACCCACTATTTCATCTACCACTTATTCAGGATACTTTCCATCTAAATCTATTCCAACCTATATCCCTTCCTCACAATTTTCATACTTAGCACCACCACATATTGGGATGCCACCCCCATCATACCCGCCTCATCTACCCCCTTATACTATAGGGGGTGCCTAGTCTTCACAACCTACCAATGATCTTATCAAAATGATGATGGATAAGATGCAGACATTAGAAGCATCTGTCTCTGGCTCACGTAACTCTCTAACATATTATGATATTTGAAATGATCCCATTCACTTATCCATTTTGATTCATCCATACCCTGCCCATTGGGAAATTCCTAAATTCAACTAGTTTAACACCAAAGAAGACCCGTAACAGCACTTGCATTCTTTTAAATGTGTGTGTTATCTGATCTCTCATGAAGATGTTTTGTTCTTGTAGACATTCCTAATGTCCTTGACATGGCCAGCTGTAGATTGCTATAGTAATCTACCCAGGCATTCCATATTTTCATTTAATCAGGTAGCTTAAGATTTTCTAGACCAATTTTCTATCAAAATTGTCAAGAATGTCACCATGAGTGACTTATACATGAAACACCAATATGAAGACAAATCTCTGACAGATTTCGTAGCTCATTGGCGGAGCCTGATCTACCAACTCACATTCCAACTGCCTAAAACTAAGTTAATAGAGTTGTTCACCAGAGCTTGTGCTAAACACATCTTGTAGTGCCCACTTCCCTTTGAAACTTTTATATACTGATCTTGATACTATTGATCTTATTATAAACACTATTATGTTTTGTTTTAGTATGACGGTTAGATGTTATATCGTGGATTATTATTGATCTAGATTCAGTTATTATGCATGATGGTTACTAGACACATTTTTATATGTGGATGATGATATACTGTTTGACATGGACATATTATAGATGTTGATTTGGAATTGTGACATTGGATATTTTGAGTAGAACTAGTATGGAAGATTATTGATGATGATATGGTTGATTAATTAATTTAAAATGATAATGTTGAATTCTTGATATTGTTGTGATTCATGTGTTTATATGATCTTGAGATGTTGTTTATATAATTTTGGATATTTTGATATGGCCACGAGGCCGAAGAAGGTATTTGCATTTTGCAGGTTAAATGTCACAACAATGTTGGGGGACTGGAGACTAACCATATTGAAATTCTGGGTGAATTCAACAAGGTCACCATGATAATTGTTGTGTGTGTGTGTGTGTGTGTGTGTGTGTGTGTGTGTGTGTGTTGTGTTTTGCTAGGGATTCCCATGGGGGGATTTCCATTATATGTGACCATGGGTTTGTGTAATTTATTAATGTGGTTTCTTTATTAATGTTGCATGTGTTTATTTTGTGATGTGTTACCTTTTTCTTTAGTATTATATGTTGGGTTAATGTTGTAAATAATCATGTGCTAAAATAAATAAATTAATATGTCATAAGAATGTAATAAATGAAGTTGTTGATTTTAAATTTTAATCTTCTAAGGATGTGTAATAAGGTGTAAGGGATATTTAAGAGTATGTAAGATAGATTTTGGAATGTTAAACACTTCATCCTCTTAGGAATTCGAATTTGTCCTTGGAGGCAAAATTTGGAGGCTTGTGGGACAAGTTGAGCTTGTCCCACACCTCTTAAAATGATTCACCAACCATACATACAGTTTGGAGGTTAAATTTAGGCATTTTAAATACATTTTTAAATGACTATTTGTAAGTTTTAATTACACTTCTCTTACATGGTTTTAATTAAGTCCTTTTGGAGTATGGGTAATTTTGGAGTGTGGAAGTAAATTGTCATTTTATTTATTGTGTTTAGGTGCATGATGTGGCATCCCACATGGATCCACATCATCCCCTTATCTTACCTCTCCTTTAAATTCAAAACTCCTTTCTTGTTTGTGGTTGTTGAAACTTTTTTTATTCCTCTTGGGGGCTCATTTTTTGCTTCCTATTTTTGGAACTTGTTGTGGAAGGGTTGGAGTCTTTTTGCATGCTTGAACATTGCTGGTTTTAGAATTCACTTTGACATTTGGAAATCTTGTGGATCTTGGAATAAACTCAATCATGGAGAGGTAAGAAATTGAGCCTTTCTAAAATGTTTTATTTCCCTTGCATGCATGTGTGAAATGGTGAATGTGTTATGTGTTCTTGGCTAGTTGGGTAGATTGCTTAAGACATGGTGTAGGAGAAGCATATGGAGATTTCATATGGGGGGCATAAGGGAATGCCAATGGCATCTATTTTATTGTGGAGGGAGCTTTGGTTTGGGATCCACTTGGAAAATAAATAGCTTTCATTTCTTACTCTTGGGGGGCATAAGGGAGAAACTTTGGGGGGGCATAAAGAGGGGTTGGGAGGCATAAGGTTTATGGGTTTGATATGTGATATTAGTGGTATGACTGTAGGTGGATGCCTAATTCCAAATAGGGAGGCATAATTAGTTTCCCCATAGTTCCTTGCTCCTGTTGGCTTTCTTGATCAATCCTAAGTTTTGTGTGAATGATTCCAAATGCAGTTGTGAACTATTGTTTTTTCTTGGACTGTGTTTCTTATTTTTTTATGCATGTGAAGGAATATTGTTTGTTTGTTGTGGAAGCCATTGTTTCCATGTGTTGATTTTCATCTCTTATTTCAATATGGTTGGGGCTCGAGGGCCAATGAGGAAGGATGGATTCTCCCTTCTCATTGGATGTCTTGGTTGGGTGGAGAGTGTTGCCTTTCCCCCTTCCTTGTTGTGATCAAAGATGAAAAGATGGAGAACTAACATGCTACTGTTTTGGAGAAAGAAGAATATATAGATTGACAGTCTGATTCTTTTGAGAAATTTCATTGTAACCCTTCCCACCTTGAGTGGATGAGTTGTATAATATTTGTAATGTGACACCATATGCATTGATAGAGGAAATATTGAACTTAAATGGTGAAATGTAAAGGATTATCTTCCTTTTTTGTTTTGGAAAGGAACAAGAAATAGTGTTGTATATTTTATATACTATATTGAAATCAAATGGAAAAGTGATAAATTGTAAAGTTGTATTGGAATATGAATAAAGGATTGCATTAGTTTTCAAAATTGTATTGTGTATTGGAATTGATTTGCTGTCAAAGAATGAGATTGTTGTTTGAAAAAAAAAAGAATGTGTATGAAGAAGGATAATGTTTTGATTTCTCTTAAAATGTATATTGAATGGTTGATTTAGCAAGCAAATGTATTGGACTAATTTAGAAGCTATACACACATTTAAGTGACAAAATTGAAATAAAAATTTAAAATAAGTAGTTCACTGTTATAAATTACATTATGGAAAATCATATTTTAATAAAAATGAGTAGTTCAAACTTGCACCGAGTAACAATATATGAAATATTGAAATTCAGACTTGGTAAGTCCTAAGGAAATCAAATTTACCATAAAATTTAAGAAAAAACTTTCAAACTTTATAAAAATCCAATTTGGAACTTGCACAGTCATTTTTCTGTCTATTATCAGAAAAATACAATCTTAATTAAATTGAAAAAATATACTTCCCTAAAACACTCTAAACCCTCCCTAGATCAATACTCAATGTCTATTTGACATGTTGAGTGAAGGAGGAAACCAAATTTGAACAAATTGAAAATTTGAAAATTACCAGTTTGTAAATTAAAACCCTGCAGATTGGTTTCTCAAAATGGACATCTCAAACTTCATCAATTTCCAAAATTGATTATTTATGTGTAAATAGGGTACCGATATATTTCTGAAAAGTCCTCGTTTTCCCAAAACTGAGCTTTCTAGCTCAAGTTATGGCAATTTGAAGTTTTACTTTAAATTGGCACTCAAAAAATAAAACAAATAAATCTAACTGTTAGAAAAATTCAAATTTTAACTTTGGAAAAAATTCCCTAAAAAGTCTGTGGCCCCACCATCCCTCAACCAATCGGGATCTACCACATGGCATCACAGAGGGGTGGACCAAAGTTTTTAACCTATCTTTTTCAAAATTTCACCTTGGGAAAATTTTCCCATTTTTTTCCCACATCTTCGTCGGCCTGTAGCCAATCACATGCTGCCACATGGCATGGTGGAAGGGCGGACCCTTTTTGAACTTTAACTTATCTTTTAAAAAAAAATTCCTTGGTAAAAATTTTCCTTTTCCCTCCACCGGCCTGTAGCCTATTCAAGGATGCCACATGTCTTCTTGTGGGCTATGATGGAGGCATGGATTTCCTTTCGAACTTAACCCTTTGAAAATATTTGGGAAAAAAATTCCATTTTGGCCCTGCGGCCCATAGCCAATGAGGAGGTGCCACGTGGCACCTTTGTGGTGGCAGCGGGTAGGGTGGAACCCCTTGTTATTTTGGTTTTGACCCTTGGGAAAATTTTGAAGATTCTCCCCATGGTCCGCAACTCCAATTTTACCTCGGCCTTCTCTTTCTCCCATGGGTGCGTGGGCTCATGCATCCCCTTTTTCCTTGTCGTCTCTTAGTAGCGTAACTCGCCAAGGATCCCGACCGCTCTGCCAACCCCTCACCCCTTCTCCTCTTTGCGCCAAGACTTGACACGTGTTGTTCAGGGACCTGTAAAGGCATGGAGGAATGTTTTCCATTATTCCCACGCATTGGGAAAAATTCCCTAAGCTTCCCTATGAACCGCCAACCCATTCAAGGTGCTTTCTCCTCCTCTTGACATGTGTCCCACCTAGGGAAAAAGTTTTCCTAGGAACTCCGCCTGCTTATATATTGAGTTCTTTAAGGAGTTAGGAGGACTTCTTTATATCACCGAAAAGGTGAGAAAATTTCCTATCCATTGGGAATGGTTTAGGGAAATTTTGGAAGCATTAAGTAGGAGAAAAATCTAGTTGAATCTATGATCCTAGTAGATAGAAAGCCTAGGGGTAAATTACTCCCTGAACCTAACTAAAACATATAACCCTAAAATTTGAACCTGGTGAACTTGAAATTGTTAATGAAGGAAAAATTAGGTTGTAGTAGTTTGACTTTCATCTGAAACCTGTTAGTGTAAAATTATGTCTTACAACTTGATTGGAGACACATCAAATAAAAAAAAATTATCCCCTAAATTTTCTATCTAATTATAGGTTATTTCTTGGGTCTGAAGTGGTTGTTTAAACAGGCATTACACATCTCACTAACTCTCCAAGTTAAAACCTTCCACACATTTGATGAGGCATTCACCATGTCTTAAAAACTTGAAATTCATGCCATTGAAGAGAAGAAGATACAATTGTGTTGAAAGAATGTTGCGTTCAAATAAAAAAATACCTCTTCTTCTTCCAAACCAGAAAACAACTATTGTAAATAAAAAGTATCTGCCAATGCAGTAGTTTTAAAATCAGACCCATCTCATCCATCCACCCAATCAAAGCCTTCTTCCAATCAGTCTCATGTTCAGGATTTTCAGCTTAAGTAGTAGCAACAAAAATATACTCCGATAGGAGAACCCCACTCTTTAGTTTTAGAAAAAAATCTAAAATCAAGAGCAGTCACTCTTCCACCTATCAAAACACATACTAGTTTTGACCCCTCTCATTCTGTGCCTACATGGTATGAAGAAAATGATTACTGTAACTATCATTATGTTAGAGGTCATAGTGAAGGTAATTATATAGCTTTCAAAAACATTGTCCAAGAAATTTTAGATAATGGAGACCTCATCTTACATAACCCTAACGTAATGGCTAATCAAAATATTCACATCTTCAAGAAGCCATACCTAAATCACACCCCATTTTCTAACCAAACTGGCAAAACCTCGACCAATGAAAGTAATGTTCATGAGGTTCATGTTGTTTTCCACATCATACCAACTCTTCCTGATCAATTTCCTCCTACTTCATCTATCAAGGAGATTCCTACATGAGCTTCTTCATCCATGGAGGGACTTCTTTCATCTTCTCCTTTACCCATAGAGGATTCTCCCTTATCTCCTCTTTCACCAATGGAGTAGTTCACCATATCTGTGGATGCATTTTCCCCACTCACCTCTCAACCTAATGAACAAACCTCAATACTTAATCTTTTACCCACATGAGATTCATGCTTACCTTCTTCTTCACCAAAATATGAACTTGACTCATCTAACTTTCCATCTCCCCTACCCATAGGGGATCTATTAGCAGCGTCCCTTCCTATTGGTGATAATTCTCCATTGGATTTCAAGGATCTTGGTGATTTTGTCTTGTCTCTTTTACCCACATATTTTGAAACCATTTCCCTATCTCACAGAAATTATTTATAGGGATTAATACAAAATCAACATCACCCCCTCCTACATTTGTATTGTTATCACGTTTGGTTGACCACAAGGATTATGTTGAAAGCTTCATGCTTTAGAGATGCCTTCAAATTCTTGTCTCAACTCAAATGTATATTTTGTTTGTATAGTCATTTTTACCCTTATCACAAAAGAAAGGAACCCCATGCGTGTAGGCCTATCACCCAGAGGTGCTGGGAACTCACCTGAGGCATGCGCGGGAGATGAGTCTCTCTTTTATGTGAGTTCAGTGGTAAACATCATCTATGATCCATGTTCAATGGTTTTGAAAGGAGTAAAACATACAAGCATCATAGAGCTTAGAACGGCTCCTATATCCTTGCAGTCATTCCAGATAGAAAATTCTTAACAAATTAAATAACTTTTACCAAAATAGAAAGAAGTTGTACAAGCACTCATACTTAATTATAAACATAAATGCAAAAGAATTATGAGAAATATGTATGCATTAGAATCATCAATGTTCATATTTATTATAAACTTGTAATCTCATTACATTCATGGAGCCATTACAAAATGTTATAGAGAAGTAGACCACAGTCATGCATTATATCTGGACTCATATGACTAGGCTCAAAAAAGAAATTTATAACCCCATACCCTTGATACATCCTTCTTTAAACACCACTACCCAACTAGCAGAGTTCTTGTAGTATTTATATAGAGCTCCACCCACTATTTGGTTCTTTTTTCCTTCTACAAGCGCTTGTATATATAGGCTTTTTGGACTACCAACTCATCCTCCAATAGCCTCAGATCCGATGCCAAGTGTCTGAAATTTGTCCTCCATGTGGGCATGATCCTCCAAGCTTGATCTTTCCACATTTTTCCATGATGATCTTCTATAAGATTCTACCGCAGGCATGCTCCTTCCTAGGCCACCCTGTCGCTAGGATGACACCTTATCCACTCTACATGTGTAGTCGGGTCATGCTTTTCACATGTTTTGCCAAAAATCCCAAAATGGCTAAGTCCCGAACCCTTGGTTCTTCCCACGCGCGCGCCACAGGCTTCCTTAAAGCCTTATCTAAACACTGTCCTACACACTTTATCCTTGTGTGCTTATGCACCTTTTTGTACTTTTGCCAATATCTTAGGGGCCCAACATTATCCCACACTATGCCTATTCTCCATCCGTAGGAACACATTTTTAGAGAAAGGAAAGAATATGGTGGACTCACATCGTGGGATAATAATAAGGGGATGAAATAATATGGAAAAAGAATGGGAAATGATGGAATCGCTACAAAAAGCTAGGAAAATCCTTTAGCAAGTCGGCCTCTAATTTGTTCCAGGAATTGAATTTGTTTTGTGCTTTCTAATAGAGGTCACCAACTAGGGTGCTCACCTCATCAAAACGTAGCCCATTTCCTTGTGTGCTTATGGTGTTGGAAATTTTCTCCAACTCTTTTCCCACATCATCCAGTGCATCCATTCTGCATGTAATCTATGGGTACAGTTCCATCAACTAGTTTTTAATTAAACCCCTTAAGGCTTTAATGGCGTCATATTTTCTTTCAACGTTGGCAAGGATTCTGTCACTTTCTGCCCTATTCCATTTATTATTTTCCTAGAACTCCTTGATTTCTACTTCATGAGTGGTGACCAAGACGCCTTCCA
Source organism: Taxus chinensis (assembly GCA_019776745.2). Lineage (NCBI taxonomy): Eukaryota > Viridiplantae > Streptophyta > Pinopsida > Cupressales > Taxaceae > Taxus > Taxus chinensis. The sequence continues at coordinate 82,325,115 of CM034155.1, read as the reverse complement.
CTTTATCTCTGTCCACACAATTGTCATATGTGGCCTCAACAATTTGGGAAGTGAATTTTATATCAACAAGAACCTTGTTGTACTTTGCTACGAATTCCATGACCTTCAATTTATCTTAATTCTCCAAGCGTGCAGCCACTTCTTATGTATATTCCAAGGCTAACAAATTTATTTCCATGGTGAGGACTCTTGTTAAATCCTCTAGGCATCCTAAATCAGATCCATACTTCTGTGTGGAGTGTGCTAGGTCTGGATGCTTCAAGACTATAACATTATTTATAGCCTCCACCTTCTTGTATACTGCACCCAGCTTGGCCTTCTCATCTTTTAGCTCATGCTACAACTGGGTGCTGATTAGTTTTTCTTGACTAAGCTCCTTGGCCCTTATAGCTAGTTCTTCCTCTTTCTTCTTTAGGTCCTCCTATAGATATTTGATTTTATCGTTCCACCTAAAGAGTCTAGCCTTGATTTCAACAAAGATCTTGTTCAGTGAATTGCACAACTATTCATCCGAGAGCTGCTGAGAGTTCACCATGAGGTTGTATTTTGTTGGCATTTGAAATTTTATTATTTCCTAGTGGCTTACCTCAAATTTCAGCTCATCAAGATGGGACTTAATTTCCCATGAGATCATCTTCTTCATTTGTGAGTATGTAGCCTCCTTGTCAAAAGATGACATGGCTACGAGCTCTTCTTCCAGAATCGTACTTTATAACCATGGGCAAAACAATTTAATGGGGTCATCAATATAAACCATCCCTTGCCTCTCCTCCCTTGTGTGCCTTCAGTGTTGCCATGGTCCTTTTCCACGCTCTCCTCCTTCTCATTTAACATTGGCTCAGCGTTGTGCTTCAACTTCTCCTCTTCCAAGGTTTCAATGGCCTTTATTTCTTCTCTCTGTCACCTTGGGTATATGATCCACCATAAGGCTTGGATATTTCTACGTCTGTGTGCCATCTTCCTCACTTCTCATGTCTTGGGCACCTCTCCCTTCTAGGATATCCTTGCATCATGCGAAGAGGAACCCCTGATCCTCCTCTCCAACCTTCATCATCTGAATCAGGTATGTTGAAAATAGGTAGCTCTTGTTCCTTTCTAGCCTTGTCTTCCCCACTAACATCTTCTTTGCTATCATTTTATTCGCCTATGTGCTTATCCAAAATTCCAGTTTCTTTCGAGGTCATCTCCTCCTCTAGCCTCTGCTTCTTCCTAACTGGGGATTCCAGTGTAGGTGACTCTATTTATTATTCTCCCAAGGACTCCTTCTTTGATGGCTTTTCTAGTTATGGAGTCTTTTCCTTGACTAAGGGCCTCTTCTTATGTGAATACATTCTTGTCCTAGTGCTTGTCTCAGGGGAGCCTATTGCCTGTGTTTCTACAAAACTTGGTATTTTCTTCTCTATCTCCTTTTTCAACTACTTAGGCATGGATCTCTTCCTACCAGTTGGATCCCTAGGCATAGACACCTTGTTCGCTAGTTATGTGCCCTTCTTCAATTTGGGTCTTATGTGGAGGTACATGCACTCTGTGGATCCTCCTGTAATGGGAAAGGTCATGGGCTTTGTCATTTATACTTCATGCGACACGTACCTCTCCATGTACATGCCCTTACCAGGGTAGACCAACCCTTTGCACATTTCCCTGTACTCCTGATCTAGATTACCAAGGTCTAGTTTCATCTTCCTAAACTCTTTAAACCTATTTACTCCCACTTGGAAGTATTGAGCTATGAAGGTGAAGGGGAGCTTGCACCATGGGCTCCATATCTCATCCATTAGTTTGAACCTGCCTAGGAAGAAATGTTGGTACAAAGTGAATTCAGCTTCTCCTTTAGTGGATGCTAGTAATTATTAAGGAATCCTCCATTCTACCCTGAATGTGTTCCTTAGGTGCATATACCATTTCTCTAGGTGTGCCTTGTGTACAGTTGTCATGGAGTCACGCGTGTATTTTTCAAATATTTTTATGGGCAAAGGGTCCTTAGCTGGGTACTCCCATACAATTTTTTTTGATGCATCAAGTACTCCAATCTCTGAAAAAATAATTGTCAGTAGGACATTACCAGACAAGATCCTGTCTCCTTCTTTCACGCAACTTACAATGTCATCTGTGATGAATGCAAATAAGTTGTAGATGGTGCCTTATGTAAATTTTATGCAAACATGTAACCATGGCTTATTGACCTGGGTCCATCTCTCCTAGCCATTTAACTTGGTCACGAAATGCATAGCCATTTTCAATACTAGTTCCTTGATGTCTGTGATATCATAGTATCTTGACACCTTTTTGTATTCATAGGTATCAATAGTCTCCTTAATTGCCTCTTTATCACCTAGGTTGTCTTCCAAATAGTCTCCTTCATAGATGAGGCCTATGAAATCTAAGATGAGTTGAGGGGTAATGTGCATCTTGTGCCCCGCAAAATGGAAGTAGTCCTCATGCACACGTTGCATTAACCATTGATAGAGGTGCTCATGCTTCCTAAAGTAAGGAAACTCACAGAGTTGCAATAACCCTACCTTTTCCAACTTGACATTCATGTCATTGTTATAGATGTGAAAGCCCTCTGGTGTCCTTCTATTTGTTGGGCACACTAGCTCCAATGCCATCTCCTTCTCAATCATGCTCATATGATGATTATAGTCATTTACAGACATGTTCCTTAGTTGGGACTCCCACTCCTTCCCTAGCATTACTCCATCTGGGTACTACATTTCTGCATACCACTCTTCATTTGTATATGTGTCAATTTCTTATTGTTTGGCTTTTCCCTTGCCCTTGTTAGGTGTGCTAACTAGTTTCTTGGGTGCCATTATCTAGGTTCACTTCTTACATTAATCACTTCATGTAACTCTGTTCTTCCACTCTTTCCCACCTTAGATCTCGAATTTGTGAAGAAAATTCCTTAAACTCGTGCCCTAGTTCTTCAAACCCTAGCTGGGATAATCATTTCAAAAGATGACACCTTCTCATAACTCTGTTATGCCCGGGAAATCCTTCTTTTTCTAGTTCGTAGATCCAAAGTAGTCACCGAAGCTCAATCTCTTTAAAAAAAATTCTTCATAGGGATCAGTTTTTGGAAGCCCTAGTTTGTGAAAATGTAAAAAGCACTTCTTTCTCCTTGTACACAAAGCGAATAATGAAGTTCCTCGACCCTCTATTTATAGTTTTTCCCCTTTTTAAGCATTAAATGCTACTTCACCTACCACCATAATTTTTACATTTAATGTATATTTTTCAAATAAAGTCTAAATTTAGCACTTTAACTCACACGTTTGACCCTACGTGAGTAATATTCCAACCTTCTAGTGTGCAACCAATCCATCTAGACAAGAGAATCTTGCGAGTGCATCACCGGTGCCAAAGGCATTTCTTCTGTCCTAATTTATTCTCTTGCCTACCTCATGTTCCTTATGTGCTTTTTCCTCCTTTGTACGTGGGATGTGAGAGTAGCCTTATCTTGACATTAATCATCCTTTTCCATCTTTTCTTTCCATGCACCTCTTTCAACAGGGCCATTCAACCAGGTTTTTCAACACAACTTCCTTGGCACTTTACCCATGCTCTTCTTCACATTACTCCACCCCACACTAAAATGATGCACAGTCCTCTACACACTCAAAAATATGCAAATACTAATAAGGGTTACCAGCACCCAAAGTACAAAACAAAATAACAACACAAAAAGGGAAACACAAGAAAAGAAATGTATAAAGGAAATTCTAAACTAACTAGCAAAACTACCTTATTTACAAACATCAAGGAGACTTATTTATAGTAGGGCTTCAACCTACTCCCATTGAAGTGTCTAGGTAATTTCATTCCATCGAGCACTTGTAACTGGCACGCACCTGAGTCAAGGATGTACGAGATTTTATAGGGACCTAACTAATGGACCTTCAACTTCCTAGGATGGTGTAGAAACTTAGAATCATATAGTAAAACCATCTGCCAAACCTCAAACTTATTGTTTCTGATGTGTCAATCATGCCATGATTTTTGCTTTTCTTTTTCTACTATTTGGCTCCACTTGGCAAGTGATCATATTTCATCCAGATTCATCAGTTCATCAATTCTTTCTTCCATCACTTGCTCATCAGCCATCCCTCCTACGTGCACTATTCATAGAGAAGGTAACATGAATTCAATTAGTAGAACAGCTTCTGCACCAAAAACTAATTGAAATGGTGTGGCTTTGTTTAGCCTTTTATAAGTTGTCATGTAAGCCCATAATACGGCTGATACCTTGTCATCCTAATCTTGTTTTCTGACATCACAAACATTGGTTAGGGTATGACTCAGTATTTTGTTAAATGCTTTTGTGGTTCCATTTTTTTGTGGGTGATAAGGGGTAGTCTTGTGATGAGCTACCATGAATTCTGCTAATAGGATCCTCATAGTCTCATTTAAGAAATGTGTACCCCTATCACTAGTTAAACTTAAAGGGCACCTATACCTTGTGATAATGTTCTCCCATAAAAATCTTGCCATTGTGGCTACTGTGTAGTCTTTAGTTGGAGTTGCCTCTACCCACCTTGTCAAATAGTCTATGCAAGTGATTACATAACATGATCTAGTCCTACGCGTTGCTGGTGTAATAGGGCTTATGAAGTCTATTTCCCATTTCTCAAAAGGTTCAACACTAGGGATAGGGCACAAAGGCATTTCATCTCTCCTTCCTAGTTTGCCAATGTTCTAGAAATGGTCACATGCCTTATAATATTCTTTACAATCCTTATACAGAGTTTCCCACCATAATCCTACCATTAAAATATTATGCACGGTGGTGTCACCTGCATAATGTGCACCTGCACTTCCTATGTGTGCTTCCTCTATGATGGAAAGGCACTCATGCTCTAGTACACATCTACGTAAAACTTCATCATGCCCTAACTTGTACAAGTCCCCACTGATTAACATGTAGGGCGCAATGCATATGGCTAGTTTCTTTCTTTCTAATGCCTTCATCCCTTTTGGCACCACACCTTATTTTAGGAATACCGTAATAATCTCCAAATCTAAGGGTGCGTGCCATAACCTAAAAATTTACACATCTGTCAAAACCTCTTCAATACTCTGCATGTCCTCCCTTGAATCAATCCTTAATAGATGATCAGGTCCACAATTACTTTTTCCAGGCTTCACAACTACCGTAAACTCAAACTCTTGAAATAATATCACCCACCAACATATGTGCCCTTGTAGAATGGGGATTTTCACTAAGTACTTTAATGTCATGTGGTCAATGTAGAATATAAAGGGTGTTTCCAGTAGATACTATATGAACTTAAAAAGTGCGTAGATCATTGACAATGCTTCACGCTCAGTTGTGGTATAATTCTGCTCTGCTGGTGTCAACTTCCTACTTTTAAAACATAGAGGGTGATCGACAATTACTTCACCTAGTTGTGCAAGCACTGCTCCAATGGCAGTTCCTGAGGCATCTACATGAACATGGAAGGGATTGTCCCAAGAGGTAAAATGTAATATAGGTGTTGTGACAAGCCTATCCTTTCATGTGTCAAATGCCTTCTGATGCACCTCTCCCCAATGGAAGGCACTTTTATGTCTGAGAAATTCTTCTAGAGGCGTTGCTATCTTGGCATACCCCCTAATGAATTTCTTGTAATAACCCATATACCCAAGAAATCCATGCATTGGGCTTTGGCTAGTAGGTTCCCCCAATCCCATAAAAACTACAACCTTGGCAGGATCTACTAGCAAGCCCTCCTTATATATGATGTGCCCTAATAAAGTCCCAAAGGGTGTAGCAAAGACACAATTTTTAATGTTGAGAGATATCCTTAACTACCGACATCTCTCAAACATCAGCCTCAAATTATCATAGTGGTCTTTCACTAGCCCATACACTGTCCAATCATCCAGATAAACCTGAAGGAATTTATGGATGAAGTCCTGGAATGCCTGAAACACTATGCACGAAAAAATAATAGGCACATTCTTCAACCCAAAGGGCATGACCATGTATGAAAAACTTCCCCATTCACTGGCAAAAGTTGTCTTCTCCTAGTCCTCCTTTTCAATCCGGACTTGGTGATACCCCAAAAATCAATCCGTAAAGGAATAGATTTCGTGCCTAGTGACTCACTCTAAGATTTCTTCAGTGAAGGGGGTTGGAAAAGGATTGATGACACAAAATACATTTAGATCCATATAATCCATGCATATCCTAATCCATCCATCCTTCTTGATGCTTATCACAGTTGGAATTATCCATTTTGATTCTTCCATGACTTTAATGATTCCAGAAGCTATCATTTTGTCTATCTCTTCCTTTACTTTTACATGTAAATTAGGATTCATCCAATAGGGTCTCTTCCTAACCGGGTGCACACCATCCTTCAACTTTATCCTCATCTCCCCCAAGGAATGGTGGATGCCTTTGAGCTCATGGTACTCATGCAAGTATAAATTATCAAATTCATGCAAAATACCTATGATCTTAGAGACTTGCTTCTTTGATTGATCTCTAATGATAGCTTCCTGAGGTTCCTCTTCTGAGACATTGTTAACCTGCTTTGTCTTTAAAGGCTCATGGTAGGTGCACGTGCAAGCATCAGCATTGTCCACTACCTTGTGTGTCCCCATAGAATGGTTAACATCCAAGCTCTCTTCTTCCTCTCCATCAATAACATATACTAATTTCCATTTCTCCTTTTCCAAGCACGTGCTCTCAAGCTGGATCTCTTCTACTTCTTCTAATTCTTCTTTAAAGCATTCCTCCAAACCTGGTCCACCTAGCAGTTCCAACAGCCTATCTTCTGCCATGGCACTATCCCCCATGGTAAGGTGCTTAACAAACTATAATGCCTTATCAACTGATGGCTTGGTACTTCGATACTCAAACATTTGAATGAGGTCATCTGCTAGCTCTTACCAATTTCCTGTTTGGAGGTGTGTCTCAGAATGTATGTACCATGTGCGTGTGCAACCCTGTAGTGTAGAATATAACTTGTACACCTAAAGGGATGGTGGCAAAGCTTCCATGCCTTCTCTCTAGACCTTCTCACAAGATTGGATGTGGAAAGAGGTGGGTTCCTTACCATGGTAGTCCTTGATGGTGGTGAGCATGTTGCTTCTAGAAAACCTGACAGAGAGAGAAATTCTCATCTCGCACCATTCCAAAAGGCTCTCCTGAAGTGTATCCCACCACCGTGCCACTGTGCTTATTAGGACATAACTTAACATCCCCCTCTATTCCTTATCCTCCTTCCACTGAGCTTCCATCTCCTATAAAAAGATCTCAAGGAAAGCCCCACCTGAATACTTAGGTAATTTTTTTTCTCCTAGGCACCGGACTATAAGCACATTTGTTACTTTTGTTACCGATCCTCTCAAATTTCATCTGATCAATGCATAATTCACATGCACCCAATTATCACATGCTAGGATTGTGGTGTCACTTACTGACTTAGCATCCTCAAAGTAGATAACTCCATCGATAGGATGAATTATCTCTAGATCCCTGATTGAGTACACATATAACCTATCTAGGAATTCTTCCCCCAAAGGTTCAGTATAGGGTGTTGAATTCCCATCAAAAAAGGGTATAATAAACCACTCCTCCTTATTTTCAAAACTAATGTACCCCTTATTGAACCGAAGATTAGCATTGATCTTGTAACACCATGGGTGCCCAAGTAGTGCTGGGAAATTTTCCACCTCAGCAAGTGCCAAGACTTCAAAGTCTCTAGTAAACTTAGCTCCCTGGATAGTGATAGTTGTATCCCTTAAGAAAACAATGGGTATCACCTTCATTTTTTTTCCATATACAACACATTCGAGGATGGTTGTAATTCAGGTCTTCCCATCTGGTGCCAAGCATCCAATGTGAGAACATTGAACTCCACTCCTGTGTCAATGAGGATATTACTAAGGAGCGATCCATCTATGACTACATCCAATGTGATCTCCTTGTCATAGTCAAAGCTGTGAGGGGGAAGGTTTACATGCAGGATCTGTCTCTCACGCTCTTCCTGGGTGCATGGTACCTTCTCCCTCAACCATGCTCCTAGCAAGGGAATAACATTCTCTTTCCTTAGCATTTTACATACTTCCTTGACCTCATCTAGGTCATATTTTGGTGCCTCGACCTTCCTCCTTTGTTCCTCCCTCCTAGATTGCTCCTTTAGACATTAGATTTCTCCTTGTAAAATCTAAATGACATCCATCGTATCTTGATATACTTCCTTTTAATGTGCAGGGTCTAAGTACTTCCCATGAACTACTTCCTCTCTTGAAACCAAGGTCCTCTGCCTTGGTATTTATTTTGTGCGTGTGACCTCTACTCTTGTTTTTACTAAAATAGGTTCCAACCTTGCATCACATGTTACCCGCGGCATCCATTGTGTGTTTGTCTTCTTGATTCTTACCATTGCAGCACCCTTTTCTTTCTATTGCTATTGATTTATGTTCTCAAACAACTCTAGGCATTCCTCATACTTTTGATTCTTTCCACATGATGAGCATTGCAATAGGTCTGGGCACTCCCATTTATAATGTTGTATAGACCCACAATTAAAACAGGTTCCACATGGGAACTCACTCTTTCCTCCCCCTTGGTTACCATGACCATGGAATCCTCTGTGAAATCCCCTTCCACGCGTGCCACCATCTACACACTCCTCATAGTGGTGATCATCATCCTTAGAAATACTGCAATGCTTATTTAGCGCACTCCATGATCAATGGCCTCATGGATCTGATCAATGAGCCTATAGTCCTTAGTATCATGGGTTGTAGAAGTGTAAATTTTACAGTAGAAAGACACATTCTTCTAGATTACACACTGTAACTAAGGGCATCTACTTGCATCATGGTTCCCATGAAAAATTTCATAGTCTACTATCACGGCGTGTACTACCCTCCAGGGACAACTACCCTTGACATGCCCCTCTACTTCACAATCTATGCATGATAAACCAATGCAAGTCTCATGGGCTGAGTTTGCAGATAATTTTTCTAGCTGCTTAGCCATAGTAGAAATTCGAGCCTCCAGGAATGGGCTAACTCTAGTATCAACACTACCAATAGCTTCGACATGTAGAGCAGCTTCTAATGCCTCGTGCGGGTCTGTGAAATTTTTATGAGATAAGGCCCTCCTAAAAGGTGTGATAAAATCCTCCAATAAACCACTAAGCATGCTATGAAGGGTGAATATCATAAGATAACTTAGATAAGAGATTTTTAAAACATGCATCATACTCCCACACTCTCTCTACCATTCCCTATTGAATCTCCTTCAGAGTGTTGATGCTCTTCTGTTTAAACTCATAGATGTGGAATTCTGCCAAGAAGGCATTCTTTAAAGTAGTGTAATCCACCATTGTTTGATGGGGGTAATATTTCCTATACAAGCTATTTGCATGCCCCTGCAACGTTTTTACAAATTAACTAGCCTTCTGCTCTAAGGTTGTGATCCCCTTTGCCCACCATAACAGCTCACACTTTTGAACATGCTCCGTAGCATCCTTAATACCTACGTAATATGGTAAGTGTAATGACATCTCAATGAAGACTTGAGGAGGTAGTTGGGACCCTTGTCCTCCTGAGCTAGTGCCTTGGTTTCCCCTGGTGTTCCCTCTACCGCCAGATCCACTAGGTCCACTAGGTCATGTCCCTCCTAACCCATTAGATCCACCAAAAACACCAAAACCACTAGGTTATGTAGTAGTTATGCCAAGTGTCCCCAAGGTTCCGTTGAACTGTGTGCTGACGGTTTGTGATAATGCCCCACTACCACTATTATACCCTGTACCACTCCCAGATGTGAGATTGAAGGCTTGTATACATGCTCCTTGTCCAAAGAATCCTCTGAATACTAGGATATGTGTAACCATAGAAGTAGGAACTGAAAAATTATACCTCCTAGTCTCAGATCTGTCACTTCCACTGATTCCAACTGGGTCAATGATACTCCTTGTTCTAGAAAACCAAGCGCTAGGGTTTGGTCACTGGGTGGGTTCAGATACATGCCAACGACTCTTCTTTCTTCGCATAACAAACTCTCACCAGAAGCTGAAAGGGTCTCTCTTATGCACTTGCCAAGATGGGGTATCACAGACTACTCAAGTTCCACATCCTCCATGTGAACCTCAACTCCTTACCACAACATCTGTCTCCATAGATCCATCACACTTGCAGCCTCGCATTGTCTAGAAATATCTCTTTCACACGCTTCACTATACTTGAACCATCTCTCCTCTCTTTCCTTCTCCGTCATAATATCTTCCATCTTCCTCCACCCTATCTCCCTCGCCCAATGCTCAGAATGGTTTAGGTGGCCATTGGAAATGCCTCTAAACCCAAAGTAAAAACCAGGATCTTCATTTCCAGAGGCGTAACATGTAGAAATGATCCTCTGGGTTCCCACAAAAATTCAAACGTAGTAACTTCTGGGAAAGAATATGTGGAAATAGCATACTCTAGAGTGTTGCTAGCCAGCACACATTCCCACCAATGATCCACAACACGAATCCACATAAAATCTACATCCTGTAGCCTCTGGTAATCTTCTCGGTTCTAGGTGCACGATCTAGAATACCAGCTTGATCTTGTAACACCATGAACTGTTGTTACTTTCTCTTGAGCATACAAGTGTTGATATGTGATTTCTTGTAAAAGGATGTGTTCCTCGATTTAGAAATCATGCTTGATATGTACTGTAATTTCTTTGTAGATTACAAATCTTGACTGAGTCAGAATGTGATTAGAATCTTTTATTTATTTCATTTTGCATCCGAGTTTAGTCTGATCTCGGAATGAATTATAGAGTTATCCATCTATAAGATCTAGTCTTGGATTAGTGGAATTGATCCAAGTAATGCTTAAAGTTTGTTCATGATGAATTAAATCACAGACCTTGAACAGGTTGCAAGGTCTAGAAGCATTTAATAAGCTAGTCAGGAGTATGACTCAGGTTGATCGAGTAAAATGAATTGGTTCCCGATATGGAAGTATATCTGGAAGGTCTCGATCGTGGACCAGGTAATAATTCGGTTACATACGATTCTGCAGTAGAACAGGAGCTAACCCTGTTCAAGAAGGTATGAGGTAGGTCTTTTCTGAGTGTACAGAATGTAGACCTAACTGGAATTAGTAAATGATTAATAACCTAAGACTAAACCTAACCTAGGGGTTAGATTAGTGTTAATCTAACCTAGACCTAGGCTATGTGTTAATGTCCTAAGTTAGTATCTATGTGTGATATGGTTAGAATGAGTATTATCCTAAATTCTAACCTAAGATACTAACCTAACTATGATCAAGAATGTAAAGGGGCCTATGGAGGGGTGTGAACCATGGGCGGTGTTTTCTATTTTATTAAATGCTTGGGATAAGGATGAAGGACAGGTCTTGGCGGAGGTTTTGGGAACGGCTAACCTGTGCCGACATGGCAGGTCACCAAAACTGGAAATGAACTTGGGATTTTATTTGACTGTCGCCAACTTTGGTGGTCGGTGGAAGTGGAGTTTGAGCGGGAAAGTTGGTGAATTTACATTCAATGCTCTCGGTAGACGAGCTCAGAAATCGCGAGAAGGAATGTAAATAGGAAGTTTGTTGGTTTGTTTGGCTTATCGCGATTTTCAGTTTTTCTTCTGCCTGTTCACTGGTTCTTCGCACTAGTCTTCTTTGTGTTGCATGGCAAGCATGAGGTTATCTAGCTCTTTTCTCTGGCAAGGAGAGTATATATGTTTTGGAGATAGCAAAATTTTGTTGGTCGCTCTAACTTGGAAAAGGAAAAGGAAGTCTGAGCTCTTCCAATGGTCTGCTTCGGAAATTTGAGCAAAAATCCAGGCATGTTAGGCCCTAACCTTTAAAAATCTTGCTGTCTTTCAAGTGATTTCATTAGAACAACTCTGTTCAAATGATTTATGGAATTAGATGTTTATCTATGGATGTATTGTGTGATTTTTCTTGGTTCAGTATCTCTTCTGGTTCGAATCTTCATTTATCCTTTGTTGGGTGTTTATTAAAATCGAACTATGGCATTATTTTCTTGTGTTTGCATTCTGGCTTAATTATGCGAAACATGTGAAATGTGTGAATGCTCGACCTGTTCGGCGTGAGCCCATGAATCGTTCCTGTGATGGGTATAGGCCATTGATTGTCTATCAATTTTTGGTCGTTGATTCTTGTTTTGGAAACAGTCGGAAGAAACATTGATGGAACTGTTTGTTTGTTCAGTGTTATGAAATCTTTGTAGGCTCTGTCGTGGGTTTTGATGATGGTAGTTATTGATACTTTGTGGGTTTCGTTCTGTCTTTCAAATTTGTTTGGGAACAGGTAACTATTGTGTTACAGTAGTCATTACGACCCAAGGGAAGTTGTTTTTCCTTGTTATTGTGGTAACGGGATTTAACCCGTTGACAATATACAATATGGATAAATGTATTTTTTATTTAAACAACTTTGTGGAGTCCTCGGAATGAAATCGGTATTTGATTTGCTTACACTTGATTTGTTCTGAATGCTTTCCATAGATGGCATAGAAGGATTCATTAACTATTTGTTTTTATCTATACTGTTGTTGGGTTCTGCGGTTATTGGTATAAACCCGTTTACAGTATGCAATGTATATATATATATATATATATTTATGTTTGTTTTAATCTGAACAACTCTGTGGAGTCGATGGAATGATTTGTATATATATTTGATCCACTGTTCTAGTTGAATATAAATGAATATTGGGAAATGTTGTACCAATGACCTAAGGGAATAACTTGTATTTCAATCACTGTTATTCTGTAAGAGTACCTTCGTGTCGCAAGGATTTTGTGGTACAGATTCTCTTGGTATATTTTTGCGTCTTCAGTCTGTGCAAATTTGTGTAAAAGATTGGCAAGGATTCAGTCGGATTCCTTGTTTTGAAATCAGTAATTGGAATTGCTTGCCTGATTTTTAATAAGCTCCGTTGATGGGCTTAGATGGAATCGTATGTAATTATTTGACTTGTTACTCTTGTTCAGATTCATATGAATTCTTGGAAGATAACCTGTATTGTTTTGTACCTTATTGAACCTGATTTTTGGGACACTGTCGTTTTGTCACTGTTCCTTGAGTATGGATAATTATCTTGTGTCCTGGCTCTGTTGAAGTGAGTCGCGAATACCATACTTAGATTTGAATGCGCCCAGGTGAGTATAGTTATGTTATGTTCCTTCCTGTTTATTTCAGTCCGATTGAGACTGGTCATGTATCGGAGATTCTGTGTGGTCATCCTGGCATGGCCCTTAGGAAACTTCAAATTGCTTAAAGCAATGAAGTCTGTTGTTGACAGCGATATGCCAGAGGTTCTTTGATTTCAAACTTGGATCGAAAACCTTGCTGTGTTTAAAAGGAACTAGTATTGAGCTATAGGTTGATATATGGGATTGATGACGTGTTAGCTACTGTACAGGAGTTTTGCTGTGTTCTTTTTATTTAAAACAACAATCCTTCTTGTGGCTTGTCGAACTTGTTGGTATACATACTGGGTGAATGTTTTCCATATGTGGAGACGGTACAGTAGTGAACTTATATGAAAGGGGGTATGAATGATATGTTCTTTCTCTTCTATTATTATAATAATGGTAGAGATCTGTCTAACAGTTGGTATTGCTTTTGTAACATATTGGTGGAATCACGATTTTCTATGATATTCCATTTCTGATGAAAGTAACGATTTGTTCAATATTGCTGATCTTGGATTCAAGAGGATTGTTCTAATACTTTCGTTCTTTGATTCTTAATATTTGATGAAATATTAGAGAATTGAGTAAGACTATTTTGTAACAATGATAGAGTTACACATTTGTAGACATTTTGTATTACAAAGGCATAGTCTGAATATGTTTACTTGTTTGGATAATTGATCTCATTTAAACAGGGTGTTTAATGAAAACAATTGATGGATTGCAATTGTTTTAAAAGTTAGTGCTTATCATGCTCAGTTCATCGAACTGACTCATGTTGACTATTTTTGCAGATGGTTGCCGTAAGTGGTAAAAGCAATGCAGATCTGGCAGGATGATCAGATTATTTAATTTGTTTCATAATGAATTACAGCTTGATTATATAAATGTATTGTATGTGGAAAGATGTTTCTTTTCCGTTAAGCATTGTATCAAGTATGTTGCTTGCATAAAATGTAATTGTATAATTTTGAAAGGAATGGAAATAAGTGTTTGATACTTATGTGTTGTATTCTATTTTTGATAGTTGACCTTCTTCGGTTTATATACCAGAATGGCAATGATATCTTTGTAAAATTTTGGATGCTTTTGTGATTGACAATGAAAGCTTACAAGAAAATGTGGTTGAATTCATATGTGTTTTTAGCAGATCTTATTGTTCTAGCGAAAGCAATATTGAATTTAAATAATTGTCTTTCTAAAAGATAGGTTAAAAATGAACCTAAGCAGAACGCTAAACAAGATGGATTAAATTACTAATCCCTAGTCCTGAGTATGACAGGACAATATTAAATTGGATTCTTAATCATTTATATCCTTATACTAATAAGTATGATATAAATTCAGTTAAGAGAACTGATATAAATCAAATGAAGTTCGGATGGAAATCTCATGTGAAGGTTATGAGATATTGTCCAATTCTGTTGTTTAGAATCAGGTGTATTCTAATGACTCCTTGATGAGAGCTTGACCTTAATACCTCTACCATGTAATGGGTTTTATAGAGGAGGGTCATCTTAAGACGAAGAATCCAGGGATCGGAAAGGCTAACCTTAGGGAGAAGTTGTTAAAGTAATTTAAACTCAAGTGCGTAACGCATGTTGTTGAGTAGATCTTTTCGAGGCGGATTTAAAGGTTGACGACACAAGCCAACTGCAGGGTTGTACCTCCGAGAAGATTAGGATCTTCTTGAAGTTACAACAATGCAGGTGACTTATGGCGACACCCTTTGCATTGATCGCTAAGATTTACACTTTGATCTCGCACGAGTTACTCAGGGTCCGATTATGAACGTGGTCATGTTATAAGGCTGCCTAGGAGATTCGGGGTGTCATGACACACTGGTTGAACTGCAAGGTTGAACCAGTATGTCACCATATCCCTAGTCCTCGTGGGAATCCATATAACATTATCACCTTGATAATCTACCTCCGAGTGATTCGGTTGTGAAAGGAAGGACTGACAGTAGTCAGTGTAGGACATTCTATATAACATAAGAATGGAGTGAAGGACGTATTCCAGATTGACGAGTATGCTGTTAAGGAATACGAGACATAAAAAGTATGTTTCAAATCTTTCGCCAAAGTATCGCAAGCTGCTGATTGCGTTGTCCTAATTCACCTAGTCTAAGGGATGAGATGCTGATGAATAATAGTAACGATTATTCAGTTAGGTTCCTTGGACAGAGCATTCTGAATCCCAGAGTAGGGAAGAGAACCGCAAGAGTAAAGTGTTAACTAAAAACACCAACTCTTTTTACTCATGAATAGATCGGTAGATTACCGAGTCATGGAATGAATAGATCAGAGGTACTCCGAGTCATTACAGCTGCATATGGTTGTCTGTTATATGAATGGTTATTTGATTTGTGAGTTCTAAATTATGTATTTAGAACCAGGATGCAATTATCAAAAATAATAAAAATTCACTTGTTCTAAGGTATAAAATGGGGATGTTACATCTTGGTATCAGAGCTGAAGGTTGCAGCTCTTGGACCTATTGAGTCCATAATCTGATAAAAACCTGAATTTTTCTTGTAACAGAAAATGGTTAGAACAAGGGGGAACGTTGCGAATAATGCTCCACCTGAAGGAGGAGCGGAAACAACCCAGAAACTGGATGAGATCCTTGCTGCCCTGTTGGACACAAGAGATCGCTTGGCTGTACTTGAACAGCAGGTGATGGGAAATGAGGAGGATGAAGAAGCTGATAATAATAATCAGCAACCTCCTGAGGACAACCCCAACATGGGTGTTGATATTAATGCTGGGAATGCACCTGTCCAACCAGAAAACAAAAAGGCCAGATTGGCAGCAGAACTCACTAATGATATAAAAAGGATAAGTCCACCTAAGTATGATGGCACCACATTAGGAGATGGAGCTGAGAACTGGCTCAGCGAAATGGAGAAGTACTTTGCAATAAGGAACTTCTCAGAGGAAACCAAAGCTATTTGGGGAGCCTATCAGCTTTCACACGAAGCATCTTCGTGGTGGGATAGCCGAAAAGCTGAGCTAAACATTGATGAAACCAATATTACTTGGGATCAATTTAAAGGCTATTTTAGGCAACGTTGGCTGCCACAACTTTTCTATGATCAGAAAATGACAGAATTTCAGAACTTAGCTCAAGGGAAGCTAACGGTAACTGAATACTGGGAGCGGTTTACAAAACTCCTCAAGTATGTACCGCAGTATCAAACTGACGAAAAGTTCAGGATACGGAAATTCATCATGGGATTGAATCCTATGATAGGGGGAGAGGTCGATGTTCACAGTCCAACCACTATGGAAGGAGTTGTTGAAAAGGCCATAAGGCAAGAACAGAAATTAAAGGCTATTTCTGCCCATAAGGAGGAAGTGTGGAAGAAGACTGCAAACCCTTCTTCAACCTCTCTTGCACCCAGAAAAGGACCATGGAAAAAGTTTGGAAACAAGAGTAAGTTTCCAGGAGATAACAATAAGAAAGCAGCAGTAAATAAGCCTGCTGGAAACGTAAAGGATAATTTTGCTAAAAATTATAATAATGGGCAGAAGCCCTATGGAGGACAGCGTGACAATTACAAAACTGGAGGCAACTTTGAGCCTAAAAAGGGACCAGTAGGAGGCTGCTACAATTGTGGTAAAGATCACTACGCAAATCAGTGCCCTTTGAAGAAGGATGATCGTAATCAGCAGCATAAGATACATGCTGCAGTAGCGGACAAGCAAGCTGAAAAGCAAGTGACACCTATAGAAGTTCTGGGTAAGTTATTCGGCATACCTGTCACTATTCTTTTTGATACGGGAGCTACTGAATGTTTTATATCTAATAAACTTGCTTCTAAACTTAAAAGAAAAGCTGGAAAAATGGATAAATCTTGGACTGTACAGTATGGTAATAATTCTGTTCATACAGTGAGTATGTGTCTTTTTGGGGCAGTCCTTGACTTACCTAACTTTTCCACGGAAGTTGATCTCTATGTCGCACCTTTAGGATCGTATGACATTGTGATCGGTGTCAATTGGTTAGCTGACCATAAAGCAAAAGTAGACTGCTATGAAAAGAACATAAAATGTTTAGATGATCAGCTGGAATCAGCAGAGATTCAAGGTGTGAAACGAGAAATTTCAGTTAGAAAACTGTCAGCTATGCAGCTTAAAAAGGCTAAAAATAAAGGATGTACCCTTTATGCGGTAAAGATATCTGAATCTTCAGAAGAAGATGATGATTTAATGAAACAGTTCCCTCTTTTACAAGGTTTCAGGGATGTTTTTCCTGAGGAATTACCAGGGTTACCACCCAAGAGAGAATTTGACTTTACCATTGAAATCAAGCCTGGAACAGAACCTATATCCAAAGCGCCTTATCGGATGACTACTACTGAGTTAGTCGAGCTTAAAGCACAGTTACAAGAGCTTTTGTCTAAAGGATTGATTAGACCAAGTGTTTCACCTTGGGGAGCACCTGTGATATTTGTGAAAAAGAAGGATGGAACACTAAGGCTGTGTATTGATTATCGGATGTTGAACAAAGCAACAGTCAAGAACCGATATCCACTTCCTAGGATCGACGATCTGTTTGATCAGATGCGTGGAGCAGCGGTTTATTCTAAGATAGACCTTCAATCTGGTTATCATCAGTTAAGGATTAGAGAGGAAGATATTCATAAAACAACTTTCCGAACAAGGTATGGACATTATGAATTCACAGTTCTACCCTTCGGGTTAACTAATGCACCCGCAGCCTTTATGAATTTAATGAACAATATTTTTCAAGAATACCTGGACAAGTTTTTACTTGTATTCTTGGACGATATTCTCATTTATTCTAAAAGCGTTGAGGAGCACAATGAGCATTTGAAGATAGTTTTGGGAATTTTGAGAAAGAGGAAGTTGTATGGTAAGTTATCCAAATGTTCTTTCTTTGATTCAGAAGTTCACTATTTGGGTCATGTTATAAGTAAAGAAGGAATTGCTGTAGATCCTTCAAAAATAGTGGCAATAACTGAGTGGCCTGCACCAAAGAATGTGCATGAAGTAAGAAGCTTCATGGGTCTTGCTGGTTACTATAGAAAATTTGTAAAGGATTTTTCTAAGGTAGCTGCACCAATAACTTCATTGCAAAAGAAGGATAAGAAATTCATATGGAATGATAAGTGCGAAGCGGCTTTCAAAAGTCTAAAAGACCAGTTGACTTCTGCACCTATATTAGCTGTACCAGACCCTAATGGGAGTTTTACTGTTGTAACGGATGCTTCTGGGGAAGGCCTTGGAGGTGTTTTGTTACAAAATGATCAGGTCATAGCATATGAAAGTAGAAAACTTAAGTTACATGAGCTGAATTATGCCCCTCATGATTTGGAACTTGCTGCCATTGTTCATGCACTTAAAGTCTGGAGACACTATTTACTTGGGAAACCTTTTGAGTTGAAAACTGATCACTTAGGACTGAAATATATTTTTACTCAGCCCAATCTTAACGCCAGACAGAGAAGGTGGTTAGAATTTTTATCACAATATGACTTTGATATTAGCTATATCAAAGGGAAGGAGAATAGAGTAGCTGATGCTCTAAGTCATAGGAGGCACATTTCTGCCCTTATAACAGTAAGAACTCAGTTTAAAGACGAGGTAAAAAGTGCTTCAGAATCAGATGCATACTTTCAGCAAGTAAAAGCAGCACTTGCTGCAGAACCTAAGGATATAAGGTATAAAGGTTTTCATTTTGATAATGAAGGAATCTTGCGTTATGAAAACAGGGTATATGTACCTATGCTGAACGATTTGAGAAAGAAGTTGTTAGTTGAATTTCACAATTCACCTTTCTCTGGACACCCAGGTATCACAAAAATGCTTGCTGATTTGAAACAGCAATACTTCTGGAAAGGTATGAAAAAGGATGTGATTAATTTTGTGACTCATTGTCTGGAATGTCAGCGGGTGAAGGCAGAACATATGCACCCTGCTGGACTGTTATATCCTCATAGCATACCGCAGTACAAATGGCAAGTAATAACCATGGATTTTGTACAAGGACTACCTATGTCCAGGAATAAACATGATGTTATCCTGGTAGTTGTAGATAAACTGACCAAGGTAGCTCATTTCATCGCTGGAAATCTAAAGGATGATTCACCAGTGCTGGCCAAAAGATTCGTACACGAAATTTTCAGATTACATGGTGTACCAGAACTGATTATATCTGACAGGGATCCTAGAATGACGTCAAGGTTTTGGCAAACGCTTAACGCAGCCCTAGGAACGAAACTAAACTTCAGTTCTGCATATCATCCGGAAACGGATGGACAAACTGAGAGGGTAAATCAAGTGTTGGAGGACATGTTGCGAATGTATTGCATGGATCAACAGTATAAATGGGAAGAGTATCTTCCATTAGTTGAGTTCGCATACAACAACACTTATCATTCATCTCTTAAAATGGCACCATTTGAAGCACTTTACGGAAGAAAGTGCAGAACCCCTGTTAGTTGGGACAGTGTTGAGGATAGAGTGGTAATTGGACCAGAGATTCTCACAGAAATGGAACAGCAAGTTAAGCTGATTCGTGAACGATTAAAGGAAGCAGCGGATAGACAGAAGAGCTATGCTGACCTTAAGCGGGTTGATAAAAGGTTTGAGCTTGGTGATAAGGTTTTCCTTCGTGTTAAACCCAGAAAGAGTTCTATAACTTTTGGCAAGGCTGCCAAGTTGTCACCTCGATTTGTGGGACCTTTCGAAATTGTCGAAATAATCAATCCTGTAGCTTATCGTTTAGCATTGCCACCTGCTTTATCTCGCATGCATGATGTTTTCCATATTTCTTTGCTTAAGAAATACGTTTCAAATCTGTCACATGTTTTAAATTGGAATTCCTTGCAGGTCCAAGACCCAGGAATAATCGTGGTTAAACCCACACGAGTGCTGGAAACTCGCCATTTGCATTTAAGAAATCGTGATATACAGCAATGTAAGGTCCAATGGGACCAGTTTAGCGAAGAAAGTGCAACTTGGGAAAATCTGGAAGAGATGAAAATTGCTTTTCCTTCTCTTTTTCAACAGAATGAAATCTGTTGACAAAACATACTTTTATGAACTTATTATTTCTAAGTATTTATGAAAGCCAGATGAAGGCAGACTTTATTCAGGTTGAATAAAATGTGTTGTGACATTGATTTCTGGAACTATTCAAATATGGAAGTAGTCACATTGTTCGTGTACTAATAAATTGATTGACCTGAAGGTTAATTTAATATGTAATTCATCGGGACGATGAATCTTTTTAGGAGGGAAGCATGTAACACCCTGAACTGTTGTTACTTTCTCCTGAGCATACAAGTGTTGATATGTGATTTCTTGTAAAAGGATGTGTTCCTCAATTTAGAAATCATGCTTGATATGTACTGTAATTTCTTTGCAGATTACAGATCTTGACTGAGTCAGAATGTGATTAGACTCTTTTATTTATTTCATTTTGCATCCGAGTTTAGTCTGATCTCGGAATGAATTATAGAGTTATCCATCTATAAGATCTAGTCTTGGATCAGTGGAATTGATCCAAGTAATGCTTAAAGTTTGTTCATGATGAATTAAAATCACAGACCTTGAACAGGTTGCAAGGTCTAGAAGCATTTAATAAGCTAGTCAGGAGTATGACTCAGGCTGATCGAGTAAAATGAATTGGTTCCCGATATGGAAGTATATCTGGAAGGTCTCGATCGTGGACCAGGTAATAATTCGGTTACATACGATTCTGCAGCAGAACAGGAGCTAACCCTGTTCAAGAAGGTATGAGGTAGGTCTTTTCTGAGTGTACAGAATGTAGACCTAACTGGAATTATTAAGTGATTAGTAACCTAAGACTAAATCTAACCTAGGGGTTAGATTAGTGTTAATCTAACCTAGACCTAGGCTATGTGCTAATGTCCTAAGTTAGTATCTATGTGTAATGTGGTTAGAATTTGTATTATCCTAAATTCTAACCTAAGATACTAACCTAACTATGATCAAGAATGTAAAGGGGCCTATGGAGGGGTGCGAACCATGGGCGGCATTTTCTATGTTATTAAATGCATGGGATAAGGATGAAGGACAGGTCTTGGCGGAGGTTTTGGGAACGGCTAACCTGTGCCGACGTGGCAGGTCGCCAAAACTGGAAATGAACTTGGGATTTTATTTGACTGTCGCCAACTTTGGCGGTCGGTGGAAGTGGAGTTTGAGCGGGAAAGTTGGTGTAATTTGCATTCAATGCTCTCGGTAGACGAGCTCGGAACTCGCGAGAAGGCATGCAAACAGGAAGTTTGTTGGTTTGTTTGGCTTATCGCGATTTTCGGTTTTTCTTCTGCCTGTTCACTGGTTCTTCGCACCAGTCTTCTTTGTGTTGCATGGCGAGCATGAGGTTATCTAGCTCTTTTCTCTGGCAAGGAGAGTATATATGTTTTGGAGATAGCAAAATTTTGTTGGTCGCTCTAACTTGGAAAAGGAAAAGGAAGTCTGAGCTCTTCCAGTGGTCTGCTTCGGAAATTTGAGCAAAAATCCAGGCATGTTAGGCCCTAACCTTTAAAAATCTTGCTGTCTTTCAAGTGATTTCATTAGAACAACTCTGTTCAAATGATTTATGGAATTAGATGTTTATCTATGGATGTCTTGTGTGATTTTTCTTGGTTCAGTATCTCTTCTGGTTCGAATCTTCATTTATCCTTTGTTGGGTGTTTATTAAATTCGAACTGTGGCATTATTTTCTTGTGTTTGCATTCTGGCTTAATTATGCGAAACATGTGAAATGTGTGAATGCTCGGCCTGTTCGGCGTGAGCCCATGAATCGTTCCTGTGATGGGTATAGGCCATTGATTGTCTGTCGATTTTTGGTCGTTGATTCTTGTTTTGGAAACAGTCGGAAGAAACATTGATGGAACTGTTTGTTTGTTCAGTGTTATGAAATCTTTGTAGGCTCTGTCGTGGGTTTTGATGATGGTAGTTATTGATACTTTGTGGGTTTCGTTCTGTCTTTTAAATTTGTTTGGGAACAGGTAACTATTGTGTTACAGTAGTCATTACGACCCAGGGGAAGTTGTTTTTCCTTGTTATTGTGGTAACGGGATTTAACCCGTTGACAGTATACAATATGGATAAATGTATTTTTTATTTAAACAACTTTGTGGAGTCCTCGGAATGAAATCGGTATTTGATTTGCTTACACTTGATTTGTTCTGAATGCTTGCCATAGATGGCATAGAAGGATTCATTAACTATTTGTTTTTATCTATACTGTTGTTGGGTTCCGCGGTTATTGGTATAAACCCGTTTACAGTATGCAATGTATATATATATATATATTTATATTTATGTTTGTTTTAATCTGAACGACTCTGTGGAGTCGATGGAATGATTTGTATATATATTTGATCCACTGTTCAAGTTGAATATAAATGAATATTGGGAAATGTTGTACCAATGACCTAAGGGAATAACTTGTATTTCAATCACTGTTATTCTGTAAGAGTACCTTCGTGTCGCAAGGATTTTGTGGTACAGATTCTCTTGGTATATTTTTACGTCTTCAGTCTGTGTAAATTTGTGTAAAAGATTGGCAAGGGTTCAGTCGGATTCCTTGTTTTGAAATCAGTAATTGGAATTGCTTGCCTGATTTTTAATAAGCTCCGTTGATGGGCTTAGATGGAATCGTATGCAATTATTTGACTTGTTACTGTTGTTCGGATTCATATGAATTCTTGGAAGGTAACCTGTATTGTTTTGTACCTTATTGAACCTGATTTTTGGGACACTGTCGTTTTGTCACTGTTCCTTGAGTATGGATAATTATCTTGTGTCCTGGCTCTGTTGAAGTGAGTCGCGAATACCATACTTAGATTTGAATGCGCCCAGGTGAGTATAGTTATGCTATGTTCCTTCCTGTTTATTTCAGTCCGATTGAGACTGGTCATGTATCGGAGATTCTGTGTGGTCATCTTGGCATAGTCCTTAGGAAACTTCAAATTGCTTAAAGCAATGAAGTCTGTTGTTGACAGCGATATGCCAGAGGTTCTTTGATTTCGAACTTGGATCGAAAACCTTGCTGTGTTTAAAAGGAACTAGTATTGAGCTATAGGTTGATATATGGGATTGATGACGTGTTAGCTACTGTACAGGAGTTTTTGCTGTGTTCTTTTTATTTAAAACAGCGATCCTTCTTGTGGCTTGTCGGACTTGTTGGTATACATACTGGGTGAATGTTTTCCATATGTGGAGACGGTACAGTAGTGAACTTATATGAAAGGGGGTATGAATGATATGTTCTTTCTCTTCTATTATTATAATACTGGTAGAGATCTGTCTAACAGTTGGTATTGCTTTTGTAACATATTGGTGGAATCACGATTTTCTATGATATTTCATTTCTGATGAAAGTGACGATTTTTTCAATATTACTGATCTTGGATTCAAGATGATTGTTCTAATACTTTCGTTCTTTGATTCTTAATATTTGATGAAATATTAGAGAATTGAGTAAGACTATTTTGTAACGATGATAGAGTTACACATTTGTAGACATTTTGTATTACAAAGGCATAGTCTGAATATGTTTACTTGTTTGGATAATTGATCTCATTTAAACAGGGTGTTTAATGAAAACAATTGATGGATTGCAATTGTTTTAAAAGTTAGTGCTTATCATGCTCAGTTCATCGAACTGACTCATGTTGACTATTTTTGCAGATGGTTGCCGTAAAGTGGTAAAAGCAATGCAGATCTGACAGGATGATCAGATTATTTAATTTGTTTCATAATGAATTACAGCTTGATTATATAAATGTACTGTATGTGGAAAGATGTTTCTTTTCCGTTAAGCATTGTATCAAGTATGCTGCTTGCATAAAATGTAATTGTATAATTTTGAAAGGAATGGAAATAAGTGTTTGATACTTATGTGTTGTATTCTATTTCTGATAGTTGACCTTCTTCGGTTTATATACCAGAATGGCAATGATATCTTTGTAAAATTTTGGATGCTTTTGTGATTGACAATGAAAGCTTACAAGAAAATGTGGTTGAATTCATATGAGTGTTTAGCAGATCTTATTGTTCTAGCGAAAGCAATATTGAATTTAAATAATTGTCTTTCTAAAAGATAGGTTAAAAATGAACCTAAGCAGAACGCTAAACAAGCTGGATTAAATTACTAATCCCTAGTCCTGAGTATGACAGGACAATATTAAATTGGATTCTTAATCATTTATATCCTTATACTAATAAGTATGATATAAATTCAGTTAAGAGAACTGATATAAATCAAATGAAGTTCGGATGGCAATCTCATGTGAAGGTTATGAGATATTGTCCAATTCTGTTGTTTAGAATCAGGTGTATTCTAATGACTCCTTGATGAGAGCTTGACCTTAATACCTCTACCATGTAATGGGTTTTATAGAGGAGGGTCGTCTTAAGACGAAGAATCCAGGGATCGGGAAAGGCTAACCTTAGGGAAAGTCTTTAAAGTAATTTAAACTCAAGTGCGTAACGCATGTTGTTAAGTAGATCTTTTCGAGGCGGATTTAAAGGTTGACGACACAAGTCAACTGCAGGGTTGTACCTCCGAGAAGATTAGGATCTTCTCGAAGTTACAACAATGCAGGAGACTTATGGTGACACCCTTTGCATTGATCGCTAAGATTTACACTTTGATCTCGCACGAGTTACTCAGGGTCCGATTATGAACGTGGTCATGTTATAAGGCTGCCTAGGAGATTCGGGGTATCATGACACACTGGTTGAACTGCAAGGTTGAACCAGTATGTCACCATATCCCTAATCCTCGTGGGCATCCATATAACATTATCACCTTGATAATCTACCTCCGAGTGATTCGGTTGTGAAAGGAAGGACTGACAGTAGTCAGTGTAGGACATTCTATATAACATAAGAATGGGGTGAAGGACGTATTCCAGATTGACGAGTATGCCGTTAAGGAATACGAGACATAAACAGTATGTTTCAAATCTTTGGCCAAAGTATCGCAAGCTGCTGATTGCGTTGTCCTAATTCACCTAGTCTAAGGGATGAGATGCTGATGAATAATAGTAACGATTATTCAGTTAGGTTCCTTGGACAGAGCATTCTGAATCCCAGAGTAGGGAAGAGAACCGCAAGAGTAAAGTGTTAACTAAAAACACCAACTCTTTTTACTCATGAATAGATCGGTAGATTACCGAGTCATGGAATGAATAGATCGGAGGTACTCCGAGTCATTACAGCTGCATATGGTTGTCTGTTATATGAATGGTTATTTAATTTGTGAGTTCTAAATTATGTATTTAGAACCAGGATGCAATTTCAAAATAAAAATAAAAATTTCACTTGTTCTAAGGTATAAAATGGGGATGTTACATATCTAGACACATACACTAAGATCCATTCATACAGTTCTACTGGGAAGCAGCAGAAAAATGTTTCATATAAATCATGGTAGAGGTTGTCTTCTACCCATCTACGTGCATCAAACTTAGGTCTAGTGCTGAATTTTTGAGAAAATTCATCCTCTGTGCTCTTGAACCATGACTCAACACCTTCCAGAGTTAAACATTTTGTCATTAATCATTACCCAGATCATGATGTATGACATTTCCCACTATAACTTCGAAAATAGGTCCTCGTAATGGAACCAAGATGTAGTCATTTTTACCCTTATCACAAAAGAAAGGAACCACATGCACGCTGGGCTCTCACCCGAGGCACGCGCAGGAGCTGAGTCTCTCTTTCATGTGAGTTTAGTGGTAAACATCATCTATGATCCATGTTCAAGGTATTTTAAAGAAGTAAAACATACAAGCATCATAGAGCTCAGAATGGCTCCTAGATCCTTGCAGTCATTCCAGATAGAAAATTCTTAATAGATTGAATAACTTATACCAAAATAGAAAGAATTTGTATAAGCACTCATACTTAATTATAAACATAAATGCAAAAGAATTATGAGAAATATGTATGCATTAGAATCATCAATGCTCATATTCATTCTAAACTGGTAACCTCATTACATTCATGGAGTCATTACAAAATGTTATAGAGAAGCAGACCATAGTCATGCATTATATCTGGACTCATATGACTAGGCTCACAAAAGAAATTTATAACCCCATACCCTTGATACATCCTTCCTTAAACACCACTACCCAACTAGCAGAGTTCTTGCAGTATTTTTGCAGAGCTCTGCCCACTATCTTGTTCTTTTTTCCTTCTATAGGTGCTTGTATATATAGGATTTTTGGACTACCAACTCATCCTCCAATGGCTTTAGATCCGATGCCAAGTGTCTGAAAGTGGTCCTCCATGTGGGCATGCTCCTACAGGCCTGACCTTTCCACCTTTTACCATGATGAGATTCTAAAAGCTTCTACACAGGCATGCTCCTTCCTGGGCCACCCTGTCGCTAGGATGGCACCTTATCTACTCCACATACGTATTTGGGTCATTCTTTTCACATGTTCTACCAAAAATCCCAGAATGGCTAAGTCCCAAACCCTTGGTTCTGTCCATGCACATGCCATAGGCTTCCCTAAGGCCTTCTCTAAACCTTTCCCTACGTGCTTTATCCTTGCGTGCGTTCCTTCAACTAGGCCTTATGTGCTTATGCACCTTTTTATACTTTAGCCAATATCTTAGGGGACCAATAGTCTATTGATACTTCCATGATCTATCTAAAGGTGTTTTATATAACCAAATCCACCATGCCCATGCCAGTTATATCAGCCCCTTCTTCCTCACCCTCTCCCACACCTAAACCTCTACCAACAAATGAACTTTTTCCTATGCCTAAAACCTTAATTACACCTATATCTTCCTCTGTGTCCAAATCCATTTCCCCATTAGGAGTCATGCCGACATCAAGTCTAGTCCATCCTCCTGTCAAACTAGATTTCACCACATGCTCACAAGCCTTCACAAAGTTCCTATTCCCCCACCTAAGAGGAAGACCCAACCTCTTAGGATGCATACACTAGCTTCACCCACTACCCCTTTATCACCTTTACTACTTCTATTTATCCTAAGTCCCCATCCATCAACCTTGTCCAAGCAACATCCTACCCAGAGTAAACTAAAAACATAGCAACCCACCTTGTCACGATCCTCTGTTACACCAAAATTACCTACAAATGTTATGGCATCGATGTCACCTATATCCTTTCTACCTCCTATACCTACACCACTCCCAATATCCTCATCATTACCCATTCTATTCCCTTCCCCTCAACCAATACCTTCCACATTGCCTCTTACCAAAACATTTACCACACCTACATTATTGCTTTGGCTAACCCATCCCCTTCTACCATCTTCCTTCCCTTCTACATCACGTGCTTCTTCTTCACCTTTATCCAAGAAGGAGCAACCAAATTCCAAGAGCCCACTACCTTCCAAAGAGGTAGTTAAACTTGTACTAACTTCAACAACTAGTTCACCTACTACATCCTTACCCAAGAAGGTGCAATCCAAACCTAAAATTTTACTATCTACTAAAAAAGTGGTCAAAATTACTCAACCTCTGATTTCACCTCCAATGACACCTCTCCCACTAAATTCACCCACACTTACTTCACATTGTGATCCATTGACAGGGTCTTACGCTAACATCTTAGCTAACCCTTTGGAAACCTCTGTCATCACATTTCCCCTTATTATAACTTATGACCCACTCAAACCTAAACTAGAAGTGTTTGATGATACCAAAATTTGTGCTTACCATCATGTGTCAGGGCATGATTTGGAAAACAGTAAGGTTCTTAAGACTATTCTTCTCCAACTATGTCCTCTCAAAGAAAACTTTGATGATGATGATATTTTAGATGAGGACCCTCTTCCACTTACACCTATCACCACACATCCTCATGTTGTACCTATTCAACAACCTTCATTTCCCCCTCCACAACCCTTTTATCCTCCTCTAACATTTGAGATCAATATGGTCTATATAAGAAAGCTAACAAAACATCCAACAAAATGCCAATGTGCTCCATTGTTTTCACAAAACTAATATATGCCCTCACAATATTTTTCCCATCCCATTGCTTCACCTATCATGATGCACTTTATCCTTTACTACAGATCAATATGGTTCAACTTTCCACTCAAGCTCAGAAGGACAAAGGAAAGGAGAAAATAACCAGCTCATCTACTACTCTTTTACCCAATATTCCATCGATACCTACACCCAAAATCACCATCCGTGGACCTGCATACCCTATTTTTGACAAGGTCTCCCATTACACAACACTTAAAAAATTACACCAGTCTCCTCTCAAAATGTCTTTATACAACCTCATCCTAACCTCTAAGTCACATCATTAGGCCCTCATTGAGGTCCTACCTAACGATCTTACACATGTTACATCTATTATCACTCCTCACCATGTTGTCACTGTCACCACTTCATCCCCTTCCTCTTCTGCCACTACCACTCATCAAATATCCACTCTTAGTTTCTTTGACAACAAGATTGTACCTCTCAAATTAGATGATCCTGACCCTTCCCTATTTATTTCCATCTACATTGATAGTATATGCATTCGATGTGTTATGATCGATGGAGATGTCAGAGTTAACATCATTTCCTCCGATGCGTATAACCAAATGTGCATCCATTCCAACTGCATGCATAATAACCTAGTTATGTTGTGTTCATTTACCAATTCTATGACTTCCACTCTCGACACCATCATTATCAACATTTGTGCATACCCTCGTATTATTCCTGAATTATTTTATGTTTTAGAGGGGGAATTCCAGTAAAACATGCTACTTGGCCAACCTTGGATCCAAGCCATGGGTTGTGTTCCTTCAAACTTACACTGTTGTTTAAAATTTGAACATGAAGGGCACAACTATACCATTCCAGCTGACCCTTCACCTTTCAATACATGTAACATGTTGTATCAACCCAATGATATCCTTATACTAGTTAAGGCATATACTACTACTACCACTTCTACCACTACATATTTTGTAATTAAATCCTTTATTCCTAGTAGCCGCCATGTTTGAATCAAACCACTGGCTCTCCACTAATTGAATCATGCCAAAAGATCTCGTAGGCCTACCACTACAACTCTCCAACCACTCAACTCTCTCAAAATCAGCCTAGAATCTAGCCCAATCACTGTCACTCTCATCAAAATTACAAAAACAACTATGCTTATTGTTTTCACAAATGGAATAGCACAAATGAATATGTAATTCATGGATTTTACCTTTTTATTCCAAATCTGACTTAGATGACATCAGTTTCCCTAAACCAAAATTGATCATGTGTCGTAGTGCACCATGCTCAGTTTCTCTTGACCGACATTGGTTGGACATGACCATGGTCGATTAGCCTTGTTACCTCATTACACCATATAACACCAACTCTGTTTTCCTGAAACCTTTTTCTGCCTAACCCAAAGTTGACCCTAACCTTATACCTCACCCTCATGACCTTATTACCTATCAACAAACCTCCGAATCATTTGGGGAATGTTTTTTTCCCTACCATGGCCTTACCTACGGACTTACCTAAATCACCCAACCCAACCTCTCCTTTTTTCACACTCAAATTTGTGTACTCACTATACCTTGCAATTTGATACTCGTTTTGTTCTGCCTTATGAACTTAACTTGACAAAATCCATGTTGTTTATCCCAACCATACCTTTGGTGCCTTTGAATAAAACCTATTTCCCATTCCTACACCTAGCCTAGTGGGTTTTTAAGACCATATCCTATACCTTGGATACCTGAACCACTTCAACCTTGTTTGGATAAACCTATTGAAATTTAACGATGTATATTCTACAAGCTCTTTAACATGGTACCTTATCATAATCTATAAGTATGCATGAATTAGACTTCCACTTCCTATTACCCAATCAAAAACACCCTTACCTATAACCAACCTACCCTCATTTTCATCACTTACACATTTATCAAACCACTCATTGACTCCGTTTCACACCTCATCAGTTCCAGGTTTAAGGGGGATCACCTCCACCCACACTTGGGGCAACCAAACCCTCAATCACACCTAGAGCACCAACTTCCTATTTTAGTCAGCATCGTTTATCAATACAAGATGCATGACAAAAAGGGGAAAATATAGATACCAAATTTGGGTCACAATCCCCTTGGTCCCCTTCAATTAATTAACATAACACATTTAACTAATCATGACCCCTTCATCCCATATTAATATTCATCCTCACATTATTAAATAAAATTAATTATTTTAATCAAGTTAATTTCATCCTCACACCTCCACCTTATCATAACACCTCGATATGGATGCATTCCAGGGGCATTTAACTCATAGTGACCAATTCATTACTCTCAGCACTGAGTCATTACTCCTAGTGCCATGTCACTATTTGATCTAACTAGCTAAGAATTCTTTCTAAATTAACTAGGTGATCCTCAATCCTCCATTGCTTTGCAAGTTATTGGCATCCTAAATACAACTTCCAATATGAAGAGCCAATCCAACCCACCTTCAAAATCCACTCAGGTGCCGGTTGTAACAACCCATGTGTAATAAAAAAATGTGGCAGGGAAGGGGTAGCAGAAGCATAACTCATTTAATATCATTGAGCAAGTGAAGAGGATAAGTGTGAACATTTCACTATGGGAGTCATTTGCCATTCTAGGGCAAAGGGATCTATTTCAAACTATCATGCAAAATTGGTCAAGCTCAAATCAACCCCCTAACCAGTAAGAGAAAGTGCTCACCAATACAGCTCAACCTGGGGGAAACCATCGAGAGTAACAAGGTAAGAACCTGAGACCTCCTCCATTCCATGTTTCATTAATCATTGGGGATAAATTGGTGCATAATTGCATGATTGATTCTGGGGAAAGTAGTTCTTTAATGCCCAAACAAATAGCTGATCAACTGGGTCTTCAATATGAAGTCATCTCTAGAGGGGTAGTACAATTGGATAGGACACCAGTGACAACTGTTGGAATCATCAAGGATCTAAGCCTCACTCTACATGCTTTCCCTAATGTGAATGTATTGCAGAACATATCAATCATAGACTTGCCACCACATTTTGCATTGTGTTTGTTTAGGGACTTCACTAAAAAAATTGGAGGCTACTTGTCTGCTGACTAGTCACATATGCTCTTTAAAACAAGGTATGGAGTGAAGAACACAATCAAATCTGAGCCCATAGTGGATTATCACATTGAGTCCTATGTTTCTAGCCCAATCAATGAAAATTGTTCAACTTTTTATCAGGAAGACCTCCTAAACACTTATGAAGTAGACACCAAGGTGGGGTATATCCCAAACTTGACTCTTGATGAATAGCATGTCAAAAGACATGATTTTGATCCCTATAAGGAGATGGAAGAATCTGAGCTAGGAGTCTACTTCCTGCACGAGGAGAATTATCCTCTTCTTGACATCATTATGCTAAAATACAAATATGAAAATGAAGTATGGAAATTGTTTTTTGTTGGATCAAGGAGTAGGCAAGGAGTAGGAGGTGGAGCTATGATTGTTTCACCTCAAGGTATGAAATATTACTTAGCTTTCTATTTCCATTTTTCCTGTTCAAGCAATACATTAGAATATGAGGCTTTGGTTCATGGATTGCATTGGGATAGAAGACAAGGAATCAAGAACCTGCAAGTTTTTGGTGACCATGAACTAGTTTCCAATCAAATCAAAGCACAAAATATTGTCAAGAATGACCTGCTCAAAAGCTACAAGAATAGTGTATGGGATCTAATTGAGGATTTTTAAGCCTTCAACATTGTGTCCATACCCATGAAGGAGAATGAAGCTAGTGATAGGCTTGCATCAGTTGGAAAAACATTTGATTTTGATTTCAACCTCAAGAGGGACAAAATATAGCCACATATCCATGTGATTGTAAGTCCAGTAGTGTCAGATAATAACACGTATAGGTAGGTGTTCAAGAATGATCAGCAGATCATCAATTTTTTACAAGAGGAAGCTGAGTTCTCATCTAGGAATCAAAATAGGTTAGAGAATAAATATGGATATCAAGTAGTGTAGCTACATACAAACAAGATTCCCAAAGGCTTAATGAAATTGGATTCTATCTTCAATCCTAATGATGAGTTTCGAAAAGAGAAGGATAATATACAAATCAAAGGAGAAGATTCAGAGTCAATTCTAGTTGGAGAAGTTAAAACACTTCAAATTGGAAAAGTGGCCACTGAGCAAGAAAGGTATGAATTCATGTAACTTTGCCAAGACTTTCCAGATGTTTTTTTTTGGAGCTATGAATACCTAAGAGGGTTCAATCTGAAGCTAGCACAACACACAATTGAACTAGATCTAGTTGTTAAGCCCATCAGGAAAAAGTAGAGACTAGTTAATCCACACATTGAACCTCTGATGAAGAAAGAGATAAATAAGTTGATAGAGGAAAGTATCATATTTCCAATCAAACACTCAAGCTGGGTTGTAAACTTGGTCCCAGTCATAAAGATGAATGGAGAGATTAGGTTGTGTGTAGATTTTTGAGACTTGAACATAGCTTCCCTCAAAGATCACTACCCACTCCCCTCAATGGAGTGGATCTTGCAAGTGGTGTCTGGATAAGAGAGATTCTCTCTCCTAGATGGCTACTCAGGGTACAACTAGATAATGGTGAAAGAAGATGATCAGTTCAAAACAACTTTGACCACCAACTAGGGTACCTATGCCTATAGAAAAATGCCATTTGGATTGTCTAATGTCAGAACCACTTTCTAAAGGGCAATGGATATGGAATTCAAAAGGGCCAATCAACAAAATGGTACTCATCTATCTGTATGACATTACTATATTCTCTAAAGATGCAGTAGACCACCTTTTTCACCTAAGACAAGTGTTTCAAAGGTGTCGGAGAATTGGGGTATCATTGAACCCTAAAAGATGCTTTCTATTGGCCCATGAGGGTAGGTTTCTAGGCCATATTGTGTTAAAGGAAGGTTTGGCAATTGACCCATAGAGATTTGAAGAAATAAGATCCTTTTCATTGCCAAGCCATAAGAAATATCTTCAAAGTTTCTTAGGAAAAATAAAAATTTTCTACAAGTTTGTACCAAACTTTGTTGCCCTTGTCAAACCAATGATGTTGATGTTGAAGAAGAGTTTGACATTTAGGTGGACAGCTGAAGGAAATGAAAGTTATAAGGCCATAAAAGAAGCTATATCACAAGCCCCAACTCTTTTGAATCCAAAATTTTCTAAGGACTTCATACTATATGCCTTTGGTGGTAGTGACACAATTTCTACAATCCTAGTACAGAAGAACAAAGAGAATACAGAGTAGCCAATTTCCTTCTTCAGCCAGGGTCTGGAAGATTATGAAGTTACATACTCCATCAAAAAGTAAGTCTTGACAGTGATCAGAGGGTTAAATAAATCTAAACATCTGGTTTTAAATAATAAAATCCAACTATTAGTCTCCCATCCAGGAGTTAAGGGCTTCCTTCTTAGAAAGGATTGGAATGAAAAATGTGTGCGATGGATCACTCATGTCATGGAGTATGACATTGAGATCAAGGTTACTAAGCTGGTCCATGGGAAGGGATTTTGTGAACAACTGGCCTTGATTTAACAAGATGAAGCAAGTGGTGAAAAAGAAGGTGTTTTTGTCCTGCAGGATAGTCAAGGGAAGAAAATGATGATGTACCCACTCCTTGTTGGACTCAGAGCATGGTGCACTTCCTTCAAACATACCTGTGTCCTCCATAAATGAGAAAAAAAAAGGAGACCTTTCAGATTATAGGCCATCCCATATGTGCTTATTGATGGTGTCTTATTTAAGAGGGACATCAATGGCATTCTGTTATGGGATAGATCAGATTGAGAAAGTGTTACAAGAGTTCCATGATGAAGTAGTTGGAGGCCATTTTGCTCCATGAGTGACAACACTAAAGATCCTAAAGGTAGGTTATTATTGGCCCAGGGTGTTTAGTGGCTGCTATGCATGGATCAAAAAGAGAAAAAATTGTGCATTATTCAAAGGAAAAGAAAGGCTAGCAACACTTCCATTGCCCCCAATTTCAGTTGACCAACCATTCATGTAATGGAGATAGGATTTCATCGAGGTCATAAATCCGAATTTGAGCCAAGGACATAAGTGGATTCTGAAAAAAATAGACTGTTTCACCAAGTGGACTGAGGTAGTGGCACTCAAATAAGCTAATTATTCTAACATACTATATTTCTATGAAGGGATAGTGACCAGATTTGTAGTGCCAACCACCATTATATCAAACAATGCATTAGAATTCATAGGTTCCAAAATCACAGGATGGACCGTTAGGAAATGGATTTACTTGATCACTTCATCAAATTATTACCCTCAGGGTAATGGCCAAGCAGAGTCCATAAACAAGAACATGCTAAAGATTGTCAGAAGAAATCTCGATGAAAATTAGAGAACTTGGCACACGAAACTCATATCAGCCTTATGGGATGATAGGACAACATCCAAGACATCTACAGGAAATTCTCCATTCAAAATTTTCTATGGGAAAGAGGAAGTGTTGCCTATATCAATTGAATTTATAGGATTGGAATTAATGAAGCAGCTGGAGATGTATGAGTTTGAACCAATGGAAGCTAGGTATACAAAGCTGATGGAGTTAGAAGAAACTAGAGAACATGCACTTCAAACAATGGAGAAGGATCAGATCTCAATCAAGAGATGTTTCGATAAGAAGGCAAGAACAAGGACCTTCTAGGAAGGATACCTAGTTTTGAAATGGGATGCAGATCGGGAAAAACCAGGAAGTCATTCCAAGTTTGATGCCATTTGGAGTGGCCCTTACATGATCAAAAAATGTAAAATTAGCAATGCTTTTTTATTTTCTACATTGGATGGTGAAGAGTTACATGTTCTAGTGAATGGAATCTATATTAAACACTACTACTAGAACGAAAGTTCTCACCTTGTACATACTAGTCTAATTTCTCATTCCTTTAAGTGCTTGTGCACATTGTCTTGTTATAGTTTAGGTTGCTTTTCTACTAAGTTCTTTACACACTTTGCATGTTCTACTTAGTGCACGTATGATTTCAAATTTTGTATATAGTTATGGTTCTGTTTTGTTGCTCTTGTGTAGCCCATTCAGAGACAGATGAAGCCCCGGGTCAAAGAAATTTTCTACTCTCAGAAACCATCATTTCGAGTTTTCTTATGAAAATTGAGAGTGTAAACAGTCAGGCTCATGAATCAGAGGTAGGATCAATATCAAACTATCATTCTCAAATCCATGCCCAATGGATATGACAAGGTAATTGGTCTTTTCATCTAGTAGGTAGATACCCCTACGAGTCACCAAATTGTTATCCATATTTTTCCCCCAGG
The DNA here is from genome assembly GCA_019776745.2 of Taxus chinensis. NCBI lineage: Eukaryota > Viridiplantae > Streptophyta > Pinopsida > Cupressales > Taxaceae > Taxus > Taxus chinensis. Next base: position 82,289,580 of record CM034155.1, on the reverse strand, counting down.
GAAAAATATTAGATTAGCCACGACCCCACATAGGAAGAACCAGAGAAAACATAGTTAAATTTTGCAAATAGGTCGCAGAAGGACTTAATAATGGAGTGGTATGCCTATGAAAGACCAAATGACCCTATGCAAGTAGAAAGAGAAGAGATGACTCTATCAAACAAATTCACGTCTTAAATGTATTTAACAGGTTACATGTTGGCTCAGAAATAAAATAGCAAGATCAGAGGAGTAGTGTCACAGAGAAGCTAGGAGCAAGAAAAAGAAGAAACGGTGAAGATCCGAAGTCTTCAAGCTTGAAATGGTTTGGAACAAGTCCAAAAATTGGCTAAGTATGGAAGAGGTAGTAGAGAGAGCCACGTGTCAACACAACTCTTCTCCAGAGTTGAATCCAAAAAGGGAAACTTAAACTTGTGCCATCCCTCCATGTAGTAAATGGTCAACATAGGTCAAAAGGTAGATAGCGTGGGGCTGAAAAAAAGGCTAAGTATAGAAGCGTCACAGAAGCTGCCACACGTCAGTTTGACGCATCTCCAAGGGAAAATCCAAAGGCAAAGGCTCAAATAAGCACTATTTTGGCATATAGCCTAGGGTTTGAAAAGGTAAAAGGGAGTTTGTTGAAAAGTTCAAAGACCTGTGGAAGCTTCCAGGTGTCAACCCAGTGCTCCTTAGAAAGAAAATATTGATTGGGCTTTTAAGAAAGTATGGAGCCTCCACGTGTCCAATCTAAGAAAAGGGGACAGAGTTGGGTTAAATAGTCAATGCATGGTGGAAGGCCAGCGGAGAGTGCCAAGTGTCCAAATGGTACTAAATTAAGGGTTGAATAAAGATAAGGTTTCTAGATGAGTTCCAGACCGCCTCATGTCCCCAGTCAAGAAATATGACCCTGCCGAGCAAAGGACTTAGCCAAAAACATAGAAATTGAGTAGGCCAACAAAGAAAGCCATGTGTCAGCCCCATGCCATTCAAAGAGAAAAATATAGAGGTAACCCTCAGACAAGTGCCAGCCTTCCACGTGTCCCATATAGAAAAAGGGGCCCATTTTTCAAACCGGTTTTCCTGCCCTTTTGTATGGATCCGATAAAAACTTTGAAGGGGCATATCATTTGACTCAGGGCTCAAAATATTGCAAATTTGACATCATTGGAAAGATATTGGCCTCATCTGTACCATGGAGATCTAATAATTTACATTTGGGGAGGTTAGGTGGGAGAAAAATGGAGAAACATCTTCAGGGTCATCAATGCAAGATCTATTTTTTCCCCAACAACTAGATCGAATTTTAATCTGATCTGCCATTTCCTCCTTCAAGGTGTTGAATAAGAAATTGATACAATCAAGATAGATTTGGGGGCATATTTTATGGGAGGAATTAATAGCAGTGGTTGAGCTTCAGACTATTTTCCCCTCTTCTCTCTCTTTCTCCCCTCTGTGTCAAATCTATAAAAGTAGGGTTGAGACTCATTATAAAGGGTTGGACATTCTTTTGTTTTTACAGGCTCCCATTTTCTTCTGGCAAAGGAATATTTGGAGTTCAGACCTTCCATTTAAATTGGAATACATTTCCTACCTTCTAGCCATTTGTAATGCATTGTATCAATCTGTAGAGCAATAAAACATGGTTGTGATCTATTTTAAATCCTTTCTTGTCTCCTTTTCTCTCATCTCGTATATCATTATAAATTTGGTTATCTATTCTTGATTATTGTATGTATTTTGTTGGTTTGTGTCTATTAGCAAAAATAATGTTCATCATTCCTTCGGTGCATCACCTTATAGTTTAGTTTTGATTTTTTTATTCCTTTTATCCCTATCCCCTTGGTAAAACATAGATTAGGTTTAGGAATAGGTCCTCTGTAAGTTTCCACGTATGCACCTAAATAGAGGAATAGGAACTAGCCTGTAATTTGGAGAGTTTTCCCATTTACAAAGTCCCACACTTTAGGGAAAACTCAATGTTATGCAAATCACACTAAATGAATCTACCTTAGAAAATAGAGGCTTATCAACACCTCCTCCCAGTAGGCCGTTCTTTCAACCAAGAAGGGTGCTCAGGCCGATCAGGATGGCACAGCCAAATCCCTATGTCAATTTCACTGGCAGCAATCCACTCGCTCTGAATGCACAAAATGTAGTCCTGGTGGTAGCATTAAAGAGAATTCCATACTTCACTAGAGAAAACTAGACTTCTCCTATGACCAATTTCAATGCATTGTAAATGTCTATACAACCCATGAGAGCACTAAGATGGACATTACAGTCAAGTTTCTAGCTTCTTCATTCAAAGGTAAAGTTTCACAATGGTTCAGGATCCCATCAACAGGCTCTATTCAAACTTGGGACAATATGTGCACAGCTCTTCATGACCAGTTTGGAGAAAAAGGAGATAATTTATCCTTATTAGAGAAACTGACAACAATCAAGAGAACTACAAATGAGTAGTTAACGGATTTCAACCTCAAATTTCAATGGACCTAGGACCGGATTCCAGCAGCAGTAAATCCCACTAATGAAGGTGCCTTCTTATACTTTCTTATAGCTTTAAATTTTGATATTGCTTTAATGATTCAGTCAATGGGAGGCACAACATTACTTGTAGCCTATAACCTTTTCATAGGAGATGAGAATCATTTAATTCAAGATGGAAAACTTTCTCCTAGGCCATACATGCCTCTATAATTAGGAAACCCAAGTACCAGCTAAACACCCTTATTAGCTCCTATACCCACTCCCAGAAGTCAAAGTTTAGCTAAAGCCTCCACTTCATCATCTAGCACCTCAAAGGAGCTTCAGGAAGTTATGAAATAACTTTAAAACCTAGGGAATGAGCTAGTAACCATCAAAATACAACAAGCTTAGAGTTCTAGGCCATGTCAACCTCGAGCTTAGTATCAGGCTAGACCCCCATATTAGCAAAATAGACCACAAGCCCAGGATGTAACTCAGAGTCAACACCAAGGAAAACCTCAAGCTGCTAGACATTTTAGGTCATATGATCCAAACATAGCTTTAACATCAAGGGCATTGGTTCTAGCATATAATAACATGGCACAAGAATATGATTGGTGTTTCCCATGTAGTTAGCCACATAATCAATTGATGTGCTTCAATGGTGCAAACCATTGGTGTGTCACAAGAACCTAGAAAAGAAGAAAATCAACATAAAGTAGACCAGTAAGAGGGACCTCCAAGTGAAACTATTCTTGTCAATTGGAAAGTTGAAGACTTTTGTGGAATGAACTAGAATCCTTCTCAAAGTATAGTTGTTAATACATGGTCCAAGAAGAGAAATATTGGAGAAGGAAATTCACCAAACTCAGGTGATCCTCAATCCTCCATTACTCCAAAAGGTATTGTCATCCAAAATACAACTCCCAATATGCAGAGCCAATCCAAGCCACCCTCCCAATCCACTCAGGAACCGGTTGTAACAACCCATGTGTAAGAAAAAATGTGTCAGGGAAGGGGTAGCAAAAGGATATCTCATTTGATATCATTGATCAAATGAACAGGACAAGTGTGAAGATTTCACTATGGGAGTCACTAGCCATTCTAGGGTAGAGGGATCTATTGCAGACTGTCATACAAAATTGGTCAAGGTCAAATCAACCCCCTAACCAGCAAGAGAAAGTTCTCACCAATACAGCTCAACCTGGGGGAAACCATTGAGAGCAACAAGGTAAGAACTTGAGACCTCCTCCATTCTATGTTTCATTAATAATTGGGGATAAATTTGTGCATAATTGCATGATTGATTCTGGGGCAATTAGTTCTGTATTGCCTAAACAAATAGCTGATAAACTAGATCTCCAGTATGAATTCATCTATAGAGAGGTAGTACAATTGGATGGGATAGTAGTGACAACTATTGGAATCATCAAGGATTTGAGCCTCACTCTACATGCCTTCCCTAATGTGACTGTATTGTAGAACGTATAAGTCATAGACTTGCCACCGCATTTTGCATTGTGTTTGTCGAGGGACTTCAATGCAAAAATTGGAGGCTACTTGTATGCTGACTGGTCGCATATGATCTTTAGAAAAAAGTATGGAGTGAAGGCCTCAATCAAATCCGCGCCCGTAACAGATTATTACATTAAGTCTTATGTGCTTAGCCCAATCAATGCAAATTGTTCTGCTTTTGATTAGGAAGACCTCCTAAACACTTCTAAATCAAACACCAAGGTGGGGTGTATCTTGGACCTGCGTCTCAATGAATGGGAGGTCAAAGGACATTCTTTTGATCACTATAAGGAGATGGAAAAATCTAATCTAGGAGTCTACTTCCTACATGAGGAGAATTATCCTCTTCCTAACATCATTAAGCTAGAATACAAAGATGACAATAAAGTATGGAAATTGTTCTTTGATGGCTCGAGGAGTAGGAAAGGAGCTGGATGTGGAGCTATGATTGTGTCACCTCAAGGTATGAAATATTACTCAGCTTTCCATTTCCATTTTGCCTTATCAAAAAATACAATAGAATATGAGGCTTTGGTTCATGGATTGCATTGAGGTAGAAGAAAAGGAATCAATAACTTGCAAGTGTTTGGTGATAGTGAACTACTTTTCAATCAAGGAAAAGGACAAAATGTTGTCGAGAATGACCTTCTCAAAAGCTACAAAAATAGGGTATGGTATCTCATTGAGGATTTTGAGGCCTTCAACATTGTGTCAATACCTAGGAAGGAGAATGAAGCTGCTGATAGGATTGCAGTGGCTGGAGCAACATTTGATGTGGTTGAAAGCATCAAGAGGGATAAAAGATAGACACATATCCATGTGAGTGTAAGGCTAGTAGTGCAAGATAACAACATATGTTGGCAGGTGTTCGAGAACAATCAACAGATCATCAATTTTTTGCAAGCGGAAGTTGAGTTCTCAGCTAGGAATCAAAATAAATTAGAGAAGTAATATGGAGATCAAGTACTGTATCTACATACAAAAAAGCTTCCTAAAGGCTTAGTGACATTGGATTCTATCTTCAATAGTAATGATCAGTTTTGAAAAGAGAAGGCTAATATACAAATCAAAGGAGAAGATTCATAGTCGATTGTAGTTGGAGAAGGAATAACACTTCAAATTCGCAAAGTGGCCACCGAGAAAGAAAGGTATGAATTCATGCAACTTTGATAGAGCTTTCCAGATGTATTTACTTGGAGCTATAAAAACCTAAGAGGTTTCAATTCAAAGCTAGCACAACACACAATTGGACTAGATCCAGCTCCTAAGCCCATCAAGCAAAAGTAGAGACCAGTTAATCCACACATTGAACCTCTAATGAAGAAAGAGCTAAACAAGATGATAGAGAAAAGTATCATATTTCCAATCAAACACTCAAGCTGGGTTGTAAACTTGGTCCCAGTCAGGAAGAAGAATGGAGAGATTAGGTTGTGTGTAGACTTTCGAGACTTGGACATAGCTTCCCTCAAAGATCACTACCCACTCCCCTCATTGGAGCAGATCTTGCAAGTGGTGTCTGGATCAGAGAGATTCTCTCTCCTAAATGGCTACTCAAGGTACAACAAGATAATGGTGAAATAAGATGATCATTTCAAAACAACTTTCACCACCAAACTGGGTACCTATGCCTACAGAAAAATTCCATTTGGATTATCTAATGTCAGATCCACTTACCAAAGGACAATGGATATGGAATTCTAATGGCCAATCAAAAAAATAGTACTGATCTATCTAGATGACATTAATGTGTTCTCCAAAGATGCAGTAGACCACCTTTTTCACCTAAGACAGGTGTTTCAAAGGTGTAGGAGATTTGGGGTATCGTTGAACCCTAAAAAATGCATATTCTTGGCCCATGAGGGCAAGATTTTGGGCCATATTGTGTCAAAGGAAGGTTTGGTAATTGAACCAGAGAGATTTGAAGCAATAAGAGCCTTACCATTGCCAAGCCATAAGAAATATCTTCAAAGTTTCTTAGGAAAAATCAATTTTGTCTGTAGGTTTGTACCAAACTTTGTTGCCCTTGTCAAACCAATAATGTTGATGTTGAAGAAGATTTTGACGTTTAGGTGGATAGATGAAGGAAAGGAAAGTTTTAAGGCCATCAAATAAGCTATATCAGAAGCCCCAACTCTCATGAATCCAAATTTTTCTATGGACTTCATAGTATATGCCTTTGGTGGAAGTGACACAATTTCTACAATCCTAGTACAACAAAACAAAGAGAATACAGAGTAGCCAATTTCCTTCTTCAGCCAGGGTCTGGAATATTATGAAGTGAAATAATCCTTCATTGAAAAACAAGTCCTCATAGTGATCAGAGGGTTAAATAAATTTAAATATCTTGTTTCAAACAATAAAATCCAACTATCAGTCTCCCATGCAAGAGTTAAGGAATTCCTTCTCAGCAAGGATCTAAACAAAAAACGTGCAAGATGGATCACTCATGTCATGGAGTATGAAATTGAGATCAAGGTTACTATGTTGGTCCATAGGAAGGGATTGTGTGAACAACTAGCCTCGAGTCAACAAGACAAAGCAAGTGGTGAAAAAGAAGTTGTTTTTGTCTTACATGATAGTCAAAAGGAAGAAAATGATGATATACCCACTCCTTATTGGACTCAGAGCATGGTGCACTTCCCTCAAACATACCTGTGTCCTCCATAAATGAGAAAAAAAAGGAGACCTTTCAGATTATAGGCCATCCCATATGTGCTTATTGATGGCGTCTTGTTTAAGAGGGACATCAATGGCATTATGTTAAGATGTATTAGGACATATCAGATTAAGAGAGTGTTACAAGAGTTCCATGATGAAAGAGCTAGAGGCCAATTTTATCCATGGGTGATAGCACTCAAGATCATTAAGGTAGGTTATTATTGGCCCACAGTGTTTAGTGACTACTATGCATGGATCAAAAAGAGGCAAAAAATATGCATTCTTCAAAGGCAAAGAAAGGCTAGCGACACTTCCATTACACCCAATTTCAGTTGACCATCCATTCATGCAATGGGGATTGTATTTCAATCGAGGTCATCAATCAAAATTTGAGCCAAGGACACAAATGGATTCTGACAGCAATAGAATATTTCACCAAGTGGACAAAGGCAGTGGCACTTAAAGAAGTTAATGAGTCTCGCATACTAGATTTCTATGAAGGGATAGTGACCAGATTTGGAGTGCCAACCACCATTATATAATACAATGCATTATAATTCATAGGTTCTAAAATCACAGGATGGACTGTTAGGAAATGGATTTATTTGATCACTTCATCAAATTATTACCCTCAGGGTAATGGCCAAGCAGAGTCCATAAACAAGAACATGCTAAAGATTGTCAGAAGAACTCTAGATGAAAATTAGAGAACTTGGCACACGAAACTCATATCAGCCTTATGGGCTGATAGGACAACATCCAAGACATCTACAGGAAACTCTCCATTCAAAATTGTCTATGGGAAAGAGGAAGTGTTGCCTATATCAATTGAATTTCTAGCATTGGAATTATTGAAGCAGCTGGAGAAGTATGAGTTTGAACCAATGGAAGCCAAGTATACAAAGTTGATGGAGTTAGAAGAAACCAGAGAACATGCACTTCAAACAATGGAGAAGGATTAGATCTCAATTAAGAGATGTTTCGATAAGAAGGCAAGAACAAGGACCTTCCAGGAAGGAGACCTAGTTTTGAAATGGGATGCAGATCAAGAAAAAATAGGAAGGCATTCCAAGTTTGATGCCATTTGGAGTGGCCCTTATATTGTCACAAAATGTAAAAGTAGCAATGCTTTCTGATTGTCTACATTGGATGGTGAAGATTTGTGAATTCCATTGAATGGAATATATCTTAAACACGGATACTAGAAGGAAAGTTCTCACCTTGTACATACTAGTCTAGTTTCTGATTCCTCTAAGTTCTTGTGCACATCGTATTGTTGTAGTTTAGGTTGCTTTTCTCCTAAGTTCTTTGCACACTATGCATGTTCTACTTAGAGCACATATGATTTCAAATTGTGTATATAGTTGTGGTTTTGTTTTGTTTCTCTTGCACAGCCCATTCAGAGATAAATAAAGCCCCAAGTCAAAGCAACTTTCTACTCTGAGAAACCATCGTTTAGAGATTTCTTATGAAAATTGAGAGTGTAAACATTTGGTCTCATGAATCAGATGAAGGATCAATATCAAACCCTTGTTTTTGACTCCATGCCCAATGGATATGACAAGGAAATTGGTATTTTTATCTAGCAGGTAGATACCCCTATGATTCACCAAATTGTTATCCATATTTCACCCCCTGGGAAAAATATTGGATCAGCCATGACCCCGCATAGGAAGAACTAGAGAAAACAAGGTTAAATCTTGTAAACAGGTCGTATAAGGACTCAACAGTAGATTGGCGGTGCTTGCAAAAGACCAAACAACCCTATACAAGAAGAAAGAGAAGAGATAACTCTGTCAAGTGAATATATGTATTAAATCTATTTAACAGGTTACACGTGTGCTCAGAATAAAAGAGTAGGGTCAGAGAAGGAGGATTAGCATCACAGAGAAGCCATGAGAAAGAAAAAGAAGAAATGACAAAGATCTAAAGTCTTCGGGCTCGAAACGGTTCAGAACGAGTCCAAAAATCAGCTAAGTATGAAGGAGGTAGCGGAGAGAGCCATGTGTCGGCACAACACTTCTCCAAAGTTGGATCTAAAAAGGGAAACTTAAACTTGCACCATCCCTCCATGTAGTAAATGGTCAATAGAGGTAAAAAGGTGGACAAGGAGGGGCTGTAAAAAGAGGCTAAGTATAGAAGTGCCATGGAAGTTGCCACGCGTTAGGTTGGCACATCTCCAAGGGCAGATCTAAAGGTAGAGGCTCAAATAAGCACCATTTCACCACATAGCCGAGGGTCCAAAAAGGTAAAAGGGAGTTCGTTGAAAATTCCAAATACCTATGGAAGCTTCCAGGTGTCAACCTGACGCTCCTTCAAAAGCAAATATTTATTGGGCTTTTAAGAAAGCGCAGAGCCTCCACACGTTCAGTCTCAAAAAAGGGGACAAAGTTGTGTTGAATAGTCAATGTATGGTGGCAGGCTGGTAGAGAGTGCCAAGTGTCCAAACGGTGCTAACTTAAGGGTCGAATAAATAGAAGGTTTCCAGACAAGTGCTAGACTACCGCATGTCCCTGGTAAATAAATATGACCCCGCCGAGCAAAGGAATTCGCTAAAAACATAGAAATTAAGCAAGCCAATAGAGGAAGCCATGTGTTATCCCCATGCCATTCTAAGAGAAAAATATAGAGGCCACCCTCAGATAAGCGCTAGCCCTCCACGTGTCCCATATAGAAAAGGGGGCCCATTTTTTAAACTAGTTTTCCCACCCTTTTGTATGGATCTGATACAAAATTTGAAGGGGCATATCTTTCAAATTAAGGCTCAAAATATTGTAAATATGACACAGTTGGAAATATCTTGGCCTCATCTACACAATAGAGATCTAAGACTTTAAGTTTGGGGAGGTTAGGTGGGAGAAAAATGGAGAAGCGTCTTCAGGGCCATCAATGCAGGATCTATTTTTTACCCAATAACCATATCATATTTCGATCTGATCCGCCATTTCCTCCTTATTCAAGGAACTGAATAAGAAATTGATACAATCAAGATAGATTTGGGGGTAGATTTTATGGGAGGCATTAATAGCGGTGGTTGAGCTTTGGACTATTTTTTCCTGCTTCTCTCTCTTTCTCTCCTTTGTGTTGAATCTATAAAATAAGGATTAAGACTCATTGTAAAGGGTCAGACATTCTTTTGTTTTTGCAGGCTCCCCTTTTCTTCTAGGAAAGGAATTCATGGAGTTCAAACCTTCCTGTAGACACCAAAATTGGGTCACACTCCCCTTGGTCCCTCGATAAATAAATACCTTGAACACATCTACCTAGCCATGGCCCCCTTCACCCCACTATAATATTAATTTAATTATTTAAATTAATTTAATTCATTATCCTCACCATATTTATTATTTAAATATCCTAATTGAGATAATGCCCACATATCCACCTCATCTAGCCACCTCATCCTAAGACCTATTCTTAGTAAGTTGCCACAACTAACTAAGACCTACCCAAACCCTAAAAATAAATGTCTACATTCCCTCTAACCATATTCCCACCCCTTAGAAGGAAGCTTCCATGATAATCCGCGGGGTAAACGAAATGAGATCCAAGAAAATCAAGGGGATCTACCTAGTTTAGTAAACCTTGGAAATCCCACCCTAACTGATGACGGTTACCCTTAACCAGCACCGGTTAAGCCAGAACCACCATCAGTTACCATTTAATCCCCAAAAAACCTTATTTTGAGGTTGGAACATTTCAGAGAGAGAGAGAGAGAGAGAGAGATACATCTTCTGAGAACAAGTGACAAAACCAAAGCTGCATGCAAGCAGAACCAACATCCGTACAAGCATTAGAACATCCATAGCCAACACCTGAAGCAACCACAAAGCCATTTGTCTTCACGGGAGCATTCGGGGAAGTTCCAGCACCACATCAAGTCCATTCCATTTGATCACCCACCATTACCAACCAAGCATCAAGTTCACACAAATAATAAGTCTTGTGAATCAACACCTATTCATCTTTCATTCAGTAGATCTTCTTACATTTGTTATTAGTTTTTGCTTTCATTTCTATTCCCCCATCATTTACCTCCATGCAAACTTGACCATATTTTTATCCACATCCTTACATTTCCCCTACTTGGACCTAAATCATTCATGTGCATCCCTCAAATCCATACGAATCTGGCCATTTCCCTTCCACCTTCATCTAACCTCAGATCTATCACCCAACCAAGTTTTATTGAGTTTCATGTACCCCGACCATACCGACACCGGTCACCGGTTAACCTAAACCAAATTCAGTCTCTGTGTATTTTACCAAAAATGTAGATCAGAGCCTAAAGTCTCCACTAAATACACTAAACTACCCAGAACCTGACCCTGACCAGTACCAATACTCTGACAGTGACCTCTAACTTTAGATTCAATAATAGCCTAGCCTGTTGTGAACGAATTTGCTTATTGTAAACAAATGAGATATCTATATTATTTTAACTACAGTAGGATTTCATTTATTTATCGCATTAAGTTGTTTTAAATAGTGGATTAACAGTCGTCTAGAAAGTATCACACATCCTGGATCTAGCACATGCTAGGCAGTCCACTGCATATATTATTTAACTTTTATTTGGTGGTCTTGTGTTCCATTTCAGGTAGTTCCTGCAAGCAAAAAGGAATCTCTCATGATTAGCTGTGGATTCGTAAGTCATACATGTGTAACAACCCATGACTAGCATCTCAACAGGTATTCCTCCTAGCCCATTACCCTTATTTTTTTGTCAACATTCAAAGAAATGATCTAGAATTAGCTGAAACTCTTCCATTTAAATTGCAATACCTTTCCTTCCTTCTAGCCATTTGTAATGCATTGTATCAATCTGCAGAGCAATAAAACATGTTTTTGATCGATATTAGATCCTTTCTTGTCTCTATTTCTCTCATATGGTCTTTCATTATAAATCTGGTTATCTGTGCTTGAATATTGTATGTATTTTTTTGGTTTGTGTCTATCAGCAAAAATAATGTTCATCATTCCTTCGGTGCATCACCTTGTAGCTTAGTTTTGATTTCTTGTATTCCTTTTATCCCTTTCTCCTTGGTAAAATTTAGATTAGGTTTAGGAATAGGTCCTCTTCAAGTTTCCACGTATACACCTAAATAGAGGAATAGGAACCAACCTTTAATCTAGAGAGTTTTCCCATTTACAAACTCCCACACTTTGGGGAAAACTCAATGTTATGCGAATCACACCAAATGAATCTTCCTTAGAAAAGTAGATCTGACAACTCATTTAGGGGTGTTGTGATTTTGCACTAACACTTCCTATTTTTGGTAAACAAGACTATTTCACCGTAACTAATGATGGTTTATCCCCGGTCGACATCATTCACGTAAACTGCAATCAACTTCTTTATATAGAATTTTACAACCCTTTACTTGTGTTGGTCATTCATTTATTGGATCCTTATTGTATTCAACCACAAACATTCAAGCCCTCGTACATCCAAATGATGAACACATACAACCATAACACAAGACAAGTAGTTGGTTCTCCTTACAGAGTTTGGGAATACTCACAGAAGCACATAGGTTGTACTGCTGCGGCACTGAACCCTTGAATCTCTTCTTTGATCAACCACTAGTCACCTCCACTCACAGGATCTGTAAAATACCTAGTAAGTTGTTATGATTTTATCATTTTTTCTTATTCAAGTATAGATCTTTCATTTATTTCTTTATTTCATTCTTTCCATTACCCATATATCACCTTCTTCCCATCAACCCACTATTCAACCATCCTAAGCCTTTTCTCCCTTTCTAACTTCCTTTTTAGCATACTTGTGTCTTCTTAACAATATCATGACCTTATCAACACCCCCTTCACTCTCTGTCCAATCATAGAGAGGTTCAAACTCAAGTTTTTAACATTTAAACCAACTTTCCCCTACCGAAACTGGTTAGCCAATCAATGTCGGTCTATCTCCTATACCAACATCGGTTGACCAACTGATACCGATCTCTGAAAATGGTAATTTTTCCTATAACAGCGAGTTAAAAAATTCCCCAAAACATCTCAAAATATTTCCTAATTTCACCTAGACCTCACCTATATCCTTTGCTACACCTACAAACCCAAACCATCCCATTAATCATCTAGATTTAATTCTAACCATTTCCTATTGAGTTAAATTAACTTTTTGTGTGTTAATGGGAGATACCTAAATCTTATCAAATACAATAGGAACTATTATTTTTTACATTAAATTGTATTAAACAGAGGATTGATAGCCATTTGAGGAAGCATCATGCTTCCTAGATCTAGCCTTGCTAGGAAGTCCTCTTATTCTTACTATTTAATATTATTTGGTGGTCTTGTTGTGTTACTTGTACAGGGCATTCCTCCTAGCCAAAGGGAAGCTCATATAATCAACTTGGATCAAAAGTCTATAGCACACACAATGCATTATACTTTCCACATAACACAAGTATTTCTCTTACGCCCATTACCCACTTATATGTTTAATCACATTTACTTTTGAGGTGAAACACTATTTCAAAGTTTTTAAAATTGTAGTTATTCCTAGTTGGTGTTTGAACATAATTTTAAAATTTTGCTCATAAATTTGGTCCTGTGCATCCATTTTTGGATGATTTTTTTTTCATTTGGATCATGATGATGAGGTATTTTTACAGAGATCATATTTGTTATAAATAGTGTAATATTTCTAGATAGTTTAGTTATGTAATATTTAGTAAAAATAATACCATTCTCTGGAACGTAATGGAATATTTTGACCCTATATGCTCTAAAAGTGGAATATGCCCCTCGTAACCCTACCAGATGAGAAATGGATGATCTGGGAATTATACAGTGAACATGCAATATTATTTATTTATTTCATTTATTAGATTGATTTGTCCTCCATTTATTTGAATCTAGAGCACATGTATCACAATCTTAACCCTTGATTTAGCACCTTTAAAGAATATCTATTAGGTTTGAGACATTATTGTATAAAAGTGAGGTCATATCCTTGTTTTCTTAGAGATAGAGGGAACTCTGGATGGTTATTGGTTTTTTCTACTCGAGGATCTCGATTTGTCTCTTTAATATGATATCTATAAAGTATTGGTTAATTTTGGTTGCATTTGGGGTTCATGATAAGGTGGTTTTTTCTTACAACCATTAATAGGATTTGAGTTCATCCTTATATGTCTCCATTGTATATATTGCAAATGAACACACATGATACTACTATTTTGTACATGTTTATTATTTTTACTTTTAATAGATATGAAATAAATAAATATTTGTTCACATTTGTAATATTCTGTTTGACATGTTGAAATACTACAAGGAAGAATTTTGCAATGATTTATTTATTTTGGCATTGAAGAAATGTTTTTATTACAGTGCATACTTTGCAGTATTTACTTTAGTTATAAATTCATTTCTATATTCATGAATGAATATATATATACAAATATTCATGGAAATATATAGAAATTTTCATCATGTTCCCTCTCTATTTGGACAATAAATCATCCAGGATGACATCTTTTTTGAACTCAGTGATATTTGTTTTATTCTTCACTATCCCCAACACACATCATTCCCCAAATTGTAGTTTTTTTATGGTGAAGATAAAAAATAAAAAAATGACATCATTGATATTATTAGATATGTACTCACATCAAATATTTAAGTGTTATTATCTTGTATAAAATCCTTCATCACTTACTTCCACATGACCTTGCCAGATTAAGGCCAACCATATTCAAACAATCACTCCATTAGAGTTTCAAAAGATAATGTTCCTATTTTCACAGAATAATACGAAGATCAAAATCTCCACACCAAAATCATTTTTGACAACATTATCCATCGTGAATATTTTTTTTCTTTTCTACCCTTAATGAGTAGGTTTTTCTCTCTTGAGGAAACATGTAGGGAAGTTTTCTTATGCCCTATTTGCAAATCCCCACATTATTGTCACATGATCCATACCATTCTCCTAATAATATCCTATCATACTTTAAATTTCAACTACCTTATCCTAGATTCATAAGGAGTTGAGCTCACACAAAATGTATTGAAAATTTTTCGCGTGTACGAATATGGTGAACTCGTCATTATAGACTAGTTTCTTCTTGGTTGGATATATTCATATTACCATTTCCCTCTCCCATTATTCTACAACTGTTTATACACCACTTGAATATTCCAGGTTAGGAATTTGACAATCCTATCATAGGGCTCAAGACTTACTATAATCTCATGCACCTCCAACAATCACCTTCTTTATCTGGTTGGGTTGAAAAATATTCCTAGAGTGTGTAGTTTCTCAATGTCATTTCTATTCAAATGTAAAATTTCTCTTCTAATGTAAGGATTAAAGAAATTGATTAGTCATAATCCTATCAAGGATCTTTCATGGAACCTTCCAATTCTAAAAATATGACATTTAATGGGGAAGGATGGATTTACCATAATTCTTGACTAGGTTGCAAATCAGGATGTGATCCTATACCTTACCATATTACTTGTAACCTAATGATGAAATTTTAATGCGGTTTGATCAAATTAATGACTGAGTCAAAACCATAGAAAAATTTCTAGATAGGTTATAAGCATACATCCCTACACTCTTACAATACACCATTGATTCCAAACCACCTATACCTATAATTACATCAAAAAGAGGAGAAGTAACTACAAAGGAATATATCAAATGATATCATCATTCCCCTCTATAACCAAGTTAAAAGTTAATTGTTGAATAATATTTATATATTCAATCATGTAACCTTGTCTCTACCCTGGTCAAAGGAATTTAAGAGATAAAAAATGATTCATCTTCTTGAAACATAGAGTAAATAGGACATGATACAATAAAAACCATGAATTATTTTTTCCCCAACCAATGTAACAATTTCCATAAAAAACCCCTCATGCTAACTATGGGATGTAGCAAAACATTATATACCTCCTCACAGGTGTTGGCATGGTAGGAATGAATGGGTCCTATTTATCTACTCTCCCAATGAAGACTCTAGACACTACCACTATTAAATACTGCAGGCCGTTGAATATAAAATATCACACACAACCTTATAACCAATCTGCATTTACATTACAATCATATACTCAACCTTCATAAGCATATATTAAACAATGATATACCTATGTTTAGTCTATCTAGGATTATCCTCAACCATTATAGAAAATTTCCCATCCCACTTAGTAATTTATCATTTCCTCTCTGAAAGTTCTTGCACCACCCTACATTGATCCATAGGGATAGTAAGAAATACCACTTCATCATAGCAATAAGAAACAAAAGAAAAATCAATAAAATAGGAGAGTAGACTATTAAGTTACAAACCCTCCACTCTAGCTAAGTAATAGTTGTGTAATTTCACCAGTGGTTACGTAACCACCCCTATACACATAATGGTAGTTACGTAACCTCTGCATAGGTTATGTAACCATTAATCTATGTTCACTGGTGGTCCTGTCACTAATGAACAAAAAAAAAGATATCCACGAACAATCATGGATTTGAAGTGTTCATATTGTGTCTCTTCCCTGTATAACCCTTCCCATTCTTCATTGCACATGAATATATGGGAAGTGACTATAAATACAATAAGAAAAAATGGATTCAGATCATCGATTCATGGGAGAAGTGAGAAAAATGACTTTGGTGCTAGAATTGAATTGTAGAAGAAAGGTGAAAGTGCATAGCAAGCAAGTACAAATGGTGGAAGTAACATTGTTGTTTTCCTTGATCTTTTGTAATATGTAACTAGTTCAATTGGCCTATATATATATATATATATATATATATATATATATATATATATATATATATATATATATATATATATATATATAAGTGGTGAGAAATATCTTTTTCCCTTCTCGATTGTTTTTCACTCAAACTAAGGGTTTCTAGGATAAAACTTTTGTGTTATCCATTGAATTGTTCATTCTATTTACTACAAGTAGTTATAAGAACTAAGATTCATTCAGTAGCTTTTAGTATTTTTTCATTTTCAAATAATTGGAAGTAGGAACAATAGTTTTTTGGTCTCGTAAGTTTCCAAAGTTGAGGTTTACAGATCATTTTGGTATCAGAGTTGGAAATTATATCCAAGGGACTATAGTATTAATTCTTTTTTTATTTGTATGACAGTGATGAGGTCCAAAGGTGAAGAAGTAATACCTTGTGATCCAGAGATATCTATAAAGAAGTAGAAAGAAAGGGTTAGAGATCAAATGGAAGAATAAAACTTGGTCTTTAGAATTGAGGTACTAGAACGCATGATGGATAGGGTGTTTCAACATCGAAAAGAACTCTCAGATCTGTAAAATACTGAATAAGTTAAGAAAGATTCCATAGAATCAATGGTTTGAGATTTATCCAAAAAATTTGGCATAGGAAAGATCCATATTGAGGAAGAAGATGTGGAAGAGCATGAAGAAGAAACTCCAGTTGAAATGGAGAAATTAAAATCTGATCATGCTCCTTTTATAGTTGAAACTAAAGTTGAGATAAAAAGCTTTGAAGGACAAGTAGATAAAGAATTGCTTGATAAATGGTTATAACAATTGGAGGTTTATTTTAGTGTATATAATATCATTGAGGCATAAAGGATCACCTTTTCACGTCTCAAAATGGAAGGAAATACTCTAGTTTTGTGGGAAACCCATCTAGCCACTTGTGAAAATAAAATGTGGCCTATTGTAAGTTCTTAGGAGGCCTTTAAAAATTTTATTAGAGAATTTTTTTTATCTTATTGGCCATAAAACTGACCAAATGATTAAATGGTGATATATTTGAAAATCAATTGTCAAAGTGTTCAAGATTACACTAGGGAGTTTTAGAGACAACCCATGTTGCTCAATATGGACTTGGAGGATGAGGATATTCTGACCAAGTATTCTAGAGGACTTCACACTCACCTTCGAAGGAATGTCATCTCAATGAATCCCAAGGATCTCAATGAATCATGTGTACAATAATATTTCATTTATGATGAGAAGAATCAAGGAGAAGTAGAGTCAAGGAAAAAGCAATAAAAAAATTAACCAAAGAAAGAGCAGAGACAGACAAATAACAAAGATAAAGGTAAAAATACCGCTACCACTTTGAATACTTGTAAAGATCCTAATAATTTTTCAAGAATTGTGAGACTAGTGGTCATACTGACATTACATGTTGTGTTAGGAATTTCAGGAATTGAGAGGGGGGTCAATCAATGTTGATAAAAACTTTCACAATCAATATCCACTTATTTTTATTTGTTGCTATTAAAATAATATTGATTTTCATAAGCATACCTAGTTAATCATGAGATATATAGTGAGAATCACACACACATACACATGAGGAGAAAATATTTAATGTGGGAAACCATTCTCAAGACAAACACCCACTGAAAACAAAGCACTAACTTGGAAAACTCTCCTTTAGAGTTAGAATGATTTCACGATTGAGCTACAACTCAATCTAGAGCTATAACTCCAATAATGGTACAATGACAACCAAACTTAAGTAAGCTACCACTTACAAGGAGGCTTCAACCCCTTGGAATTTAATCACCAACCAGTGATCTTCTCTAAGCCACTACTTACAAGGAGGCTTCAACCCCCTGGAATTTAATCATCCACTACTAATTTTCTATAAGCCACTACTTATAAGGAGGCTATGACCCCATGTGATATAAGAAACAACTTAGACAAAAAAAATTACACAAAAAATTTAATCATGTAGATTCTATGTTGCACATACAACTGATTATGATCACTCTTTTCTTGCACTTTCATCATTCATTCTTCATTCTTAGGTTTTCATTATTCTCCTTACCTATTTCTGGTCTCCCTTGAAACATTTAATGGTCTTGGTTTTTTTATTATTTCTATAGCTTTGGTATTATCCTCTTTCAATAAATTGTTCATCTTGGTAGAAATTTATCATCTCTATGACTACAGCAAATTCTTCAGCATATAATTATCCCCATCTTCATCATTGGATCTTTAATATATATTTCTATCTCCTTCATCAAATAAGTCTTCTCTCTTTTAACAATATGTTTTCATTTCATATCAATGTCTCCTATAGAACGTTTCTCTCCTCTCATTTTACTATAAAATCTTTATTTGATGGCTTTTTACCTTGTCTATCTTTGCAAACGTCCTAAGCTCCACTACACCTTTCTCTGCTTCATCATCAATCTATTATGATCTCAAATTTGGGATTAAATAAAACATGTATAACTGCATTTTTTGACTCATGGAATTTCATAGCTTTATTTCTCTTCTCATGTATTGGTGGATGTAAAGGGATGTTGTGAAATATATTTTATGACTCTTGATTTTCTTATTTTAACATCTTTCTAAGATAGGTTTCAGTTACACTTACATAATTTTCTATAGCTGACTTTTATTAACAGACTTTCCTACCTGAGATGAAATTATGTTACGAAATTCTCTTCCATTTATATATGAAACAAACTCATTCCTTTTGCAACACTTTCAAAATCCTCAGAAAGAGCTATGTTAAAAAATTTAGGAAATTTTATTTGTGAAATCTTGAGATTCAATTAATTTTCCATTTCCATAGTTGTCATAGTGATTGTTGTCTGATTTACTATTGGCAATTGTGTGTTTAGTGCTTTCATTGATGTCAACCCCCATTGATGAAAAAGGGTGTCATGGTGATGAATGAGTCTCCATATGATGTATTTTAGGTGTCATGTATAAATATTGAGTTATTATGTCAATATTTATGAAGTTTAGTGTAGTCATGGGGCATGGTTTTGTGAGTTAAATCATTGTTTGATCCCTCTTGAGTTTTTTGGAAATGGTCATGAGGTTAAATGGTTGGGTCAGGTCATTCTAGGCTTGTTTCTATCCCTAGAGCATTAAAAATGAGGTAGAGATGTGATATTTGGGACTAATAATTCATGTTGAAGAATGGTAATAGTGTTTTGATAGTGTACATGAGGTTTATAGTGAGTTTCAGATTATAATTCAGAGGTTAGATATATATTTGAGGTCCTTGAGAAGATACATGTGAGAAACATGAAGTTTAGCACATGGAAATGAGATTAGCTGGAGAGTTTGAAATGAATTTGGGATATGTTATGAGTTTTATAAGTTATAGTATGTTTTCATGGTACTTCATGCAAAGTTTCAAGTCATTATTCTGAAGATTTATGAAGATATGCAAGTTTTGGCAAAATCAGCTAAGTTGCAGTGTGTTTTAGAGAAAATGTTGATCTTTTTATGTTCGTTGTGAACTATATGATTTGAATGGGGACCTGATATCTTATTCATATCTCTTTCTGTCATTTATGCAGATTTCACAAAAATAATGAGGTGGTTTTAATATCACTTATTTATGAACGATCGTTAACAAGAAGTGGTTTGAAACCCTAGCTATGAGAAACTTGCAGAAAAATGAGTATATCAACACTATTTTGATTCCATTTTCAAAAGTGATGATTGGATTTTGGAAAAAAATCTTCCAAATTTATAGAAAGGTATGTTTGATCATGTAGCCATATGTGGGCCCCACCTGAAAATGCTATTTTTTGAAGAGTTTCAGTTTGAGGAGAAAGTTACAAAATGAGGTATGAACTAAACTTCCATTGTATCATATATGTGATTTTTTAAAATTTAAATGGAGGTTTCAGGTCATGGTCATGCTAAGAAATGGTCAAATGAGCTCTATTGAGGTTTACTGGGTAAAGGGTGGTTTTTGGATAGTTTGGAGCAGTCTGTGGTAAATTTGACATTATAGGAGCTACAAGAAGAGTTATAAGGTGATTAGTGTTTCATTGGAAAGATAATTTAGAAACCTTTCCATTTATATGAGGTTTAATTCTTGATTATGAGATTTTATTTGGTTTCTAGGTCAGCTTGTGGGTAAGAATATTTTTGGCAGTTTCAGGACAGGTTTGTATTTTCTAAAGTATTGAGTTGATTGGAGCATCAAATGTTTGTATCAATGCTTTCTAAAACCTGTAAAGTTAAGAGGAGTGAATTGTTAGTCTATTGAACAATTGAAAAAGCATCCATGTGATGACATTTTTATAGGCTTGTTGTAGTTTGGATGATTAGTTTCTATTGTTTTACTATTTTGTTGTTGTTAACTAGTGGTTTTGTAGTTGTTTAAGTACTTTTCAATGTAGTTGTTCAACTAGAGTTGTGCCATCTTGTAACATCCTAATTTTGATCTTTTTTTGGTATGCTTTACTATAACATCCATCTTTTGAGCCTTTTTTGTACAAGGGTATAGTCCCTTTCAAAAAACTATTTACGAATAATAAAAAATTAATATATTGAATACCTTTTGAGGTCTTAGAAGTGTCATAAAGTGTGTTTATTAGCTCAATTTGAAAAACTACTTTTTGGACAACTTATTTTGGTGAAGTAAAATGTTGTTGTGGTTTGAACGAGTGGATGTTTCATGATCTCTAACCTGTTAATATGTGTTCTACAGGTCTTTCTATTTCCATTGAGTGGTCACATGTTATAGTTTAGTTTAATAGAAGTGATTTGGTGGCATAATGAATTTTCTAAGGGGTTGAAGGGTGTAGGAAACAACATTTTTGAGAAGTACAAAGCACTTTGGGAAACATAAATGTAATAACTTGATTGGTTGATATTAATTGATACCATTTATGATGTTTAAATGATAAATTAAACATGGATGGTGATTTATGGGTCATGAATAAGAATGGTATTAATGTTATGGAATTTTTCTCTTTGTGCCCATGGGGTTTTGAGCATTTTTAGAGCATGAAATGATGGTTTTGGATAGGCCGACCTACTTTGATAACTTGTGGCTATTATGATTTTACTTTTGGATGTTTCTATGATGTATGGGTTGATCCAAATGAGGGAAAAGTTTTAGTTTGAATTTGAATAAAGAAAAATCATATAAAAACATGTTTTTGGGTTATTCGTGTGCTAGTCTTGCATGGGAGAGTAATGTGACATAGAGGAGTTTTTTTTTAAGGTAAGAGGTAATATTTTGATATCTAATCAGATGTGTTACATGTTGAATAATGTTTGAAGACATTTTTGCAAGTTTTTAGATGCAAGACAAATCCAATAAGACTTAAAAAGAGAAAGATTGAAGATCTAAGATTTGAGTAAAGTTGTTTGAGATGAATAAGAAATATCCATTAGTTGTGGCACAATAAAATTTAGAGATCAATCATCTTTAGGTGGGTGAGTTGGTTCTTGGTCATCCTAAGGGATTGTATCCTCCTAGTGGAGTTGGTGTTTCACTAAATTAGGGGTTGGTGCCTCACTAAATAAGGTTTTGGTTCTCCTTATGAATTTTTTGATTCATTAAAATTATTTTCTTTGTGTAATATGAGAATATTTTCGGTGGGTTTTATTCCCCATGAGGGTTTCTCACTTACATATGGTGTTCTTGTGTTGTGTACTTTGTTTCATGCTCTTTTTATTGATGTTACATATCTAATGCACACATATGGTTATGGATGGTTAATGGATGAACTAATCAATAAATTTATGTGATGGTAAATGAATCAAAAAGTATTTGGTAGGACTAATTCACCCACCTAAATCCATTTTACTTCCAACAATTGGTATTAGAGTAGGTCCTTAAGAAACAAGTTTCATCACTTGAAGGAGATACTACTGATGCACATGTATGTAAAAGTGTTAAGATCAAGATGAGGTGAATACATTGGTAATATTGATATATTTTTAAAAACCCTTAGGGTTTAACATATGAAAGTCTATCTATGAATTTTTTACTCCCTCCTCATCAAGTATAGTTGATGAGAAGTTTAATGGATAAGAAAATGTAGGTTACTGTGTTGATAGTGAAACAAAAAATTCAAATGGTGAGATTTAATACCTAGTAAGTGATGATGAAGTTGATCTACAATCTTATTTTGAAGTATATGACTTTAAGGAAGATGGTGAAGCTGATGTTGATTCCCTAGAAGTTAAACTTGGGGTTGTACCTAAATCTCTTAGTATAAACAATGATGCTGATATGTTTGGGTCTTTGTAGGTAGAACAAGGATACACCATTATCTAATCATGATGAAATTTAATGAAGTGATCCTTTTGAACCATAAAACAAAGAAGACAATGCATGAAGTGCAAATCAATACAGTTGGATCTATGACTATGATAATTCATGAATGATTTTAGGCCAAGAAGGGTTTGATTCTTCAAAGAGAACATCAAGGTTCATCAATTCTTCAAATAAGGTATGAGAATTATTTTGAGTACTCCTTTTCATTAAAACTAAGGGGTCATAGGACAATTGACAAGTGGAAAGAGCATGAGTGTTCAAGATATGAGATTGAGTTATGTTCTTATTTATTTGTGTCATGAATGAATGTATTCAATGTTCTTACTACAAGAAGTAGTATTTGTTTCTCAAAAAGGTCTATATAAGTGTCTCAAATTTATATACTCAAGTATAAGTCATTAGTGTTAGTGTCATGACAAGTATATTCTTGTGGTATGAAAGTTGCAAAACCATTGGCATAAAATGTATGTTGTTATCTTATAGTATGTGATTAAGATATTTGTGAGGATATAGTGTGTGGTGTTCCCAAAATGAATTATATCATCTCTGTCAAAAGTTCTTAAGCATGCTAAGTTGAGTAAAGATTCTTGAGAACCTTAAAGTTGCTATCATAAAATTTGAGTTCTTAGTTCAAATCTATGTTTGATTCCATAATCTATATTGATACTTTCTTTGAATATGTAATTTGTGAATTTTGTGATATATAACCTACTATCATTAAGATTTCCCCAGTTTATTCATATCCCAAGATAGTGTGTAAAGTACAAGTGTTGGATCAGGATTGTGATGTTTTAGTTTAAGCCCTCAAAAGTTAAATATGATGTTCTCTGGGAATAAATGTTATTCTATGTCAATGTGATCATGTTAGTATGAAAATTTTCATATGGTATTCAATGTGTCTCAATCCCTATGCATGAAATTGTGAGTCATGGTGTCAAGTGTAAGTCCTAAATTGTTATTATCTATGTCTATCAAGTAAGTCTCAGATATGGTCATGTTACAGTGCTCCTTGTGTGTGTGTCTTGGAGTCATGAAGTCATTTGGTCATGTATTGAATTTTTCAAAATAGTTGAAATATGATGAAAGTTATTATATTATCTTCTTAAGAAGGTCTTGAGTTAGTCGTGAAGCTAAGAAAGCAACAAGACATACACTCTGTCAGTACATCTATTTATTTATTTAATGAAAAGGATTATAATTTGGTTTATATAATTTCATGAGCTAAATGAGAGTTGACACACTATTCAAGAGAGGATCATCAATTTTGGTCAAGCAATTTGAAGTTAGACTGCAAGTTGACAGTCAATGAAGATATGCAGTGGTATGCAAGGGTATAAATGGAAGCTACAATGAACATTGTGAAGGAATTTATTGAAAATGGAAGCTTGTGATCCCATATAGGTTCCTCAATATGTTAGAAAAGTTCATATTCTTGGTGTTCATAGTAATAAGAGGCAGAGGAGAAATTTTCCAGTGCATTAAACATTGAAGAGTGTTGAATTGGTTTGTAACAAATGGAAAAGGATTAAGAAAGGTTAGTTAGTTTTCTTATAGGATGTTTGACCTATCAATGATCAAGAAAAATATAGATATTTAAAGGTATAATATGTCAAAGATGGTAAGTTAAAAGGATGATCAAATATTTCTATGTGTCTACAAAATTTTTTTGAGGCCTGAATGTGGAGTATCAAGTGTGTGAGAAGGATTGTCATGATCAAGGAGTCTGTGTTGGTCTGAGACAAAGTCATCAGAGGGTTTTCATCTTAAACATTGAGTGTCTCTAAAATTATATGAGTTCATTCCATCACAGTATGAGTCACAACATAAGGTCAAATAAAGAATTTCATGGATTCTTTGTAGGTTCTTAAATTCAAAATCATGATTCTATTTCTCATCAAGTGTGTTGAAAGAAGGTCTTAGATGTCATCAAAGCTTATGAATTTTTGAACCTTGTAAAAGAGTTCCTTGATGCTTGATAAAATATGAAAGAAAAATAAAAAGGACATAGTGATACAGTGTGAAGGAGTCTTGTTAAATATTTTCAACGCTTGTTGGGGTTCTTGGGCATGATAATGTTCCACTCAAATGAAATGATGTATTCTACAGGCCTAAAAGGTGAAATACTAAATGCTTCATCTGTAGGTGTATGGTAAACTCAATCAAGGTATGTCCATGATACAATGTACTATATCGGGATTCATATTGCTCTGTCTTTATCCAAAGAAAGGTCTCATGTCTCTCCAAAGGTAGTATGATGGAATACCATGTGTAATTTAGCATGGTGAGTCTATAGTGGGTTTGTAGTCTCTAGTAGTATTTATAAATTCTTAAAAATCATACATAAATCTATTAAAGTATTATGAAGAACAAAATTTCATAAAGGCTCACAAAAAGAACTAGTTTTCATAATCAAAAGTTATTGTAAGTATTGTATGAAGTTTAGTGAAGTTTTGCAGGGTCAATAGGAACCAAAAGATACTAGAGATCAATTGAAATGCTACATGTGTCCTCCATCATTTGTTGATAAATTTTCACTCAAAGATATAATATGAATACTTATTTTGATTCAAATGTTATGTTTTGGATTTTATCAAGGTTATCAAGACATGTGAAATATCTCTTAGTCTTAATAAGCAGAAGTATGAATCTGCAGGCCTCTCTCTCCAAAGGGAAGAAGATGAAACATGAAGTAAGCTACAATATCTTGAAAAGACTATGAACAGTGGAAGAAAATTTGTATGTGACATGAATGATGAAAATATATTTATGAAAGTGTGAGATCTGTGTTGCTTCCATGTACTATGTGAAGGTTGAATTTAACTAAAAATTAGTAACGATGTGGTTTAATATTGTCTCAGATAGGGTTATGAAGTCTCTTAGGGTGGTCAAGAGATAGGTAGTTATTTCCAAGAGTTTATAGGAAATTGAGAAGGAGGTATTGTGCATTCTTGATGGTAATTTCACTAAAACAGTGCTCTAATTGATCTTTATTAGGAGAAAATTGACGCTCTAAAGTTTTCTTGAGATATTTGTTTGATCTCTAACTAAATGACATGTTCAGATGGTAACAATACAAAGCTATAGGTCTATTTCAAATCTCAGAGGTAGGGGGAGTCATGGTTGACCATGAGAAAATTAATATGGATGTTAAAATTTTATAAAATGATAAGATTCAAGACCTTGTTGATAGGTAAAGTTACATGTTTGAAGAAGAGAGTCTGAGAAGGTCATTATAGTATTGCATGATTCCTAATATGGTCTGATAAATATGTCTCATACAATGGAGATTCCTTGTCTTTATATCTTGTGAACAAGATGCCAAGAAAATAGTTAAAGGTATGTTGATACAGTCATGTGATCAACAAAGCTTTAATTGTATGCAAAGAAGACAAAGATCACTAAGAAGTTGTTTTAGGGATGTGAATTTTTATTCAAACTAGATTTTACCACTCTTATGTAAGGTATAAGTATATTTTTTTTATTTCAAGTAGAGATGGCTAGTACATGTCCAAGGGATCCTTAAAAGTACTTGATAAGATGAGTGGTGAATTCTAGTGGCTTGAGAAGTTTGGTCAAATTTTACTAAAATTTTTGACCTGGAAAAATATGCCTAAATGTGGTTTTGACAGAGTTAGAGGCATATTTAGTATTCTTGTGCATTAGTTAGACCTTGATGAAGATGTTCTAGCATGATTTAAGAAAAACTGGGAGTATCATGCTCAAGGGGATATTTTTTAGGTCCAATAGGATCTTCATTTATTGTTGAAGAAGTCAAAGAAGGATAGATTTTAGTCCTAGGGGGAGCTATTGAGTCATGTAAGTCAAGTTTTACATTGTTACCATTGTTTATAGTATTTTTTTGTCATTTCTTATGTCTAAGAGTGAGTGTATCCTTTGTCATAGATGGAAAAGAGGGAGAGAGAAATCATAAACATGGATTTGAGGTCATGTGAGTGTTTGTTCTATTGGTTTCCATCAATGACAAAGGGGGAGATTGTTGGCCATTGTGGATTTATTGTTCTCATTGATGTCAACCCCCATTCATGGTGATTTATAAGTCTCCATGTGATGTATTTCAGGTTTCATATATGAATAATAAGTTGTTATGTCAAGATTTATGAATTTGAGTGTATTCCCGTGGCATGGTTGTGTGAGCTAAGTCATTATTTTATCTCTCTTGAGTTGTTTGGAAGTGGTCATGAGGTTTTAGTGTTAAGTCATGTCATTTTAGGCTTGTTTCTATCCCTAAAGCATGAATAATGAGTTATATATGTGATATTTTTTCCTAATCATTCATGGTGAAGAATTAGAAATGTGTTGTGATAGTTTACATGAGGTGTGTGGTGATTTTTAGATCATAATACAGTGGTTAGATGTATATTTGAGGTCCTTGGGAAGCTATAGGTGAGAAACAGTCAATTTAACAAAAGTGAATGAGATTGTATGGAGATTTTTATATGGATTTTTTCTATGTGGTGAGTTTTATAATTTAAAGGATGTTTTCATGATGCTTCATGCCAAGTTATAGGTCAGTATGTTGAATATTTTTGAAGATATATAAGTTTTTGAAAAACTAGGCAATTTGCAGTGTGTTTTTAGAGAAAATGTTGATCTTCTGATGCTCATTGTGAAATGTGTTTTTTACATAGGAACATGAGTTCTTATGCATAGCTCCTTAGGTAAATTATGTAGCTTTAAAAAAATAACAACGTTGTTTGATCGTCACATTTTTTATGAACGATTGTTAAGAAGAGAAAGTGGTTTGAAACCCTAATGATGAGAAAATTGCAAGAAAGTGAGTATATCAACACTATTTTGATTCATATTGAAAAATTTATGATTATATGTTGTAAATAACTCTTAAAAATTTCCAAAAAGGTATGTTTGAGCATGTAACCATATGTGGGACCCACCTGAAAATGCTAGGTTCTTAAGAGTTTCATTTTGAGGAGAAATTTTCAAATGAAGTATCAACTAAATTTCCATTTTATGATGTATGTGATCTTTTATATATGTGCATGGAGGTTTCAGGTCACGGTCATTTTGAAAAATGGTAAAATGAGCTCTATTTATGTTGATTGGTCAACGAGCAGTTCTGGGATAGTTTGGAGTAGTCTATGGTAAATTGGATGTTTGAGGAGCTACAAGAAGAGTTGGATGGGGATTCAAGTTTTATTGGAAATATAATTCAGATACCTTTCCATTTATATAGTTTTTACTTCTTTATTATGATATTATATATGTTTTCTAGGTCATTTTGTGGGTAAGTATATTTTTTACAGTTTTAGGACATGTTTGTATTTTCTGAAGCATTGAGTTGATTGGAGCATCAAATGTTTGATTTGATGATTTATACCACTTATAAAGTGAATAAGGGTTAATTTTTAATCTACTTAATACATTTTTAGGTCTTGGAAGTGTCATCAAGTGTGTTTATTAGCTCAGTTTGAAAAGTTTCTTTTTGGACAACTTGTTTTAGTGAAGGTAAATGTTCCTATGGTTTGTAATAGTGGATGTTTCATTCCCTATAACCTATTTACATGTGTTATAAATGTATTTAAATTTCCATTTAGAGGTAACATGTTATAGTTTACTTTATTAGAAGTGATTTGGTGTCATAATGAAGTTTCTAGGGTGTTGAAGAGTGTAGGAAACCACAGTTTTGAGAAGTACAAAGCACACTGGGCCAATTAAATGAAATAATTTGATTGGTTGATATTAATTGAGACCATTTATGATGTTTAAATGTTAAATTACACATGTTTTTTTATTTATGGGTCAGCAATATGTATGGTATTAATGTTACAGAAATTTTCTCTTTGCGCCCATGGGGTTTTGAGCATTTTTGAAGCATGAAATGATGATATTGGCAAGGCTGACCTAATTTGGTCAGTTGTGGCTGTTATGATTTTAATTTTTTATTTTTTTATGATGTATGGGTTGATCCAAATGAGGGACTAGTTTTAGTTTTAATTTGAATAAAGAAAAATCATATAAAAGCATGTTTTTAGGTCATTTGTGTGCTAGTCTTGCATGGGGGAGTAGTGTGACCTAGAGTAGAGTTGATTGAAGGTATGAGGTCATATTTTGATATATGATAAGATGTGTTACAGGTTGAATAAATTTTAAATACATTTTTTCAAGTGTTTAGATGCAAGAAAAATCCAATAAGACCTAGAAAGAGCAAGATTGAAGATATAGGGTTTGAGTAAAGTTTTGTGAGTTAAATAAGTAAACTCCAATAGTTATGGCAGAAGAAAATTCAGATATAAATTATCTGCAAGTTTTTGAGTTTTTTTTTGTCATCCCAGGGGGTTATAGCCTCCTTTTGGATCTGTTCCTTCACTAAATTAGGGGTTTTTTCTCCTTGTAGGGTTGGTGCTCTACTAAACTAGCAATTGGTGCTCCTTGTAGGGTTGGTGCTCTTTGTGAAGTTGGTGCTTCACTAAAATAATTTTCTTTTTGTAATATAAAATATTTTCATTGGGTTTTCTTCCCCATGAGGGTTTCCCACTTACATATGGTGTTATTATGTTGTGTACTTTGTTTCATGATCTTGCGATTGATGTTACATATCTAATACACACATATGGTTATGAATGATTAATGAATGAATGAATAAATGAATTTATTTGATGGTAACTAAATTGAAAATTATTTTTTATGACTGATTCACCTTCCCCCCTCACTCCATTATGCTTCCAATAATTGGTATTAGAGAAGGTCCTTGAGAAGCAAGTTTCATCACTTGAAGGAGTTCCTACTAAAGCACATGTATGGAAATGAGTCAAGCTCAAGATGATGTGAATCCATTGGTCATATTGAGATCTTATTCAAAACCCTTAGGGTTTGACATATGGAAGTATATCTATGAATTTTTTACTCCCTCCTCATTGGGTATAGTAGTTGAGAAGTCTCCTGGAGAAGAAAAAGCATGTTATTGTGTTGATCTTGAAGCAGTGCATTCAAATGGTGAGATTGAAGACCTAGTAATTGATGATGAAGTTGATCTAGAAGCTGATTTTGAAGTATATGACTTCAAGAAAGATGGTAAATCTGTTGTTGATGCCTTAGAAAATGAGCTTGGGGTTATATCTAAATCTCTCAGTATAAAGGATGATGTAGATATTTTTGGGTATTTACAGGTAGAAGAAGGATGTCATTATCTACTCATGATGAAAATTAATGAAGTTATCCTTTTGAACCCTAAAACAGAGAAGACAAGGCATGAAGGGTAAATTAGTATAGTTGTATCTATGAGTATGATAATTTGTGGAGGGTTTGAGGCTAATAAGGGTTTGATTCTTCTAAGAGAACATCAAGGTTCATAAATTCTTAAAATAAGGTATGATATTTTTTTTGAGTACTCCTTTTCATTCAAGCTAAGGGGTCATATGAAAAATGATAAGTGGAAGGAACATGAAGGTTTAGGATCTTAGATTGAGTTATGTGATTTGTAGTCTATTTCTATATGTCATGAAAGAATGTATTTAGTGTTCTTACTCCAAGAAGTAGTATTTTGTTCTCAAAAAGGTCTATATATGTGTCTCAAAGTGCTATACTCAAGTATAAGTCATTAGTGTCAGTGTCATGAAAATTTTATGTTTGTGGTTTAAAATTTACAAAACCCTTGGCATAAAATGTATGTTGTCCTCTTGTAGTATGTGTTTAAGTGATCTGTGAGGGTACATTGTGTGGTGTTCCCTAAATGACTTATCTCATCTTTTTCAAGAGTGCTTAAACATGCTAAATTGAGTAAAGAGTCTTGAGAACCTTAAAGTTGTTATCATAAGCTTTGCGTTCTTAGTTCAAATTTATGTTTGAGTCAATAATGTGTATTGAATATTTCTTTGAAGATATAATTTTTGAATTTTTTGATCTATAACCCAGTCTCTAACAGATGTCCTCAAATTGTTCATTTCAAAACATAGTGTGTAAAGTACAAGTGTTGGATCAGGACTATGATGTTTTAGTTCAAGTGCTCAAAATTCAAAGTTTGATGTTCTTTTGGAATAAATGTTACTCTTTGTCAATGTATTCATATTATTATGAAATATTGCATATGTTATTCAATGTCTCTTAGTCCATGTGCATGAAGTTATGAGTCATGGTGTCAAGTGTAAGGCCTCGATTGTTGTTATCTAGGTCTATCAATTAATTATTAAGTATGTTCATGCTAAAATGATCCCTTTATGTGTGTCTTGGAGTCATAAAGTCAGTTGGTCATGTCTTGAATTTTTCAAAATGGTTGAAATATCATGAAAGTGAGTATATGATCTTCTTAAGAAAGTATTGATTCAGTCATGAAGTTAAGAATTCATCAATTAGTACATTTTGTTAGTACATCTATTGAGTCAAGTAATAATAAGGATTATAATTTGTTTTGAACCATTTCATTAGGTAAATGAGAGTTGGCACGGTAGCCAACTGGGGATAATCAAGGTTGGTCTAGTAATTTGAAGTTAGACTCCAAGTTGATAGTCAATAAATATCTACAATGGTATGAAAAGGTATAAATGGAAGCTAAAATGAACATTGTGAAGGTATTTGGAGAAAATGGAAGCTTGTGACCCTGCATAGGTTCCTCAATATGTTATAAAAGTGCATATTCTTATTTTACATAGTCATAAGAGGAAGAGGAGAAGTTTTCCAGTGCATAAAACATTGAAGAGTGTTGAAGTGGTTTGTAACATATTGAAAAGGCTCAAGAAAGGTTAGTTGTTTTATAGGATGTTTTTCCTATCAGTGATCAAGAAAAATTTTCAAAGGTGTATCTTCAGGTGGCCAAATACAAATATTTCAAGGCATAAGATGACAAAGATAGTGAGTTATATGTATGATAAAATATTTCTATGTGTCTACAAAAATTTTTTGAGGTTTGAATGTGGAGTATCAAGTCTGTTAGAAGGACTATCATGATCAAGGAGTTTGTGCTTGTTTGAGACAAAATCATTAGAGTGTTTTCATCTTAAAGGAATGTCAAAGGTTGAGTCTCTCTGCAAGTATATGAGTTCATTCCATTATATTCTAATACATATCATAAGGTCAAGTAAATAATTTCATGGAGTCTTTATAGGTTCTTCAAGTAAAAATCATGATTATATTTCTCGTCAAGGGTGTTGAAAGAAGGTTCCAAATGTCATCAAATATTTTGAATTGGTTAAGCTTGTAAAATATTTCCTTGATCTTTGATAAAATATGAAATAGAAATCAAAAGGACACAATGATACAGTGTGAAGGAGTTTTTTTTAATATTTTCAAGGCTTGTTGGGGTTCTCAGGCCTTAGAATGTTCCACTCGGATGAAATGATGTCTTATACATGCCTAAAAGGTGAAATACTAGATGCTTCATCTGCAAGTGTATGGTAAGATCAATCAAGGTATGTTAAGGAGATAATGTACTATATCAGGATTAATGCTACTCTATTTTGATCTAAAAAAATGTTGAACCCTTGCAAGGAAGTTCAAGATGATCTCATTGCACTTCAGGATTGGTTGGTGAGTCAAGATTCCAATGGAAACATGGAAATGATAGGCATGGCTGGTTTAGATGTGGTATAGGTTAGGTATGATTGTGTAATCACAATAACAAGCTTCTACAGTGAATATCAGGTCAATTGATGAAATTATTAATTCAAACTATCCCATTTAGGTCTATTGCTTGAGCTTGATGAGGTGTGAAAGTATGCCATGGATCATGGCAAGACCATGAGAGCATGGAATCAGCATAGTAATGTTTTCTAGGTCACATTTGAGAAAAAAAACTCCTAGTTTAGGTTCTGAAGGAAAATTTCAATAGTCAACCAAAGTTACTCTTGAAGAACCCAACTATTCTTGCATATAAATAGGATTGGTAAAAGATTCAAAGGAAAACATATGACTAACCAACACATGGAAGGTGTAGAGGTATATTTTTTAATTCTCCATGTCAAATTTCATCAGAATTTGTAATGTATATTTTGAGTTACTCAAGTTTTTCTAAAAAAACCTTCCTAGAAAATAATTTTTGAGGCCTTTGGCTTCTTAGGTTTCAAGAAAAATTATAGATCCTTCTTCGAATAAATCATAGAAGAAGTTTTTTTATTGTATTCAAAGACTGAGATAGTGCAAAAATTCTCAAGTCATTTGGACATGTCTCTAAAAAGATATGAGCATTTTAGTTAAGTTGTTTTTCTCTCTCCTGGACTATGTCCCAAATCGATGGAAGAAAAAAGGTGAAATTGAATCCAAAATTATTTCTTGATCACTTCTAAATATCTTATTATTACATTTATGATTTTTCCAAAAATCATATGGCATTTGAAAGATCAAAACCTCATAAACTGTCATGTTGTAGTTCAGGTATTGAACTTATTCTTAATGATTGCTCCTATTACACGCTAGAACAAGACTTCAAAAGTGGAGAAGTGGCTGTAAGAAGGGATCAGAACCTCTTTACAAGTTATTTTTAAAATTATTGATTAATAAAATTGGTTGTTAGGTTAAGATAAAGGTGTTTTTGTTTGTTGATAGGATTCATGAAGGTGAGTTCTTTGCAAATGCTCATCAAATCAATGAAAGGTAGTGTTTTAGTGTTGTGTGAGTGATATAAATTTGTATATATCACTTATGGAAGATATTATTTCCCTCAATGTCATCCACAAGTCTCAAGAGGTGGAAAATAAGAGTGAAATGTCACCAAAATTAAGAATGCTTTCCTCTTACCAGTATGTACCCTGAAAATTTGATTTCTAGGAGCATGTTATGATGTTTCAATCCAAAAAATTAATTCGGATATATGGAGATTACTTGTACATAGTAAAAACAAGGAAAATATTTGGTTTTTGTCATGATTAGGGTAATATATTGATGTTTTAATGTCTCTCAGGATCTACTACGTCAATACCCTGATTTAGGGTTTTATCAAAACAATTTTGGTTGAATATTTTGATTCCACCATTCAAAACTTGTGAAATTTCATACATGTTTATTTGAAATAAATATGAAGCTATTTCAAAATTAATTTTGAGGTTTCTTTAAGAGGACAAGGATTATTTGTTCACAAAAGTTTAAAAACCCATACACAGTGACAATTATGACGGTATAGAGATTGTTTTCTCATTAAAAAGACATTTCATGAACTAGAGCTCTTTATTTTTATTGATTTAAAGTTGGAAGGGGTCAAACATGTATTAAAACACACTGTGGTCATTGAAATGCATGGTTTCCTCTATTGTCATTGTGACAGTTGCTCATGCAAGTTGTGTAAAATATATTGTGACATTATGAGTGATAGTTGTGTTCTTAATTCACTTTGTTCAAGACTCTTGAAGAATTTTTTGAGTCATTCTTGGACTCAATCTTGTCAAATGTCCTCCTAGATCATGTGAGAAGATAAAAAGACAATCATTTATCTCTTTAAAAAAAATTGAATTTGATTTCACCCTGAACATGAAGAGTCATATACTCAATGATTTGAAGGGAATTTTAAGATTTTTTTGTCTTGGTGCAACTCAAAGTCTTGAAGGAAAAATGAAAGGTTTCACATGTCGACAATAATGTTGAAATAGGACTCTCAAGGAAAATTGAAAAATTCTTGCATAATAATACAAGATGATGGAAGTTGAAGAGGTGTGACTTTTGAGCTCGAGTTAAGGATAACAAGGGAAATTGAAGAGTTGAAAGTAGGTTGAGACAAATAGTTTGAAGGATGTTGTATGATGTGTGGAACTAGTGTGATATACTAAGAAAGTGAAGGATTTCTTGAGGATGAGATATTAAATTGAAAAATAGACATCCAATGTTGTGGGATGAACTTTACATAATATGTGTGGGTGAATGAAAAATATAAAAGAAGAATTACATTCATAAGTATATGTATGGAAACAAAATTATATTTTGTTGATGAATGGAAGAGATATAACCTACAATAATGCAAATATAACTGAATAGAGAAGAAGTCTACATGCTTATGCATAGAAAAATTAAAGACATGTAATAAGGTGAGAGACATGACAAATCAGAATAATGCCTACCAGGTGAATGATCATCAAATAACAGTTAAGAGAAAATATAGAAAAATAGATCACAGAGACAAATTATATAATAAATACAATGGTGAGTGTTTGTAGAGACTTATAAAAGAAATTTGAATTTTCAACTGTTTGATAGACACGATCAAAATCATAAAAATAGGTGAATGTGAATTGTTGAATGATTTGAGCTAGAAATGTGATCATAATCAGTTGAACAAGCAACATGTGCTACATGATCAAATTGAACATTGTTATTGTACTTTTTCCTAAGTGTGTGGTTGTTTTATAAGAGTAGTATCTCCTTACAAGTTACATCTTGCTAAACTAGCTAAGTAGGTGCTAGAAGGAATCAGAAGGGGGTGCTTCTTAGGCTAAGTGGGTGCTCAACAAAACTAGAAATCATTGTAAGTAGGGAATTGGTGTTCCTAAAAAAATATTTGATTTCAAGTGGGGTTTCTCCTTATAAGGGTTTCACACTATAAATTTATTGTCATGTGTAATTGTCCTCTTGCATGCACTATA
Organism: Taxus chinensis; assembly: GCA_019776745.2. Classification (NCBI taxonomy): domain Eukaryota; kingdom Viridiplantae; phylum Streptophyta; class Pinopsida; order Cupressales; family Taxaceae; genus Taxus; species Taxus chinensis. The sequence continues at coordinate 82,254,381 of CM034155.1, read as the reverse complement.
ATTTATTCATGGTTGACCTATTGTTTCTAGTCAAGAAATTTTAAATTTTGAAAGATTGATCTATATTGATTCACCCCCCACCCTTTTAGTGTTTTTGGTATTCAACAATTGGTATCAGAGTGTGGTCCTCCTGAATTAAACCTACCAGCTTGGAGGTGATCCTGAAGCCAAAAACATGTGTACATCAGCCAAGTCTATGTTAAAGAATAAGTATGAGATTTCCCAAGCCTTAATTAAATATTCAAAATATGAACTCAAGCTTAAATATGAAAACTATCTTGAAGGAATCCAAGAAGTGGTAGTATTCGTTGATAAGTTATCAAAATATCTAAGTTTTAAAGAAAAGGATTTTATTAAAATTGAGGAAGATTTAAATACTTCAAAGGATGATCTAGAACAAGTTAAAGTTAAATTTATGATACATCAAAGAAATCCTAATGACAGATCAGGTTTGGACTATAAAAATGAAGAAACCCAATGTGAAATGGATCATGAACCTAATAATGAATCATGCTAAACAACCATTAGAGCTAAGGATGAATAATGTGATGAAGTAAATAGAAAAATTGATAATGCTAAGAGAGGAACTAGAGAAACCTAGGAAAATATATGAAGAGGTTGATCTCAACAAGTAAACAAACAAGAAGAAGACAAAGGAGACAAATACAGGAAGATCCAAGTCAATTAGACAGCCAAATGCATCTAGGTATGAGAGGAAATTTAATGATTATTATTTCTCATGTTCTGAATTTGGACATAGAGCCAGAGAGTGCATGATAAACGATGAAAAAGAGCACCCATGGATATCTTGTGCTACTAAATATAAAAGGAACATAGTATGTTTCAATTATATAAATAAAGGTCATACTGCCAAGCATTTCCTAGAAGAACTTATAAGTAAATTTATCAATGACAATCATTACTTGGGAAAAAGGATAATCAAGTCATATTTTATACATTTCATGAAGTTGGACATTTATCAAAGAATTTCCATAACTTTATACAACCCAATCCTCAAGAAGCTCCTAAAAAGAAGATAATGAAATGGGTATACTGAATCAAAGAAGCAAAATCAGAAGTTGAGAAAGCCAAGAATGAAAAGAAGGTGACATGGGAAGATATGAAAGAGTTACAACAAACTAATACTGTATCAATAAAGGATGACAAAGGAAAGAAACAAAAAACTAAATCTAGTGCCAAGGATGAGGAATTTCTTCCTTAGCATTGGTTGAACAAGTGTATAAATTACAACATGTATGTTTATCATGCATTCAAAAAGATGATGAAAGATTAGATTATGAGGTTATTACTCCTAGAGATGTAACTAATAAATTCAACAAGATTGTAAGGAAAAGGAAAGGGAAAATGGAGTCATCATGTTGTTATGATGAATTTATTTTATTTTGGGATGATTTAAGGCTCACAGTATGCCTTCTCTAAGATCCTAGAAGGCATATTAACTCAAATTAATCATTAGAGTCAATTTGAGTTCTCTTCATGATGTATAAGTTATGAAATCATTTGTTACCAAGTGTTTTGTCATGATTCATTTGGTTTCTTGTGAGTATGAGGTATCATGATCTCAGTCCTAGTATATAAAATAAAGTATGACCGTGTAAATAAGAAAAGTGTCTAAAATTAAACTACCTCATTAAGAGATATGTGGGTAGCTACATAACTCTTGAGGTCAAGGTGTTGTGTGTCTCATTTAGAATATATGGGTATATTTTGATGTGTCAAGGCTTCAAGAAAGTTTGGAAGAAATAAATGGTCGCAAGGCAGCATAATAAGTTCTTTTCATGTTGAATGAATTGTCAATTCTATCTTGTATAATCATTATAGGTACTCTACATCAAATGAGGTTTATTTTCAGTTAGGTTGAGTAAATTTTGTTGAGAAGTCAAAATTCTTGTCATAAAGTTAATGTTTAGATTCATAGTATGTGTGAATAGAATATAGTTTGTGTCTCTTGTGTCTTGAATCTATATGGAGTATTGGTTGGCTTGTTAAAAAGTTTTTTTTCCAGTGTATTGTGCCTTTGTTGTTGTTTAAAATATGTATCATAGATGTCAAGGTGTTCAGTGTTCATGAAATTATAAGAATCCTAAAGGAGGTTTGTAGTCATCATATGGAATGTCTCAATACATATTAGAGTCTCTACAAATCGTAAAGATGTCAAAGGTACTCAAAAATTATGATGATCACATGAAAATCTTAAAATATTATGTCTGCAAGGATAAGATCTTCATCAACATAATGAAATAGTGATTGGAGGAATAAGTTCTTGAAGTTTCTAAGTGATCACAGTATGAGTTGATGCTCATATGTTTGTCAATGTCCAAAAGACCATTGTAAGTCAAATAAGTTATAAATTATATCAAAAAGTACATGTAAGAGTTCTAAAAGTTGTGTCTCAGTCAAAAAATTTGAAGAGTTGTCACTATTGAAGATACTTAAATCACTCAAAGTGTAAAAGTGCAATGTCAAAATGATATACTATGGGTTACAAGGCTATGAGAAAGCATTATAAATGTCTACTAAAGAGTTTACATGTGTAGGAGTTTGCAAGAATGTATGGTGTGGCAATGATCTCAGTTAGCCAGATAAAACTTATAAATTTAGGGAAGGTGTACAGGAAGAAGGTAACTTCTTGATGTTTTTGAGGAATTTTTGGTAGTTCATCCATTCAAGAGTATATTGATCTCATAGCCAAGGAATGCGTATTAAAGGTATCTACTAATTTGTGAAAGAGGTGAAGTTGTTTTGATCTTAAAGATATATATGTAGCTACAGTCTTAAGAAAGTAATGTATCAATACGTGATGCCTTGAAATCCTCAATCTGAGTTGTGACAAGTCTATAAACTCTATTAAAAGGTTTTGATGGGATTATGCCAATTAAAAGGTTTGTCTACTTTAGGATTGATGTGCTCATGAAATGTAACATGAACAAAGTACAAGAAGAAATCATCACAAATGATGACCTACAACTACAAGATTCAGGAGTACCATATGGAGGATGGTGTGAGTTAATATTTGACGCCTTAGTCTAAGAAAATATTCATAGGAAAATGAATCAAAGATAGCTATCCTAGGGTCATATGAGTACAATAAAGTGAATCCACAAGTCTCAAAGGTTCTCTGAGTGTGTATCAAATTGCAAGGTATGATATATAGGTGAGATAAACTAAAATTTTCTTCTACATATCTATGAAGCTACATGAGACAAAGAGGCCCTCTCAAAGTGTTCATGATATTTCATAAGGTAATTTAAATGTTAGATGACTATGATAACTAAGCATATATAATTGAAATGCTAAGGAATAATTTTGAATGATCTAATCAAGGTTGAAGTGGTATGTAGTTTTTTATCTTAATACCATCAAGTGTCATTACAAGTCATCTGAGAAATGAGAGGTATGTTAAGTTATATTTCTAGTTTGAATGAAGTTATGATTGCAAATGTAAGTGCTAAACATGTCTCAAGATGTCCTTTAAAGGAAAAAAATGTCATAACATAGAGTGATTCATGAGTAAAGATGAGTACACCTATAATGTAATAGTATATAAGGTGAGAATAACATGCTACAGGTCAAAATGTGTCTCATAACTATTTTTCAGTCTAAGGGGGTCCTACAAATAATTTTGAACTCATGTTTGTGATATTTCAAGCTAGTTCTTGGAGTTCACAACAAAGGATTGGAAAAGTGAAGGGAATTTGATACTCATATTTTTACAATCATGCTCCTATAGGTTTTGAGAAAACTTAGTGGAAGAGCTTGTGGAGCTTCTACAGTTAACAGATATTGGCATCTCTAAGATTAACAAAATGGTATAAAGAAAATGAGTTACAACTATAAGGAGTGAAAAATATTGATAATGATAAGGGGTGTGTGAAATTGACTTCTGGTAAGTAAAAGTGAAATTCTCAAGGCCATCTAAGGTGCATATAAGCTTATTACTCTTGTTCATGCTTGAAAAGGTTCACATTGACTTATCTCAGCTAGAAATGACTATGGAAAACTAAAAATGGTGTCTAAGACTTGGTCAAAGTAGCAATTATGATTTCTTATCATTATAATAATATGAGTCTCACTTTTTTGTGCTTGGAAGCTAGGTATAGTGCTCTCAAGCTTAAGGAGAGTGATGGATCGTGTAACATTCCCATTTTAATACTTTAGAAACAAGGAATTTTTTTTTTTGGTTGAGTAATATTCACTATTCTAAATACATAATTTAGAACACACATTCCAAAACAACCATTCTTGTAACAGATAACCATATGCAGCTGTAATGACTCAGTAACCTACCAATCTATTCATTTCATGACTCAGTAAACTACCGATCTATTCATGTTTAACACTAAGTATTGAATAATTTTTTGTATACTACGTATAATTGGTTCTCTTACCCTATTATGGGTATTGAGTGATCTGTCTAAGGAGCCTAACTGAACAGTTGTTACCAATATTCATCTACATCATGACCCTTAGACTATGTGACATAGGACAACGCAACCAATAGCATGTGATACTTTGGCCAAAGTTTTCTAACATACTGTTTGTATTACGTATTCCTTGACGACATACTCGTCAATCCAGAATACGTCCTTCACCCCACTCTATTATTATCTAGAATGTCCTCTACTGACTTCTGTCAGTCCTCTTGTCCAAGGTTTATCCCTAGTTCTGGTTAACGTAGGTTATGATAGGAAGGAGCTCCCAAAGACTTCGGATAGATTGGCATACAGGGCCAACCTAATTCAACACCGTGTGCCAAGATACCTTGAGTCCTAGAGAGATACTTCATATCGCAACTACACTACTTCCCAATCTAGGAGAGAAACTAAGTTCAAGTCCAAAAGTGTACAGATCTAGATGATCAATACAGAAGTGTGTTGCCACATGTCAACTACAGTGTTGTATCCTTGAGGAGATCCTAATCTTCTCAAAGGTATAACCATGCAGTTGGCATGTGCCAGCATCCTACAGAATAGCCTCATCAAGATATACATACCCTTAGGAGATTATTAAAGTTAATTAATTTGGATTCCTAAAGGCAAATTTCAGCAACCCTACCAAGACTCTAATCCAACTCTCCCTAAGTTCTTTTCCAATTAGGTTCTATTAACCCTTGTAGAACTTCCTTAAATTAAGATTTCTTTCGATGTTTGCTAACGTTGGTTGAACAAACAACCACCAAGAATTAAGGACAACAACCTCTTAAGTTTCATTCAATGTAATTTAACTATTAAAGGAAGTGTAACAACCACCAAGGTTTTAACTTAGTAGAATTTATTAAATGAAGTCTAATGATTGTATTCATATATTCCTTCTTGTTTACTTTTTCTTAAGAGAGGAAGAGTCTTCCTCTTCGTAGTTAAGTTCTTAGGATTTACACTCCTATTATATCCTTTAAAAATTCTATAGAGTTCATTGTAAGTTCATCACACGTTACTATAATAATATGAATTGTTTAGATAAGAACATTGATTATCTGAAACTTTTTTAGTTGCTTCACGTTTATGGATAATAATCTAATTCCATTTTTCCTACTTATCCAAGAACACTCATTGAAGCATATAAATAACATGAAGAACATCAACAAAATAGGATTCCATTTCTTTTGCAAAAGTACAAGATAATTTACATAATCCATGCAAGTAAATTCTCATTCTACATTTCCTTTTCAAAACTTATACATTTACAACTTATGCATTTCAAACATACTGCATGACAACAACCTTCATTCAAAATAAAATAACTTTTCTTTTCAATACAACTTAAGAACAGATCAGAATTCTTCACAAGAACCAACTTAGATCAGCCAATGCATCATCTAAGTTTTCGCCTTCTTTTATCACTTACGAAGTCCATCTACAAAAATTACTAGCACGAGTCAGTTCAATGAATTGAGCATGATAAGCACTAAGCCTTATAACAAAGTGCATTCCATTAATTGTTCCAATAAAACAACCCTGCTTTAATGAACTATAAGTAATTCATACTCCCTCAACATAAGTGATATCAATAAAAAGAAGAGCAATACTAAACATGTTTAATAAAAGAAGAACAAAATATAATGTATACTACCTGTCCTATAAATTAAAGTATAATTGATTCCATCAATTATCTTTACCAAACAACAAAACATAACATATCACTGTTTCCAATCTACCTAATATAATACAACTCATATCTTTACTATAAGATATAGAAGTATTTACAACATATTCCCTCTTGGATGATTCATCTCACTTTCAAGTGAGGAAGAAAAGAAAGCATTCCATTTGCCAAAGTACATAATCATTAGTCAGGCTGAAACAGGTTTATATCATGATTTAAATAATTCCTTTAAAGTAACTCTAATTTAAAATTTAACAATTTAAGGTATTCATCAAATAGATTCATATTAAAGAAATCCAAGGAGAAATGATGGATTTACAGTCAACAACAAGTTACAATTTCATTTTCCAACCTAACTTCCACCAGAAACATTGTAATAATGGAGATCATACACAGTCTAAGGACAGTAAGTTTCACAGTGTATTCTGTCAAAGACTTAATAATATTTTATTGGACCACAACAACCTAAAGAGAGCACACTAGCATTTTTCCTTCATAGAACACTTTACCATCCAACAGTAAAGTTCCATCAATCCTTTCCATTACTATTATCTTTTTAAACTCAATGCTAAAATGGTTAAGTTCAAACATAGTCCGCAATGGATTTGAATCACAATTACACTTTCAAGACCTAACATTCATTTACTGGACTCAACAAGAGGTAATAAGTCTGAGTAGATGTTGAACACTGAAAACTTTCTAGTAGTTCAGGTAAAACAAAACTATCTCAACAGTATATCACTACAAGTACGACAGGTTGAGATTCCAAATAAAAGACATCCAACAAGTTGTTTCTGATCAATATCTTTAAGAGTTTATCTAATCAACTTACTTAAGCCATGCTTCAAGTTTTCTCTTATATATGTAGTTTATTAAAAATATGCTAAATCTAGAATCACACCATCCAGTAATAAACTCCTTTTAAAAGACAAGATTTAACAAATAGTACATTTATTCAAAGAATCAAATACAAATCTAAACACAATGTACAACATAAGCTCCCAAAAAAAGTCAAATCATTCAAATGCTTTCAACCAAGTATGGGTAACAACATGTTCCCTCCCTGGTTTATAAAATAATCAAAATATTATAATATTTGAACCAACACACAATTCATGTTACCTTTTAAAATTACAAACACCAAGTAACAAAACAATTGTACAGGGATGTATCACAATATCAAAATCACAAATCCCTAAATACACCAGCATCGTAAAGCTAGATCAAGTAAGAAGAAACTTCTTATAAAAAAATTCATTCTATGAACAACTAGCTTCCATTTCAGTTAGGATCCTTTCAAACCTAGTTTCCCATACTTAATGTCAGATACTTAACAGAGTCCGGTCCAAACGACTACAAAACATGAAGGCTTGGTTCATAACAAACCTACAATAATAGTTCACAAGAACCATGCCTTAAGAAACTTCGAACATAGTACAAATTATCAAAGATAAAAAACTCAAGTTTCAAGATTGATACTGTTCCAAAAATAATCAAGTTTGCGCAGGCTGAAACACAAAACTAAACCATATACGATTTCTCCAGTGCATGCAAGTTTCAATAACAGTCAATGTTTCTCGCAAGAATAAATACAAATCTAACCATATACCTACTTATGCATAGTACCTACGAATTTAAATAACAGTCAATACTTTTCGGAAGAAGAAATACAAAACTAAACCATATACGGTTTTTCCTATGCATGTAAAATTTGTAATAGTCAAAGTTTCACAAGGTGATACAAAACAAGCCATTTATGGACTTATTCACAATCTAATTAACCATCAAATAAAATGCTAACATCATAGAGAAAATAATCTCTATAATGGTTCCATCCACCGAAACAAGTATCCAATCAAATATCCTGAACTAGTTTGTGATTTTCCATAAGTACTAGAGTTGCATACCAGCTCGGGTATATAAAACACAACAGTTTGCAACACTAAACTCAATAAATACATACATATCTCTATAATAATTAAAGACCGAAAAAGAATTTGAAACCAACAACAATTTCAAACCATTGAAGAAGCCAAACAAAGTGACCAGGTTTTGTTCACATATGCATAGTTCCTTGGTGAAAAAGGCAATGCAAAACAAGCTTCCAACATAATCAAGTAAACCACAGTTCCAAAACCTAAAATATAAGATTTACAAAACCCATCAATCAATTTCCTAGATAAAGCATGAATTCACAGAACTCATCATAGCAAAGTATTTTTAATGAAAATAGTTAGAGGACATCAAGATATTTTAACAGTTAGGGATTATCATGCATGATAGTGTCACTGTAAAATTGAAGAAGACCTCTAGCTAAGCTCACTTCTTCCCTTCTTCTCCATAAAAGATCAAACAATAAAATACTTCTTCCATAATGCCTCATATACTCCGATGAAAAAAAAAAGATTTGAAACCTCCAAAATAGCCATGTAATGCAGTTTAAACTGCTGGTTCAAAAAACCAGAGCACATGAAGAGAGAAAAACGGAGAGCATGCGAAATGAGAAAACCAAAAAACAATCCATTGGCATGCCTTCCAAATTGGTTTGGGCTCATGAAAAAAATTTCATTAATTGCATTAATTCCATATCTCCCACCCAATCTTCCTTACCACCACCTACCAAATCTGGCGAGTTCCCAATCAAAAATTACATGTGTTTCCCTTTTTAGTGATACTGCCACATAGGCCTCCACCAACCCAACTAGCCCCTGCCAAAGTTGGTAGTCCCACATGTCCTTTCATCCTTATCAACTACATTAATGCCTTAGGAACCATCGCCTAATACTTGCAACCCCTTAGGTTCCCCTTCATGCCATTAGTTTATGGTAGATTACTGGCTTAGGTTAGATCTTAGGTAGAATTAAAATTTATACCTTAGGATATAACACTAACCACTAACCCCCAACATAGGCCCTTAGAAATTAGGTTAGATAACTCCACATAGGTAAGTAATAAAAAATACAATAGCTTTTAGAAACTAGGTTAGATCACTAAATAACCTTGTAGTGTTAGGTTCTAGTTTTTGTACCTAGCAACCCTTCTAACTCTTTAGTACCAGTTTAGGTTAGAAACAAAATTGTATCAAGTAACATAGCTTGGGTAGGAATACTTTCACCTAGCTTAGGATTCCGTAAGTCAATCCTTAATAGGGTCTTGGGTATCTCTTATGACATGTATAGGCTGCATGCCTATTTTATCAGCAATGACCTGTCTTGGTCGATCTTCAAAGACCCAAGCCAAACAACCTACTGAATGGAAGTTCATTCACACAAAAATCAAAGAACTTATAACAACAAAGTTTATTCCAGTGTGTGCCTTAACTCATGGAATGTCAATTTTACCATTCATTCAATAGAGCATTTTTAAACATTCCTTGTATCATTGAAATTGATCTAAGGGTGATTCAGATAAAAGACAAGTTTACAACTCTTAAACCAGATTGTAAATCACCTACCAAAAGTGACAAATGGATTCAGAGAAGTCATACCAGTTCGATTAAAGGATCTTAAGAGTAGAAAATATTTATCTATATCAAGCATGATTTCCAATAACCAGAAGAACATATCCATATAAGGAAAATCACATATCAACACTTGAATGCAAAGGAGGAAAATAACAACAGTCAAGGATGTTACAGTCTTCCCTCTTAAAAGAATCATCGTCCTCATGATTACATCTTTTTAACAGTTTACATCAAGGGCAGTCAATTCATTCACTTCTCTTATCCTAAGTCAAATATTTCAAAACCTTATAGTTCCAAAAATCGGTATTAAATAAATTTGTATTCAAATAAATTAAATATCTACCCAAAACTGGCTTACTTAATGTCATAAAGGATAAATTCATATAATTTTATCAGTCAAGAAATTCAATTCTGTTTAAATAGAAATGGAAAAGCAGTTTTCATATCCTCTAAATTTTCCCAAGTTACACTCTCCTTGTTAAACTAGTCCCACTGGACCTTACATTGACTTATTTCTCTATTCCTTAAATTTAGCTGGAAAGTTTCTAGCACTCAAATGGGCTTATCCATGTTTATTCCTAGGTCTTGGACCTGGAAGGAATTCCAATTTAACACATGTGATAAATTTGAAATGTATTTCTTAAGCAAAGAAATATGGAAAACATCATGCATTCGTGACAAAGTAGATGGTAGTGCTAGACGATAAGCTATAGCGTTGATTACTTCAACTATTTCAAAAGGTCCCACATAACGTGGTGATAACTTGGCAGCCTTGCCAAAAATTATGGAACTCTTTTTTGGTTTAACCCGAAGAAAAACCTTTTCTCTAAGTTCAAATTGCCTGTCAACCCGCTTTAAGTCAGTATAACTCTTTTACCTATCTGTTGCTTCTTTCAAGTGTTCACGAATCATTTTAACTTGTTGTTCCATTTCTGTAATCATTTCAAGTCCAATTACCTCTTTATCCTCAATGCTATCCCAACTGATAGGGGTTATGCATTTCCTTCCATAAAGTGCCTCAAAAGGTGCAATCTTAAGAGAAGCATGATATGTATTATTGTATGAAAATTTAACTAATGGAAGGTACTATTCCCACTTATACTACTAATCCATACAATACATCCGTAACATATCCTCCAAAACCTGATTTACTCTTTCAGTCTGTCCATCCGTTTCTGGATGATACGCAGAACTGAAATTCAATTTAGTTCCTAGAGAAGAGTTAAGTGTTTGCCAAAACCTTAACATCATTCTAGGGTCTCTATCAGATATGATTAATTTAGGTACTCTATGTAATCTGAAAATTTCATGTACAAATCTTTTAGCCAAAATAGGAGAATCATCCTTTAGATTTCTAGCAATAAAATGAGCTAATTTCGTTAGTTTGTAAACTACTACCAAAATAACATCGTGCTTATTTTTTGATTTAGGCAATCCTTGTACAAAATCCATGCTTATTACCTGCCATTTGTACTGCGGTATGCTATGAGGATACAATAAACCGGCTATACGCATATGTTCCACTATTACTCATTGAAATTCCAGACAATGAGTCACAAAATCTATAACATCCTTTTTCATTACTTTCCAGAAATATTGTTGTTTTATATCAGCAAGCATTTTTGTAATGCTAGGGTGTCTAGGAAAAGGTGAATTATGAAACTCTGTCAACAATTTCTTTCTCAAATCATTAGGTAAGGGTATGTATACTCTATTTTCATATCGTAAGATTCCCTCATTATCAAAGTGAAAACCTTTATACTTTTCATCCTTCGGATCTACAGCAAGCGCTATTTTTACTTGCTGAAAGTAAGAGTTAGATTCCATAACACTTTTTACTTCATCTTTAAACTGAGTTCTTAGTGTTACAAGAGAAGAAATATGCTTCCTACGACTTATATCATCAGCCACTCTATTCTCTTTTCCTTTAATGTAACTTATGTCAAAATCATACTGAGACAAATAATCTAACCACCTTCATTGTCTTGCATTTAGATTTGGCTGAGTAAAAATGTACTTCAGTCCAAGATGATTAGTTTTCAACTCAAATGGTTTACCAAGTAGATAATGCCTCCAAACTTGAAGTGCATGAACTATAGAAGCAAGCTCTAAATCATGTGGAGCATAATTCAACTCATGTAACTTAATTTTTATACTTTCATAAGCTATGACATGATCATTTTGTAACAAAATACCTCCAAGACCTTCCCCAGATGCATCTGTTATAGCCATGAAGTCTCCATTAGGATCAGGTACAACTAAAATAGGTGTTGAAGTTAACTAAATTTTCAAATTTTTAAAAGTAGATTCGCATTTATCATCCCAGACAAATTTCTTATCCTTTTTCTACAATGAAGTTATTAGTGCAGCCACCTTAGAAAAATCCTTAACAAATTTTCTATAATAACCTGCAAGACCCATGAAGCTTCTAACTTCTTGTACATTCTTTAGTGTATGCCACTCGATTATAGCTATAATTTTAGAAGGATCTACAACAATCCCATCTTTACTTATAACATGACCTAAATAGTGAACTTCAGTGTCATAGAAAGAACATTTGGACAGCTTACCATATAACCATCTTTTTCTCAAAATTTCCAAAACTATTTTCAAGTGTTCATGATGCTCCTCCAAAATTTTAGAATATATGAGAATGTCGTCCAAGAATACAAGCACAAACTTGTCTAAGTATTCTTGAAATATATTATTCATTAAGTTCATAAAAGCTGCAGATGCATTCATTAATCCAAAGGGTAAAACTGTGAATTCATAATGTCCATACCTTGTCCTAAAAGTTGTTTTATGAATATCCTCTTCCTTAATTCATAACTAATGATATCCAAACCAAAGGTCTATTTTAGAATATACCGATGCTCCACACATCTGATCAAATAGATCATCAATTCTAAGAAGTGGGTATCTATTCTTGATTGTTGCTTTGTTTAACATCCTATAATCAATGCACAATCTGAGTGTTCCATCCTTCTTTTTCACAAAGATCACTGGTGCTCCCCAAGGTGAAACACTTGGTCTAATCAAAATTTTAGATAAAATTTCTTGTAACTGAGCCTTAAGCTCTACTAACTCTGTGGTAGTAATTCGATAAGGTTCTTTAGAAATAGGTTCAGTACCTGGTTTGATTTTGATCGTGAAGTCAAACCCCATTTTGGGTGGTAATCCTAGTAATTCCTCTGCAAACACATCACTGTAATTCTGTAACAGTGGGTAACATTCCATGAAATCATTTTTTTCTTCCACAGATTTAGAAATTTTTACTGCTTATAAGGTACAACCCTTATTTTTGGCCTTTTTAAGTTGCATAGCTGACAATTTCCTAACAGAAATTTCTTGTTTTACACCTTGAATCTCTGTTGTTTTCTACAGATCATCTAAACAACTAATATGTTTTTCAAAATAATCTACCTTTGCTTTATCCTCTACCAACCAATTTACACCTATGACTATATCATAAGATCCTAAAGGTGCTACATAGAGATCAACTTCTGTGGAAAAGCTAGGTAAGTCAAGGACTGCTCCGAAAAGACACATACTAACTATATGAAAAAAATTATTACCATAATGTACAATCCATGATTTATCTATTTTTCAAGATTTTCATTTAAGTTTTGAAGCAAGCTTACTAGAAATAAAACATTCAGTAGCTCTCGTATCAAATAGAATAGTTACAGGTATTTCAAATAACTTACCAGGAACTTCTATAGGTGTAACTTGCTTTTCAACTTACTTGTCAACTACTGCAGCATGTATCTTGTGCTACTGATTATGATCATCCTTCTTCAAAGGAAATTGATTCATGTAATGATCTTTTCCATATTTATAACAGCCTCCTACCGATCCCTTTTTGGGCTCAGAATTATTTCCTACCTTGTAGTTATCATTCTGACCTCCATAGGGTTTTTGCCCATTATTGTTATTCCTGGAAAAATTGTTCTGTGTATTACCAATAGTCTTATTCATTGTTGTCTTCTTCTTATTATCAGTTGGAAACTTACTTTTATTACCAAATGTTTTCCATGGTCATTTTTTAGGTGCAAGAGAAGCTAAAGAAGAGTTTAGAACTTTCTTCCGTACCTCTTCCTTGTGAGCAGAAATAGCCTTTAATTTCTATTTCTGCCTTATGGATTTTTCAAAAACCCCTTCCATAGTGGTTGGGATGTGAACATCAACCTCTCCCCCAATAATGGGATTCAATCCCATGATGAATTTTTGTATCCTGAACTTCTCATTAGTTTGATACTAGGGTAAATACTTGAGTAGTTTCGTAAACCGTTCCCAGTAATCGGTTACAGTTAACTTCCCTTGAGCTAAGTTCTGAAATTCAGTCATTTTCTGATCATAATAAAGTTGTGGCAGCCATCATTTCCTAAAATAACCTTTAAATTGATCCCAAGTGATGTTAGTTTCATCAATGTTTAGCTCAGACTTACAGCTGTCCCACCATGAAGATGCTTCATGGGAAAGCTGATATAATCCCCAAATAGCTTTGGTCTCTTCTGAGAAGTTCCTTATTGCAAATTACTTCTCCATCTCACTAAGCCAATTCTTAGCTCCATCACCTAATGTGGTGCCATCAAACTTAGGTGGAATTATCCTTTTTATATCATTAGTGAGTTCAGCAGCCTACCTAGCCTTTTTATTTTCTGGTTGGTCAGGCACATTCACATTGTTATTATCAACACCCATATTGGGGTTGTCCTTAGGAGGTTGCTGATTGTTATTACCATCTTCTTCTTCCTCCTCATTACCCATCACTTTTTTCTCGAGCACAGTCAATCGATCTCTTATGTTCAACAGGGAAGCAAGGATCTCATCATGTTTTTGGGTTGTTGCTGCTCCTTCCTCAAGTGGAGCATTGTTCACAACATTTCCTCTTGTTGTAACCATTTTTTTTACAAGAAAATTCAAGTTTTTATTAGATTATGAACACAATAGGTCAAATATCTACAACCTTCAGCTCTGATACCAAGATGTAACATTCCAATTTTAAGAATTTAGAAACAAGGGAATTTTTTTTCCAGTAAAGTTCCCTACTCTAAATATGTAATTTAGAACACACATTTGAAAACAACCATTCTTGTAACAAATAACCATATGTAGTTGTAATGACTCGGTAACCTACTGATCTATTCATTTCATGACTCAGTAAACTACCGATCTATTCGTGTTTAACACTAAGTATTGAATACTTTTTTGTATACTACGTATAATTGGTTCTCTTACCTTTTTTTGGGTATTGAGTGATCTATCTAAGGAACCTAACTAAATATTTGTTACCAATATTCATCTGCATCGCGATCCTGAGACTAGCTGACATAAAACAATACAACCAGTAGCTTGCGATACTTTGGCCAAAGTTTTCTAACATACTGTTCATATTGCTTATTCCTTGACGACATACTCATCAATCTAGAATACGTCCTTCACCCCACTCTATTTTTATCTATAATGTCCTCTATTTACTTCTGTCAGTCCTCTTGCCCAAGGTTTATCCCTAGTTCTGGTTAACATTGTAAGTTATGATAGGAAGGAGCTCCCAAAGACTTAGAATAGATTGGCATACTAGGTCAACCTAAGTCAACCCCGTGTGCCAAGATACCCTGAGTCCTAGAGGGCTACTTCGTATTACAACTACGCTACTACCCAGTCTAGCAGAGAAACTAAGTTCAAGTCCAAAAGTGTGTAGATCTATACGATCAATACAGAAGGGTGTTCCCACATGTCAACTACAATGATGTATCCTCAAGGAGATCCTAATATTCTTAAAGGTATAACTATGTAGTCGGCGTGTGCCAGCATCCTACAGAACAACCTTGTCAAGATATACATACCCTTAGGAGATTATTAAAGTTAATTAATTTGGATTCCTAAAGGTAGATTTCAGCAACCCTACCCAGACTCTAATCCAACTCTCCCTAAGTTCTTTTCCAATCAGGTTCTATTAAATTAAGATTTCTTTCGATGTTTTCTAATGTTGGCTGAACAAACAACCACCAAGAATTAAGAACAATAACCTCTTAAGTTTCATTCAATGTGATTTAACTATTTAAGGACGTATAACAACCACCGAGGTTATAACTTAGTAGACTTTATTAAATGAAGTCTAATGATTATATTCATATATTCCTTCTTGTTTACTTTTTTTTAAGAGAGGAAGATTCTTCATCTTCGTAGTTAAGTTCTTAGGACTTACACTCCTTTTATATCCTTTAAAAATTCTATAGAGTTCATTGTAAGTTCATCACACGTTACTTTAATAATATGAATTGTTTAGATAAGAACATTGATTATCTGTAACTTTTTTAGTTGCTTCACGTTTACGGATAATACTCTAATTCCCTTTTTCCTACTTATCCAAGAACACTCATTGAAACATATAAATAACATGAATAACAACAACAAAATAGGATTTCATTTCTTTTGCAAAAGTACAAGATAATTTACATAATCCATGCAAGTAAATTCTCATTCTACAATTCCTTTTCAAAACTTATGCATTTCAGATATACTGCATGACAACAGCCTTCATTCAAAATAAAATAACTTTTCTTTTCAATACAACTTAAGAATAGATTATAATTCTTCACAAGAACCAACTTAGATCAGCCAATGCATCATATAAGTTTTTGCCTTCTTTTATCACTTACAAAGTCCATCTACAAAAATTGCTAGCATGGGTCAGTTCAATGAACTGAGCATGATAAGCACTAAGCCTTAAAATGAAGTGCATTACACTAATTGTTCCAATAAAACAACCCTAATTTAATGAACAACAAGTAATTCATACTCCCTCAGCATAAGTAATATCAATGAAAAGAAGAGCAATACTAAACATGTTTAATAAAAGAAGAACAAAATATAATCTATATTACTTTTCCTATAAATTAAAGTATAATTGATTCCATCAATTATCTTTACCAAACAACAAAACATAACATATCACTGTTTCCAATCTACATAATATAATTCAACTCATATCTTTACTATAAGATACAGAAGTATTTACAGCATATTCCCTCTTGGATGATTCATCTCACTTTCAAGTAAGGAAGAAAAGAAAGCATTCCATTTGCCGAAGTACATAATCATCAGCCAAGCTGAAATAGGTGTATATCATGATTTAAATAGTTCCTTTAAAGTAACTCTACTTTAAAATTTAAAAATTTAAGGTATTCATCAAACAGATTCATATGAAAGAAATCCAAGGAGAAGTGATGGATTTACAGTCAACAACAAGTTACAATTTCATTTGCCAACCTAACTCCCACCAGAAAAATTGTAATAATGGAGTTCATACATAGTCTAAGGATACTAAGTTTCACAGTGTATTCTATCAAAGACTTAACAATATTTTATTGGACCAGAATAACCTGAAGAGAGCACGCTAGCATTTTTCCTTCATAGAACACTTTACCATCCAACAGTGAATTTCCATCAATCCTTTCAATTACTATTCTCTTTTTAAACTTGATGATAAAATAGTGAAGTTCAAACATAGTCAGCAATGGATTTGAATCACAATTAAACTTTCAAGACCTAACATTCCTTTACTAGACTCAACAAGAGGTAAGAAGTCTGAGTCGATGCTGAACACTCAAAACTTTCCAATAGTTCAGGTAAAATAGAACTATCTCAACAGTATATCACTATAAGTACGAAATGTTGAGATTCCAAATAAAAGACATCCAACAAGGTGTTTCTGATCAATATCTTTAAGATTTTATCTAATCAACCTACTTAAGCCATGCTTCCAGTTTTCTATTATATATGTAGTTTATTAAAAAGATTCTGAATCTAGAACCACACCATCCAGTAATAAACTCCTTTTAAAAGACATGATCAAACAAATAGTACATTTAGTCAAAGACTCAAATACAAATCCGAACACAATGTAGAACATAAGCTCCCAAAAAAAGTCAAATCATTCAAATGCTTTCAACCAGGTTTGGGTAACAACATGTTCCCTCCCTAGTTTATAAAATAATCAAAAGATTATAATATCTGAACCAACACGTCATTCAGGTTACCTTTTAAAATTACAAACACCAAGTAACAAAACAATTGTATAGGGATGTATCACAATATCACAATCAAAAATCCCTAAATACACTAGTATCGTAAAGCTAGATCGAGTAAGAAGAAACTTCTTATAAAATAGTTCATTCTACAAACAACTAGCTTCCCTTTCAGTTAGGATCCTTTCAAACCCAGTTTCCCATACTGAATGTAAGATACTTAACAGTGTCCGGTCCAAATGACTACAAAACATGAAGGTTGGGTTCATAACGAACCTACAGTAATAGTTAAATAGTCACAAAGAAATAGTTCAAAAGCACCATGCTTTAAGCAGCTTCGAACAAAGTACAAATTATCCAAGATAACAAACCCAAGTTTCAAGTTCGATATTTTTCTAAAAATAATCAAGTTTGCGTAGGATGAAACACAAAACTAAACCATATACAGTTTCTCCAGTGCATGCAAGTTTCAATAACATTTAATGTTTCTCGTAAGAAGAAATACAAAACTAAACCATATACTGGATTATCCACAGTTCCTGTGAATTTCAATAATAGTCAATGCTTTTTGCAAGAAGAAATACAAAACTAAACCATATACGGTTTTTTCCTGTGCATGCAAACTTTGCAACAGTCAAAGTTTCCACAAGGTGATACAAAATAATCCATTTATGGATTTATTCACAATCTAATTAACCATGAAATAAAATGCTAACGTCATAGAGAAAATAATCTCTACAACGGTTCCATCCACCGAAACAAGTTTCCAATCAAATAGCTCTAACCAGTTTGTGAGTTTCCATAAGTACTAGAGTTGCTTACCATCTTGGGTATATAAAACACAACAGTTTGCAAAACTAAACTCAACAAATACAGACATATCTCTGTAACAATTAAAGACTGCAAAAGAAGTCAAAACCAACAACAATTTCAAACCACTGAAGAAGTCAAACAAAATGACCAGGTTTTATTCTCATATGTATAGTTCCTTGGTGAAAAAGGCAGTGCAAAACAAGCTTCCAACAGAATCAAGTAAACCACAGTTCCAAAACCTGAAATACAATATTTACAAAACCCATCAATCAATTTACTAGATAAATCATGAATGCACAGAACTCATCAGAGAAAATTTGTTTTAATGAAAATAGTTAGGGCTAGTTAGGGCCTATCATGCCTGATAGTGTTGCTATAAAATCAAAGAAGACCTCTAGCTGAGCTCGCTTCTTCCCTTCTTCTCCATGAAAGATCAAACAAAAAATTACTTCTTCCATAATGCCTCATATACTCTCCAGGAAACAAAAATAGATTTGAAACCTTCAAAATAGCCATGCAGTGTATTTTAAACTGCTGGTTCGAAAAACCAGAGCACATGAAGAGAGAAAAATGGAGAGCATGCAAAATGAAACAACAACAAAAAAATATGCTGGCATGCCTTCCAAAGAGCTTCGGGCTTGTGAAAAAAAGTTCATTAATTGCATTAATTCCATATCTCCCGCTCAATCTTCCTTGTCACCACCTGCCAAGTCTAGCGAGTTCCCAATAAAAAATAACATATGTTTCCATTTCTAGTGATATTTCCAACTAGGCCTCCGCCAACCCAACTAGCCCCTACCAAATTTGGTTTTCCCGCATGTCCTTTCATCCTTACCAACTACATTAAAGCCTTAGGAACCATTTCCCAATACTTGCGACCCCATAGATTCCCCTTCATGCCATTGGTTTAGGGTAAATTACTGGCTTAGGTTAGATCTTAGGTAGAATTAAAGTTTATACCTTAGGATATAACACTAACCACTAACCCCCAACATAGGCCCTTAGCAATTAGGTTAGATAACTCCACATAGGTAAGTAATAAAAAATACAATAGATTTTAGAAACTAGGTTAGATCACTAAATAACCTTGTAGTGTTAGGTTCTAGTTTTTATACCTAACAACCCTTCTAACTCTTTAGTACCAGTTTAGGTTAGAAACAAAATTATCTGAAGTAATATAGCTTGGGTAGGAATACTTTCACCTAGCTTAGGATTCTGTAAGTCAATCCTCAATAGGGTCTTGGGTATCCCTTATGCCGTGTATAGGATGCATGCCTATTTTATCAGCAATGACATTTCTTGGTCAATCTTCAAAGACCCAAGCCAAACAACCTACTGAATGGAAGTTTACTCACACAAAAATCAAAGAACTTGCAACAACAAAGTTCAGTCCAGCGTGTGCCTTAACTCATGGAATGTCGATTTTACCATTCATTCAATAGAGTATTTTTAAACATTCTTTGGATCACTGAAATTGATCTAAGGGTGAGTCAGATAAAAAGAAAAGTTTACAACTCTTGAACCAGATTGCAAATCACCTACCAGAAGTGAAAAATGGATTTAGAGAAGTCATACCAGTTCGATCAAAGGATCTTAAGAGTAGAAAATAATTATCCATATCAAGCATGATTTCCAATAACCAGAAGAACATATCCATATAAGGAAAATCACATATCAACACTTGAATGAAAAGGAGGAAAATAACAATAGTCATGGGTGTTACAGATCGATGAAACATAACTTGAATGGTGTTATTTTTCTTGCTAAAATTGGCTCTAAAAACACTAAGAAGATTGTTTAAGAATCTTGCTTTCAACTTTGGTATGAGAAGCAAGATGATGTATTATGAAGATCAAAACATGTCTCAAGGATAAAATAATAATGTGTTTCCTTTATGTTTACTGGTGATGCTTATCCAAGGGGGAGCTTGTCGACAAGTAATATCAGTTTCTCATGTTTTCTTGTCCTTAATTATCATCAGTTCATGTCAAGTGGTGAAAATACCTTTGTTAATGATGTGAAAGGGGGAGAGATACAGATTATGCAACCAGAAACTAGGTATGAAAGTGTTTTCCATCAAATCTTATAGGTTTCTACGTAGATTTCCATGAATGAAAAATGGGGAGTTTTTTGAACTCTTATCATTGGTGTTGTCATTGATGTTAAGTGGCATTGATGGAAAAGTAGTGAAAAGTGAAGTGAGACCTTGTAAGGAAGTTTAAGTTGATCTCATTACACTTCAGGATTGGTTGGTCAGGCAACAGTCCAGTGGAAACATGGAAATGGTAGGAATGGATGATTTAGATGGGGTAAAATTTTGGTATGATTGTGTAAGAACATGATAACAATCTTCTACAGTGAATATCAGGTCAGTTGATGAAAGTATCAGTTCAAACTTGCCCAATTATGCCTAATTTTTAGCCTGATAAGGTGTGAAAGTATGCCACAAATCATGACAAGACCATAAGAGCATGAAAGTAGTCTAGTAATGTTGTCTAGGTCATTTTTGAGCAAAAAAAGGCTTGGCTTAGGTCCAAAAGGCAAAATTCAATAGCCAACCAAATTTTCCTTGAGGAACCCAATTGTTCAGAGCTTCACAGGAAAACCTATAGATAACCAACACTTGGAACATGTAGAGGGATGTCTTTTAGTGCTCCAGGTCAAATTTCATTAGATTCTGAAATGGGGATTCTAAGTTATTCAAGTTTCTCTAAGACAACCTTCTTGAAAAGTGCATTTTGAGTTGCATGGCTTCTTATGTCTCAAGAAAGATTATAGAGCCTTCGGATAAATTATAGAAGGAATTTTTGTAGTGGATTCCAAGTCTAAGATGGTGCAAAAATTCTCAAGTCATTTGAACATGTTTCTAAAAATATATGAGCATTTTAGTGAAGTTGTTTTTCTCTCTCCTAGACTGTGTCTTGAATCGATGGAAGCAAAAAGGTGAAATTGACTTCAAAATTCATTCTTGATCACTTCTAAAGCTCTTGTTAGTGCATTTATGATGTTTTCAAAACTCATTTGGCATTTGAAAGGTCAAAACCTCCTGAAGTGGCATGTTGTAGTCCACGTCTTGAACCTATTCTTAATGATTGCTTCTAGTACAACTTGGAACAAGACTTAAAAAGTGGAGAAGTGGTTGTAACAAGGGCTCAAACCCTCTTCACAAGTTATTTTCGAAATTATTGATCAGTAAAAGTGGTTGTTAGGTGAAGGTCAAGGCGTTTTTTGTTTGTTGATAGGATTCTTGAAGGTGAGCTTTTTGCACATGCACATCAAATCACTGAAAGGTAGTGTTTCAGTGTTGTGTGTGTGATCTCAGGTTGTACGGATCACCTATGAAAGATATCAATTTCATCCACAAGTCTCAACAGGTGGAAAACAAGACTGAAATGTCACCAAAATCAAGAATTATTGCCTCTTACCAGTATGTACCTTGAAAATTTGATTTTTGGGAGCATGTTATGATGTTTCAAGCCTATAAAATATTTTAGATAGATGGAGATTACTTATATAGAGTCATAAGAAGAAAAATATTTTGTTTTCATCATGATTTGGGAAATAAATTGATTTAGGGCTTTACTATGTGAATACCCTATTTTAGGGTTTTATCAAAACAATTTTAATTGAATAGTTCAATTCCACCCCTCAAAACTTGTGAAATTTCATACACGACTCTATGAAAGACATATGCAGCTATTGCAAAAATAATCTTGAGGTTTCTCTAAGAGGAAAATGAGTTTATGTTTGCAGAAGTTTAAAAACCCACGCAGAGTGACAGTTATGACAGTATAGAGACTGTTTGATCATTTAAAAGACATTTCATGAACTGGATCTCATTCTTCTTGTTGATTCAAAGTTTTCGGGGGTCAAACATGTCTTGAAAAACAATGTGGTCATTAAAATGCATGGTTTCCTCCATTTTTACCGTGACAGTTGCTCATGCAAGGTGTGTAAAATATATTGTGACAATATGAGTGATATTTGTGTGCTTAATTCACTTTGTTCAAGAATCTTGAAGAAGTTGTTGAGTCATTCTTGGACTCAATCTTGTCAAATGTCCTCCTAGATCAAGTGAGAAGATGAAAAGACACTCAGTTGTCTCTTTCAAAAAAAATTGAATGTGATTTCACCCTGAACATGAAGAGTCATATACTTAATGCTTTGAACGGAAGTTTAAGAGTTATTTGTCTTAGTGCAACTCAAATTCTTGAAGGAAAAATTAAAGGTTTCACATGTTGACAATAATGTTGAAATAGGACTCTCAAGGAAAATTGAAAAATTCTTGCATAAGAATCCAAGATGATGGAAGTTGAAGAGGTGTGACTTTTGAGCTCGAGTTAAGGATAACAAGGGAAATTGAAGAGTTGAAAGTAGGTTGAGACAAATATTTCAAAGGGTGTGGTATGATGTGTGGAACTAGTGGGATATACTAAGAAAGTGAAGTATTTCTTGAGGTTGAGATATTAAACTGAAAAATAGACATCCAATGTTATGGGATGAACTTTACATAATATGTGTGGGTGAATGAAAAATATAAAAGAAGAATTACATTCATAAGTAGATGTATGGAAACAAAAGTAAATTGTGTTGATGAATGGTAGAGATATAACCTAAAATAATGCAAATATAAATGAATAGAGAAGAAGTCTACAAGCCTATGCACAAAAAAATTAAAGACATATAACAAGGTCAGAGACATGATAACTCAGAACAAGGCCTACTAAGTGAATGATCATCAGATAACAATTAAGAAAAAAGATAGAAAAATAGATCATAGAGATAGATTAAATAATAAAGATGATGGTGAGTGTTTGTAGAGAGTTATAAGAGAAATTTTAATTTTTAGGTGACTGATAGACAAGATAAAAATCATAGAAATAGGTGAATGTGAATTTTTGAATGATTTGAGCTAGAAATGTGATCATAATCAATTGAACAAGCAACATGTGCTACATGATCAAATTGAACATTTTTATTGTACTTTTTCCTAAGTGGGTGCTTGGGTTGTAGGGGTATGAGCTCCTTATAAGATGTAGCTTGTTAAACCAGCTGAGTGGGTTCTTGGCAACCTTCCAGTGGATGATAGAAAGGACTGGGAAGTAGGTGCTAAAAAAAATTGAAATAATTGTAAACAGGGAATTGGTGTTCCTTAGAAAAACTTTGATTTCAAGTGGGTTTTCTCCCTCTAAGGGTTTCCCACTAGAAATTTAGTGTCCTGTGTACTTTTCCTCTTGCATGCACTAGAATTTTTTCATGGTTTAACCTATTTTTTCTAGCCAATCAATTTTAAAGGTTAAAATATTTATCTACATTGATAAACCCCCCCTCTCAGTGCTTGTGATATCAAACAACAAATATCTCATGTCTCTCCAAAGGTAGTATGATGGAATACTAGGTGTAATTTTACATGGTGATTCTATAGTGGGTTTATAGTCTTTTACAGTATTTATAAATTCTTACAAGTCATACATAACTATGTTAAGGTGTTGTGAACAAGAAAATGTCACAGAGGCTCACAAAAGTAACTAGTTGTCAGAATCAAAAGCTATTATAAGTACTATATGAAGTCTAGTGAAGTTGTACAAGGTTAATGAGGAACCAAAATCTACTAGAGATATGTTGAAAACTAAAGGTGGCCTCCATCATTTGGAGTTGATAAATTTACACTCACAAATATATTACAAATACTTATTGTGATTGAAATGGTATGTTTTTTTATTGTATCATGGTTATCTAAATTTGTAAAAGACCTATTAGTCTCAATAAGAACAAGTATGAATCTGCAAGTGCCTCTCTCTCTCTCTCTCAAAAGGGAAGAACATGAAACATGAAGTAAGCTACAGGAGCCTGAAAATACTATGACCAATGGAAACAAATTTGTATGTGACGTGAATGATGACAAGCTCCTTATGAAGGTTTGAGATCTGTGTTGCTTCCATGTACTACGTGAAGGTTAAGTTTATTTGAAAATAAGTAACAATGTGGTAAATTCTTGTCTCAAATAGGTTTATAAAGTATCTTGTGGTGGTGAAGAGTTGGGTAATTCTTTCTAAGAGTTTCTAGGAAATTAAGGAGGTATTGTGCATTCTGAATTGTTATTACACTAAAATAGAGCCCTAACTAGTTTGTATTAGGAGAAAATTGATGACCTGGAGTTTTCCTGATATCTCTATTTGATATCCAACTAAATGATGTGCTTTGATGGTAATAATACAAAGCTACAGGTATTTTTCAAATATCAAAGGCAGGGGGACTCATGTTTGACCATGAAATAAGTACCATAGATGTTGAAAAGTTCTAAAATGGCAAGATTCAATACCTTGTTGATAAGTACTATTATAGGTTTGAAGAAGAGAGTCTGAGAAGGTCGGTAAATTTTAGTATGATTCATAATATGGTATGAGAAATATGTCTAACACAAGGGAGATTCCCTGTCTTCAAATCATGTGAACAAGATGACAAGAAACTAGTTGAAGGTATGCTGATACATTCATATGATAAAGAAAGCTTTAATTGTATGCAAAGAAGTCAAAGATCACTAAGATGTTGTTTAAGGGATGTGAAATTCTCTTCAAACTAGATTTTACCACTCTTGTGCAAGGTATGAGATTAATTTTTTTGATTTCAAGTAGAGATGGCTAGTAAATGTCTAGGGGGAGACTTGAAAGTGCTAGATAAGAAGATTGGTGACTTATAATGGGTTGAGGAGTTTGGTCAAATTGTACTAAAATTATTGTTCAAGGAAAACAAGCCTAAACATGGTTTTGATAGAGTTAAAGGTAGATTTAATATCAATGTGCATTGGTTAGACCTTGATGAAGATATTATAGCATGATTGAAGACAAAATGGGAATATCATGCTTAGAGGGAGATTTTTTAGGTCTAAGAGGATCACCGTTTGTTATTGAAGGAGTCAAAGATGGAGATATTTCAGTCCCAAGGGGAGATATTGAGTCATGTAAGTCATGTTTTGCATTTTTTCCATTATTTTTAATATTTTTTGTCATCATTTTTCATAGATGGAAAAGGGGTAGAGATACATCAGAAACATGGAGTTGAAGTCATGTGATTGTTTTTCTTATTTGTTTCCATCAATGTTTCTCAATGATGGTTGCCATCAATGACAAAGGGGGAGATTGTTAGTCATTGTGGGTTTAGTGTTTTCATTGATGTCAAATCCCATTGATTGAAAAGTGTGTCATAGTGATGTATGAGTCTCCATATGTGTTAAATTTGCAAGCTACCCTTGCTGGGAGGGCCATAATTTTTTTTGTAAAATTCTTTTCCTTTCTCATTCTTTAGATTTTGTAAAAAAATTCTTTGAAATTTTACCTGACCAACCAAAAATTGGATTTCAGATTTTGGGTTTCTACTTGTGTTTTGTTCCAATAAATTAAGGAGTACTCTAAAGTCTAAAGTGCAAAATTCAGACTCTGAAGGTTTTTGAGTTCAAAATTTGGAATTTTTATCCCCTTTTCATGAAAATATTTCAAAGAGTAATGATTTCTGAAAATACAAAGTTCTAAAATTTAAGAACTTCATACTTTTTGGTTTCATAGTTTTAAGTGGGTTTTGTTGGAAAGATGGAGAAGGAATTCCAAAGTACAAAGTTCCAAAATTTCAAAAATTCAAATTTTCAGACTTTGGGAATTCAGTATCATGTTAAAACGATTTGAGCAGGAAATATTGGTCTCTGATCTCTGATTGATTAATGATTCAACAACCTCACATGTGTCAGTGATATGGTATTAAATTTTATTTTACCTATATAAATCCAAGTTTTTACCTATCATCTTTACCCAGTAAATGTACTCTGACACTCTTAATTTTACTGAGATCTTCACTATACTTCCCAACGCATATTTTCAAGGTAAATTTTATGTTTATTCATTTTTGGGGTAAGTTTTGTTTAGTTTTAATTTCTTCACTGTGCCCTAAGGGTTTGTTTTATTTTTATTTGTTCTTTGATTTCTTTTTTTTTCAGAAAATATTATTTTCTTGATCACTGACATGGCTTCCATCATGATTGTGTTATTCACCTTAAAACCTATAGATGATAAATTATTTACAATAGGGGTAATGATTTTTATTTGGCTCAGGAACCATGTTCGCACTCAGAGATTCAAATTTCACCAATTCAATCACCAGGGTTTCACCCATTTCGGAACTGTTATTCATTTTTTACATCCCTGCAAAATGGATAAATTCATAGGTTAGAGTACTTGTAGTTGATGGGGAAATGAATGCTTTAAAACATTTAGGGTAGGTCATGTTTTAGCTCAGTTGAGTTGATCTTAACTCATGACAAGCTGGCTCGCTGCGGTAAATGGTGGAGTTCACAGTCAGGCTCATTAAAGAATTAACAAATTTCAACAAGTTGGATGGCCTCATGGTTGGACGGCTGAGTTGGATGGCTAGGTTAGACGGCTGGGTTAGAAGGTGGTTGGATAGTGGTTAGATGCCTAGGGGTTGGTAAGTTGGGTTGGTTGACTGAATTTTTTGGCACCATGATGATAGGCTCAAGGTTGGATGACATTCAACCCTCCTAGTTAGATGACTAGTTTGATGATAGAATTAGATAAACTGATCAGTGAAGTGGCTTGGTGGGTTTAGTGTTCAACATGGTGGAAGATGGTCATCGAACTGAGTTGGATAACATAAGGCAGACGATCGTCCAACCCCTCAGGTTGAATGGTAAAGAGAGACGACCATCCAACCCCCTTTATCGGATGGCTGGGTTGATGGATCCCAAGTTGGAAAGATGTCCAACTTGTGATGAATGGCCCATTAGTTGGGTAGCCATCTAATCCCTTGTATGGAAAATATATGGATGGCCATCCAATCCCCTTAGTTTGACGACCGATGTAGGATGTACAACCGATGAATGGATGGGTCATACATACATATTAGGAGGTTAGATGGGTGACATGGTTAGATGGGTCATTCGCTGATGTGGGCATACAATCATAATTTGGATGGATTGTCACAAATATAGTCATGTGGACCGAGGATAGAAGCTTTTCTAACCCCAGGGTTAGATTGGTTGTAAGAAATTAAACCACTGATACGTCAGTTTTTAGGTTGTATGGACCAGTGTAGTTTGACGACATCCAACTTGGTTGAATGATCCACGGTCTTGAAAAAAGAGCAGCTCATGTTGGATGGCTAATGGATCATAGGCAAGGGAAAACATGAAAATAAATCTCAACTACCTGTCAGAACATTTAATGCTACATTTCATAATATTTAATGCTTCCTATTGGGAATTTAAGCATGAAAAGACAACTCAATAACTAGGGATGTGAGAAAATAATTAATGGTGGTGGTTCCAATTGGCTAACTACCTCTCAAGAATTTAATTCAGAAATGAGGGAAAAATTAGGACACAGGCTATAAATTGTAATCAACCCCGTCATTTTTTGGGGGATATTTTCTGAGAATTTGCATAACAACTTTGCCAAAAAAAAAATTAGAATTGTTTTTGTGAGCTGTAAACCTCAAATCCAAGAATTTTGTGAAGTATTATTGCCTCACATTATAATAGATTGTGCATCATTTTAATCCATAAAATTGATGTTTTTCATCGTTTTAACCCTTTCTTCAATTATATTGTATTCCTTTTCTTTTCCATTATATTTGTAGGTATCTTGTGGATGTTTTGTTCATTACAGGGCCTAAATCTATTGTGTTCTATAAAAATGCATACTTGAGTTTGGTTTAGACTATGGAACCTCAGTCTACCATCTCTTACCTCATTTCTCCCCTGTTTTCACTCACTAGGAATCTCTCCACCCATTTTCTTGGTGTTATTTCCCTCCCTATCTTAGGATTTACATTTCATGCCTTTCCCTCTATTCCTTGGTCACTTAGAAGTCTATGTTAGCTATAGGATAGTCACATTTTTCTTTTCTAGGAGTAGAGTTGGAATTAGGGTTAGGTAGAGGAACCAACCTTTTCTGGAGGTCTGTTTCACTAACATGGGTCCCACACCTTTAGACATGCCCATTATAGTCAAGACGTATGGTTTTGTATTGAAAAAATCCTAAGGTTCTACTTTTCTAACCTAATAGGAACTTCAGGATCCCTTATTGTTCAAACATTTTGGAGTTGAGGTGACTTTGGATTTCATAAGTTTATTTACATAAGAACTTCATAATTCTTCATTTTGGGGTCACGGAAGATTGTAGTTTTAGATTTCAGAAGTTTTTGATTTTGGACTTTCACAATTCAAAATTTTGGAAGTCTACTTCTTTCAGATTTTTTGGTGTCGTCACTTCAGAATTCAACTTTTCAGACCTTTCAAAGTTTCTTGTAGCATTTAAAGTATGAAATTTTGAGCTTATGACTTTGGACTTTGGGAATTCTAGGAGGGTTTTTTGCATATTGTTTCTCATGTGTATACACAAGCTCTGAAATCTAAATTTTGTAAATTATCAAATAAGCTAATGTTTGCTTCATTTTCAAAAGGAAAGGACAAGATGAAGTATACCTATTTGGGGGTGTCTCCTTTCTCCTGCATATCTTTAGACTTAGAAAATATCAAATATGTTGATATCAGACACGTAGATATGGATGCATTTTGGCCAAGGGTTAAGGCCCCAAACAAGAAGCCTTGGATGCAAGAAATTTATGATAGTGGTATTCCTCTTACAGTTGCTTTTCTGTCATCTTTACAATGTCCTGAGTTTTTGCTAGCCGTATCCTCACACTTCGACAAGGCCACCCACTCAGTGAGATGATGATGATAATGTTGTAATCAAATTGGATAGTGATTTATTTTAGGATATTTTTCAATTTCCTGATGTAGAGGGGTATGTAGATATTTTTCCTGATTCCACAATTTAGAATTGGGTAGCGGAGATTTTTTTTTACTAAGGTCGATGCCAAGATTTTCTTGGCTAAAACTAAAGGCACAATGTCAAAGATTCCTAAGACACTTCCCTATTTATATTTCATTCAAGAGGTGAACGATATAATTACACTGTTAAGTAATGTTTCATGTTTTCCTATTGCTAGAGAGTTTTAAGAGTGGGTGTTTATGTATATATCCATGATTAAGAAGAAAAAAGAGTTTATTTAGTGGGGTGAGAATATCAGAAATTTTATATGTTTCTAATTAGAAGATGTGCTGACCTTTAAGAACTTATTTATGACTTCTTATCTATTTTATGAAGTTGCTACAATGAGAGAATACCTAGGATAGGATCCAAAAGGAGTCAGAATCTCTGTTCAAATACACAAATATTACCCATGGATTACTATGGAAGAGGGTTATAAACACTTTAGGAGATTGAACGATGTCTTCTTCATTGTTATATTGTATTGTTTTGATAAGGATTTTTATAATAAAAAAAAATTAGATGAAGCTTGGAAGGAAGTGTGGGAGTGGGGAGGAATTTATCTTCAGTTTCTGACATTTAGGTACATTAGAGTGTCGGGGTTTACAAGAGTTGTAACATCCTCATTTTTAGAATTTAGAAACAAGGGATTTTTTTGGTATAATGTTCTTTGTTCTAAATTTGTACAATTTAGAACACACTTTCCAATGCCAATCCATCTCTTAATAGAAAACCATATGCAGCTATAAATGACTCGGTGGAACACTGATCTCTCATTCCATGACTCGGTATTGACCAATCTCTCATGTTAACGTAGTAATGTGTATACTATGTATACTTTGTTCCTTTACCCTTTTAGGGGTACCCAAGTGTTCTGTCTAAGAATCCTATCTAAATATTTGTTACGGATATTTATCTAAAATCCTACATCTTAGAATAGGTGACATAGGAAAATGCAATCAACATCTTCTAATACTTTGGAAAAAGTCTTTAAACATTTTAATCATGTTTACAATCCTATATGGTATGCTCATCGAAAGGAATATGTCCCTCACCACACTTGTTCTGTGTTCTAGAATGGTATTTCCTGACTTCTGTCAATTTAATCTGATTCAAGGGTTCACACTAGACAAGGGAATAACATGCACTAGTGTGGAATACTACTCATGGTGACTAAAGATACTTAGACATACTCAATCGACTTTCATCGATTGAGTGTGTCTAGCTACCCTAAGTTAACATGAGTTGACCTCGACACTATATCATGTTTTAATCCTTGTTTAGGATGGAACCATGATTCAGTCATCCACTTATGTTAATCAAGTTAATCGAACTAAGTGGGGTGTTGAGGCATAATAGGATGCATCATAGTATCCTCGTAATGACCCTGATCATTATGAAGTTACTATGCTGCAACTTATATGTTCCAACATCCAACTGATTTTCCTCAACTGGACTAACATACTTAAGAGTAGAATTTTACCAGCCCAATTAATCATTTTCTTAAAGATTAATGATAACAACACTTTAAGAGTCAAATAAGAATCTTTAACCTAAATAGGTTACAAGGTGTAAATTACACAAGAGGAAGGTATGCATATAAAATTTTATTTCCTAACCATTCAAAATACATGTATAAGTTTATCTTAAACGTATCATCTTATATCATATGACAACATGATTGATCTCAATGTTAGGAAGGTGTGTTCATTAGATCTTTTCTTACTTTAGTTTAAGCTTAAAATAAGATTATTTAAAAAATTTACTTTAGACTTCATAATGTTGAAGTCTAAATCCTTTTAGTTTCCTTTTTTAAGCATCCATATTAGATTAAAGATATTTTCCTAAGGAAAAATACAGTCAATCATCATCATAATCTTTACTTAAAAAGATCTTCAATAAATTTCTTGATTAGCTACAAGGAAAATATCCTTTTTCCTTTATCAAGGACTATTGTCCAAATATGAAAATAGATCACATATGTTTTAATACATCAAATAATTCATAAACATATATATAATTTAATCATAAACCCTTTCTACTATTTTAAGGATCTACTCAAGAGTATAAACTCTTAGTTGTGCTCTTTTACATGTAAATAAACCAACTAATATTTCAGATCCTTAATCCAATAGTCTTATATATCATAATAACTATGAAGTTTCTTAATCCCATACCTCATAAATACTTAAACTACCCCCTTTAAGCATGATATTACTCTATAATACATCACAATTTATGCCAATTAAATTATCACAATAAAATAATAATCAGCAATCATCAAGCCATTCATTGTTCAAAAAGTGAATGATTCAATCACTAAACTTAGGAATATTTCAGGGATTACAAAATATCATTTCAACAAATATAAAACTAGTTTATTTACATATTATTTTTCCCACATAAGTACATTTCAAGTAATGTCTCTACATAATCATCATAATAAAGAGACAATTTCCTTAGTAAAATAGATATAACTTCCTACATGTCTTTCTCCTTTCATCTTTTACAAAATCCATCTGCAAAATTATTAGAATGATTCGGTTCATATGAACTGAGCATGATAAGCGTTATAACATTAAAACATTATGCTTTTATCTAACTGTTTCATATAAGGAACCCTACTATTTATGAAACAATTCCGAAATCACAAAATAAGATTAACAGAAAGAATTTCCTAAAATATTTCAACCCAAGAAGGAGAGAGAAATATTATGAAATCTATAAGTAATGTATGATCAAGAACTAATTAAATCATCATAATTAATCTTATCTCCACATCCATATGAGTTCATTACAACATGATAGAAATCAAACAACAATATCTAGGATGGGAGAAGTTCATATTTCCAAACCTAGTCTTATGTTCTCAATCAAGTTTCCAACTTAAGTTCCCTAACTCAACCTATTTTGAATTTTCAAGAAGCAGTACAAAGATATACAGAATTATCTTTCTATCATAAATATATTGTTTTGTTATTCAAAAGTTAACAACTTAAGTAGTAACTAAAAATATTAACAAAAAATTTAAATACATTCCATCAAACAATATTAACTATATCAGGCTCAGAACAGAGTCTAAAAATTAGATTGATCCAGAATAAATCCCAACACTAAATGTAAGAAAGGTTTAATCAATTAGAACAAGACCAAATAACTCACGGTTCAAGTTCTGACAGTACTACATTCATATCCAAATCCAAACTTAAATGTAATAGTCATACAAACACCATGCAATCCTAAGACATCAAAAACTTCTTGATCATTGTTTCATAAAATACAAAGAAGCATGAGATATCATTATGAATAAAACAAAACTCAAATCATTCATTCCCAATTCAAGAAAAGGGACATGTAAAACTAAAATTTTAGAAACAATTCTCCAAAACTATATCATCCCCAGTCTTATCTTAAAGGTTGAGCTCATCATAATGAAAGGATCCAAATAATGAATGAAACAATAATTAACAGAAAACAAAATACACTAACCATCCCAAGGGAATTTATACACCAAATTCAATAGTATCCCAGTCATGAAGATGAAATGATAAATCAAGGTTCCAAGATAGTATGAACTACAAACAAGAAATTAATATGAATATACACCCTCATATTTCCAAGTTCCTTGGACTCAAAATTTGGAAACAAATTTTAAAAGATAATCTCTTAAAGGAAAAATACTTTCCTCACAGGAAGAAGACATAGTTTATCCAGATCAAAACAACACTAAACCCTTTGTTTAAGTTATAATAAAGATCAGAACAAACAACCATCGAAATCTCCTTTTGCATGGTAACTCAAAAAGGAAGGATAACCATACCAGACTCAGTTCTAACTAGTCATGAAAAGAACTTACAATCATCCAAACAAGAAGGGAAGAACGAGCATAACAATAATCTCTATTTAATAAAACGATTACATAGGATCAACAATCCTTTCAATAAAAAATATCTACTAAGGAAACCACAAGCCCATAGTGGATTTACCAAACATGAATAAAACAAGAAAGAACAAAACTAAAACATTCACAGGGATACTTTCCTATTTGACTATCATCCAGATAAGGTTCTACAAAAGAATAAAATATTTAATACAATTCCATTTTGGCCAAGAACCCAAAATAAGTATAACTCAGATCTAAAAAAATTGTGTACTCCTTGCAAATAACAAAAATACAGTCACAAAACAAGTCAAACAAAGTAATGTGTCCTCACTACCATCATCAAGAAAACAAACCAAAATGTAAAACACAATATTTTCTTAAGTCACAGGCATAAATCTTAACTATCAGAAGAAGTCTCCTACAAAGTTAGTTTCTAAAAAATAAAAATAATGAGAGAACGCAAGCCAAAATCTAAGGATTTCAAAAAACCAAGAAATTATTAATGCATATACAATCTTTAATCTAGGTATCCATTCAACAGAGAACAAGCACAGATCCATTCCAATGCCAAAGAAGGTTCTACTGCAAATAAGCTAATCAAAATTAGAAATAACACAACCCAAATTGTGTATTCCACACATAAATCACGTAATAATTTTGCATCCAAAAGAACCAAGTCGAAACGCTATTGAACCAAGGAAACTCAAACACAAAATCAAGAACCAAAATTTTCCAAAAAGAGTAGAGTTCTTATAATGAAGACATTTAAATAAAAGTAGAAGACATAAAGAGATAGGGCATATCATGCCTGATAGGGGGAAAAATTATATAAAAGTCTCGATAGCACGAAAACACAAAGAAACCACTCTAAAACTTATTTTTCCTTATTTTTATAACTCCATAGCCTTATTTGTGTTACCATCATCACCATGCAAGGTGAAATAAGCATGCAAAGACTTAAACTCTAGGTTTGAAATTGAAAAATCACCTGTAGAGATAAAATCTCCCAAAAACCAAATGAACAATGAAAAACCTAAATACATCCTTTCTTCCAACTTCCCCTACTTCTTAGGTAGTTTTTCACAATTGCCAAGACTAATTAATGCAAACAAGACTAACAGAGTCCTTCTTTCTTTCCCACCTATGCCAACTCATGTTTGGCTATGACCAAGTTTAAAATCGATGCAACTAAAAATTTAGTAGAGGTGTCAACTCATCATCCACCAAACCTTCATGCACTCACCGAAATTGATGGTGTTGGTATCTAAATTTCTTCTCCTTTTCAAGCCAATTAGCAACATAGATTTAACGGATAGCTTAGAGGTAGCCAGATCATAAATATATGTCTTTTTGTATCCGAGGAGGAAATCTAACTATCCCTTTGTTACTTAGATTTGTGGAGAGATGGATAACACCTTAAAAGGATATGATCTTATCTTAACTATTTTAGGTTGAGCCTTTCAATCAAGGTTAGAGAACCTATTTTGTAACCTCTATTATCTGAAAGGAGATAAAATTACCTTTCTTTTGCATAAATTTTATAGAGAAGACCCTAGGGAAATTATGATCAACACACCAAATCTAACTCTCATGAGTTGTCACTTCCAGATTATGGAGAAATTTTCAACAAAAGGCTAAGGTTACTAAAGACATTTAGAATCCTGATCTGTTCTGCATACTTTACCAAATGGATTCTGGTCTTGTGTGGGTATACAGAGCAAAAATATGGGTAGTATGGGTAGGATTAGATGTTTTTAAATAAATTTTGGTGGGAGGGGATAAAATATGAGCTTGACTCACCCGATACTTAAGAGCTTATGCAAAATGGAAAGATTTAGCCAACAAAATGCCACAAAAGCTAGAAATGTTTCTTCAACCAGAATATGTGCTCAAATGGAGGCCCATATTATCACTCTTTAATATAACATATGGGATTCTATCATGAAGGATCAAGTCAAATAACCCAATAAAGCACCAAGATTCAAACCAAATCATGCCTGACGTACACCCAGAGGCTTACAGATAATCTCTATCAACGAAATGAAAGAAAAGTGATTTTAAACCGTTTATCTCACTCCCAGATGAAGGATCATCTGATAAATGAAATTAAAGATACCTCTAAACTATCAAAAGGATTGATACCTATGTGATTGGACCAGATTTTGATACAAGATTGCAATATAAACAAGAAAAAATACTTGCATGCATACAGAGATGAAATAAATACACTTTACTCAAGATTAACATAGAATACCTCAAGTTTGATTAAATTTAATAGCAAGGGAAAGTTTCTAGAACAATCTAAAAGCTTTTCAATGGTTGTACACTTGCAAGCACCTTGACATGATTAAATTTGACATAAAGAGAGATATACAAGCTTCTTAGATGGCTTCTCAAAAAAGGATGGGCTCTATCAAGATTTTTTTGCTAGAAAAATCAGTCCCTGACCTCTCCAAAAACTCCCAACCATTTACATGAAAATTTCGTGCCATTTATAACATTTACAACAGAGTTTCCCCCAAAAAATCTAGGCATTGAGTGTACCAATGCTTTCCATGATCACAATCGTGATTTTCGGGATGTGATCTACAAAAATTCACTAGGTGCTCAAGGGCATATCTCTTCAAATATCTCTCACATTAAACTCCTTCCTCTGGTAGATCACTCTTTCTTCAATTATCCATCCACTTCCGCCCCTAATCTATCAAATCTAGCTCCTTGCGTGCTTGGGAGAAGAAAAATGGAAAATCCAATCGATCACGATAGTCAGACCATTTTAATGGCGAAATATGTCATCCAGATCTTCCCACCAAACTTAGATATCAACAATAACTCCCATCTCTGTTTAGTGTGTAGAAAAGACCAAGAAATAATGGAGACTCACACTTCTAGATGTGTTTCAGAAAAATGGGGGGAAAATCAAATTTAGACTCTTAGCTTCTATTGATCTTTACTTTGAATTTGGGCTATCCACGTGGAAGATTCAAACTTAAGAACATACCTGGGGGCTTCCTTTGAATTTTTACAACTTTTTGGAAAAATGGAAAAAAAATTCCATATTTCTTTGCACCTCCACCCTCGATAAATGAGCCTAACACGTGTCCTAAGGTGGGCCCCAGTAGAACCATAGATAAATTCTGCCATTTGACCCTCTTTTTGGAAAAAAGGAAAATTTTCCAATTTTTCCCCGCAGCTTTGCCCTTCTGCCATTGACCGAGGAAAAATATTAACTATTTCCCTCATCAAGCTTGTAGGCCATTTTGAGATTTTAATCCATATCTCCCAGAAGGAATTTTTTCCAAATTTCCCCTAAGATTCCGTACCTCCGCCATTGATCGGAGAAAGCTTTGACCCTTCCTTTATTGGGCATGTGGGTCATTTTTGATGTTTTTAGTCATTTGCATGTCAAGGGGCAAAAAATCCAAAATTCCCCCGATGGTCCACCTCCCCACCCCTTTGACTTTTCAAACTACCACATGTCACCATGACACACCTTGAGGCAGTCCCAAAAATTTGATACCTTGAATGAGTGCAGGCTCGCCACATGTCCTGGCCCGACAAAGCTTGTTTGAATGCTTCAAGCTCAGTGGAAGGTACCACATGTCATGCTCCGAGGAAGTCTCCTTTGGCTG
The DNA here is from genome assembly GCA_019776745.2 of Taxus chinensis. Lineage (NCBI taxonomy): Eukaryota > Viridiplantae > Streptophyta > Pinopsida > Cupressales > Taxaceae > Taxus > Taxus chinensis. The sequence goes on along the minus strand of CM034155.1, from coordinate 82,217,593 downwards.
TTGAAAAATATAAGAAAAATATAAAGTGAGCAGAGGCCTCCATGTGTCCTCTCAGTGCTACTCCAAGGCAAAACCCAAAAGTAGATCTTCAAATGAGTGTCGTTCCTCCATGTGTCCTCCCGGTGCTATTCCAGAGATAAACCCAAAAGGAAATCTTTAAACGAGTATCGTTCCTCCATGTGGACACATTTTTGAGTTGAGGCTTTTCATCGAATTATTGAAATATTTAGTGCTAGGATGCAAATTTTATCGGGAGAAAATGCCCTTCAAACCATAAAATACAGAAAAATGACCATTTGAGCCTGGGAATGAATTTTTCTTTAAGGACAGAAAGTTTAGAAATGTTACAAGGCTCAAATACATTCTTCAGGGACACATCAATTCATTCTTCTTCAAGTATCTAGGATAGAAATTTCAAGGAAAAAAAATCCTAACTATGGGAAATAGAGAGAATGGGAAAACATGAGTTTTTGAAGGAACAAAGCACAAGAGACTCAAAATATAGACCTTTCTAGAGGAAAAAAGAAACAAGGAGACAAACATGGAACCATACATGATCTTTGACCCAGGAATTAACTAAAAATTTCAACAAAGACTGACCAAGAACAACGCAGGGAAGGAGAAAATGATAGAGGATGTAAATGAATAAATTTTTAAAGGCATAAACGAGGTGAGACTATTCTGATCAACATTATTGGCTCCGACTTAGGGATGGGCACTCCCTGTGAGTGCCACAAGAACAACGGTAGACCAAGGGCCAACAATATCCATTGGGTGACAGAGTCATTTTGTAGGGAAGAGAAACAAAGGCATCTCTAAAAACAAATAGAGAAACCTAGCAAAAACAGGTCACCAAGGACTGAAATGAGAAAAAACACAAAAATAGGAAACAAATAACTGACTATACATTGTACAAAAGACGTTTACCTTGATTCTAGGGAATCAATCCAAGAAATGCTTTAGATTCCTATCATTAATGAGCAGTTCGAGCAATTCACCATCCAAATCCTTCAAGAAGAAGGTGTGTTCACCAATTCTAATGTCAATGGAGTAAGGGCCCATCTATAATGAGTCAAATTTTCCATGCTTTCCCTTATCTTCATGCTTGTTATCCCATAGTAGCACAAGATCTCTAATATTGAAAGTTCTGGGAGTAACCTTCTTTTCAAATAGTTTCTTCATATTTTCTCTGAACTTTATATGCCTTTGGTGGGATGCCCTTCTCTCTTCATCAAGCTCAATAATTTGGTTAATACAAGCATCATAAGGACTACCTCTTGATCTTATAGCTATTGAATGAACTGATATGAGGATAGTTGCATATGCAGGGGTAGCCGATCCTGAGTCCCATATACCAACTCAAATGGATTCTTTCCAGTGACCCTCTTGACAGTGATCCTATCTACCCAAACAACAAACTTCAACTGTTCACCCCATTTTTTCTTGTTCAGCTCCAAGGTTCTTCTGATAATATTTAGCAAGTTTTTGTTACTAGACTTAGCTTGTACATTTCCTTAGGGATTGTAATTAGAGGCATAGGTCAAGCTAATCCCATACTCTTTGCACATTGCCACCAAAGGTTTAGCTCTGAAACTCATGGCATTATCAGCTATGATTTTGACTAGTACTCCAAACCTATAAATGATATGGTTTAGCACAAATTCCATGATAATTTTGTGTGTGGCCTTCTTTGTGGGGATTGCTTCCACCAATTTGGTAAAGTAGTTAGTGACTACAAAAATCCACTTATGGTGAGAATTGAAGGGTCTGAAATCTCACCAATGAAATCCATTCCCCGTTGCTTGAATGGGGCTTCAATTGATACAGGCTACAAAGGAAGGGAGCCTGAAGCTTTCATCCTTCTAGATAAATGTTGGAAACCCTCACATCTTTTGACAAACATGGTTCTATCCTTGAAAAGATTTGGCCACCAATAACTATCCCTCAGGATTTTGTGTGATGTGACTCTTGCAGAAAAGTTCCCCCCACAAAATCCTCCATGGAGATCAACAATTATCTTGGGGGCTTCATCTCTAGTGATGCATCTTAAGAGGACTCCCTCTGGGTTCTTCCATGCCAACCAAAAATTAGTAATGACATATTTCTGGGAAGCCAAATTAAGAGATATTTTTTGGTTCTTACTTAAATGCTCAGGGTAGTTTAAATGTCTGAGATAGAATATCACATCCTTGTACCACTGATAATTCATCAACTTTTCAAAAAAACCTACCCTTTCTTCGTCAACCTCATTTACCTCAACGATCTAAAAGTTGCTCTCAGCCATAAGCTTAGCCAAGCCCAAACCTCTCACTAACTTTGTGGTTTGGATGTCCATATCATAGTCTTATAACTTGTTCACCCATCTACATCTTTTGCTTGAGACCTCCATCTCTGAAAAGATGTCTTTTACCATGGTATGGGGAACATAAGCAACAACCTTTGAACTTAGAATATAAGGCCTAAAAATATTTATTTCTTTTACCAAGGCAAATGTCTACTTTTCCATAATGGTGTAATTTAGTTCTGCCCCTTGCAATGCCTTACCGAAAAGGGAAATTGGCCTCTCAGCCCCTTCATTATCCTTCTGCAACAGGACATAAACAATAGTGTTTTCTGAAGTAAAGGAAAATAGTTGGAAAGGTTTCTTATAATCTAGGGCTGCTAAAACAGGGGCATGCTTCAATGCCTCTTTGATTCCAGTGAAATCTTGGATGACAGCCTCCTCCCATTTGATGACCTGGTCCTTCTTTAGTATGGAAGTGATTGGGATGGTCAACTCAACAAAGTATGATATAAATCTTCTAATGAAATTTATCTGCCCAAAGAAGGACTGAATTCCTTTCTTGGTTCTTGGAATTGAGACTTTGCTGATGGCCTCCACTCTTTCTAGATCAATCATCACTCCTTCTTATGACACAATTTGGCCTAGCAACTTTTCCTTTTGCACTCCAAAAATGGAATTTCTTTGGATTGAGTGAGATGGCATATTCTCTACATCTTATCAGCATCTTCTCCAAGTGCAGCAAGTGGTCACTTCTCTTCCTAGAAAAAACTGTTACATCATCCTGGTACATAGCAATAAACTCAATGATATAACCAGCAAAAACAACATCCATTTCTCTTTGAAAGGTGGCTCCAACATTCATTAGACCAAAGGGCATCCTAACATACGCATATGTTGCCCAAGGAGTAGTGAAATTTGTCTTTATCCTTTCTGATTCTTTTACCACAACTTGGTTATAACCAGAGAAACCAACTAAAGTAGAGAGCAACTCAGAACCAGTCACCAACTGTAGAATGTGTTCCATGTTAGCTAAAGGATAGTTATCCTTCATTGAAGCTCTGTTTAGATTCCTGGAGTCCACACATAACTTGATATCACCATTCTTTTTTCTTACTGGTACTAGATTAGCGACCCAAGAATAATACCTTATGGGCTAGATAATCCCCCCATCTCGTAGCTTCTTTAGTTCCTCTTGCATTTTAAGAGATAGAATTGGATTGATTGGCCTCTACTTCTACCTGAATGGTCTAGCATTCAGCTCCAAGGGAATTTCATGTTGAAATAGATCTTCTTTGTATGATTTGAGGTCAAAATAGGTCCAAGCCATGCAATCTTTGTATTTTTTCAACAATTGGATGCATGAATTCTTTTCCCCTTTACAGAGATTTCTGCCTAACCAAATCTTCCTTGGATTCTCCTTTGTGTCAAGTTCGTGCTCCTTAATATCCCTTGAGGCTACCATACATCTGTTAATAATGTGATCAACATTATCAAAATTGGACTCAGAAACCACTAGCCCTATAGGGATGGTATTGGTCTTTAGTTGGATGATGCCCTTGCCAAAAAAGGTTTCCTTTCCCTTTGTTTCACACATCATTGGTTCCCAATCAATGTACTGATTAGGAAACTCCCCCTTGTTTTGCAGAAATATTCTAATATGAGTATCATCCTAAAAACCTTCTAGTGTTTAATATTGTCAGGGATAGAGGGTATTGTCAATACCTCAACCTCATATTCACAATATGGGGACATTGTACAGTTGTCAAACCAAGAACCCAATACTATAAGCTTGTTAGCCAAGTCATTGAATTTCCTATCATGATGCACTATGTTGAATGAATCAAACATCTCAATGAAGTACCAAACTGCATGTTTGTATTTTTTCATTCACTGATTCTTTATGGCATATAATTTTTTGACTTGTTTGACAACTAACTTTGAATCTCCCTTGAAAATAATGTCCTTGACACCAAATTTCAAAGCAATTATTAAACCTAGCAATAGTGCCTCATACTCAACAATGTTGTTAGTGCATTCAAAGTTAAGCTTGAAGGAGAAAAAAATATTTCCTAGCTTGGAGAAAGAAAAACAACATTGACACCATTACCAAATTTAGAGCAAGCTCCATCAAACAATAGAGTCCAAGGAGAACCTATCTGTTTAAGAAATTTTCATTCTTTAATCTTGTGCTCCTTTTCATCAACAAATCCCACAAAGTTGTCAGGATCAACATTTGTGTATAATACTTCATAGGACGCACTGTTGGGATCCTCAATAAGGTGCAACATTTTCTTCTCTCCATACAACCTGAAAAGGCTTAACTCAACTGGGATGGTGGCATAAGACATGTCCATTTGGAAACTCCCACCAACACTTACAACCCATTTTCTTAACAACATACCCCACTTGGTTGGGTAATCAACTTTAACAACATCAAGTTTTAAATTTTTACCTGGGTAAGCTGCAACCTACACCACTAAACCCTTCACACATCCCATTATTGGAACTTCTCTAGAGTCCATGACAGTGTACTTATCATATGTTGATGTTACCTTAATATTCATCTCATTCATGACTTCCAGAGGCATGACATTGCATGATGTCCTTGAGTCAAACATAAAGTTATGGAGCATCCTATCCTTGATGATCAGAGTGGTGAAGAATGGATCCACATTCATCGGAGAGTCCACCAAGGATGTTCCCAAATAAACCTTAGGTTGTTCAGGTAGCTCTTTTGATACTGGTGGTGCTTTTTGTTCTTCAATGACTGGTGGGGTCTCCATAATGTTTATTTTTCTACCTAGGGCAGTCTTATCTTCTTTCAACCCCAAGTATTCAAATTATCTCCTTTTGTGCTCAGGAATACTAAGAAACTCAACAATTGGAAAAGAGACTTTGATTTTACTTAAAACTTGGGAAATATCATATGGGACACTCTTTGGCAAGACAATATTGGAAGGAAATCTAACACACTCATTAGATGGTATAGTATTTTTGACAACTTGTGCATTGGGAGGGGTATGATTTTTGTTTGGAACTATAGGGATTTTAGTAGGTGCATATTTCCTTGGGGCCTCTTTAGAAATTTTTAAAAGTAAGGGAGCTTTAGGTTTGGTTGAGGCCCTACCCCTTTGACAGTCTTACTTCTTGTGTTATATTCCTTCTCTTGAGCCATAACAAAATTCATTAATAATTTTCCATCTTCCTTAGATGGGATTCCTCCATCATACTTCTTTATCATTAAAGACCTTAAATATTCAAAAGCTTGTACATCATATACTTCTAAAGTATGAGAGGGAAGAAGAATATGTACCCTATGAATGTAGTCCCAAAAACAATGGTAGAAGTCTGGGCACTTATCACCTTAGTTGAAGTTACCCCTTGTTGTGAGCTTGTGGAACAACCCATCATGCAGACATCAGCATCATTGTCATCACCTACCTCTTATTCTTTCTGATCTTCTTCACAAGGAGCATGAGGCATGAAAAATTGGTCACACCAATCAATGACATATGTCTCCTCCACCACAACAAATCTTGTAGCCAAAGGATGAGGTACCATTCTGTTATCCCTGGCTTGGGACTATCTATTTCCAAATCCAACAGGTCCCTTGCCTATGTCATCATATCTTTGGATATTGGTGAATCTATCTTGGCCTTGTTGCTTGTTTTGTCCTTGTGAACTCTACCTAACTCCTTTCTCAGCTCGGGATAACTTGTAGGAGATCTTCTTGACAACCCCTGCCAAAGTTTTCACAACTTCTTCCAAATCAGTAGCCTTGCTTATCTGAGGTTTCTCTAGGTTAATTATTTTTACACATTCCCTATTTGGAGGCTTTCTAATTGCCTTGATGTTGTTATATATTTGTAGAGCAATGGTGAAGGCCTACCTTAAATTTGTGGGGTTATTATCTCTTAAGTAATATGCATCCTTTTTATTAAATGCATCAATATATTTGATCAAACGTGACTCATCACATGGCCTTATCCTAACAGGTGTTGGTTCGAAAATCTGTCGCTTGGGCAGATCTATGGATAAATGAGCCAACAGTGTGCAGGGGATAGCCCCTCTTTGAGTCAGCAAAGCGAAACTGGTTTATTGCTATTCTACCAACAGGAATCTATGCAAGTCTCACAGATTCTACCTTCGGGGGTTTGGGATCTCATCCCAGTAGGTTTATTTCCGTCTGCGAAAAGAAAGGAATGAAAGAGAGGAGGTAGAAGGAACAGGTCCGAAGGGAGAAAAGAAATGAATTCCAAAGTAGAAAGGTCAGAAGATTTATTTTTTTGGGTTGGTAGTAAACAGAGCCAAACCTACTTGCATAAATAAACAAAGCAATACTGATGAGCAAATGACAGAAAAGTAGATCTGAATCTAACAGAATAAACACGTGCAGATCTAACATAAGAAAGTTCTGACACATAACACAGGTATTCAGCACAAAGTCTCAATATTTGTATTACTGTTTTCTTCTGTTACAAGAAAGCTCAAAGTCTTTCTCTCCTCACTTCTATTTTCATCTAAAAAATGTTCACCCTCGAATACAACAAGTATTCCAATATATATAGAAGAGGAGAAGGAAAGAAGGCAAAAAGGAGCCAACCACCTATTTACAAAGATATTTACAAAATATCTAAAAGTCATGTTGACTTTGACAACTTGATGGATGACATCATCCCATGACGCAACATGGATGATGTCATCATTTGTGCCAACATACTTTAGACATTTCAACAAGAAAGTCGGAGAAGAGAGAGAAGAAGAAGAAGAAGAAGAAGAAGAAGAAGAAGCTACTCGTCGTCATCATCCTGCGGCCGAAAGGGGGTAGCCTGCTTTTGATGTTGCTCAGGTGATGAGATATGGAACTGAGCGCGGTATTCCAAAAACTTGTTAATTATTGGCCCAAGTTGATCCTGAGAAGGATCCTTGTGCCTATCACTTATTGCCTCACAAGTCTCCCGCTCATCTATAAGCTTCTCTGGGAGTTTGGAAAAGTCCTTCTCCGCCTCAATGAGGAACCCGACGAAGTCCCTACAGGCCAGCAGGTTGTTGATAGATTCAGTGTCAAATGTGACCTCTGGCCCCGTTCCTTGAGAAGTGATCTCCTTGAAGATCCGGATGGTTTCATCAGCTGTCCTTAAGGTAAAGGAAGGAGTGAGCAACCCTGGAGACATGTTGAGAACAATTCACTCCATTTGATGCATTGTATCCAGGGCCTCTTCCTTTACTTTGTCAATCTTTTCTAGAATAAATTCTAGCTGATCCACCCGATAGTCCAGAGTGGACATGATTTTGTTGAGGGCCCTTGGATGGCCGAAGACGCCGAACTTGACCAGATCTTCGACTGAACAGTCGAACATTTGTTGGAAGGCCTCGTGCTGTAGTCTAGCATGTTCCAACTCTTCTGATATGGGCCCTGCTAACGCTTGGAGTTCTTTATTCGCCTTACTGATATTCAGGTATAAGTCAGAGAACTCGGCGATCACTTTTTCGCTGTCTTTGAGGATTTGGCTCCTCCAAGCGGAAACGGCCATACCCTGCTCACCGATCTTTGCATATTCGTTGATTTTCTCCTGGCTGAGAAGCTCAGAAGTCTCGGCGGCAGTTGTGGGAGGCGCACTACCCATCTTCTGTAAGGCTTGGAGCAGATATTTGTTTTGCTCTTTTAGTAGCCTTTTCTCTTCTTTCGTCTCTTGAAGCTTTTGACAGAGGGCGTCAACCGCGGAAAGAGCTTCCCCCTGGAGACTTTCAGAAGATGTCCCCATTGTGACTTGGGTCACAGTGAAATCTGTCGGAGACAGATCCTTTTTCTCTTTGAGGGGATCGGGGTATGTAATTTCCATGATTCTCTCACCTGCAGCACTTTTAGAGAAGCGTGTAACAGGCTTCTGCTTCTTTTCCCCTTTGGCTGGGATCACTGAAAAGTCCATCGGAGCGATGGGAACTTTCCTCTTTTGTTGGCTTAGCTGCTGAGAGATCCAGACCGGTCCTATGGAAGAAGGACCAGAGACAGAGGAGGAGGCAGCTACAGTAGAAGAGGGGAAAAACGTGGAGACACGCGGCGGCGGCATTGAGAGAATAGCCGAAGAAGTGTCCACGGGAGGAAGGGAAACTGCAGCTGCGGAAGACATAGGAAGGGAAGGGAGCCCGAGATGAGGGAAGAAATGGAGGAGGACAGATCAGCGAGGGAGGAGAAGATAGACGAAGAAGCAGGGGAAAGAGTAGAAGAAGGGACAGAGGACACGACCAAAGGGATGGTCGCTTGAGTCTCTCGAGGAGGGGAAGGAAGAGAAGAAGAAGGGATAGAAGGGACCTCTGTTGTGGTAGCAATGCCGACATCCTGAGTGGATGGGCCAATTGGAACTTCCTCTTCTGCTTCTTTCTCTGGTGTGACCAGAGATATTACCTGCTCGGGTGCCGCGGAAGGAGGACTCTCAGGGGCTTCTTCCTGAATGGTGCTGGATTCACCTTCTACACCTTTGCCTTTAAGCTGCTTCTTGGATCGTGAAGGTGCGTTGCCCAATGGGGAGGTTGTGAAATCAACCCCGAGGTAGATTAGGCCGTTCATCCGGCACCAATGTTCTGTCCTCCGCAAAGTCTCCTTGACCCTCTCCTCAATTGTCTGAGGAGCTTTAGTTCTATCAATGGCCGGGAAGGGCCAATCGTCCCCATCTGTATCATTATATACCTTGTCTACTTCATCTTCTGTTGTTTGGTAGCCTTTGGGGACAATGGCTACCCCATATTGGATGATTTCTGCCAATGCTAGGTGAGAATGATCCTTTCTTCTGAGCTCTACCTCATGGAGGACGTCAATATAAATATCCTCGATCTGAGGAACATGGATCGGATCAAGCTTTGCTCTTGGCAGGCAGCCCCTTGGGTCGAAGGTAGGCCTGGCTGGGAAGTCATGCTTCAAATTGAGTAACTCCAGCTCTGCAAACATTTCCTTCACCTTGTGGTGGGTAGAGCATGTGTATCGGCCCACTGTGAGGGGGAAAGGAGTTCCACCCTTCTTTCTTTTAAGGCATTTTTCGTGGTATGTGACCAGCTGCCTTGATAGTTCCAGCAGAATCAGCTTAGGCCCAGCATACCTTGGTAGCCTGGTTGGCTCTCCCAAAAAGTTGGCAGCCCTTAGATAGGTGAATGTAGGAAATTGGGTGAACAGGGCTCCCCATTTCTCCGTGGCTGCCACTATGTTTTTGGTTGTACGACTATGAGTCATATTCGGCCTCAGCAGGCAGATGATGTGATAGAAAAACACATCGTTAACTTTTGTGAACTGGGAGATGCTATTCTCCAGCCTTAATTCTGGATAATACTCGTATATTTTGACCTGAGGCCAAACTCCACTCCGGGTTAGGCCTGGATAATCCCTCTCTGACGCTGCAGCGTAGACCACGTAGGAGTTCATATGGAATACTCCCGTTGTGCTGAATTGTTGTAGCTGTTCGGAGATGGTGTTGCTTATAATTTCCCCCCAGCAAAAGCGCTGATCAGGAAAATTCTTGTTCATTGTTTCCAAGTAGCGCAGCATCCATTTATGGAAGTAATGGGCGTCAGAAAGCCCGAAGACCCTGCTCAGGAAGGTAATGGTATCGCTGAGCTCTTCTGAGAAGTCACTGCGGTGGATGATTTGGGGCCACCGGGTTACCACCTTCTTATTTTTCAGATATACTTCATTCATTAGCTGCATACATTGGTCTTCATTGTCTTCCCAGGCCTTGATGCACTCTGCTTGGCTAACGGCCACAAAGTGCCGGTGGTGAGGGATGCCGAGTATGATCTCAAAATGACGGGCAGTGAGGTTAATGACTACCTCGCCCTTACTGTTTTCGACACATCTTGTGTCTTTGTTGTAACATTGGGCAACCACCATCATAAATTCATTGTTGACGGCGCTGACGGGGATTCCTCCAGTGAAGTGCAGGGCACTGCCTATTAGTTTGTCCATCCATGGACTCCTTGTAACTTTCTGAGTTCTGGCCCAGAATTCCTCCATGTCGATATGCCCCAATTCTGAGTCTCTGACGTCCATGCTGCATTCGGCCTGTGACTCGGGCATTCTGACCCTTTGATATTTGTACTTCATCTCTTCCTCTGTAAGCTTGGCCTTTCCTTTTGGTTTGGTGGGTCTCCTGCTGGATGTAGACATATGTTCTTTCGAACTCAGTTGCTGATCTGCATGAAGAAGAAGCGAGACCCAATCCGAAAAGGTTGAATTAGCCATTTGATCTTCCATTGGAATGTTAGCAGAAGAAAGAGTTAGAGATTTTCAGGCCCAGGGCGCATGAAAATTGCAGCTTACAGGGCTAAAATAGGTAAGGCGCATAGGAAGAGGATGTTGCAAAGGTTAAACTGGCGCCAAAGGCGCATGGCGCATGCATACTGCAGAGTGCATTTCAGTAAAGGGCGCATGAAAGTTGTGTGTTGCATGGAGACAGGATGCGCCAAAGGCGCATGGACTTTTCATGTTACATTGTGATTTGGTGCGCCCTTTGGCGCATGGGAAAAGTGTGTAACAGGAACTTTTCGTGCGCCAAAGGAAATATGGTGCGACACATGGAGGGTTTGCATAACACGAATGTTACTGTAAGGAGGGATGCGCCTGCACTTTTACGACTTTATACTTGGCATGGATAAAGCTTGTGCTGCATGGGTGCGGGGTGCGCCATTGGCGCATGGAAAAGTGATGCAGCAAGGAAGGTTGGCGCGCCTTTGGGGCACAAGTTCAGCGCTTGTAGCATATGGAAGAGGCGCGCCTTGAGGGCGCAGAAGTTAACGATGCAGCAGGCAAGATGGGTGCGCCATTGGCGCGGTTTTTAGTCATGCTGCAGGGGGGACAGATGCGCCATGGGTGCGCAACTGTTTATAATGTTGCATGACGCGCCGATGCGTCAAAAGGGAAAAACAGTCTTTTAAATGGCTCAACCCTTTGATACTTATACTTCCAAGGTTGTTTTGGGGACACACAATGGTTCAATCCAAAGGGGGGTTCAGACCATGCCCTCAAAATAACATCCTCCTCTGTAGATCTGGAAAGATGAAAATAAGGAAAGAAAGCACGGGGGGGGGGGGGGGGGGGGGGGGCTAGCTCAAAAGATGCATTCAAAAACCAACCAGCAAGCACGAAGAACCAGAAAACAAATCACATGGAAGAGATAAGAGCACTTACCCGGATAAATAGCAAAAAACCTGGAAAATGGGTCCACAACGCGTTGAAAACGACGAGGCAGAGGCTGACAGGCTCAGAGAATCACGTGCTTAGCGAATAGTGAAAATGACATTTTGGGCGCGCAAACACATATATATAGGTGAGCTGGTCATAAATGCGCCACCCACTTTTGAAAAGCGCATGAAAATTGCTGTCGACACGGGAAGGCATGCGCCCTTTGGCGCACTAAAGCGCCTGCCAACAAGAAATTAAGCGCGCCTTTGGCACACCAAAAGCGATGTCGACACGGGATTATGTGCGTCCTTTGGCGCACCAAAAAGGGGCGCAACAAACGTTGTGACAACACAGGCGCATGCGCCTTGGCGCACGCAGGGAAGGCTCAACAAGCTTTGGCGCACCAAAAGGTGTGTTGACACTGAAAATCATGCGCCAAAGGTTTTAAAGGGGGCGCACCAAAAGTTGGTGTTACATAGCAATTTCATGCGCCCAGCCAAAAAAGGCTCAAAAGACAAGTTCGAAAAACCAGATTTCCCGGGAAGGGATTTTATAACGTTTCGAACGCAAGGGATCCCTAACGAGGGATCGGAACAAAATTTCGGTATGGTTATCGGTAAAATTTCCCTTGTCAATTTTACGGGATAACAGCTGGCTCTTTCTGGGGACTATCCCTGAGCGAACTCGGGGGTAGAGAATCCCAGTTCTCATGTGCCTATCCATTGGGTAACAGAGTCAAAAACAAGGGCGACCGGAGGGGGAGCAAAAGAAATACACAACAAACCGAAAGCAAACACACGACGAAAGAAAACACACAACATAAAGCAAACTATACAAAGAAGAGAGCAAGCTCTACTTCCTGAAGATCTTCAGATGCTGCCCGCTATAAGGAAGCGGGAGTTTGGTTCCATCCAGATATGAGAGATAGAAGCTATTCTCTCCATTGAGCTGCTTGATCTTGAAGGGCCCTCTCCACAGGGAATCAAACTTTCCGTGCATGCCCTTTGGTTCTCTTCGCTTGTCCCACAAAAGGACGAGATCTCCCACTTGAAAATCTCTCTGCTTGGCCTTCTTATCAAAAAGCCTCTTAACTTGATTCTGATGTTCAGTGATCCTGTCGACCACCCTTACTCTCTTTTCTTCAAGTTCTGCCAGATACATGATTCTCTTTTCAAGAGAATTTTGGAAAATTTCATCTTCGATAGCTCGTGCCAAACGCAGAGCAGGAAGTTCCGCAGAAATGGGAAGCTCGGCATCAGTGCCATATAATACTTGAAAAGGTGACATGCCGAGAGATCTCTTTGGAGTAATACGATCGGCCCACAAAGCGTCGTACAAAGACTTGTGCCACATTCGCTGATTCTCATCTACTAACTTCCGTATGATGGTCACCAAGTTCTTATTACTGGATTCCACCTGACCATTTCCCTGAGGGTAATAGTCTGAGGCGTGAGCCAAAGTTATCCCATATTCATAGCAAAAACTAATAACTTCTCGTGAGGAGAAGTTAGAAGCATTATCAGCAACGATTTTGTTTGGAACGCCGAACCTGACAATGATATTTTCTTTAATGAAATTACAAACCACCTCAGAAGTGGCATGCTTGACAGGTATGGCTTCCACCCACTTGGTGAAGTAATCCATTGCTGTAAGGACATAACTATGTCCAGCACTCGATTGAGGATTGAGTGCGCCAATAAAATCAATTCCCCATTGCCTGAATGGTTCATTGATAATGACCGGCCTTAGGGGAAAGGCAGCCAACTTGGGCTTGCCGACGAATTGCTGGCAGGGTTCACACTTCGCCACCCAGATGGCTGTGTCTTGAAAGAGCGTCGGCCAATAGTACCTGGCTCGAATGATCTTGTGCGCAGTTACGGAGGAAGAGAAATGCCCTCCACAGGCTGAATTGTGAAAACTTTCCAGTAGTTTTACTTGCTGGGGTTTGTCAACACATCGCAAAAAGATGCCATCTATCCCACGTTTATATAAACTGTCATCCCAGATGACATATTTAGCCACTCTGAGCTTTATAGTGCGCTTCTCCTTTGCAGTTAGGTGCATTGGGCATTCGCCGTAGGTAAGGAAGAAAGCGATGTCAGAGTACCACTCATCACTAGTTGCAACAAATAGAACCAGAGGCAGAGAATCAGGCTCTTCCTACTAGTCCTGTGTTTCGTCGGTGCAGTCACCCCTGTCATCAGGGTTTTCTGAATCTTTGTTTTCAGCCATTAGCTGACACAGGCCCTTGCCCCTCACTAGCTTGGTTGGTTTAATATCCAGGTCATACTCCTGGACCTTTGCGATCCAATTTCCTCACAAGCTTCCTAACTCCTGCTGAGTTAGAATTGATTTCACCGCCGTGTCTGGGACCAACACCACCGTATGCGAGTTTAGAATGTAATACCTGAAATTCTTCACTGCTTTGACAACGGCGAAGGCATGCTTTTCTAGTTGAGTCATTTTTAGTTCGTGAGGCTTGAGGGGAGAACTCATGAACGCGATCGGGGATTCAACCTCTTCCGAGTTCTTTTGCATTAAGATTGCGGACACAGTATGCTCAGATGCGTAACTGTACATGATGAAGTCCTTGGAGAAATCGGGGCATACCAGGACTGGTGCATGAGCAACGGAAGCTTTTATTTCTTCAAATGACCTTTTTCCCTCTTCACTCCATCTGAAAGTTGGTGACCCCTTCATCATGTTCAATATGTGACGGGTCTTCTCAGCAAAGTCAGGAACAAAACGCCTGAGAAAGTTCACCTTTCCAAAGAAAGAATGAACACCAGTCTTGCTTGTAGGCAGAGTAAGGCTTTGAATAGCCTTAACTCTTTCGGCATCTATCTTTGTTCCTTCTTTGCTAACCACATGCCCTAGCAACTTCCCTTCTGTGACTCCAAAAACAGACTTCTTTGGGTTTAGGGAAATCCCATGTTCTCGGCACCTGGCCAACACTTGCTCTAAATGATCACAATGATCATTTCGTCGTTTAGAGAACACGGTCAAGTCATCTAGATAAACCACAATGACTTTCCCCATCATACCTTTGAATGCGAAATCCATGGCCCGCTGAAAAGTGGCGCCAGCATTAGTTAGGCCAAAAGGCATCCTGCTGTAGGCAAATGTACCCCAGGGAGTAGTGAATGCTGTTTTAAACTGATCTTCAGGTGAAACTTCAATCTGATTGTAACCTGAAAAACCGTCAAGCATGGACAACATCTCTGATCCAGTTACTGCTTGCAGAACTTGATCCATTATCGGAAGAGGGTAGTTGTCTTTCAGCGAAGCTTGATTCAAATTTCGAAAGTCTACGCATATGCGTATCTCGCCGTTTTTCTTGCGCACTGGCACAATGTTTGCTACCCAAGTACTGTGATGGATCGGGAAGATGATTCTCGCGTCCAGCATCTTCTGAATTTCAGCCTGATGGTACCCGAGATCTTAGGATTATAGTGCCTCTGCTTCTGGCGGAAGGCTTTGACATCTTCTTTCAATGGGATATCATGCTGAACGTCCTTTGGCTTGAAGGACTTTAGATCGGCATAGGACCATGCCAACACGTCCATATATTTTTTCAGCAACTTGACAAATTTTCACTTTTCCTCAGGCGTGCAACATTTGCCAATGTTCACAAATTGCGGGTGCTCTATCGAACCTATATTGACCGGTTCGGTTTCCGGGGATGAGTCAGGGTCATCCCGCTTTTTCTTTTTTACAAAACGGTCATGCCTGTCGAACAACTGCTCCAGAGAAACCAGGCCTTTTGGAATTTTATTTCCTTTGAGCTGACATATGCCGTCGTTCCCTTCAGATTCATCACCTTGATCGGTGACTGATTCACGGCAAGTGGAAGTAGATCCTTCAAAGTGCAATTCTTTAAAATTTTCCGCCTTTTCCAGAAAAGCAATGAGTTGATTATCGTCGTTGAACACCTGCCAATGCTGAGAATTGTCTGGCACGCTCGGGCGGAAAACCACCTCAATGGTGTACTTGTTTGTTTTCAAACCTGGGTGTGGGAGCATGAGGGATGCTGAAATGGCCAATGAATCGGCCATGTCATTCTGGGCCCTTGGAATTGATTCTATTGAAAAAGCATCGAATTCTTCAATGCTGTCCCATACCGCATTACGGTAATGCCTGAGCCTTTCATTTTTTACTTGATATATCCTCTTGACCTGATTTACAACTAGCTCTGCATCACCTTGTACTTTTAGATTTTTAATTCCTCTTTCTTTTGCAGCTTGCATACTGAGTAACAGAGATTCATACTCAGCAGTATTGTTAGTGTTGAAAACTACAATTTGAACGAGAGAGGAATTACCTCCTCTTTGGGAGATAATAGCACGGCCCCAGTGCCACATCCACTAGTTGCACAGCTGCCATCAAACTGCAAGGTCCAGATCTCATTAAGATCCTTCTCCTGAATGAGAACACCCGTTTTATCTGTCTCGGTAGATAAGAAGTAGTTCCCCATCCCTGATGATTCGAAAAGGATTTGGGCCTTGGGGTCTTCAGAACTAGTAACCAAGTACTTATTTTGTGATTCCGGCTCCAAAGTATGCATTACGCCTTTGACTAGAATTCTATCTTTAGACCAGTCCATATGAATTTCTCCACCAACTTCGCTGCAAAAACTTCTTCCCAGCAAAATTCCATAGGCTGCTGGAATGTCAGCAACAAGGACTGTCATTTTTACTCTTTTATCTGGGAAAGCCCGCAAATGCAAATTGCGCGTCTTTGATTTGGCCAACCAACGGAACCTGCTTGGTTTTCCAATGAATAACATCGGCCGAAAGGCTTGGTAAGAGTGAGGCCCAAAGCATGGGTGACTTTTGCCGGCATGACGTTATCAGAAGCTCCGGAATCAATTATGCAGTTACTCAACTTATGGCCATTGATTAGGAGAGAGAGATAGAAAGGCTCTATCTTGCCTGACGCCGATGTTGAAGCAACATTTATGTGGGATTCAGGGGGAGTGGAAAGGATTCCTTTTGGGGAAACCTGCTTAGATGCAACAGCTTGGCTCTGAATATATTTGGTCAATCTTACAAGCTGTTCGGGGTTTGACTGAAGGTACTCAGCTTCAGACATTTGGATCTTGGTCTTTTTTGCGTGATCTATGATATCAAATGCAGCCAAGGGTTGCGTTGGTGAGGGAATGAGTCCCTCACCTCGCGATGATGGAATAGGGTTGGTGGCCTTGGTAGGAATGTGAGAGGATTGATTTGGAGGAGAGATAGGGGGAAAAGATTTCTTTGTAAAAGATTTGCCAGGGAGTTGAGTAGGAAGAGGATTACCTCTTTTAGCAATGATCGGAGGCGCGTTTGACACGGCCTTCTCCTGCTGGACATGAGCAGCAACTTCCGCTTCTTTTCCTTGCGAGCGAGTAAAAACAGCGTATGACTGTCCGCTTGCATATCCCTGGGTACCCTCTTCTTCATCAGATTCTTCCTCATCAAATTCCATATACCCGATAGTAGAGTCGCCAGCCGGTTCACTGACATCTTGATCATCTTCGCCTTGAGACGAAGGTTCTTCATAATACTGCTCTTCTTCTTCGATTTCGGCCAGAGCGTTGACCGGAGGAGCCTCAAGCGCCAACCGTGGAGCAGCTGTAGGTAGGCGCGGCCTTTGTGAAACATTGTTGGGAACGAAATTCCTCCGCGGAATATCCCGGTACGAGGAACTGGGGGAGGCCTGGGCCAACTACTTCTTCAATGCAAGCAAGTCATTCGCCATCTTTTGAAAGGTTGGATCAGACGAAGTAGTGGGCGAAGGGCCCAAAGATTTAGGCTTGGCTGATTCCTTTTTCAATTCACCAGATATAATCAGATTATCTTCTATCCGAATGGCAGCGGCTTGGGTGAGAATCAAGGTAGCCACTCGCTCTTGAAGGAGCAAGAAACTAACTTTCGAGCTCATAGCGTTTACGAAGAAACATTTTTGATTTTCCGGCGTTGGAAGCATGGCAACAGGGACACGGTTGATTAGTGCATTAAACCGGGTGATAAAATCACGCATGGTCTCATTGGCCTCCTTCTTCAGGTGAGTGATTCGTGATAATAATGCAAATGCATCCTCTGAAGGCTTGTACCTGTCTTCGAAAGCATCCCGTAGGGTGGCCCAACTGGTGATAGATCCAGCCGGCAAATGCTGAAACCATTCAGCTGCAGGCCCTTGTAGGGTTTCCAGAAAAAGGTGAACCGACACATCTTCGTGAGTCACATCCAAAATACTGCATGACATGATGAATGCGGATATGTGGGAATCCGTGCTTTGATTTCCGCTCCCGTCAAATTTAGGAAAATTCTTTCGATTTCCGTGAGGGAGCGCGTGAACTGGATGTGGTAAAGCCAAAGGACCCATCGCGTTTCCCCATGGTACCGCCATCTGAAAAGCCGGAAAGAGAACACGAGCTGGAAGTGTGGTTCCGCTGAGTAGCAAGGCACTACAAAGGGATGTGGATGCCCCCTGTGAAAGACTTTTTCTTTGTGAAGGTGAGACGCTCCTGGATGACCGGCTAGCCGAGCTTAGCGCTGAAAAACGTGCCGGTGTCACGCTGAAATTGTGCCTTTTAAGCAGATCGAAAGTAGGATCAGCTTCTCCACGGGCTCTCCTGCTGCGCGTAAAAGGTTCACTCGCCAGTGTACCTTCCAGATCTGTGATATTATGGCACAGATTCAAACTTTCTTTTTGGTTGTACTTGCTGATTTTCTGGTTTTTCTGATAAAAACCAGCAGCAAATACTTTTCTAAATATTTAAAACCTATCCTCTTCAGAAAACCGATTGCGGTTAAATGACAAATAACAACGAGGATAAGGTAGCAGGGAAGATTAGCAAGCTGATTTTCGGATCTGATTTTGACTTTTTTCAGAGGGTTTCAAACTTTTTGCAAACAGCCAAAAACTCAGATCTACGGCAAAATACTAATTTTTATAAAAAACTCAGTGAACTAAAGATTTGTAACAAGGCCAGATCTATGGATCTCAGAAGAAAATTTTCAAATCAGAGCACTTTTGCAAATTTTTGGATTTTTATCAAAAAGTTTAGATTTACAAACAGGCAGCGATTTTCTTATTTTTTCTGATTTTTTTTTTTATAACTTACCACCATCATAGATCTGACAGACCTATTCGTTCCCCAGCGGAGTCGCCAAAAACTGTTGGTCCGAAAATCTGTCGCTTGGGCAGATCTATGGATAAACGAGCCAACAGTGTGCAGGGCAAAGCCCCTCTTTGAGTCAGCAAAGCGAAACTGGTTTATTGCTATTCTACCAGCAGGAATCTATGCAAGTCTCACAGATTCTGCCTTCAGGGGTTTGGGATCTCATCCCAGTAGGTTTATTTCCGGCTGCGAAAAGAAAGGAATGAAAGAGAGGAGGTAGAAAGAACAGGTCCGAAGGGAGAAAAGAAATGAATTCCAAAGCAGAAAGGTCAGAAGATTTATGTTTTTGGGTTGGTAGTAAACAGAGCCAAACCTACTTGCATAAATAAACAAAGAAATACTGATGAGCAAATGACAGAAAAGTAGATCTGAATCTAACAGAATAAACACGTGCAGATCTAACATAAGAAAGTTCTGACACATAACACAGGTATTCAGCACAAAGTCTCAATATTTGTATTACTGTTTTCTTCTGTTACAAGAAAGCTCAAATTCTTTCTCTCCTCACTTCTATTTTCATCTAAAAAATGTTCACCCTCGAATACAACAAGTATTCCAATATATATGGAAGAGGAGAAGAAAAAAAAGGCAAAAGGGAGCCAACCACCTATTTACAAAGATATTTACAAAATATCTAAAAGTCATGTTGACTTTTGACAACTTGATGGATGATATCATCCCATGATGCAACATGGATGATGTCATCATTTGTGCCAACATACTTTAGATATTTCAACAAGAAAGTCAGAGAAGAGAGAGAAGAAGAAGAAGAAGAAGACGAAGAAGAAGAAGAAGAAAAAGCTACTCGTCGTCATCATCCTGCGGCCGAAAGGGGGTAGCCTGCTTTTGATGTTGCTCAGGTGATGAGATATGGAACTAAGCGCAGTATTCCAAAAACTTGTTGATTATTGGCCTAAGTTGATCCTGAGAAGGATCCTTGTGCCTATCACTTATTGCCTCACAAGTCTCCCGCTCATCTATAAGCTTCTCCGGGAGTTTGGAAAAGTCCTTCTCCACCTCAATGAGGAACCCGACAAAGTCCCTACAGGCCAGCAGGTTGTTGATAGATTCAGTGTCAAATGTGACCTCTGGCCCCATTCCTTGAGAAGTGATCTCCTTGAAGATCCGCATGGTTTCATTAGTTGTCCTTAAGGTAAAGGAAGGAGTGAGTAACCCTGGAGACATGTTGAGAACAATTCACTCCATTTGATGCATTGTATCCAGGGCCTCTTCCTTCACTTTGTCAATCTTTTCTAGAATAAATTCTAGCTGATCCACCCGATAGTCTAGAGTGGCATGATTTTGTTGAGGGCCCTTGGACGGCCAAAGATGCCGAACTTAACCAGATCTTCGACTGAACAGTTGAAAATTTGTTGGAAGGCCTCGTGCTGCAGTTTAGCATATTCCAACTCTTCTGATATGGGCCCTGCTAACGCTTGTAGTTCTTTATTCGCCTCACTGATATTCAGGTATAAGTCAGAGAACTCGGCGATCACTTTTTCGTTGTCTTTGAGGATTTGACTCCTTTAAGCGGAAACGGCCATACCCTGCTCACCGATCTTTGCATATTCATTGATTTTCTCCTGGCTGAGAAGCTCAGAAGTCTCGGCGGAAGTTGTGGGAGGTGCACTACCCATCTTCTGTAAGGCTTGGAGTAGATATTTATTTTGCTCTTTTAGTAGCCTTTTCTCTTCTTTCGTCTCTTGAAGCTTTTGACAGAGGGCGTCAAAAGCGGAAAGAGCTTCCCCCTGGAGACTTTCAGAAGATGTCCCCATTGTGACTTGGGTCACAGTGAAATTTGTTGGAGACAGATCCTTTTTCTCTTTGAGGAGATCGGGGTATGCAATTTCCATGATTCTCTCACCTGTAGCACTTTTAGAGAAGCGTGTAACAGGCTTCTGCTTCTTTGCCCCTTTGGCTGGGATCACTGAAAAGTCCATCAGAGCGATGGGAACTTTCCTCTTTTGTTGGCTTAGCTACTGAGAGATCCAGACCGGTCCTATGGAAGAAGGACCAGAGACAGAGGAGGAGGCAGCTACAGTTGAAGAGGGGAAAAACGTGGAGACACGTGGTGGCGGCATTGAGAGAATAGCTGAAGAAGTGTCCATGGGAGGAAGGGAAACTGTAGCTGCAGAAGACATAGGAAGGGAAGGGAGCCCGGAGATGAGGGAAGAAAAGGAGGAGGACAAATCAGCGAGGGAGTAGAAGATAGACGAAGAAGCAAGGGAAAGAGTAGAAGAAGGGACAGAGGACACGACCAAAGGGATGGTCGCTTGAGTCTCTCAAGGAGGGGAAGGAAGAGAAGAAGAAGGGATAGAAGCGACCTCTGTTGTGGTAGCGATGCCGACATCCTAAGTGGATGGGCCAATTAGAACTTCCTCTTCTGCTTCTTTCTCTGGTGTGACCAGAGATATTACCTGCTCGGGTGTCGCGGAAGGAGGACTCTTAGGGGCTTCTTCTTGAATGGTGCTGGATTCACCTTCTACACCTTTTCCTTTAAGCTGCTTCTTGGATCGTGAAGGTGCATTGCCCAATGGGGAGGTTGTGAAATCAACCTCGAGGTAGATTAGGCCGTTCATCTGACACCAATTTTCTGTCCTCCGCAAAGTCTCCTTGACCCTATCCTCAATTGTCTGAGGAGCTTTAGTTATATCAATGGACGGGAAGGGCCAATCGTCCCCATCTGTATCATTATATACCTTGTCTACTTCATCTTCTGTTGTTTGGTAGCCTTTAGGGACAATGGCTACCCCATATTGGATGATTTCTACCAATGCTAGGTGAGAATGATCCTTTCTTCTGAGCTCTACCTCATGGAGGACATCAATATAAATATCCTCGATCTGAGGAACATGGATCGGATCAAGCTTTGCTCTTGGTAGGCAGCCCCTTGGGTCAAAGGTGGGCCTTGCTGGGAAGTCATGCTTCAAATTGAGTAACTCCAGCTCTGTAAATATTTCCTTCGCCTTATGGTGGGTAGAGCATGTGTATCGGCCCACTGTGAGGGGGAAAGGAGTTCCACCCTTCTTTCTTTTAAGGCATTTTTCATCGTATGTGACCAGTTGCCTTGATAGTTCTAGCAGAATCAGCTTAGGCCCAGCATACCTTGGTAGCCTGGTTGGCTCTCCCAAAAAGTTGGTAGCCCTTAGATAGGTGAATGTAGGAAATTGGGTGAACAGGGCTCCCCATTTCTCCGTGGCTGCCACTATGTTTTTGGTTGTAGGACTATGAGTCATATTCGGCCTCAGCAGGCAGATGATGTGATAGAAAAACACATCGTTAACTTTTGTGAACTGGGAGATGCTATTCTCCAGCCTTAATTCTGGATAATACTCGTATATTTTGACCTGAGGCCAAACTCCACTCCGGGTTAGGCCTTGATAATCCCTCTCTGACGCTGCAGCGTAGACCACGTAGGAGTTCATATGGAATACTCCCATTGTGCCGAATTGTTGTAGCTTTTTGGAGATGCTGTTGCTTATAATTTCTCCCCAGCAAAAGCACTGATCAGGAAAATTCTTGTTCATTGTTTCCAAGTAGCGCAGCATCCATTTATGGAAGTAATGGGCATCAGAAAGCCCGAAGACCCTACTCAGGAAGGTGATGGTATCGCTGAACTCTTCTTAGAAGTCACTGCGGTGGATGATTTGGGGCCACCGGGTTACTACCTTCTTGTTTTTCAAGTACACTTCATTCATTAGCTGCATACATTGGTCTTCGTTGTCTTCCCAGGCCTTGATGCACTCTGCTTGGCTAACGGCCACAAAGTGCCAGTGGTGAGGGATGCCGAGTATGATCTCAAAATGACGAGCAGTGAGGTTAATGACTACCTTGCCTTTACTGTTTTCGACACATCTTGTGTCTTTGTTGTAACACTGGGCAACCACCATCATAAATTCATTGTTGACGGTGCTGACGGGGATTCCTCCAGCGAAGTGCAGGGCACTGCCTATTAGTTTGTCCATCCATGGACTCCTTGTAACTTTCTGAGTTCTGGCCCGAGATCCTCCATGTCAATATGCCCCAATTCTGAGTCTCTGACATCCATGCTACATTCGGCCTATGACTCGGGCATTCTGACCCTTTGATATTTGTACTTCATCTCTTCCTCTGTAAGCTTGGCCTTTCCCTTTGGTCTGGTGGGTCTCCTGCTAGATGTAGACATATGTTCTTTCGAACTCAGTTGTTGATCTGCATGAAGAAGAAGCGAGACCCAATCTGAAAAGGTTGAATTAGCCATTTGATCTTCCATTAGAATGTTAGCAGAAGAAAGAGTTAGAGATTTTCAGGCCCAGGGCATAGGAAAATTGCAGCTTACAGGGCTAAAATAGGTAACACACATAGGAAGAGGATGTTGCAAAGGTTAAACTGGCGCCAAAGGTGCATGGCGCATGCATACTGCAGAGTGCATTTTAGTAAAGGGCGCATGAAAGTTGCATGTTTCATGGAGACAGGATGCGCTAAAGGCACATGGACTTTTCATGTTACATTGTGATTTGGTGTGCCCTTTGGCGCATGGGAAAAATGTGTAATAGGAACTTTTCGTGCGACAAAGGAAATATGGCGCGGCACATGGAGGGTTTACACAACACGAATGTTACTCTAAGGAGGGATGCGCCTGCGCTTTTACAACTTTATACTTGGCGCGGATAAATCTTGTGCTGCATGGGTGCAGGCTGTGCCATTGGCGCATGGAAAAGTGATGCAGCAAGGAAGGTTGACGTGCCTTTGGGGCGCAAGTTCAGCACTTGTAGCATATGGAAGAGGCACGCCTTGAGGGCGCAGAAGTTAATGATGCAGCAGGTAAGATGGGTGCGCCATTGGCGTGGTTTTTAGTCATGCTGCAGGGGGGACAGATGCGCCATGGGTGCACAACTATTTATAATGTTGCATGACGCACCGATGCGTCAAAAGGGAAAAACAGACTTTTAAATGGCTCAACCCTTTGATACTTATACTTCCAAGGTTGTTTTGGGGAGACACAATGGTTCAATCCAAAGGGGGGGGTCAGACCATGCCCTCAAAATAACATCCTCCTCTGTAGATCTGGAAAGATGAAAATAAGGAAAGAACGCACGGGGGGGGGGGGGCTAGCTCAAAAGATGCATTCAAAAACCAACCAGCAAGCACGAAGAACCAGAAAACAAATCATATGGAAGAGATAAGAGCACTTACCTGGATAAATAGCAAAAAACTTGGAAAATGGGTCCACAACGCGTTGAAAACGACGAGGCAGAGGCTGACAGGCTCAGAGAATCACGTGCTTAGCGAATAGTGAAAATGACATTTTGGGCGCGCAAACACATATATATAGGTGAGCTGGTCATAAATGCGCCACCCACTTTTGAAAAGCGCATGAAAATTTCTGTTGACACGGGAAGGTATGCACCCTTTAGCGCACTAGAGCACCTGCCAACAAGAAATTAAGAGCGCCTTTGGTGCACCAAAAGTGATGTTGACACGGGATTGTGTGCGTCCTTTGGCGCACCAAAAAAGGGTGCAACAAACGTTGTGACAACACAGGCACATGCGCCTTGGCGCACGCAGGGAAGGCTCAACAAGCTTTGGCGCACCAAAAGGTGTGTTGACACTGAAAATCATGCGCCAAAGGTTTTAAAGGGGGCGAACCAAAATTTGGTGTTACATAGCAATTTCATGCGCCCAGCCAAAAAAAGGCTCAAAAGACAAGTTCGAAAAACCAGATTTCCTGGGAAGGGATTTTATAACGTTTCGAACGCAAGGGATCCCTAACGAGGGATCGGAACAAAATTTCGGTATGGTTATCGGTAAAATTGCCCATGTCAATTTTACGGGATAACAACAGGAAATTTCCTCAAAGTTTTATTAAATCTTGTATTGAAGTCATCTACTGACTCATTTGGATTCTTCTTGATTTTTTTGAACTCTGATAAAAGAAATCTAGGGTCAGTCCTAACACCATATTATAATCTAAATGAATTTTTCATTTCAGCCCAAGAATTAATAGAGTTATCTGGTAATGCTTTATACTAGTCCTTTGCATCCTCTTCTAAAGTGTGGATAAACAATTTTATGTATACATCCTCATGCTCAATCTCAAATTCTTCCATCATATTGAGAAAGAGCTTTAGATGCTGGTCACTAGTTATAACATTGTTTCCCTGGAACTTTGGTAGTCTGTTCCTTACATCTTGAGGTACTGCATTTAGGTAACCAACCATTCCCACAAAATTTATAGGTCTAAAGGTGTTTACAACAAATGGAGGCCTAGGTTGAGCCATATTGATTCAAGGAGTTGATCTTTTGGGAGAAACAAATTGATGAGGGGCAGGGGGTCTCTGAAATATAGGAGTGTAGCTTTCAAAATGGATACCCTCTAAAGGCCTAGCTTCTTGGAAATCCCTATTAACTTTAGAAAAGATAGGGGCAAAATGGGAAGCAAACCTTTCAAAATCAAATGAAGGCCCCTCTCCAATTGGAGAATTCAATTCCACTAAGAGGCTACCTAATTCATAGTAACTTGAATAGCAGCCTTTAATGATAGGCTGTTCACTTTCATCAATGGAGATCCCTCTTCTTGTCTGTTGTTTTCCCACAACTCTCTAGGATCTTCTTCCTTCTGACTTTACTTTTCCTAACTCAGAAAACAATGTCCTAGCAGGATCTCTAGCAAAGAAATATCTTCTTCCTTCCAACTTTGCAACTATTAGTGAAAAATCTTACTTGACAGAGGTTTAAGAAACTAGTCCTTATCAAAATCAAATCAATAGGGATTCGCCACTAATTATTTCCACCTTAGTAGTGCAAATGCACTAAAATATTCTCTGTGAGTACTTATAAAGTGGAGATGAAAGCTCTGACCTTCCTTTACCAATATTTATCAGTGAATACTGTTGCAAAACTTGTAGAGATTGGAAAATTTGCATACACCACTTGTAAATTGAAACTTCATACAGGACCAAACACATGATAATATTTAAAATAGATTTCTGGCACTTTAGAGCATAAGGAATATTTACCAAGGTCTGAAAATGAACTGCAATCACAATGTCCCCAGTAATGGCACCAATAGTGTTGGTATCCAATTTTTTTCTCCTTTTCAAGCCAAGCACCAACACAGATTTAACGAAGAACTTAGAGGCATCCAGATCATAAATATATGTCATTTTCAATCCGGGGAGGAAATATGACTGTCCCTTTGTTACTTGGATTTGGGGAGAGATGGATAACACCTTAAAAGGATATGATCTAATCCTAACTATTTTAGGTTTTGCTTTTCAACCAAGGTAAGAGAACCTATTTTGTAACCTCTGTTATTTGAAAGGAGATACAAGTACCTTTCTTTTGCATAAATTTTATAGAGAAGACCCTGGGGAAAATATGATCAACACACCAAATCTGACTCTCACGAGTTGTCACTTCCAGATTATGGAGATATTTTCAACACAAGGCTAAGGTTACTAAAGACATTTGGAATCCTGATCTGTTCTACATACTTTAGCAAATGGATTTTTGTCTTGTGTGGGTATACAAAGGAAAAATAGGGGTAGTATGGGTAGGATTAGATGTTTTGAAATAGATTTTAGTGGGATGGGAGACATGATGAAATTAACTCACCCAATCCTTGAGATCTTTTGCAAAATGGAAATATTTAGCCAACAAAATGCCACAAAAGCTAGAAATGTTTCTTCAAATAGAATATGTGCTCGAATGGAGGCCTAGATTAGCACTCTTTCATACAACCTATGGGATTCTATCACAAAGGCTCGAGTCATAGAACCCAATAAAGCACCAAGATTCAAACCAAATCATGCCTAAGGTACACACAGAGTCTTACAGATAATCTCTGTTAACAAAATGAAAGAAAAGTGATTCTAAACCATTTATCTCACTCCCAAATGAAGGCTCATCTGATAAATGAAATTGAAGATACCTCTAAACTATCACAAGGATTGAGACCTATGTGATTGGACCGAATTTTGATACAAGATTGCAATAGAAACAAGAAAAACTACTTGCATGCATTCAGAGATGAAATAAATACACTTTACTCAAGATTAACACAGAATACCTCAAGTTTGATCAAATTTAACAGCAAGGGAAAGTTTCTAGAACAATCTAAAAGATTTTCAATGGTTGTAAACTTGCAAGCACCTTAACACGATTAAATTTGACACAAAGAGAGATATACAAGCTTCTTAGATGACTTCTCAAAAAAGGATGGGCTCTATCAAGATTTTTTTGCTAGAAAAATCAGTCCCTGACCTCTCCAAAAACTCCCAACCATTTACACAAAATTTTTGTGCCATTTATAATATTTACAACAAAGTTTCCCCTAAAAAATATAGACATTGAGTGTACCAGTGCTTTTCATGATCACAATCACGATTTCTTGGATCCGATCTCTAAAAAGTCGCTAAGTGCTTGGGGGAATATCTCTTTGAATATCTTCGACATTCAAATCCTTCCTCTAGTAGATCACTCTTTCTTCAATTTGCTAACCACTTCCGCCCCTAATATGTCAAATATGGCTCCTTGCGTGCTTGGGAGAAGAAAAATGGAAAATTCGATCGAGCACGATAGTCAAACCATTTTAATGGTGAAAGATGTCTTCCAGGTCTTCCCTCCAAACTTAGATATAAAAATTAACTCCCTTCTTTATTTGGCATGTAGAAAAGACCAAGAAATCATGAAGACTCACACTTCTAGACATGTTTCATAAAAATGGGGGGAAAATCAGATTCAAACTCTTAGCTACCATTGCTCTTTACTTTAAATTTAGGTTGTCCACATGGAAGATTCAAACTTAAGAATAGACCCAGGGGCTTCCTTTGAATTTTTACAACTTTTTGGAAAATTGAAAAAAAAAATCCATTTTACTCCGCACCTCCACCCTTGGGAAATGAGCCTGACACTTGTCCTAAATTGGGCCCCAGTAGAACCGTGGATAAATTTTTCCATTTGACCCTCTTTTTGGAAAAAAGGAAAATTTTCCAAGTTTTCCCTGCAGCTCCACCATTCCGCCATTGACTGGGGTAAAATATTGACTATTTCCCTCATCGGGCTTATGGGCCATTTTGATATTTTAATCCATCTCTCCCGAAAGGAAATTTTTCAAATGTCCCCCAAGATTCCGTACCTCCGAAATTGACCGGAGCAAGATTTGACCCTTCCTTTATCAGGCCTGTGGGCCATTTTGATGTTTTTAGTCATTTGCATATGAAGGGGTGAAAAATCTAAATTTCCTTTGATAGTCAGCCTCCCTGCCCCTTTGAATTTTCAAACCGCCATGGTGCACCTTTATGCGGTCCCAAAAGTTTGATACCTTGAACAAGCATGGGCTCACCACATGTCCTAGCCTAGAAAATATCATCTAAATACTTCAAGCTTAGTGGAAGGCACCACGTGTCATGCTCTGAGGCTATCTCCTTTGGCTAGTTAAAATTATAAGAAAAATGGAAAGTGAGTGAAGGCCTTCATGTGTCCTCTCAACACTACTCCAAGGGAAAACCCAAAAGTAGATCTTTAAACGAGCGTCATTCCTCCACGTGTCCTCCCGGTGCTATTCTAGAGTTAAACCCAAAAGTAAATCTTCAAACGAGCGCCGTTACTCCACGTGGACACATTTTTGAGTTGAGGATTTTCATAGAATTTTTGAAGTATTTAGCCAAGCCAAATCCAACCAAAAGGTACCACATTCTTTATATATGTAAGGATGTAAATTTGAACGGTATAAACATCCATCAAATTGTAAATTACCGAAAACTGACCATTTGAGCTTGGGAATGAAATTTTCTTCACAGATAGAAAGTTTAGAAATGTTACAAGGCTCAAATACATTCTTCAAGGACACATCAATTCATTCTTCTTTAAGTATATAGGATAGAAAAGTCAAGGACAACAAATCCTAACTGTGGGAAATAGAGAGAATGGGAAAATGTGAGTTTTTGAAGAAATAGAGAATGAGAGACTCAAAATATAGACCTTTCTAGAGCAAAAAAGAAAAGAGGTGACAAACATGGACCCATACGTGATCTTCGACCCAAGAGCTACCTAAAAATAGCAACAAATACTGACCAAGCACAACACAGGGAAGGAGAAAATGACAGAAGATGTAAATCAATAAATTTTCAAAGGCACAAATGGGGCGAGACTATTCTGAGCACCAACAGGAAACAATTAAGAGTTTATAGCCTCATTAAATCCTCATAAATACCTAGAGGTTGGTGCCACTGACATTACATTGTATGTCATCCATGCCAACCCTTTAGGTTAGTCCAAGTATTAGGTTAGGTTCATAATATTAGATTAGGAAACAACTTAGGTCCTTAGGTTAGTTTATTAGTTTAGTTTAAGGCTACCCTTTCTAATAAACAATCCTTATTAATAAAAGAACCTAGTCACGTAGGATAAACTTACCACTTAGGAACTTAGATTTAATTAGATTCTCATAACAATTATTAAAATCTTCAATTAAATATTAGCAAAAGAAGAATCAAAATGATGTTCAAGGATCCCATAAGAAGGATGTGAGGAACAAAGGTTACCAGTGATCCAAATATAACCTTGGTCAGAAATCCAATATTTTTCTGAGCTCGGTCAAGATGACCTCAACATCATGAAATCAAAAGCATGCCTTGGATCATTGAAATTGATCCAAGGTGTAGCTATCCTGAAATAGGGATCATGAAGACTGAATAAAAAGTTCAAGTGCAATAAAGTCTATGAACAAGTTTAAGATGAATCCATTTCTTCTATCCATAAGAAGTGAATCATTTAGCATAAGAAGGAATGAAATAATTCATTTTAAATTTAGCATAGACATGGTAGAATTGTATCTATTTCATAAGATAACATATTATCTATAGAAAACATGATTACTTAGTTCACAAGAGTACATTGTCCTCAGACAAGAATCACATATTAACATTTGCAACTTCTAGTACAGAATTCATCATAGACTACCTTTGACCATTATGATCTTCACACCACTCTGCATTCCAATAACAAATTTGAGGATACCATGGCCTATTTGGCTCCTCAGATGCTCGCTTCGCCTGCCGACTCTAACATATTTATCATAATACAAAGGTTGTAATCACCTTTTTATTTATTTTAAGATCTTAAATTTGTTGGAACCATTACAACTAACGCACGTTACCTTTGGTATAAGCAGTTTATAGAATACCTTTCCGTTTCCACTCTACCTCCAAATCTTACTCGTAATGGACAATGCGCATTTCTCAAAAGTGTCTCTCACTATGTCATCATGGGTGGTATTCTTTATAAATGTGGCTTTGATGGTATTCTCTTACGATGCCTTATAAGTTATGAGATTCCTTATACCATCAAGGAAATTCACAATGGAATTTATGGAGGTCACTTCAATGACCAAGCTATCTCTAAATGCATCCTTCATCTAGGATATTATTTTCCCACCCTTAATCGTGACTTTTTTGACTATGTCAAACTTTGTCTGAATTGCTAGCAGCATGCTGATCTTTATCACACACCTAGTCGTGCCTTATAGGTCACACGAGACCTTTGGCCTTTCTCTCAATGGGGTTTGGATCTTTTTGGAGAGATCAATCCTCATTATTCACAATGCCATCAATGGATTATAACCACTACTATATATTATACTAAATGGGTTGAAGCCATACCTCTTATTTTTACAAAATCTGAGAAAATATGAGAATTCATCAATAATCACATTATTTGTCACTTTTGTATTCCTCAATATCTCATCACTGATAATGGAAAATAGTTCAAAAAAAAACCCTACGAAAATTCTGTGACACCTTTGGCATTCAACTTAGTTTCTCTTCACCTTACTACCCACAAACAAATGGCCAAGAAGAATAAACTAATAAAACCTTGAACAAAATTATTATAAAAGTAGTTGATGATACTGGAAAGGATTGGAATACACATATTCCTTTCACCTTGTGGTCTTACCATACTAGTATTTGCACCTCAAATGCTTCCACACCATTCTCTCTGGTCAACGGTACCAAGGTTGTCTCACCTCTCAAAGTCTAGATTCCATCTCTTCATATATCACTCTAAGACATGCTCAATAATGATGACTTTTGCCAGGACTGTTTCGCAACACTTGAGTTATTAGATGAACATTGTCTTAATGCTCTTGATCATCTCCAAATCTAACTCTTGATCATCTCCAAATCTAAAAAAAATGTATCAAACATTCCTATGACAAATGTTTCCATGAGCGAACCTTCCAGGTCAGTGACCTCGTCATAAAGGAAAATCAACATGTAACCAAAGAATAGAAAATTAAATGGGGAAAAATTTCTCCTAATTGGCTTTAACCCTATATCGTTACTCATACCTATGGATCAAGTGCTAATCATTTTTCTTCACTCAAAGATAAATCCAAACCTGAACCCCTCAATTTTTTTCATCTTAGACCATTCTATTGTTGAATCAAGTCCTATATCACCTTCTATCTATTTCAAGATCATCCCTTGAGCACCCTTCACCTTTCATATTACATATTCTTTGGGTCAACGACTAAACAAGAATCATGTGATTACCCATAACCTTTCAACCTTATCTTCAATATGAGTACCATGGCTCTACTCATGGCATGATTTTCATGGATACTTTTCATTTTTTCAAGATGGAATCCCACAATCATTAATCACTTGAAACCATATCATTCATAGTTAACATCTATGTGTTATGGTTTTGTCTTCTAAACAAAAGCCTAATCTTCCTCTATAGTCTTTTTCATGACTTAAACATCCAAACACAAAATAATTTCAAAAGAAAATTGGGATTTAACTCCTTAAGTCAAAATTCCAGAAAAGAGATGACTCCCTGAAAAGGGGCATCTCTTCTCTCTATCTCACCATTATAAATAGACTACTCCCTCAAAGGAAAGCTATAAAAATCTAGCCATGCTGCACATAGTTTATCATAAAAAAGGACTATCCTTACAAATATATATATATATATATATATATATATTCAGAAGCTTCCTGGATCGATCAACTTCATGAAGACCTTAAGGAGATAATATACTCATCCCACATAGACTTTCTACATCGATCGATCTATCAAAAACAATAGAAAAAAGAGACAAAAGATAACCTTTTTGTCATCGACTTGTCTATTTTAATCTTGGGTCTCTTGCTAAGTAGGCCTATTGTCTCGCACCATGTTATGCTAAAACCAACCATTTTCAACTCATTGCCTTTTCACCCTAATTTCCTACCTTCTCAAGGGACTTTCCACAAAAATGACATTTCATGATAATGTGACTTTCTTCACCATTATCATAGTCAATCATGCAACACCTTTAAGGTATTATGTTCATAAGCCCACCTTTGGTATGGTAGACTTGTTACAATTCTTCTAATTAGGTGGCTCTTTTGGTCACCTCTTACCCTTCACCTTATTCATTACTTGTTGATTCTTCTATACATGATTAGATCATTCACACCTAAACTTTAAGAATTTATCTTTCACCATCATCACCATGCCTAACTGACCTAAACTCAACCATTCCTAAAAACACAACCATGCCTACAATCACCTAAACGCAACCATTCCTAAATGATCTAGACTCAAAACATGCCTAAAACCTACCAACCAATTCATCTATCCTCATCTTATTCTTCCCTATCTTATGGTAGAACTACATCATTCTAAGGCCCCTTTTCTGGGGCTATGTAGGTAGCACTGTGAGGGCACGAGGCGCGTGGAGGTTAGCTCGACCACTCTCTACCCTAACCAATTTTCACATTCTACCTTATTTATTTTCGATCTTATACACTACTTGGAAATTAAAAGAAACTATAAATTTACAAACATGTATATCTACCTATTTCTTACATCATCATATCATACATCCATTATTTCACCTTTCCATGATATCAAATATTTGTGAAATCTACACCATCACATACATATACATCATTATTTATTTCACATGTTGCCAATAACTTGTAAATTAAATCAAAACCAACAAACCTTAACTTAACCATGCCTAACTCACCTAGACTCAACCATGCCTATATGACCTAGAATCCACCATGCCTACATGACCTAGACTCCTTCAGACCTAACTGACCTAGATTCCATCATGCCTACATGACCTAGACTCCATCATGCCTAACTGAACTAGAATCCATCATGCCTACATGACCTTGACTCCACCATACCTAATTAACCTAGTTTCCATCCATACATAAATATAAATGGAAATTAAAACACTAGTACATCATCTATATCATAAATCTCATCATCAATAACAATGAAATTCTATATATCAATACAAATTTACACCGGTAAAATACATACAAGTATCTCTAAACACTCATATACATCCTCACCATCTTCAACACATAGGCCGGTATAAGATCAAAATATCAAAACTATCATGTACATCCTCACTATCATAGGAACGTAGAATGGTATATATTAAAACAAGATGATTAATAAATCATATTTGGTGACTAGTTGTCACTCAATATGATATTCATGCCTACGTCATATGTCTCCTCCTCATCACCTCCATCTCGATGACCTACCAACATCTCTCCACCTAGCATTGGTCCTGGTCTAATCTCTTCCTAGCCTGCAACTGGGTCTGGCCTTCATTAATTGGTAGCCTTGCCCTAACCCTATCTCTAGGTTGGATGACCCCCTGTGCTCTCATTACTATGAGTTTGGGATCTAGTCCTCTCACTCACTACCTACTGTACTATATACTCAGTGTAGGATGGGACCTCAATTCCCACAGTCATCAGATGATCCTGGCAATAGTGATCCTCTTTCATGACATCCCTGAACCTCACCATAGAAACTATTTGAGGTGGTGCCATCTACCTTACGACCACTTTCCTCTCGGCCACCTATACACTCTGCCATGCCACCATTGGCCTCATGGCCACTTTTTCCTATGCTACCTTTGTACCATGGAACCCTGTCCCGATGCCTGTGTTGGTCTCCTTGCTACCACCTAAAACCATGTAAAGCCACCATGCTTGTGCTTGGGATGTGGCTAGCTTCCTGAGCCTATTAACCCTGTGACTTGTGCCTAGAAGGTGGCTATCTATCCTCCAACTCTTGTATAAGAGCCTGAACTTGTGCCTGTACTTGTACCTATTCCTGGGTAGTAGTCAACCTACCCATGTAGTATAGTCACCTACCCATTCAAGGTGGCTACCTCTACCTGTGCTGATGTCAACTGCAATACCAGCTTTGCCACCTATCCCTATAATACATCTCTCTGAACTATCATAATCACCAAATCGGGCTGCCCTTGCCATGGTGGTGGTTCCTATAACTTTACTTCCCACCATCATATGTATCCGTTAAATACCCCTACATTATCTATCCTTCCATCCATTGGTAACTCCTTCTGACCTACTTGGACTCTATGGGGTGAGGTGGAGATAAAGGTCCTCTCCACATCCTCCCACCGATACTATGGGAATGGAGGTGACACATCCTAGAATATTCTAAACTACCATCGAACTCTATCTACTTGGATCATCTCATGCTAACCAACATGTATCCCCTGTATCCATCACACTAGCTGCAGCCCCTATAGATCTCTCCTCATACCTCTAAATGCTTAAAAGCGTACATAAGGATGCCATACTATGTCTCTCACATATAGCCCCTCTAGCTCCCATCCGTAATGTGCCACATCATATAACACCTCTTCTACTTGTGACTGACTTCCTGGGACCACTTATCACTTAAATCCTACCCTCTAGCCCCCACGATGAAATTCTGATACCGGAAGTTTTCTTGGCCATACTACCACAATGTGTTCATAGGCCCAACAATGTATAAGGAAGGTACAACACACACAATATTAGTGCATCCTATGATAGCCCTACATCTCCCTCTATAGTTGTAACAATTAAGTTGGCACCCATGCAATGGAGACCTGCTCCTCAATCATGTCTCATAATACTCCCATCAAACCCCTGGGAAAATGGCCGTCCCTCTGAATCAGGAAGTTCATAGCACCCCACTGTCACCATCATCAGCATGGCTAACCACATCTCTTATGGGTGTGTAACATACATCACCTCGTATACCAAATCTCAAGTCGTGCTCATGTCAACTCACTAGCCATCTCCCTAAATACTCCAATCATCACCTCGAAGGTGCCATCCATCAGATACACTATAAACTGGATCCCCAAAAATCGAGAGCTGTAAAATCCTGTAGACATCGTCCAGTATGATTGTCATATAAACCGATAGGAAGGTGGAATGTGTTAGTTCCTGCATCCCATCTATCGATGAGAGCGACCATGAGACTAGGATCTTGTTAGATCTTTTTGTACCACCTGACCCTAATCAACCCTACCTCCTGCATGTGGGCCCACTCCTCCTCCATCACACTTCACCTCAACTCCCCTAGTAGGGGTGGTACTCTATCTCACAGCATGTCAACTATTGTTCACTGCCTATAACCAACCAATTCAACAATGTCAGGTCATGAATTCATTTTTATGCAACAACATAATTCTACACCCAGCTACCCCATATGTGTTTATCATGTTCCTACTTTATCCCCAACCACTTATTTATCCCATTCCCACTTACCTAAACCCTGTACCCACCGTGACCTAAGTCCCACCTTTCCCCTACCTACGTTTACCTACCCTCTCCTTCACCCACCTAATTTTCTCCCTCCTCAATCCCTATTCCCTTCATTTTTATCTATTCATACTACCCCTCTCTTTTCCACCCCATCTTCACCCTCTGCATCTAACCTATTTTGGCCCTGTCACCATTTTTATAGTGACCGATTTCGATCACCCCATGACTGCCATTAGCATCACTGATGACTGATGTTGGTCCTTTATGACCACCATCAGTAATGTTTTCCCCCACCAATGCTGATAATACATAACCGATGTTGGTTGACCCCAAACCGGTGTTAGTCTCTAGTTCGGCCCCAAAGCTGAACCCCCATGGCCCTAAAATTCTAAAATGGCCTAAAAACAACCTAAACCCACCCAAACACCACCCAAACCTTACCCCAATTCATTATTTACCCCTATTTATCCTACATTCCACCCTCTCCATACCTAAATTGATTCATTTTACCCACATTTTAAAATTTTCCCCCCATTTGTTCATTTTAACACCAAATTCAATTCAAAATACACAATAGGAGTTGGAACCAACCTCATCCCACTGCCTCCTCCTTGCTGGCACCTTTATTGTCTACAATGGTGGACCTTCAATGCTCCCTCTATAGACGTAAAATTTAGGTCACAATCCCCCTTTACCCACATGTATATTAATTTAATCACCCACAGTTAAATTAATACCCATACTCACAGTATTCATTATTTAATTACCTTAATTAAAACTAAGTTCCACCTCACCTACACACCTTATCATAAACTTATTCTTAGCATGTTTCCCTTTTACTAGGACTCAAAATCCACTCACCATAACTAACTAAGACTTAGTCCTACCTACCTTAATTAACTAAGACTTAGTTCAACCCTAAAATCATATGCCTATTCTTCTTCTAACCACATTCCCTCTTATTGAAGCTCAACATTCCATTTTGATCAACGATAATGGATAGAGATGGCGAAAAGGATTGCCAAGATATGTCATTTTTAGTAATCCTAGGATTTCCCACCTTAACCGACACTGGTCAACCCTAAATTGACGTTGGTCACCCTAAACCATCATTGGTTACCATATATTCATTTTGGTAACCTTGTTTGAGAGGTTGAAATAATTATTAAAGTTTTAGAGAAGAGATATCTACATGCAAGCATGCACTAGAGCACTCCTGCACATCTCCAGAACACCCATGAACCAATGACCAAGCACTGATCTAAAAGACAAGTAATTCACGGTAATGTTACAGGAAGAAAATCTTGTGGTACTAGACCACCGGTTCACATAGATAAACCATCATCAACTTCTAGCCATCCAATCACCATGTCTATAAGTACCAAGTAAGTGTACCTCTAGATCTGAATCATTTCATACATATTTAAATTATATTAGTCTCCTCCATCTCTGTTTGGGAGCATCTAGTTTCCCTTTTTCATCCCACCCTTGTCTCTCACCTTCCTGTGAATACAATCTCTTTACCTAACCACCTAAAATAACCTAATCATCCTTTCATACTTGACCTCCTGAATACATTTTTGAGTACTCCCTAGCACTGTCATCAACCTCAGCAATTATCTGTCACATTCAATCTATTGCAATCACAAAGAATCACCAAAACCAAACTTCATTAAATTTCTATCAGCCCAACCCTTAACCGATCGTCGGTTGTATCTAAACCGTCATTGGTCTATCCTCATACCAACATTGGTCATACCAGACCGATCGCCGATCTCTATGTCTAGTAATCTATGCCTATAACAGAAAACCTCATAAAACTTTCACCCAAACAGACCCAAATTACCTAGAAGCTTAACCCTGACCTGTTTTAACCACCTTGATTTACCTGTCTGACTTCCATATTTGATCATAACCTAGCATATTAGATTATATTTTCTTATTGTACTTAAATGAGACACCTAAATCATATTAATTACAACAGGATATTATTGGTATTTCATTACATTTCTTGCGGTTAAGTTGTTATTAAACAGTGGATTGACAACCATCTAGGAAGTATCACACTTCCTCAGGTCTAGCATACGCTAGGCAAGCCCAATAACATATATTGTTTAACTATTTATATTGTGGGTCTTATTTTGTATTTCATAGGTAGTTCCTCCTAGAAATAATGGAAGTTCTCGCAATCAGCATTTGATTGGGAAGTCAGAACGCACGCACTCTACCTCTAACCGACCTTCACTCATAGGTATTCCTCCTTGTCCCATCACCTTATCTATTTTATAAAATCCATAAAGAAAATGGTGAAACATTTTGGCACGCCCATTGGGACCCATTAGGTTTTTTTTGTGTTTTATTCATTCCTAGGTGAAAGTTGTGCATTGTTTTCCCTTTTTAACATCTGTCACATGAATTTTAGTGACTGAAATATTCCCCTAATGGGGATTTTTTAAAAGTAATTGTGTGTTTGAGTGTCTTTAGGAAGCAATGTCTTTCTTTCATTTGCATTGTATTAGTGCACCAAGAGCATCCATGTTTTTGCTTCATCACGTTAACCTGGATATCAAATATCAGGAGGTTGTATTTGGGTTTAGGAACACATTGCATGGCACTCTGATTTGTTGCATTATATATCACATTAAAAATGAGGGAAACCTATATGCTAAAATTCATGCCCAGCTGATGGTTAACACAACTGAATCATAGAAAGCACATTATCTTTTCTCTCTCTTTGTCAAACTTCTAAAATTGGAATATACACATATTCTTAAACAACATCCCCAACCGGAATAAGTTGTCAAGTATCACACGATTAGAGGATTAATAGTGGGAACCCAATTGGTTATATCTGTCCAGTCACCCATCAGAGAAAGACCCACCCCCACCAAAACATAACATGAAACCTCACATTTAGAATTTCCTTCCTCCTAGGAATCCTTCCCAACCAAAAACTTTGGTCTAAACTCACATCTCAGTCTTTAAATAACATAAGATAAACACACTAAATTCACTTGTAGGAGTACGTGTTTTTCTCAAATTTTTTCTTAACTTGTGTTTTGAGTTGTGAGGTCATGTTTCTTACCTTCCTTCTTCCTTTCACACTCATCATCATAGTTGGTGTATTCCGACTATTTTTTAGTGTGTCAAGACTCACATTTTTACCATATTTAGACTTTTGGGTTCGTGTCCCATTCAATTTTAATTCACAAAAAGAAATTTTTCTTCATTCTACAAATTTCACAGTAACTGGCATCGGTCACCAGACCCTCATCTGTTTACATCTGACCGTCATTGGTTTATCAGACCGATGTTAGTTCCCTATGCTTTTGGTTAGTTTACCCAAAGAGAACTCATATCATCTTATTCTCTATTTAAAATCTCTAGAAATCACCATATCCTCTACATTATGATATTATTGACTAAATATAGCTTCCACATGCATAAATTAACCTAAGTTTCTGTCTCACTTGCTCAAATTGTTGCTTCCCCATAGTAACCGGCATCGGTTGTTGTGACTATCATCAGTCACCCATTATGTAACACCTTGAACTGTTGTTACTTTCTCCTAAGCATACAAGTGTTGATATGTGATTTCTTGTAAAAGGATGTGTTCCTCGATTCAAAAATCATGCTTGATATGTACTGAATTTCTTGCAGATTGCAGATCTTGACTGAGTCAAAATATGAATAGACTCTTTTATTTATTTCATTTTGTGTCTGAATATTAATCTGATCACGGAATGAATTATAGAGATATTCATCTATAATATCTAGACTTGGATCAGTGGAATTGATCCAAGTAATGCTTTAAATCTGTTTGTGATAAATTAGATCACAGACCTTGAACAGGTTGCAAGGTATGGAAGCATTGATTAAGCTGGTCAGGAGTATGACTCAGGCTGATCTTGAGAAATGAATTGGTTCCCGATATGGAGGTATATCTGGAAGGTCTCGGTCGTGGACCCAGTAATAATTCTGTCATGTATATTTCTGTAGCCTAACGGCTGTAGAGTAAACCCTGTTCGGAGATGCATGATTTTAGGTCTTTTCCTTGGCATATAAAATGTTATACCTAACAGGAATTATTAATGGTTAGTAACCTTAAACTAAAACCTAACCTAGGGGTTAGATTACTGTTAATCTAACCTAGACCTAGGCTATGTGTTAATATCCTAAGTTAGTATCTATGTGTAAATTGGTTAGTATGGGTATGACCCTAAATTCTAACCTAAGATACTAACCTAACTAATGAGGAGATTATGGAAAAGGGGCCTATGGAAGGGGGTGCGAACCATGGGCGGCGTTTTCTATGGCAATTAATGCTGGGGATAAGGATGAGGGACAGGTCATGGCGGAGGTTTAGGCGACGGCTAACCTGTGCAGACGTGGCAGGTTGCTAAGTTTGGAAATGAGCATGAGTTGTAGTTGGACTGTCGCCAATTCTGGCGGTCGGTGGAAGTTGAGTTTAAGCGGGAAAGTTGGTTTAATGACATTCAATGTTCTAGGGAGACGAGCTCGGAACTCACGAGAAGGCATGCAAACGGGAAGTTGAAGGTTTGTTTGGTTTGTCGCGATTTTCGGTCTTCTCTCTCTCTCTCTCTGCTTGTTTACTGGTTCTTCACACCAGTTCTCCTTGAGTTGCATGGCAAGAATGAATTTCTCTGGCTCTTTTCTCTGTCTTGGAAGATATATATGTGATGGAGACAGCGAAATTTTGTTGGTCGCTTTATCGAGGAAAAGAAAAGGAAGTTTGAGCTCTTCCTGTGGTCTGCTTCGGAAATTTTATCAAAATACAGGCATGTTAGGCCCTAACCTTTAAATATCTTGCTGTCTTTCAAGTGCTTTCATTAGAACAACTCTGTTCAAATGTTTTGTGAAAATTAGATGAATTTTCTATGGAGATCTTGTTTGATTTTTGGCACTGTATCTCTTCTGGTTCGATTTTTCAATTTCCTCTTGATGGGTGTTTATTGAAATCGAATTTCGGCTCTATTTACCTTGAGTATTCATTCTGGCTTATACATGTGAAGTATTTATTTATAAAAAGTTTGAGTGTTCGGCCTGTTTGGCGTGAGCCCTTAGAATATACCTGTGTGTAGTATAAGACCACTGTATGTTTTTGATTAGTGGTCGTTGTTTCTTGTTATGGAAACTGTATGGAATGATTCTGATGAATACTGTAAGATTGATCAGTATTATTGCTTCTTTGGGAACTCTGTCGTGGGATTTGTTGACAGCGACTAATGATACTTTCGGGTTTTCATTTGTTTTCAAATTTTTGGCTTGGAACAGGCAACTGTTGTGTTACCGTAGTCTTTACGACCCAGCGGAAGTGTTTTCCTTGTTATTGTGGAAACGGGATTATTGTTGACTGTGTATAATATTGTTACATCTATACTTTATTAATAACGACACAGTGGAGTCCTTGATTGAATTATATATAGCTATCTACTGTTGTGGATGTAGATTCATCCTTGTGTTTTGTTATTTGATTTCGTGGAAGCCTTATAGAGAAAGGAACAGGCCTTCTGACCACGGTTATTTGCAATAAATAATGAGTATAGATTTCCTGGGTATGTATTGCATTTCTTTGTGAAAGCTGTTTGAAAGTTTCGAGGCGGCTCAGTTGATTTCCTTGCTTGAAATGGGTATTCGATTTGCTTCACTTGTTTCATTCTGAATGTTTGCCATGAATGGCATAGATGGATTTATCAACCAATTTCATAGTACGTTGCTGTAGGGTTCAGTGGTTATGAGTACAAAACCATTAACAGTTTACAGTGTGAATATATAGATTTATACTGTTGTGAATTGGATGACTATGAGGAGTCGATTGAATGATTCTTTTTATTTTTGAGCCGAGTAAAGTTAAGTTGTTGGTATTTTATGTGCCGGCGACTTAATGGAATAACATGTTTTTCGATCTTGTTATTGCGATTGGAATTCCTTCGTGTTTTAGGGATTTTGAGGTACAGATTCTTAGGTGGACATGTACGTCTTCAACCTGTACAAATTTGTGTAAAAAGGTTGGCAGAGTTCAGTCGGGTTCTTGGTTTGAAATCAGAGATTAATCTGTTCGTCTGATTCTTATTATGCTTCGTTGATGAACAACAGTATGAATTCATATGCATTTTCTTGAATTGTTACCTCCGTTTGAATCAATTGGAATTCTGGAAAGGTAGCTGGTACTTCTGTCTCTTTCTGAACTTGACTTTGGACATTGTCTTTGTCACTGTTGAGATCCTTGAGTATGGATGACTGTTTCGTGTTCCGACCTTGTTGGGTAAGTCGCGAATATCACACTAAGACTTGCATGCGCCAAGGTAAGGATCGATTGGTTGTATTCATTTCTTTTACTTCAGTCCGATTTTGACTGAGCAAGAATAAGTATGCTATGTTCCTTTCCATTTATTCAGTCTGATTTGACTGAGCATGATTTGGAAATACTATGTGGTCAACATAGCATAGTTCCTAGGAAACCTTAAATTGCTTGATGCAATAAGGTTGTTGTTTTCAGCGATACGCTTGTAGTTTCTTGTTTTCAACTTGTGTCAAAGCCTTACTGTGTAAAAGGAACTAGCATTGGGCTTAGGGTTGATACATGAATTGTTGATGTGTTAGTTGTTGTACAGGATTTTTGCTGTGTTTCTATTTCTTGATTTAGAACAGCGATCTTGCTTGTGGCTTGTTTAACCTGTTCATTTATATGCTGGTTGAATGTTTTTATATCTAAGGACGGTACAGTGATGAACTTATGTGAAAGGAAGTATGAATGGATAGGTTCTTTCTCTTCCTTTATTTAATACTTGTTGATATTTATCTAACAGTGGGAAATTGTTTTGTAACATATTGGTGGAATTCCGAATTGTTATGTTGTTCCCTTTTGGAAGAATGAAACGATTTGACCAATGTTGTGATTTTGGATTCAATGATTGTTGTGTACATTCGTTCCTTGATTCTTTTAATATTTGATGAAATATTAGAAAGTGAATAAGACTATTTGTAACAATGATAGAGTTACATATTTGTAATCATTTTGTATTACAAGGACATAGTCTGAATATGTTTACTTATTTGGATATTTGATCTCATTTAAACAGGGTATTTAATGAAAACAATTGATGGATTGCAATTGTTTTAAAAGTTAGTGCTTATCATGCTCAGTTCATTGAACTGACTCATGTTGACTATTTTTGCAGATGGTTGCCGTAAGAGGTAAAAGCAATGCAGATCTGACAGGCTGATCAGATTGTTTATTTGATTTATAATAAATTGCATCTTGATTTTATAGATGGACTATATGAGAAAAGATGTTTCTTTTCCGTTAAGCATTGTATCAAGTATGCTGTTGCATAAAATGTAATTGTATAGTTTTGAAAGGAATGGAAATAAGTGTTTGATACACATATGTTGTATTCTATTTTTGAAAGTTGACCTTCTTCGGTTTATGTAACGAAGGGGCATTGTTATCATTGTATAATATGGATGCTTTTGTGATTGATAATGGAAGCTTGCAAGAAAATGAG
Source organism: Taxus chinensis (assembly GCA_019776745.2). NCBI lineage: Eukaryota > Viridiplantae > Streptophyta > Pinopsida > Cupressales > Taxaceae > Taxus > Taxus chinensis. The sequence goes on along the minus strand of CM034155.1, from coordinate 82,174,875 downwards.
ATTGAATTCTTATGAGTATTTAGAAGTTCTAATCTGTTCTAGCGAAAGCAATATTGGAATTAAATATTTGTCTTTCTAGAAGATAGGTTAAAAGTGAGCCTAAAAGTGAACGATAAACAAACTGGATTAAATTACTAATCCCTAGTCCTAAGTATGACAGCGCAATATTAAATTGGATTATTAATCATTTATATCTTTATACTAAAAAGTATGATATAAATTCAGTTAAGAGAACTGATATGCAAACAAATGGAGTTCAGAAGGCAATCTCAAGCAAAGGTTATGAGATATTGTCTGATTCTGTTGCTTTAGAAACAAGTGTATTCTAATGACTCCTTGATGAGAACTGACCATAATACCTCTACCATGTAATGGGTTTTTATAGAGGAGGGTCGTCTTAAGACGAAGAATCCAGGGATTTGGAAAGGCTAACCTTAGGGAAAAGTCTTTAAAAGTAATTTAAACCCTAGTGCGTAATGCTAGATACTGAGTAGATCTTTTCGAGGCGGATTTAAAGGTTGACGACATAAGTCAACTGCAGAGTTGTACCTCCGAGAAGATTAGGATCTTCTCGAAGTTACAATAATGCAGATGACTTATGGCGACACCCTTTGCATTGATCGCTAAGATTTACACTTGATTTCGCACGAGTTACCCTGGGACCGATTAAGAACGTGGTCATGATATAAGGTTGCCTAGGAAATTTGGGGTATCATGACACACTGGTTGAACTGCAAGGTTGAACCAGTATGTCATCATATCCCTAATCCTCGTGGGCATCCATATAGCATTATCACCTTGTTAATCTACCTCCGAGTGATTCAGTTGTGAAAGGAAGGACTGACAGTAGTCAGTATAAGACATTCTATATAACATATGAATGGGGTGAAGGACGTATTCCAGATCGACGAGTATGCCGTTAAGGAATACGAGACATGAACAGTATGTTTCAAATCTTTGGCCAAAGTATCGCAAGCTGCTGATTGCGTTGTCCTAATTCACCTAGTCTAAGGGATGAGATGCCGATGAATAATGGTAACAATTATTCAGTTAGATTCCTTGGACAGAGCATTCTGAATCCCAGATTAGGGAAGAGAACCGCAAGAGTAATGTGTTAAATGAAAACACCGACTCTTATTACTCATGAATAGATCGGTAGATTACCGAGTCATGGAATGAATAGATCGGAGGTACTCCGAGTCATTACAGCTGCATATGGTTGTCTGTTATATAAATGGTTATTTGAATTGTGAGTTCTAAATTATGTATTTAGAACCAGTATGCAATTATCAAAAAAAAAAAAAAAATTGACTTGTTCTATTGTCTAAAATGAGGATGTTACATCTTGGTATCAGAGCTGAAGGTTGCAGCTCTTGGACCTATTGAGTCCATAATCTGATAAAAACCTAAATTTTTCTTGTAATAGAAAATGGTTAGAACAAGGGGGAACGTTGCGAGTAATGCTCCACCTGAAGGAGGAGCGGCAACAACCCAGAAACTTGATGAGATCCTTGCTGCCCTGTTGGACACAAGAGATCACTTAGCTGTGCTTGAACAGTAGGTGACGGGAAATGAGGAGGATGAAGAGGCTGATAATAATAATCAGCAACCTCCTGAGGACAACCCCGAAATGGGTGTTGATGTTAATGCTGGAAATGCACCTGTCCAACCAGAAAACAAAAAGGCCAGATTGGCAGCAGAACTCAGTAATGATATAAAAAGGATAAGTCCACCTAAGTATGATGGCACCACATTAGGAGATGGAGCTGAGAACTGGCTCAGTGAAATGGAGAAGTACTTTGCTATAAGGAACTTCTCGGAGGAAACCAAAGCTATTTGGGGAGCCTATCAGCTTTCTCATGAAGCATCTTCGTGGTGGGATAGCCGAAAAGCTGAGCTAAACATTGATGAGACCAACATTACTTGGGATCAATTTAAAGGCTATTTTAGGCAACGGTGGCTGCCACAACTTTTCTATGATCAGAAAATGACATAATTCCAGAACTTAGTTCAAGGGAAGCTAGCGGTAACTGAATTCTGGGAGCGGTTTACAAAACTCCTCAAGTATGTACCGCAGTATCAAACTGACGAAAAGTTCAGGATACGAAAATTCATCATGGGATTGAATCCTGTGATAGGGGGAGAGGTCGATGTTCACAGTCCAACCACTATGGAAGGAGTTGTTGAAAAGGCCATAAGGCAAGAACAGAAATTAAAGGCTATTTCTGCTCATAAGGAGGAAGTGCAGAAGAAGACTGCAAACCCTTCTTCAACCTCTCTAGCACCCAGAAAAGGACCATGGAAAAAGTTTGGAAACAAGGGTAAGTTTCCAGGAGATAACAATAAGAAAGCAGCAGTAAATACGCCTGCTGGAAATATAAGGATCCAATTCACCCATGGATCCAATTCAGCTTATCAAGAGTTCATAAGACTTCTCGACAAGAATCCCACTTCCCTCTAGTACTACCTTGCTCATTTTTCTACCCGGGATTCCTCAGGTCATTTATGATATGGCATGCCTATATCTATCCCTCCTTCCCTCACTCGCACCTCTATGTTAGCTAGCACCAAATCAGTGCTACCATCATCCACTCTACCACGTATAGTGTCTCAACTAGGTCCCACAACCGATATAACTGTAACGTCTACATCAGTTGTCCCTCTGACAACCACCTTAAGTATATCCCCATTTTCACCCACTACCTCACATATACCTATTGCATCACAACTAATTCTAGTGTTGGTAACTTACACCCCTTTCCAGAGCCTCATCCTTTCTTTCCCGTAGTCCTTACCCCGAATCACCACTAGATTTGTTATGACTACCCTACCCACTTACACATACTACCAAAAACTCCCAACCTTTTCTATCACTCATTTTGGCTATGTGCCACCTACATCTATTCCTCCTGTGTAGTTTTCATACTCAGTACCACCATACACTAGCATACCACCCACCTCATACATTCAGTATTAACCCCCTTTTTCTGTAGGGGGCACCTAATCATCACAACCTACCAATGACCTCATTAAGATGATGATGGAAAAGATGTAAACCCTAGAAGCATTTGTTTATAGATCCTATAATTCTTTAACTTATGATGAAATCTATAATGAGCCTATCCATCCATCTATTCCAATTTTCCCGTATCTTGTGCATTGGGAAATTCCTAAATTCAATCATTTTAATAGTAAAGAGGACCCACAACAACACTTGCACTCATTCAAGCATGGGTGCTACCTAATTACCCATGATGATGATTTTATCTTACAAACATTTCCCATGTCCCTAACAGGACCTACCTTAGATTGGTACAACATTTTACCTAGACATTCAATCTACTCTTTCAACCAAGTGACTTAGGAATTCCTAGACCACTACTCGATCAATGTAGTCAAGAAGGTCACCATGACCAACCTGTATTCGACATGATAGTATGATGATGAATCTATCACAGATTTCATTTCCCAATGGTAGAGTCTTATCAACCAGTTAACATTCCAGCTACCTCATCCTAAACTTATTGAGTTGTTCACTAGAACTTGTGCCAGACACATCTCACACACTTTATAGGTCTAATCCTTCTGAACCTTTGACGAAGTGTTTAACATGGCACAAAACTTGGAAATTCATGCCATTGAAGGAAAGAAAATCCAATTATGAGACAAAACCTTCCCGTTCAAATCAAATGATTATTCTTCATCTTCAAAACCTCAAAATAACTATTCAAATCCCAAAGGATCTGTCAATGTGGTAGTACTCAAGGAAGGATCATCTCATCCTTATAATCAAGTCCAACCTTCTTTTAATATTTCCCCTATCAAGGACTTTCAACTCCAACAAGAACAATAGAAGTACACTCCAATTGGAGAACCCTATTCCTCAGTCTTGAAAAAGCTTCTTAAAGCTGGAGCCATTACACTTCTAATAATAAAACCTCATACAGGTTTCAATCCTTCTCGTCTTATGCCTATATGGTATAAAGAAAATTACTACTGTAATTACCATCATGTCAAAGGCCATAGAGATGGTAATTGCATAAATTTTAACAACATTGTCAAAGAGCTGATAGATAATGGAGACCTCATCATGGAAAACCTGAATGCGATGGTAAATCAAAATTTTAACATCTTTAAAAATATGTTCCCTAACTGTTTCACCTGATTCTAGATCATTTCTTTGAATGTTGATAAAATAAATAAGGGTAATGGGCTAGGAGGAATACCTGTTGAGATGGTGGTCATGGGTTGTTGCATGCATATGATTTCTGAATCCACAGCTGATCGTGAGAGCTTCCTTTTTTCTTGGAGGAACTACCTGAAATGGAACACAAGACCACCAAATAAAATTTAAACAATATATGCAGTGGACTACCTAGCGTGTGCTAGATCGATGAAGTGTGATACTTCCTAGATGGTTGTCAATCCACTATTTAAAGCAAATTAATGTGATAAATAAAGGAAATCCTACTGTAGTTAAAATGATTTAGGTATCACATTCATCTACAATAAAAAATTCATTCACAATAGGCTAGGCTATGATTGAATCTGAAGGTCAAGGTCACTGTCAAGGTATTGGTACTGGCCAGGATCAAATTATGGGAAGTTTAGGGTATTTGGTGGAGACTTTAGGATTTGATTTGAGTTTTTGGTAAAATATACAGAGACTGAAATCAGTTTAGGTTAACCAGCGACAGTTATGGGTGACCGGCATCGGTATGGTCGTGGTACAATAAACTCAATAAAACTTGGTTGGGTGATAGATCTAGGGTTAGATGAAGATGGAAGGGTGATGGTCATATTCATATGGATCTGAGGTATATACAAGAATGATTTAGGTCTAGGTAGGGGAAATGTAGGGATGTGAATTAAAATATGGTCAATTTTACATGGAGGTAAATGATGGGGGAATAGAAATGAAAGCAAAAACTAATATAATATGTATAAAGATCTACCGAATGACAAATGAATAGGTGTTGGTTGACAAAAATTATTGTTTGTATAAACTTGATACCTGGTTGGTAATGGTGGGTGATCAAATGGAATTGAATTTATGTGGTGTTGGCACTTCTCCGGATGCTCCCATGAAGACAAATGGCTTTGTGGTTGCTTTAGGTGCTGGTTATGGATGTTTTGATGCTTGTATGGATGTTGGTTCTACTTGCATGCAGCTCTGGTTTTTTCACTTGTTCTCAGAAGATGTCTCTCTCTCTCATAAATGTGCCAACCTCAAAATAAGGTTATTTTTGGGATTAAATGGTAACCGATGGTGGTTCTAGCTTAACCGGTGGTGGTTAAGGGTAATCAACATCAGTTAGGGTGGGATTTCCTAGGTTTACTAAACTAGGAAGATCCCCTTGATTTTCTTGGATCTCATTTTGTTAACAACATGGATTAGCATGGAAGCTTCCTTCTAACGGATGGGAATATGGTTAGTGGAACTGTACGCATTGATTTTTAGATTTTGGGTAGGTTTTAGTTAGTTATGGCAATTTACTAAGAATAGGTCTTAGGATGAGGTGGCTAGATGAGGTGTCTAGGTGAGGTGGATATGTGGGCATTATCTCAATTAGGATATTTAAATAATAAATATGGTGAGTATAATGAATTAATTTAATTTAAATAATTAAATTAATATTATAGTGGGGTGAAGGGGAACATGGGTAGGTGGATGTGTTCAAGGTATTTATTTATCAAGGGACCAAGGCGAGTGTGACCCAATTTTGGTGTCTACATTTTGCCACTTTTTGTTACGTAGCTTGTATTGGTAAGCAACGCTGACAAAAATGAGATGTGGTTGCCCCATTTTTGGGTGAAGGTGATCCCCCTCAAATGAGGAACTGACAAGGCAAAAGGCAAAAGTAGTGAGTGGTTTGATAAAAGGTGAATGTGGTGAAGAGGAAAGTGGGTAACAGGGGAAAAAGGAAGAGGTCTACTTGGGTAATCTAGGTAATGGGTTAGGGTTAAAGGTAGTAACAATAAAATGCACACACACATATCTATAACATGGTACCAGGTTGAAGAGTAGGCAAAATCTACATTGTCTAATGTCGATAGGTTTATCCAAACAAGGTTGAGGTGATTCCGGTATCCAAGGTATAGGATATGGTCAGGAAACATGATGCAGGTTGGTTTCAGGAACATTTAGGTATGTCCCGATACACCAAGGGTTGGGTCAGGATAAACGGTCATGATAAGAGGAAAGGTAAGGTCATTAAATCAATCAACACAGGTAATAATGCTGCAAGGTTATAGCAAACACATGAGGTCAAAGGTCACTAGTGATGTTCCAGGTCCAAATATCTAGGTCATGGCATGGGTAGGTCTGACCCCAAAAGAGGACGAGGTTAGGTAGTAGATGATGAGGTCAAGAGAATGAGATGAATGGTCAGGGTAAGCATTGGGTGAGGAAAAAAAGAGTGACGGGAAGATTAATAGGGTGAAATTTAGGCAATGTGGAAAAGACAGTGACTGATGTCAGTCAAGGGTAATAGATTCCGGTATAGGGTAACTAATCATGGTAAGGTAGGGCACATGACTGATGCCGGTGAAGGTAACACCAGCATCGGTTAGGTCGGGGATGTTATAAAAATGAAAAATTCCATGTTTTTTGGAATCATTTGTCCCATGCGAAATAGAGGAAAATGACACGGGAGAGTGGGAAAATTGGAAAGTGTTCAGATGGAATGGAATGCTAAGTTGGTGAGCTGAATGGCGGGTGATTGGTAGTTGAGAGGTGGGTCCACAAGATTAGATTGGTTGAGTTTATTGGTTGGAGGTGAGGTGACAGATTAGTGATGGCAGAGGCCGAAGAGGGATCAGGCGGGCCATCATTGTAGTGACCAGACATGCCACCATGGTGATGGTAGCATGATGAGGTAAGTGTCAAACCCTTTATGTGTTGTGTAAGATAAATTAGGTTATAGGCCGAGTGTGAAAAATTAGGTTTTTGTTTTGGGGGGGAAATGATATTTGAAATGTGGGAGGGTGAATTGGGTAGAATAGGAGTGGGGAGAGAGGTAAGTGGGTGGATAGGGGATTGGATGAGGTGGAGGGGAAGTGTAGGTGAGAATGGTTGGGTAGAAGAGGTAGGAGAGGGAGATTTTGAGAGGGGAGGGTTTAGGGGTCATGGATTTTCACCTTGATAGTGACCGGCATTGGTCAGGGTTAGCCAACGTCGGTAGGGTCAAACCAGTATTGGTCACAAGATAGGTGACCAATGTTGGTATAGGGGTGACTTGGGTCAGTTAGAGATAACTGACACAAGTCAGGTTTTGGAGAACAAGGGTTCAAAAGGGTCCTATGTCGAGTGGGTGAGATAGGGAAGGGTAGAATAGAATAGAAATGTGATAGGAAGGTAGGTTTGGAAGAAAGAAACATGTGAGATAGTGGATATGAGTAAGTTTTCGAGGGTGAGATTTTGGGTGGTTTTGGGTATTTGGTGGAGGGCAATTAGTTTGATGTGTGTATTGGATGCAAGGGAGAGATCAGCTACAGATGAGAGACAGGGTGCCACCCCTACTCTTGAGAGTGCGAGGCATGGTGACAATTAAGGAGTGGCGGAATGTGGAGGAGGTGGGCCCGATTGGGGTCCAGCTCTATTGCCATGTATTCTGGCAGCCAAGTCTGATGGTCACTCTCATCGATAGATGGGATTCAGTGACCAACACATTCCACCTACTAACGGGTGAGATGACAGTCACCCTGGAGGACGTGTTTAGGATCTTGCAATTACCGATACTGGGGATGCATGTGTACTTGATCTCCTCTGAGGTCTTAGAGGAGTTGATGCTGATAGTTTTTGGGGAGGGACTGGTAGACATGACATTCCATAGTGCTAGCTTGAGTTATGGTGGGATGTACACAAGCCGTCCAGAGGAGACATGGCTAGTTGTTTTATTGATGGAGGCAGTGTGCTATTTTGCACTACTGGATGTAGAGGGAGGGAGATTTACCTGCTCGTTAATGGGGGTAATACATGACAGGTTGATGGATCGAACCTATTTTTCCTAGGTGCCAACATTCCTGGTGTAGTTATATAAAGAGTTGTGGGCATATGGGTGTCTACGCAGGTTCAACTTATGTTACACATTTTTACTACACTATTGGGCCTATGAGCACATAGTTTGTGTGTGCCCAGTGGGTATGCCTCGAGTAGATGCATTTCCACTGAGATTAGTGTGGGTGGGGTACAGGTGATGGGTACCCATGATTGGAGAGTGCCGATTAGATAGGGCTACACATGACATAGCATACTACAAGTGGCTATTGAAGGGATTGTCTGGAGTGGACATCATATAAATACTTTATGTGGGTTATCCCTCATACAGGTGGATGCATGATGAGCTAGATGGCCTTTAGCTGCTGAGATGGATAGAGTTTCACCATGTCAGGGACCACGAGATGATCCCTGTTGACAGAGTTAGATAGAAATTTGGACTGCTACAAGACATAGCTCCACCCTTCCTGTAGTACATGAGAGATGACGTGGAGAGGCCATTACCTCTACCACAGCCGACAGTTCCCATAGGGTAGGAGGAGTAGGTGGTAGACCATAGGATCGATGATGCCAGAGTGACAGACAGATATAGACAGTGGTGGTTGGCTCATTTATGAGCAGTACTACCCAGGATGAGGTAGCTAGATTTAGCCACGATCACGGTACAGAGAGACACCCTACAGGGGTAGGTAGTGACCCTGATTACCCAGTTGGGTATGGTGTAGGAAAAATTAGCCAGTTCAGAGGTGGAGGTGGCCAAGTTACATGCACAGGTGGCCAGTCTTCAGACCTAGATGGCCTAGGGTGGGGATGGAGATGGAGATGGTGATGATGGTTGGGTGGCCACCCTACAGGCATAAGTTATAGGGTTGCAGGGCCAGGTGGCCATGGCATAGGAATAGATTAGGGATTTACAGGCCCAGATATAGGCACAGGGGTAGGGGCCGATGGCACCACCATAGGCACCAAGACATGGTCTCATTTCATAGGTAGGGGTGGGATAGGGTCCCACAGGATAGGTATAGGGTTAGAGGCAGATGGGGCCACCACAGACAGTACCTGTATCTAGGTTGTAGGAGGAAAGAGATGAGGCCAGGTAGTATGAGGAGCAACTGACAGAGGTAGGGATAGATTTTCTATCGTATGCCAAGTACAAGGCATAGCAGGCCTCTAGCGAGAGGACCAGATCAAACACCCATAGCGTGGAGAGCACAAGGGGCCATCGAGCTCCAAGAGATGGTCAGGGTGAGGCCACCAATTCCTGAAGGCCAGTTCCAATTGATGTACCAGTAGGGACCTATCCATTACCTATGATGGGTGGGGAGATGTTAGAAGGTCACCAAATAGTGGCCAAGGTGGCAGAGGGGACATGCGAGACAGATATGGAGGATGTCCACCATGATGATGTCTGATATATGGCCCTCGATTTTTATGTAGTTTTGATTTTGATATATACCAGCCTTCGTGCCATGATTTAATATACTTTTGATCATATACCAGCCTGCATGCCAAATATGGTGAGGCTGTATATGAGAGATTTTGAGAGATGTATATTATTTTGATATCAGTGTATATTGGATGGATACAAACATGTTTTTATGATGAGATGGATCACATTCTAATGATGTAATTTGATGTTGATAGACTGTGATGGTTTATGAATAGATGGAATTATGGTAGGTGTGTTAGGCATGGATTGAGTTAGGTTATAAGCATGGATAAAGTTAGGTTGTGGTCTAGGCATGGATCAACTTAGGTTGTAGGCATGGATGAATTAGGTTTTGTTTTAGGCATGGATGAAGTTCTGTTTTAGGCATGGTGGAGTCAGGTCATAGGCATGATGGATTCAGGTCATAGGCATGGTTGATTTAAAAGTGGGTGATTTTGTAATTCATTAATTTGTGAAATTAATGATGATATGGGTCATGTTTAAGATGTTTTATAAAATATACATGATGATGGTAAAGAAATGGTAGTCAAAATAAATGTATGTTTTGATGATGATAAAAATGTGAAGCAATTTTTTTTTGCTTGGGTAAATTTCCAATTTTTGATATAAAAAGGAAATGAAGTAGGGTAGAATGTGATTTAGGAAAATGAAAGATGAATTAGTTAGGGTAGAGAGTGGCTGAGCTAACTTCCAAGGGCCCCATGCCCTCAGAGTGTTGCCTACATAGTTTCGGTAAAAAGGGACCTCAGGCCGATGTAGTTCTCCCATAAGCTAGGGAAGAATATGAGGAGATATGAGAATGAGATGGTAGGTCGTAGGCATGATTTGGGTTTAGGTTGGTTAAGTGTGGGTGAGTTGTGGGAAACTTGGTATCAGTGATTTTGATTGTGGAAAAATAATAAGATTACCCCAAAGGTAAACATCAAGGACCAATTCCTATATAAGGTAATCAATACGTAATAAAGAAGTTTAAAAGATAAGAGGAGGAAAGAATGCCTCTTGATTGGTTAGGATCATACCAAGTAGGTCATACCTTAGAAGAGGCAATGAACGTAAGAACCTAAAGACATTGCATGATTGATTGTTCTAAGGATGAAAAGTAGTCATATGATCACCAAATGTCATGGTTTCCAAGAGGTCCCTTGAGGCGGTAGGAAATGGGAGTGCGAATGGTGAGAGGGGTGAAAGGTGGTCAATTTTTATATCGTATGAGATAGCATGATCTTTGGGCAAGAGATCCAAGGTCTCAATGGGAAAGTTAATGGTGAAAATGATTTCTATGTTGAATGATATTTGAGATAGACTAATTGATGTGGGAAGTCTATATGGGATGAGGAAATTAACTCCTTGAGGTCTTCGTGAAGCTGATTGATGTGGGAAGCTTTAGATTCTCTTGCTTCTTCTCTTCTTCTTTTTTTTATTTTTTTTGAAATAGCTTTACATAGATGTCCTTCAAGGGAAAAGTCTATTTATAGCAGCAATGGCAGAGAGGAAGATGTCCTTTTGAGGGATTCATCATTTTATTAGAAGTTTGACTCAAGGAGTTGGATCCCATGTGAGGGCTTTGAAGTCATGAACAAGACCAAGGTGAAGAATAGGATTCTTGTTTAGAAAGTAGGGTGAACTGACCATGGGATCTCATCTAAAAGTAGATGAAAAGTATCCATGAGAATCATGCTATGTGCAGTGCCATGGTACACATATTCAAGAGAAGATAACAAGTGACAGATATACACATGATTCTTGTTTAATCGTTGGTGATGGCGTAGGATGTGGATAGTGCTCAAGGGATGAGCATGAAAAGAGGCACAAAGTGAGGTAGGACTAAAATTTAACAGTAGAATGGTAGTGGAAGTATGAATACTAGTGTGGTACACCCACATGGTGAAAGGAATGTGCATATACTAGTCCTTTCCAGTATCGTTGACCACTTTCATGAGAATTCTGTTTAAGGTTTTGTTAGTGGATTTGACTTGGCCATTGGTTTGTGGGTAATAAGGTAATGAGAAACTTAGCTGAATGCTGAAGGCATCATAAAGTTTTTGCAATGTTTTGTTTTTGAATTGTTTTCCATTATCAATGATGAGGAAATAAGGAACACCAAAGTTACAAATGATGTGATGATTGATGAACTTACATATTTTCTTAGCTTTCATGGAGATGAGTGGTATGGATTAGACCCATTTTTTGTAATATTTGGTAGTGGTGATGATCCATTGATGGCATTGGGAAGAAAGGGGAGTGATCTCTCTGACAAGATCCAAACCCCATTGAGAGAAGGGCCAAAAGTCATGGGCGACTTGTAAGGTGTGACTAGGTGTATGATGAAGGTTGGCATGTTGTTGGAATTTTACACAATGCTTGACTTAGTCGTAATAATCACGATTGAGGGTCAGCCAGTAATATCCTAGGCGAAGAATACACTTAGCAACAGCAGGGCCACTAAAGTGACCTCCACATATGCCATCATGAACTTCCTTAATGGTACAATAAATTTCAGAACTCGTGAGGCATTGTAATAGAATACCATCAAAGATGCGCTTATAGAGGAGGCACCCCATGATGATGTAATGAGAGACCTTTTTAAGGAAGGCACGTTGTCCATTACGGGTGAGATCAGGAGGTAAGATGGAGAGAGAAAGATAGTCAGAGTATTGTTTATACTAATGGTCGCTCAGGTCTAGGGTGATGGTTCTGATGGAGTAAATGTCATGAGGTAAATAAGAGGGTGATTGGAGTCATTTTATGGTGATAAAGATCTTATAATTGGTAGGTGAAGTGGGTATTTGAGAAGCCAAGTAGGCCATGGTATCTATAAATTTGTTGGTTGAATGGGGGATGGTTTAAAGGGTGTAATGGTCAAAGGTGGTCAATAGTATGTCTACATGAGGTTTATACTTTTGAATTATCTCATTATGACATTGGTATATACCATTGACTTGGTTTATGACCAATTGAGAATCACCAAAGATGTTGATTGATTTGACATCTAGGGCATAGATGGTTTGGGGACCTAATACGAGTGCTTTATTCGGAAATATTGTTTGTACAATCAAAATCAAGTTTGAAATAAAAATACATGGGTTCACCATCAAGCAGAATGAGGATAACACCAGCCCCACCCCCACGTTGACACTTGGAACCATCAAAGAAGAGTGTCATTTGGTTAGTGGGTTAATCCAGGGAAAGGGTAGCAATTGACTCATCTTGAAAGTTAAAATTAGAGGGTTGATCCCTTGAAATAGGTGCATCGGCCAATTGGTTGGCAATATCTTGGCCCTTAATGGACTTTTTATGGATGAATTCGAGGTTGAGGTTGGCAAAAAGCATAATCTAGCATGTAGGACACTGATTTTGGTATGGTTTGGCATACATGAAGTGTAAGGGGTCGGTGTTGGTCACAACATAGGTGTTGTGGTTGAGTAGGTAATGGAAGAGTTTGGTGGTGATGAAAACTAAGGATAAGTAAAAAAAATTGGGATGGGTGTATCGGGTTTCATAGTCCAAAAGAGTACAGCTTATGTAATAAACTACCTACTCCCTATGTTGTTCATCATGATGAGCGAGCATGGCCCCCAAAGAGTGATCGATAGCTGATGTATAGGTAGAAAGGTTGATCGTCTTTAGGTGGAATGAGCATGGGTGGTTGAAGAAGGTATTGTTTTAAGACCTCAAAATATTTGTGGCAGTCATCATCCCACTTAAAGGAGACATCCTTTTTAAGTAGATGATGAAATGGTTGACACCGATAAGACAAATGTGAAATGAAATGGTGAATAGACTACAACTTACCTTGGAGGATACAGAGTTACCTAAGGTTAGTGGGCATAGGCATTTCTAGAATGGCCTTGACTTTAGCAAGGTCAAATTCTATACCACATAGGGAAACAATAAATCTAAAGATTTTTCCTAAGAGAATCGTGAAGACACACTTCTTGGGATGAAGGTGAACACAATATTTATAACGTGGTCAAAGATGGTTTTTAGGATGGTGAGGTGCTTGGAGTGGTGTTTATATTTTTCCAGGAGATCATCCATGTAATATTATAATATACGATGCATGGTGTCATGGAAGATGTAAGTCATAGCCCATTGATATGTGGCACAAGCATTTTTAAGGCCAAAAGGCATGACTCGATAACAGAAGGTCCCCCAAGGGGTGATGAATGTGGTTTTTTTTTTATCCTTTGGGGAAGGTAAGATTTGGTTATAACCCGAGAAACCATCCATGAGTGATAGCATCTCATGCCCAACGGTAAGGTGAACTAGTTGGTTAATACCGGGTAGAGGGAAGTCATCTTTTAAGCAAGCTAGGTTGAGGTCACAGAAATTTGTGCAAATGCGGAGTCCCCCTGTCACATTAGTGATAGGGACAATGTTATAAATCCAATGAGGATAATCAATGGGTAATATAAAGGAAATAGAATGAAGGCACTGAAGTTCTTCTTTGACGAGAAGGGTAATGTGAGGGTGCATTTTCCTCAGTTTTTTTGACGGGTTTGGCATCTCGAATGGTTACGATATTATAGACCACTATGGTGGGGTCAACACTAGGCATGTCTACGTAATACTAAGAAAAATTATGGTTATGGTTTTTGAGAAAAGTGGTGATGGCTTCTTGTTCAACAGCATATAAAGATTGACCGATCTTGAGGATGTGTGGGTCATCCTGAGTATAAATGTTGATCTTGATAGTCGATTCATTCGACATGGTTTACGTCTTAGAGGGTAATGACCGATGAATATATGAGTCTTATTCACCAAGGTAGGTGAGTATCGATTCATCATCCTGACATTGAATGACGTTAATTAAAGGTGTATCATCACCGATCATTTCAGGATATAAGAAGGGAAGAGAGGAAGGAGCCTCACCCTCGCGTTGATAAGTCAGAGGCCCCAAGGAAATAGTGTTTATGAAAAAAAAAATTTAGGAGGGATGGATTCTAGATCCATTGACTCCATTAGCGAAGGCAGTGATGAAGGTGGAGTGGGTGAAGAGGGTAGAGAAGGGCTGATGTCCTTGATGAGTTCAATGCAGGCTTGCTTGGTAGGTGGTTCAGCAAAGCCGATACCACTACGGTCGTTATGCTTATGGGTAGTACATGGAATAACATTATGGTGACCTTTCTCATAAAATCCAAAACAAAAACCTTTCCACACACATCGGTGTAGGAAGGTGTGGGTGAAACGGTGATTGGTGAGTGACTAGAAGTCAGTGGAAGATGGGTGGGTTTGTGATGGTGGTTCGGGTGTGTAAGTGGTAGTATCAAGTCCCCCATAGGTGAGACTAGTACGAAGGTGGGGAGGACCATAAAGGAGGTGCTATCCTATATGGTGACCATAATGAGGGTGTTGGTGAATGCTTCCATACTCTTATGGAGTAAGGAATGTGTTGAAACTATATAGGCAATACTCCCCCAGAGTGAGGCATTGAAAAATGCCCTCTAAGGGATTGATGGTTGGTATGTGGGTAGTTGGAATAGACAATGTGTCATAGGTCGATGCCGAGGTAGAGCTAATGGATTGGGAGGCTGATGGTTTGGTCACGAAGGTTATGGTAGCGATGGGAATGGAGGAGGCATGTGCGGTTCAGGTAGCGACTATACTGGTAAGCGAAGGTGTAGGTGAAGTGGTAGTGGTCATGGAGGTAGATGCCTTAATGGGTATGAGCACATCATTGTGCCGGTAAAGCATGTTACATGTTTTAAAAGGTGATGGATCAACTGGAATAGTATAGGTGTGTCCTTCATGCTCAAACTTTACACAATGATGTAAAGTGGAGGGAACACAACCCATGACATGAATCCAGGGTCTACCAAGCAATAGGTTATATTGAAATTTCCCCTCCAAAATGTAAAATAACTCTAGAAAAGTGCAGGGGCCCTCGCAAATGTGGAGACTGATGGTGCCTTGTGTAGAGGTGATAACGTCCTTAAATGAATGCAACATGACAGGATGTTTATGCATGTAATTGTCAGGTATGTGCATTTGAGTGAATGCATGGGATGAAATGATATTAATTCTTGCACCCCTATTGATCATAACATGACGTAGATTTATATCATCAATGTGGATAGAGATGAAGAGAGTTGGGTCTGGGTCATCGGTATGATGCGGTGTGATCTCTTCCTCTGAAAAGCTAAGGGAGGCTACTTGGTGAGTAGGTTAAGGTGTGGATAAAGGTGGAAATTTGGTGAGAGAGGCTACATGATGGGGAGTGATGATGGAGGCTACGGGTGTAGGGTCATTTGGTAAAACCTCAATAGAATGAAGGATCTCCATGAGAGCTTAACGATGAGATTATGAGGTTTGGATGAGGTCATATAAGGAAATTTTGAGGGGGGATTGGTGTAGCTATTTGAGCATCGCGTGGTGTGTGACCCAATTAGAAATAGGATATGTGGGGCTGTGGATAGTGATTTTAGGTGTGGGTGCAGATGGTATGTTTGGTATAGGATTGGTTAGTGAGTCGGTTGTCCTTTCCTTGCCTTTGTCATTTTGAGCATGGGTAGTAATGTGGATCATGTTGATCTGAGGTGGGGAGGTAGGTGAGGTAGGTGAGCCATGAAAGGTAGAGTGACATGAAGGGAAAAATCCCAGTGGTAGGAAGGAAATTTGTGGGATGAGATGGGTACATCGACATTTGGGTAGAGGTTTGGCGAGGTTGTTGATGCACACCATGTTAATTTCAAATCTCAGAGGTGGTTCTAAGATTTGTGGGGGTGGAGGTCGTGGTTGTTGAGTAGGCAATGAGGGAAGGACTATGGGAATTTGTGCTGGTGATATGAGGTCCTCATTGAGAAGGTTGTCATCATCAAAGCTTGCTTTAGGAGGACACAACTAGATAAGGATAGTTTTCAAAGCCTTGCAGTTCTCCACATCATGTCCTGACACACGATGGTAGGCACAAATTTTAGTTTCATCAAACCCTTTTGGCTTAGGTTTGAGAGGGTCATAAGGTCTGAGTGGTGGTAATGTGATGAAATAATTCTCAAGGAGGTTGGTTAAGATTTTGACATAGGACCCTGCTAGTGGGTCGCAATGGGAAGTGAAAGTGGGTTTGGGCATAGGTGCGGTTGATTGTTGAGGAATGGTCTTTATAGGAGGGGGAGTGGGTCGAGCTATGGTTTTGGGTGCTGGTGTGGTATTGGGTGTTGGTCATATTTGTTTGGGTAGGGGTATGGTAGATGAGCTGGCAAGAGGGTGTATGGTTGTTTTGACTATCTTATTAGAGGGTAGAAGATTTTTGTCTTTGGGTTGCACCTTCTTGGGTAGAGGTGATATGGGTGTATGATATCTAGAGGGAAAAGAGGATGGGGGAAGAGGGTGAGTTACCCATGGGGATAACAGAGGTGTTGTGAAGGTAGATGACATGAGTCATGCAGGGGGTGTGAGGGATAGAGACTGAAGTGTAGTGGGCAGAGAAGAATTTGCTGAGCGTATTGGAGGTGTGGGTGGTAAAGATGTTGTAGGTGAGGGTGTAAGTCATGTAGGGCACCTGGGTATATTAAAGGTTTGTGAGAAAGGAATGGGATGTTGTGTTTTCAGTTTACTGACGGGTGGAGGTTTCTTGACCGCGTTGGTATGTTGAGGTCTAAGACGGACGGAAGGGGTGAAGGTGTGATTGGTGCAGCTAGGGTATGATTTATATGGGCTTGGTTCTTCTGTTTGGATGCCGGAGTAGGTTTGGTGTTGAATTTGGAGGATGTAGCTAAATTTAGTTTGATAGGTGGATGAATAAGGATAGTGGTTGGGGTGACCCCTAAGGTAATATAAGGTTTAGTTGAGGAAGATGATGTAGCTGTAGGTTTGGATTTAGATGTATGTTGGGTTATGGGTAAGGGTGTGTGTTGAGCTATGACGGGTGTCATGGAAGAAGTTATGATGGAGGTGGTTATGCTCGGTTTGATTAGTCGAAAGATTTTTGGGTAGATAGTGGAAGTATTAGCAAGTGACATCTGCATTTAAGTTGAGACAGGAAGCAGAAGGTGCCCCCACAATAAGGCTCTGTCTAAATAATCGAAGCAATCAACTAAGCATGAGAATGGCACATCTGTAGGCAAGGTTGATGAGGACCTAATGGAAATTCCCGTAAAATGTGTCTTAGAGATGGGGAATTTTCTAGCTTCAGCTTCCATGGGTAAGAGAGCAAAAAGTAGGTCTACAGGATATTGGGTGGCTAATGGAGAATGATCACCTAGAGGTAAAGGTATCTCTACTAGATCCTTGATAGGTGGAGAAGAAAATGGGTGCTCCTCTGTAGGTGGAGGAAATAAACAAGTATCCTCCATGGACTAAAGAAGTACTATGGATGACGGTTCTCTAGGTAGAGAAGCCAAAGGTTAAATGGTCTCAATGTTAATGGAAAGATCCTCCACAGGTAAGAAAGGAGGTGAAGGATGTTCCTCTATGGGTGGAGGAGATGATGGGTGATCCTCTATGGGTGGAGGAATAGGTGAAGTGGGTTCAAGTGTAGGTGGAGGACTTCGGACTAGGATTTCCTCGATGGAAGGAATATGAGGTAATTGGGAAGAACTAGGTATGTCACTGAAAATAGCGTGGACCTCGCGGGTATGGCTATCATGAGTTAAGGTATCACTGGTTTGATTAGAGAAGGGGCATGATTAGGAAAGGGTTTCTTAAAGATGTGTAGGTTTTGATTGGCAGGTGCATTAGGATTATCCATAGCTAACTCACATTTCTTATGCATTTCTTAGACAATATTTTTTAAAGTGATGCAATTTCTATCATTATGACCCTTTACTCGATGATAGTTATAGAATTCATGTTCTTTATACCATGCGGGTGTGGGGTGAGCAGGGTGAAAACCAGTGTGTGGTTTTATAGGAGGAAGGGTGATGGCCCCAAATTTAATGAGATTTTCTAAGATAGAAGAATAAGGCTCCCCAATTGGGGTGTATTTCCATTGTTCTCGTTTGAATTGAAAAGTCTGGATGGGTGAGAGATTAAATGAGGGGCTAGCCTGATTTGAAGGATGAGTTAGGCCAGCTTTGAGTACCACTGTGTTAGTGGTCCCCTTAGCCTTTGAATAATTATTCTGTGGTTTTGAAGAAGAAGAGGTATCATTTGAATTGAATGTTGAGTTCTTATTGTGTAATTGGATTTTCTTCTCTTCAATAGCCAAAATCTCTAGTTTTCATGCCATGGTGAATGCTTTGTTGAAGGTTCAGAAGGTTTGAACTTGTGAGGTCGGTGAGATATTCCTAGCACAAGCCCACGTGAAGAGTTTGATGAGTTTGGTTTGCGGTAGTTGGAATGTGATTTGATTGACCAGGCTACGCCAACGAGAAATAAAATCTGCGATGGATTCATCATCATACTAACGCGTACAGTAAAGGTCAGTCATGGTAACAGTTATCCAAAATAAGCCCCTTGCTAATTTTTTGGCTAACTCCCTTCATTCCTTCCTTCCTTGTGTCTCAGCCAGAAATTTTTATCTTTCAGGCACTCAAAACCTCCTAGAAATGTCTTCATTGGATAGAGCATATTCTCATAATTTCTAGAATGGTAAATTTTTCCTTATAACTCCTTGTATTTTTCAAGTTATGGCTCGATGGGGTTGGGGAGGGGAATTTTCCCATGAGAGGTCCGCCAACCAATCAGAATGCGCCATGTCAACGGTGGAATGGTTGGAGGAGGGAGAAATTTGGAAAACTTTCCAAGTATTTGTAGGGTGCACACAAGAAATTTTTCAGCCCTAAGGCCCACCAGCCAATAGGAAGAGGCCACATGTCCTCGGGACCGTCAGAGATCAGAGCGGCGGGAGGAAGTTGGAAAATTTTCCAAGGTTGGCAAAAATGGAATATCTCGGCCCAAAGGCCCGCCAATAAATGAAAAAGTGCCACATGTCCTTGGAGTGTCAGGTGGCAGAGGTGCAGAAGAAAATTTTTTCTTTCACCAAAATAGGTAAAAATATGGAATGAAATCCCGCCCGTGATGGCCCGCGCCAATCAACAGCTGCCACGTGTCCTTGTGGCCAGTGAAAATTTAAAGGTGGGTCCACAGAGGAGAAAAAACTTGTTCAGGCTTATGCCAATGACAAAGTGCCATGTGTCCCATTCAGGGAAATGGTCAGAGTCAAAGAAAAATTTAGAAGCATACCCCCGAGGGCTAATAAGAACGCACCACGTGTCATCGGAGCGTCGGGCTAGCAGAGATTTTTTGGAAAAATTTCCAAAGACCGAAAAGGCGTAAAAAGGTAAGGGGAAGGCCCATGACCAATCAAAAGATGGCACATGGCATCAGAGCTTCGAGGGATAGATATTTTTGGGGAAAATTTCCCAAAGTCAAAATAGAGGGAAAAATTCAAATTTTGGGCCCGCCAAGATTCAATTTTGCCCTAGTTTTTACCTAAATCTTCATAAGGGCATAAATATTGATCCAGAACATGGATTTTCACGTTCTTTGTGTCATTAAAAAGCTAGTAACATTATTTACACAATGGAGGGCTCAATTTTGTGTTTTGGTAAGGTTTCAAGAGAGAAAAATGGAAAATGCCTCTGACATGGGGAAAAGAAATAGAACTGACATCTCAACCACCATTTTGATGAAGTATGGCTCACATTCTCTCCCAGCATGGATAGAAACATTAGAGAATGGAATTTTGAGGGTTCCCATGTTGTTTTAATGCAATTTGGTTGGTGGTTGAAGCATCCTCTCATGTTTTCCTGTGTTTCTTCTTCATGGCTCACATTTTTTATTATTAAAAGCTAGATTTGGCTCATTTTGTAAGGGTTGAACATTTTTATGATTTGCAGACTCCTTCTTTCACTCTAGAAAGTGATTTTATGGAATATCAGACCTCTTCCAGGACTGCAACATGTTTACTACCTCTCTGCTATTGTAATGAATGTATTTTTTATATTGGAAATCACAATACAAGCTCTGTGAATGAGTTTCAGTCCTCCTCTTGTGTTGTTTGATTCATTTTTTGTCCTTCATTACACTTTAGCAGTCTTTGCATGATGGTTTTGTTGTATTTCTGTGATTTGTGTCAATTTTCAGAAGTAAATGTTCACCACTCCTTTGGTGTATCACCTTATTAGTCTTAGTTTCATTTCTTTTGCATTCTCTATCTTTGTCCCCTTTTTAGAGTAGGATTTGAGTCTAAACCTCTATAATTTACAAGCATACAACTGATCAAAGGAGTTGAGGAAATAGCCTCTAATCTAGAGATTCTATTCCCATTTCACAAGTCCCACACTTGGGGAAAAGATTCAATGTTGTGCAATCACATTGTGTAACATCCTCATTTTATACATTAGAACAAGTAATTTTTTTTTTTGTTTATAAATGCTTCCTGGTTCTAAATACATAATTTAGAACTCACAAATAAAAGCAACCATTCTTATAACAGATAACCATATGCAGCTGTAATGACTCGGAGTACCTCCGATCTATTCATTCCATGACTTGGTAATCTACCGATCTATTCATGTGTATTAACAGTTAGCATTTTTATTTAAAACATCCCTCTTGTGGCTCTCTTCCCTAATCTGGGATTCAGAATGCTCTGTCTAAGGAACCTATCTGAATAATTGTTACCATTATTCATCGGCATATCATCCCTTAGACTAGGTGACTTAGGACAACGTAATCAGCAGCTTGCAATACTTTGGCCAAAGATTTGAAACATACTGCTTATGTCTCGTATTCCTTGATGGCATACTCATCAATCTGGAATATGTCCTTCACCCCATTCCTATGTTATGTAGAATGTCTTATACTGACTTCTGTCAGTCTCTCCTATCCAAGTTATTCACTCGGAAATGGATTAGTAAGGTGACAACATTATATGGATGCTCCCGAGGACTAGGGATATGCTGACATACTGGGTCAACCCTAGTTAAACCAGTGTGTCAAGATACCCCGAGTCTCCTAAGAAGCCTTATAACATGACCACATTCCTAATCAGTCCAAGAGTAACTTGTTCGAGTTAAAGGTGTAAATCTTAACGATCAATGCAAAGGGTGTCCTCATAAGTCACCTGCATTGTTGTATCTTCGAGAAGATCCTAATCTTCTCAAAGGTACAATCCTGCAGTTGACTTGTGTCGTCAACCTTTAAATCCACCTCGAAAAGATCTACTTATTAATAAGTGTTACGCATGTTGAGTTTAAATTATACTAAAAGATGTTCCCCTAAGGTTAGCCTTTCCCGATCCCTGGGTTCCTCACCTTAGAATGACCTTTCTTAATAAAACCCAATACACAAGAGAAGTTATTAAGACTAGAGGTCCCCTCAAGGAGATCATAGAATATACATAATTCTATATCAATGAAATTGGACAATTACTCTCATCCTTCACATGAGAGCGCTAACCAGACCCTTTTTAGGTTTATATCAGTTCTCATAACTGAATTTATATGTTACTTATTAATATCGAGATATAGTGATTAAGAATTCAATAAAACGTTGTCTTGACTTAGGTCAAGACTAGGAAGTAATAATTTATTCAGCTTGTTTAACTTCTTGCTCAGGCTTATTTTAACCCTAGCTTCCAGAAAGACAGTGATCTAAATTCCAATTTTAGCTTTAGATAGAACATACTAGAACTACTAAACAATCATAAGTATTCAGTCACTTATTCTTGCAATCTTACATTGATAATCTCAAAAGTCTCGAAATTATACAATAATAACAATGCTCTCGAAATCATTTGAACTGAAGAAGGTCAAACTGTCAAGATAAAAATACAAACATATAAGTAAAAAATATCTCTTTTTATTCCCTTCAGGCTAATCAAATACATTTTATGCATTTAGCATACTTGATACAATATTTCAACAGAAAAAGAACATCTTTCCTCATATAGTACATTTAGAGAATCAAGCTGTAATTCATCATAAAACCAAATTAAACAATCTGAACATCCTATTAGATCTGCGTGCTTTTACCACTTACGGCAACCATCTACAAAAATTGTCAACATGGGTTAGTTCAATGAACTGAGCATGATAAGCACTGACTCTTAAAACAATTGCAATCCACCAACTGTTTTCATTAAACAACCTGTTTAAATGAGATCATTTCACCAAAAAAGTAAACATATTCAGACTATGCTTTTGTAATACAACATGACTATAAACGCGTAACTCAAATTATCGTTACTGAATAGTCCTAGAAACTTTTCAAATATTTCATCAAAATATTAGGGATCAAGAAGAATGAAAGTATCCAAAACAATTATCCATCTTAATCCCAACGAAAAAAAACATCAGACAGATCATTACATTCAACATAGTAAAATGAATATCATAACAAATCATGATTCCATCAATATGTTAAAAACAGTTCTAACGGTTAGATAAAAATATTAACATATACTTTACAACAGAAGAGAAAGAAACAAGTCATTCATTTTTCCCTTCAAACAAGCTCATGACTGTACCGTCTCCTCGAGAGTAAAGAATTCACCTTATACGCATACGAATAAGTCAGACGAGCCACAAGAAGAACCATAGTTTTGTTAAAATTAAATATAACAAACTACTGTAGCTTACTAGCAGTACAGTAGCTCTCATGCCAAAACAGTTATGAATATCTATCAAATAGACTTCACATAACCTTCCATACGAAGCGAAAAACAAGAATATATTCAATGCCATCGCCTGTCGAGGTGCAGTTGACACCTCCTTATTTTTTTCAAGCTCGAGACTAGATATTCATGCTAACAGAAGACGTAATCATGTTCAAACACAAGAACAATCCCACTGAGTCGAAACTCACATCAACATTCATTTCAATATAATCCCTACTAAAACACAGCAAGGACAAAAATCAAGAATCGAACCAACATACAACATAACATGGCTCGAACAGTGCCAAATTCAACCAATACTTAAATTAAAGGTTTCATTTGAAGTTGAATTCGTATGTCAACAAATCAAGAATACCAAAAGTACTCACAGCAAGAACTCCTACAGATGTTACAACATAAATTACTTTTCAGTGTCTCCACCAAAGTTGATAACATTTAGTATTCATAATAACAACAGCATTCACAACCCAGCTTTGGATGAAATTAAAAATACTAGACACCCTTCAAGGACTCCCACCATATCCAAAATCATATAGTATTCATGATATAGCTTCTACAGAAGCTGATATACAAAATAAATATATATTAAGGATTTCAACCGTGCCAATAATGATAAATATTCACAATCAGGCTTTATGCAGAAGCAAAATATTGGTTTCGTAACAAGGATTCCAACTGAACCCCTACAACAATATTCACTCTAAGCTTACACAGAGAGCAAAACATAAAAATTACACCAACTGAGTCTGTACCAAGAAATTTCTTGCTAAACGAAGGTATTCATAACAAGACAACAAAAGTCGTATTACCAGTTACCCCTCCAGGACTCCGACTGAATCAAACTACCAGTATTCACATACATGACTTCTACAGTAGTCCATAATATATGAACCATTCCAAGGACTCCACAGAGTCATTTTCTATATAAATAAATATATTGCAAACTATCAACGGGTTAAATCCAGTAATTGCAACTCAAGGGAGGGAAAACAACTTCTATGAGGTCGCATTAAAATACTATAAAAACAGCAAGTTATCCGTTCGAAATAACCTAAGTATATAGTGAAACCAAACAAGGTTCAGTAAGCACCACTTATATTAACATGACTAAACTTACAAAGAAGTCGAATTATACTGAACATTCAAACAAAAATCCAACAGTATCCTTTTCGACAAGAATCAATAGCAAGTATCGACTGTAGCCTGAACCCAACAAGAAAACAATTCATAAACTCCTACAGAGCCAATTTCAAATATTTTCCTTGTAACATTTCTTCAAAATCCAACCGGAATGTAAAACATAGCAAGGTAATACATCCGTTCGAAACAAAATGCACACCCATCAAGGGTTTACTCGAAAAATCGAGCCGGTTAAGAAAATACAACGACAAATCACACAAGGCTACCATAAAAACCAACTGAACCCGAAAATCATTTGAACAGAGTTGTTCTAATGAAATCAATTAAAAGAAAGCAAGATCTTTAAAAGTTAGAGCCTAACATGCCTGGTTATTTGCTTAAAAAAATCCGAAGAAGACCACTGAAAGAGCTCGTGCCTTCTCCTCTTTTTCCACGTTAGATTCAACAACAATAACTTGTTATTTCCATGCCTTATAAACTTTCCTTGACAAAGAAAAGAGCAAGTTACACTCATTTTTGCCATGCAACACCAAGTAGACTGGTGTGAAGAACCAGTGATCAGACAGAGGGAAAACCAGAGCGCATGAAAAACCAAAAAAACTACCAGTTTTCCATTTTGCATGCCTTCCCGTGAAACCCGAGCTCGAAGACTGAGTTCATTAATTGCATTTACTCCAAATTTCCTGCTCAATTTCCATTGCCACCAACTGCCATAGTTGGCGATGGACAATTGCAATTATAAGACCATATCTAACTTTGGCGAATCTACCACGTCGGCTCTTGCTAGCCATTTAAACTTCTACCAAATTACCTGTCCTTCATGCTTATCCATCAATTTAATGCCATAGAAACTACCTCCCATGGTTTGCACCCTTTCATAGGTCCCCTTTATTTCTTTTTCCTAGTTAGGTTAGTAACTTAGGTTAGGGTTTAAGATAACACTTAGTCTAACCTCCATAGCAAAAAGTTACTAACTTAGAACATTTAGCTTATAACTTAGGCCTAGGTTAGATTAACACTAATCTAACCCCTAGGTTATAGTTTAGTTTTAGGTTACTAACCTTAATAAATCCAGTTTAGGTCTAACATTTCAAATGCTCGGAAAAAGAACCTACAAACATACATTCACGAATAGGATTCACTCCTGCACTGCCGATAGGCTAGTGGAATAAATGTATCTAAATTTATTACCTGGCCCATGATCAAGACCTTCCTCATATTACGATATCGGGAACCAATTCTTTTAACACGATCAGCTTGAGTTAGACTCTGGAATATCTTATTTAACGCATTCAGACCTTACAACCTGCGTAAGGTCTATAATTTTAGTTCATCCCAAATAAACTTAAAGCATCACTTGGATCAATGACACTGATCCAAGGCTAGGTCTTATAGATGGATAAATCCACAATTCATTCCGAGATCAGATTAAACTCAAGTGTAAAATGAAAGAAATAAAAGAGTCCAATCATATTCCGACTCAGTCAAAGATCTGTAACTTTACAAAGAAGATACAATCCATATCAAGCATGACTTCACAATCAAAGGAACACATCCTTTTACAAAAGAAATCACATATCAACACTTGAATGCTCAGGAGGAAGTAACAATAGTTCAGGGTGTTACATGCTTCCCTCCTACAAGATTCATCATCCCGATGATTACATATTCGATTAACCTTCAGGTCAACCAATTTATTAGTTCAAAAAACAATGCGGCTATTTTCCAACTTGAATAGTTCCAGAAATCAAGGTCACAACACATTTTATTCAACCTGAATAATGTTTTCCTCCATCTGGCTTTCATATAAACTTGAAAAAGATAAGTTCATAAAAGAAATGTTTTGTCAACAGATTTCATTCTGTTGAAAAAGAAAAGGAAAAGCAATTTTCATCTCTTCTAGATTTTCCCAAGTTTCACTTTCTTCGTTAAACTAGTCCCACTGAACCTTACATTGTTGTATTTCACAATTTCTCAAATGCAATTGGTGAGTTTCCAGCACTCGTGTGCATTTAACCATGATTATTCCTAGGTCTTGGACTTGCAAGGAATTCTAATTTAAAACATGTGACAGATTTGAAACGTATTTCTTAAGCAAATAAATATGGAAAACATCATGCATGCGAGATAAAGCAGGTGGTAATGCTAAACGATAAGCTACAAGATTGATTATTTCGACAATTTCGAAAGGTCCCATGAAACGAGGTGACAACTTGGTAGCCTTGCCAAAAGTTATAGAACTCTTTCTGGGTTTAACACGAAGAAAAACCTTCTCACCAAGCTCAAACCTTCGATCAACCCGCTTAAGGTCAACATAACTCTTCTACCTATCCGCTGCTTCCTTTAATCGTTCACGAATCAGCTTAACTTGCTGTTCCATTTCTGTGAGAATCTCTGGTCCAATTACCACTCTATCCACAACACTATCCCAGCTAACAGGAGTTCTGCACTTTCTTCCATAAAGTGCTTCAAATGGTGCCATTTTAAGAGATGAATGATAAGTGTTGTTGTATGTGAATTCAACTAATGGAAGATACTCTTCCCATTTATACTATTGATCCATGCAATACATTCGCAACATGTCCTCCAACACTTGATTTACCCTCTCAGTTTGTCCATCCATTTCTGGATGATATGCAGAACTGAAGTTTAGTTTCGTTCCAAGAGTTGTATTAAGCGTTTGCCAAAACCTTGACGTCATTCTTGGATCCCTGTTAGATATAATCAATTTTGGTACACCATGCAATCTGAAAATTTCATGTACGAATCTTTTGGCCAGCACTGGTGAATCATCCTTTAGATTTCCAGCGATGAAATGAGCTACCTTAATCAGTTTATCTACAACTACCAGGATAACATCATGTTTATTCCTGGACGTGGGTAATCCTTGTACAAAGTCCATGGTTATTACTTGCCATTTGTACTGCGGTATGATATGAGGATATAACAGTTCAGTAGGGTGCATATGTTCTGCCTTAACCCGCTGACACTCCAAACAATGAGTCACAAAACTAATGACATCCTTTTTCATACCTTTCCAAAAGTATTGTTGTTTCAGATCAGCAAGCATTTTTGTGATACCTGGGTGTTAGGAGAAAGGTGAATTATGAAATTCAACTAACAACTTCTTCCTCAAATCATTCAGCATAGGTACGTATACCCTGTTTTCATAACGCAAGATTCCTTCATTATCAAAATGAAAACATTTATACCTTTCATCATTAGGTTCTACAGCAAGCGCTGCTTTTACTTGCTGAAAGTAAATATCAAATTCTGAGGCACTTTTTACCTCATCCTTAAACTGAGTTCTTAATGTTATAAGGGCAGAAATGTGCCTCCTATGATTTAGAGCATCTGCTACTCTATTCTCCTTCCCTTTGATATAGATAATATCAAAATCATATTGTGATAAAAATTCTAACCACATTCTCTGTCTGGCATTAAGATTAGGCTGAGTGAAAATATATTTCAGCCCTAGGTGATCAGTTTTCAACTCAAAAGATTTCCCAAGTAAATAGTGTCTCCAGACTTGAAGTGCATGAACAATGGCAGTAAGCTCCAAATCATGAGGAGCATAATTCAGCTCATGTAACTTAAGTTTTCTACTTTAATAAGCTATGACTTGATCATTTTGTAACAAAACACCTCCAAGACCTTCCCCAGAAGCATCCGTTACAACAGTAAAGCTTCCATTAGGGGGTCTGGTACAGCTAATATAGGTGCAGAAGTTAGCTGCCTTTTCAGACTTTTGAAAGCTACTTCGCACTTATCATTCCAAATAAATTTGTTATCCTTCTTCTGTAATGAAGTTATTGGTGCAGCTACTTTAGAAAATTCCTTAACAAATTTTCTATAGTAACCAGCAAGACCCATGAAGCTTCTTACTTCGTGCACATTATTTCGTGCAGGCCACTCAGTTATTTCCAATATTTTTGAAGGATCTACAGCAATTCCTTCTTTGCTAATGACATGACCCAAATAGTGAACTTCTGAATCAAAGAAAGAACATTTGGATAACTTACCATAAAACTTTATTTTTCTCAAAATTCCCAAAACTATCTTCAAATGCTCATTGTGCTCCTCAAAGCTTTTAGAATAAATGAGAATATCGTCTAAGAATACAAGTACAAACTTGTCCAAATATTCTTGAAAATTATTGTTCATTAAGTTCATAAAGGCTGCGGGTGCATTAGTTAATCCAAAGGGTAGAACCGTGAATTCATAATGTCCGTACCTTGTTCGGAAAGCTGTTTTATGAATATCTTCTTCTCTAATCCTTAACTGATGATAACCAGATCGAAGATCTATCTTAGAATAAACTACTACCCCACCCATCTGATCAAATAAATCATTGATCCTTAGAAGTGGGTATCTGTTCTTGATTGTTGCTTTGTTCAACATCCAATAATCAATACACAGCCTAAGTGTTCCATCCTTCTTTTTCACAAATATTACAGGCGCTCCCCAAGGTGAAACACTTGGTCTAATCAAACCTTTAGACAAAAGTTCTTGCAATTGTGCCTTAATATCTACTAACTCTGTAGTAGTCATCTGATAAGGTCCTTTGGAAATAGGTTCAGTTCCTGGTTTGATTTCGATGGTGAAGTCAAATTCCCTCTTCGGTGGTAACCCAGGTAATTCCTCAGGAAAAACATCCCTGAAACTTTGTAGAAGAGGAAATCGTTTCATGTAATCACCATCTTCTTCTGAAACTTTAGATATCTTTACTGCATAAAGGGTACATCCTTTATTTTTATCCTTTTTAAGCTGCATAGCTGACAGTTTTCTAAATGAAATTTCCCATTTCACACCTTGAATCTCTATTGTTTCCAACTGATCATCTAAACATTTTATGTTCTTTTCATAGCAGTCTACCTTTGCTTTATGGTCAGCTAACCAATTGACATCGATGACAATGTCATACGATCCCAAAGGTGTAACATAGAGGTCAACTTCCGTGGAGAAATTAGGTAAGTCAAGGACTGCCCCAAAAAGACACATACTCACTGTATGAACAGAGTTATTACCATACTGTACAGTCCAAGATTTATCAATTTTTCCATCTTTTCTCTTAAGTTTAGAAGAAAGTTTATTAGAAATGAAACATTCAGTAGCTCCTGTATCAAAAAGAATAGTGACAGGTATGCCAAATAATTTACCTGGAACTTCTATAGCTGTCACTTGCTTTTCAGCTTGCTTGTCTGCTACTGCAACATGTATCTTATGCTACTGATTACGCTTATCCTTCTTCAAAGGGCATTGATTTGCGTAGTGGTCTTTACCACAATTGTAGCAGCCTCCTACAGGTTAATTTTTAGGCTCAAAATTGCCTCCAGCCTTGTAATTGTCACGTTGTCCTCCATAGGGCTTCTGCCCATTGTTATAATTTTTGGAAAAATTATTCCTTACATTTCCAACAGGCTTATTTGCTACTGCTTTCTTACTGTTATCCCCTGGAAACTTACTTTTGTCTCCAAACTTTTTCGATGGTCCCTTTTTGGGTGTAAGAGAGGTTGAAGAAGGGTTTGCAGTCTTCTTCCGCACTTCCTCCTTATGAGCAGAAATAGCCTTTAATTTCTGTTCTTGTCTTATGGCCTTTTCAACAACTCCTTCCATAGTGGTTGGACTATGAACATCGACCTCTCCCCCTATCATGGGATTCAATCCCATGATGAATTTTTGTATTCTAAACTTCTTATCAGTTTGATACTGTGGTACATACTTGAGGAGTTTTGTAAACCGCTCCCAGTATTTAGTTACCGTTAGCTTCCCTTGAGCTAAGTTCTGGAATTCTGTCATTTTCTGATCATAGAAAAGTTTTGGCAGCCAACATTGCATAAAATATCCTTTAAATTGATCCCAAGTAACATTGGTCTCATCAATATTTAGCTTTGCTTTACGGATATCCCACCACAAAGATACTTCGTGGGAAAGCTGGTAGGCTCCACAAATAGATTTGGTTTCCTCAGAGAAGTTTCTTATTGCAAAGTACTTCTCCATTTCATTGAGCCAGTTCTCAGCTCCATCTCCTAATGTGGTGCCATCATACTTAGGTGGACTTATCTTTTTTATATCATTAGTGAGTTCTGCTGCCAACCTGGCCTTTTTGTTTTCTGGTTAGACAGGCGCATTCCCATCATTAACATCAACACCCATATCGGGGTTGTCCTCAGGAGGTGGTTGATTGTCATTACCAGCTTCTTCATCCTCCTCATTTCCCATCACCTACTGTTCAAGTACAGCTAAACGATCTCTTGTGTCCAACAGGGCAGTAAGGATGTCATCAAGTTTCTGGGTTGTTACCTCCCCTCCTTCAGGTGGAGCATTATTCGCAATGTTCCCCCTTGTTCTAACCATTTTCTGTTACGAGGAAATTCAGGTTCTTATTAGATTATGGACACAATAGGCCCAAGAGCTGCAACCTTCCGCTCTGATACCAAGATGTAACATCCTCGTTTTATACATTAGAACAAGTAAATTTTTTATTTATTTTTGTAAATGCTTCCTGGTTCTAAATACATAATTTAGAACTCAAAAATCAAAGCAACCATTCTTATAATAGATAACCATATGCAGATGTAATGAATCGGAGTACCTCCGATCTATTCATTCCATGACTCGGTAATCTACCGATCTATTCATGTGTATTAAGAGTTATCGTTTTTATTTAACACATCCCTCTTCTAGCTCTCTTCCCTAATCTGGGATTCAGAATGCTCTGTCTAAGGAACCTATCTGAATAATTATTACCATTATTCATCGGCATCTCATCCCTTAGACTAGGTGACTTAGGACAACGCAATCAGCAGCTTGCGATACTTTGGCCAAAGATTTGAAACATACTACTTATGTCTCATATTCCTTGATGAAATACTCATCAATCTGGAATACGTCCTTCACCACATTCTTATGTTATGTAGAATGTCTTATACTGACTTCTGTCAGTCTCTCCTATCCAAGTTATTCACTCGGAAACAGATTAGTAAGGTGACAACGTTATATGGATGCTCCCGAGGACTAGGGATATGCTGACATACTGGGTCAACCCTAGTTCAACCAGTGTGTCAAGATACCCTGAGTCTCCTAGGTATCCTTACAACGTGACCACGTTCCTAATCAGTCCCAGAGTAACTTGTTCGAGTTAAAGGTGTAAATCTTAACGATCAATGCAAAGGGTGTCCTCATAAGTCACCTGCATTGTTGTATCTTCAAGAAGATCCTAATCTTCTCGAAGGTACAACCCTACAGTTGACTTTTGATTTCAACCTTTAAATCTGCCTCGAAAAGATCTACTTATTAATAAGCGTTACGCATGTTGAGTTTAAATTATACTAAAAGATGTTCCCCTAAGGTTAGCCTTTCCTGATCCCTGGGTTCCTCACCTTAGAATGACCTTTCTTAATAAAACCCAATACACAAGAGAAGTTATTAAGACTAGAGGTCCCATTAAGGAGATCATGGAATATACATAATTCTATATCAACGAAATTGGACAATTACTCTCATCCTTCACATGAGAGTGCTAGCCAAACCCTTTTTAGGTTTATATCAGTTCTCATAACTGAATTTATATCTTACTTATTAATATCGAGATATAGTGATTAAGAATCCAACTAAACATTGTCTTGACTTAGGTCAAGACTAGGAAGTAATAATTTATTCATCTTGTTTAATTTCCTATGCAGGCTTATTTTAACCCTAGCTTCCAGAAAGACAGTGATCTAAATTCCAATTTTAGCTTTAGATAGAACATACTAGAACTACTAAACAATCATAAGTATTCAGTCACTTATTCTTGCAAGCTTACATTGATAATCTCAAAAGTCTCCAAATTATACAATAATCACAATGCTCTTGAAATCATTTGAACCAAAGAAGGTCAAACTATCAAGATAATAATACAAACATATAAGTAACAAATATCTCTTTTTATTCCCTTCAGGCTAATCAAATACAGTTTATGCATTCAACATAGTTGATACAATATTTCAATAGAAAAAGAACATCTTTCCTCATATAGTACATTTAGAGAATCAAGCTGTAATTGATCATAAAACAAAATTAAACAATCTGAACATCCTATCAGATCTGTGTGCTTTTACAACTTACGGAAACCATCTACAAAAATTGTCAACATGCCTTAGTTCGATGAACTGAGCATGATAAGCACTGACTCTTAAAACAATTGCAATCCACCAACTGTTTTCATTAAACAACCTGTTTAAATGAGATCATTTCACCAAACAAGTAAACATATTCAGACTATGATTTTGTAATACAACATGACTATAAACGCGTAACTCAAATTATCGTTACTGAATAGTCCTAGATACTTTTCAAATATTTCATCAAAATATTAGGGATCAAGAAGAACAAAAGTATCCAAAACAACAATCCATCTGAATCCCAAGGACAACAAACATCAGACAGATCATTACATTCAACATAGTAAAATGAATATCATAACAAATCATGATTCCATCAATATGTTAAAAACAATTCTAACGGTTATATAAAAATATCAGTTCATATACTTTACAACAGAAGAGAAAGAAACAAATCATTCATTTTTCCCTTCAAACAAGCTCATGACTGTACCGTCTCCTCGAGAGTAAAGAATTCACCTTATACGCATACGAATAACTCAGACAAGCCACAAGAAGAACCACAGTTTTGTTAAAATTAAATATAAAAAACTCCTATAGATTACTAGTAGTAGAGTAGCTCTCACGCCAAAATAGTGATGAATATCTATCAAATAGACTCCACATAACCTTCCATACGAAGCGACAAACAAGAAGATATTTAATGCCATCGCCTGTCGAGGTTCAGTCGACAGCTCCTTAGTTCAGTCAAGCTCGAGACTAGATATTCATGCTAACAAAAGATGTAATCATGTTCAAACACAAGAACAATCCCACTGAGTCGAAATTCGCATCAACATTCAATTCAATATAATCCCTACTAAAACACAGTAAGGACAAAAATCAAGAATCAAACCAACATACAACATAACATGCATCAAACAGTGCCAAATTCAACCAATACTTAAATTAAAGGTTTCATTTGAATTTGAATTCATATGTCAACAAATCAAGAATACCAAAAGTACTCACAACAAGAACTCCTACAGATGTTACAACATAAATTACTTTTTAGTGTCTCCACCAAAGTTGATAACATTTAGTATTCATAATAACAACAGCATTCACAACCCAGCTTTGGATGAAATTAAAAATACTAGACACCCTTCAAGGAATCCCACCATATCCAAAATCATATAGTATTCACGATATAGCTTCTACAGAAGCCGATATATAAAATAAATATATATTAAGGATTCCAACCATGCCAATAATGATAAATATTCACAATTAGGCTTTATACAAAAGCAAAATACTGGTTTCGTAACAAGGATTCCAACTGAACCCCTACAACAATATTCACTCTAAGCTTACACAGAGAGGAAAACATAAAAAGTACACCAACTAAGTCTGTACTAAGAAATTTCTTGCTAAACGAAGGTATTCATAACAAGACAACAGAAGTCGTATTACCAGTTACCCCTCCAGGACTCCGACTGAATCAAACTACTAGTATTCACATACATGACTTCTACAGTAGTCCATAATATACGAACCATTCCAGGACTCCACAGATTCATTTTGTATATAAATAAATATATTGCAAACTATCAACGGGTTAAATCCGGTAATTGCAACTCAAGGGAGGGAAAACAACTTCTAGGAGGTCGCATTAAAATACTATAAACACAGCAAGTTATCCGTTCCAAATAACCTAAGTATATAGCGAAACCCAACAAGGTTTAGTAACCACCACTTATATTAACATGACTGAACTTACAAAGAAGTCGAATTATACTGAACATTCAAACAAAAATCCAACAGTATCCTTTTCGACAAGAATCAATAGCAAGTATCGACTGTAGCCTGAACCCAACAAGAAAACAATTCATAAACTCCTACAGAGCCAATTTCAAATATTTTCCTTGTAACATTTCTTCAAAATCCAACCGGAATGCAAAACACAGCAAGGTAATACATCCGTTCGAAACAAAATGCACACCCATCAAGGGTTTACTCAAAAAATCGAGCCGGTTAAGAAAATACAGCGACAAATCACACAAGGCTACCATAAAAACCAACTGAACCTGAAAATCATTTGAACAGAGTTGTTCTAATGAAATTATTTGAAAGAAAGCAAGATCTTTAAAAGTTAGAGCCTAACATGCCTGGTTATTTGCTTAAAAAAATCCGAAGAAGACCACTGAAAGAGCTCATGCCTTCTCCTCTTTTTCCACGTTAGATTCAACAACAATAACTTGTTATTTCCATTCCTTATAAACTTTCCTTGACAAAGAAAAGAGCGCGTTACACTCATTTTTACCATGCAACAATAAGTAGACTGGTGCGAAGAACTAGTGATCAGACAGAGGGAAAACCGGAGCACATGAAAAACCAAACAAACTACCAATTTTCCATTTTACATGCCTTCCCGTGAAACTTGAGCTCGAAGACCGAGTTCATTAATTGCATTTACTCCAAATTTCCCGCTCAATTTCCATTGTCACCGACCACCATAGTTGGCGATGGACAATTGCAATTCTAAGACCATATCTAACTTTGGCGAATCTACCAGGTCGGCTCTTGCTAGCCGTTTAAACTTCTAGCAAATTACCTGTCCTTCACGCTTATCCATCAATTTAATGCCATAGAAACTGCCGCCCATGGCTCGCACCCTTTCATAGGTCCCCTTTATTCCTTTTTCATAGTTAGGTTAGTAACTTAGGTTAGGATTTAAGATAACACTTAGTCTAACCTCCATAGCGCAAAGTTACTAACTTAGAACATTTAGCTTATAGCTTAGGCCTAGGTTAGATTAACACTAATCTAACCCCTAGGTTATAGTTTAGTTTTAGGTTACTAACCTTAATAAATCCAGTTTAGGTCTAACATTTCAAATGCTCGGAAAAAGAACCTACAAACATACATTCATGAACAGGATTCACTCCTGCACTGCCGATAGGCTAGTGGAATAAATGTATCTTAATTTATTACCTGGCCCACGATCAATACCTTCCTAATATTACGATATCGGGAACCAATTCTTTTAACACGATCAGCCTGAGTTAGACTCCGGAATAGCTTATTCAATGCATTCAGACCTTGCAACCTGCGTAAGGTCTATAATTTAGTTCATCCCAAATAAACTTAAAGCATCACTTGGATCAATGCCACTGATCCAAGGCTGGGTCTTATAGATGGATAAATCCACAATTCATTCCAAGATCAGATTAAACTCAGGTGTAAAATGAAAGAAATAAAAGAGTGCAATCATATTCTGACTTAGTCAAAGATCTGTAATTTTACAAAGAAGATACAGTCCATATCAAACATGACTTCACACTCAAAGGAACACATCCTTTTACAAAAGAAATCACATATCAACACTTGAATGCTCAGGAGGAAGTAACAACAGTTCAGGGTGTTACATGCTTCCCTCCTAAAAGATTCATCGTCCCGATGATTACATATTCGATTAACCTTCAGGTCAACCAATTTATTAGTTCACAAAATAATGTGACTATTTTCCAACTTGAATAGTTCCAGAAATCAATGTCACAACACATTTTATTCAACCTGAATAATGTTTGCCTCCATCTGGCTTTCATATAAACTTGAAAAAGATAAGTTCATAAAAGAAATGTTTTGTCAACAGATTTCATTCTGTTGAAAAAGAAAAGGAAAAGCAATTTTCATCTCTTCTAGATTTTCCCAAGTTTCACTTTCTTCGTTAAACTGGTCCCACTGAACCTTACATTGTTGTATTTCACGATTTCTCAAATGCAATTGGCGAGTTTCCAGCACTCGTGTGCATTTAACCATGATTATTCCTGGGTCTTGGACTTGCAAGGAATTCCAATTTAAAACATGTGACAGATTTGAAACGTATTTCTTAAGCAAAGAAATATGGAAAACATCATGCATGCGAGATAAAGCAGGTGGTAATGCTAAACGATAAGCTACAAGATTGATTATTTCGACAATTTCAAAAGGTCCCACGAAACGAGGTGACAACTTAGCAGCCTTGCCAAAAGTTATAGAACTCTTTCTAGGTTTAACACGAAGAAAAACCTTCTCACCAAGCTCAAACCTTCGATCAACCCGCTTAAGGTCAGCATAGCTCTTCTGCCTATCTACTACTTCCTTTCATCGTTCATGAATCAACTTAACTTGTTGTTCCATTTCTGTGAGAATCTCTGGTCCAATTACCACTCTATCCTCAACTCTATCCCAGCTAACAGGAGTTCTGCACTTTCTTCCATAAAGTTCTTCAAATGGTGCCATTTTAAGAGATGAATCATAAGTGTTGTTTTATGTGAATTCAACTAATGGAAGATACTCTTCCCATTTATACTATTGATCCATGCAATTGATTCGCAACATGTCCTCCAACACTTGATTTACCCTCTCAGTTTGTCCATCCGTTTCCGGATGATATGTAGAACTAAAGTTTAGTTTCATTCCAAGAGTTGTATTAAGCGTTTGCCAAAACCTTGACGTCATTCTTGGATCCCTGTTAGATATAATCAATTTTGGTACACCATGCAATCTGAAAATTTCATGTACGAATCTTTTGGCCAGCACTGGTGAATCATCCTTTAGATTTCCAGCGATGAAATGAGCTACCTTAATCAGTTTATCTACAACTACCAGGATAACATCATGTTTATTCCTGGACGTGGGTAATCCTTGTACAAAGTCCATGGTTATTACTTGCCATTTGTACTGCGGTATGCTATGAGGATATAACAGTCCAACAGGGTGCATATGTTCTGCCTTAACCCACTGACACTCCAAACAATGAGTCACAAAACTAATGACATCCTTTTTCATACCTTTCCAAAAGTATAGTTGTTTTAGATCAGCAAGCATTTTTGTGATACCCGGGTATCCAGAGAAAGGTGAATTATGAAATTCAACTAACAACTTCTTCCTCAAATCATTCAGCATAGGTACGTATACCCTGTTTTCATAACGCAAGATTCCTTCATTATCAAAATGAAAACCTTTATACCTTTCATCATTAGGTTTTGCAGCAAGCGCTGATTTTACTTGCTAAAAGTAAATATCAGATTCTGAGGAACTTTTTATCTCATCCTTAAACTGAGTTCTTAATGTTATAAGGGCAGAAATTTGCCTCCTACGACTTAGAGCATCTGCTACTCTATTCTCCTTCCCTTTGATATAGCTAATATTAAAATCATATTGTGATAAAAATTCTAACCACCTTCTCTATCTGGCATTAAGATTAGCCTAAGTGAAAATATATTTCAGCCCTAAGTGATCAATTTTCAACTCAAAAGGTTTCCCAAGTAAATAGTGTCTCCAGACTTGAAGTGCATGAACAATGGCAGCAAACTCCAAATCATGAGGATCATAATTCATCTCTTGTAACTTAAGTTTTCTACTTTCATAAGCTATGACTTGATCATTTTGTAACAAAACACCTCCAAAACCTTCCCCAGAAGCATCCGTTACAACAGTAAAGCTTCCATTAGGGTCTGGTACAGCTAATATAGGTGCGGAAGTGAGCTGCCTTTCCAGACTTTTGAAAGCTGCTTCGCACTTATCATTCCAAATAAATTCGCTATCCTTCTTCTGTAATGAAGTTATTGGTGCAGCTACTTTAGAAAATTCCTTAACAAATTTTCTATAGTAACCAGCAAGACCCATGAAGCTTCTTACTTCGTGCACATTCTTTGGTGCAGGCCACTCAGTTATTGCCACTATTTTTGAAGGATCTATAGCAATTCCTTCTTTGCTAATGACATGACCCAAATAGTGAACTTCTGAATCAAAGAAAGAACATTTGGATAACTTACCATACAACTTTCTTTTTCTCAAAATTCCCAAAACTATCTTTAAATGCTCATTGTGCTCCTCAATGCTTTTAGAATAAATGAGAATATCATCTAAGAATACAAGTACAAACTTGTCCAGATATTCTTGAAAAATATTGTTCATTAAGTTCATAAAGGCTACGGGTGCATTAGTTAATCCAAAGGGTAGAACCGTGAATTCATAATGTACGTACCTTGTTCAGAAAGCTATTTTATGAATATCTTCTTCTCTAATCCTTAACTGATGATAACAAGATCGAAGATCTATCTTAGAATAAACTTCTACCCCATGCATCTGATAAAATAAATCATCGATCCTTGGAAGTGGGTATTTGTTCTTGATTGTTGCTTTGTTCAACATCCGATAATCAATACACAACCTAAGTGTTCCATCCTTCTTTTTCACAAATATTACAGGCGCTCCCCAAGGTGAAACACTTGGTCTAATCAAACCTTTAGACAAAATTTCTTGCAATTGTGCCTTAAGCTCTACTAACTCTGTAGTAGTCATCCGATAAGGTGCTTTGGAAATAGGTTCAGTTCCTGGTTTGATTTCGATGGTGAAGTCAAATTCCCTCTTCGGTGGTAACCCTGGTAATTCCTCAAGAAAAACATCCCTGAAACTTTGTAGCAGAGGAAATTGTTTCATGTAATCACCATCTTCTTCTGAAAATTTAGATATCTTTACTGCATAAAGGGTACATCCTTTATTTGTAGCCTTTTTAAGCTGCATAGCTGACAATTTTCTAACTGAAATTTCCCATTTCACACCTTGAATCTCTGTTGTTTCTAGCTGATCATCTAAACATTTTATGTTCTTTTCATAGCAGTCTACCTTTGCTTTATGGTCAGCTAACCAATTGACACCGATGAAAATGTCATACGATCCCAAAGGTGTAACATAGAGGTCAACTTCCGTGGAGAAATTAGGTAAGTCAAGGACTGCCCCAAAAAGACACATGCTCACTGAATGAACAGAGTTATTACCATACTGTACAGTCCAAGATTTATCCATTTTTCCAGCTTTTCTCTTAAGTTTAGAAGAAAGTTTATTAGAAATGAAACATTCAGTAACTCCTGTATCCAAAAGAATAGTGACAGGTATGCCAAATAAGTTACCCGGAACTTCTATCGGTGTCACTTGCTTTTCAGCTTGCTTGTCTGCTACTGCAGCATGTATCTTATGCTCCTGATTACTATCATCCTTCTTCATAGGACACTGATTTGTGTAGTGGTCTTTGCCACAATTGTAGCAGCCTCATACAGGTCCCGTTTTAGGCTCAAAATTGCCTCCAGCCTTGTAATTGTCACGTTGTCCTCTATAGGGCTTCTGCCCAATGTTATAATTTTTGGCAAAATTATCCCTTACATTTCCAGCAGGCTTATTTGCTACTGCTTCCTTACTGTTCTCCCCTAGAAACTTACTTTTGTTTCCAAAATTTTTCCATGGTCCCTTTTTGGGTGCAAGAGAGGTTGAAGAAGGGTTTGCAGTCTTCTTCCGCACTTCCTCCTTATGAGTAGAAATAGCCTTTAATTTCTATTCTTGTCTTATGGCCTTTTCAACAACTCCTTCCATAGTGGTTGGACTATGAACATCGACCTCTCCCCGTATCACGTGATTCAATTCCATGATGAATTTCCATATTCTGAACTTCTCGTCAGTTTGATACTGCGGTACATACTTGACGAGTTTTGTAAACCGCTCCTAGTATTCAGTTACCGTTATCTTCCCTTGAGCTAAGTTCTGGAATTCTGTCATTTTCTGATCATAGAAAAGTTGTGGCAGCCAACGTTGCCTAAAATAGCCTTTAAATTGATCCCAAGTAACGTTGGTCTCATCAATATTTAGCTTTTCTTTACGGCTATCCCACCACGAAGATGCTTCGTGGGAAAGTTGGTAGGCTCCCCAAATAGCTTTGGTTTCCTCAGAGAAGTTTGTTATTGCAAAGTACTTCTCCATTTCGCTAAGCCAGTTCTCAGCTCCATCTCCTAATTTGGTGCAATCATACTTAGGTGGACTTATCCTTTTTATATCATTAGTGAGTTCTGCTGCCAACCTGGCCTTTTTTTTTTCTAGTTGGACAGGTGCATTCCCAACATTAACATCAACACCCATATCGGGGTTGTCCTCAGGAGGCGGCTGATTATCATTACCAGCTTCTTCATCCTCCTCATTTCCCATCACCTGCTATTCAAGTACAGCTAAACGATCTCTTGTGTCCAACATGGCAGCAAGGATCTCATCAAGTTTCTGGGTTATTGCCACCCCTCCTTCAGGTGGAGCATTATTTGCAACGTTCCCCCTTGTTCTAACCATTTTCTGTTACGAGAAAATTCAGGTTCTTATCAGATTATGGACACAATAGGCCCAAGAGCTGCAACCTTCCGCTCTGATACCAAGATGTAACATCCTCATTTTATATATTTAAAACAAGTAAATTTTTTTTTTATAAATGCTTCCTGGTTCTAAATACATAATTTAGAACTCACAAATCAAAACAACCATTCTTATAACAGATAACCATATGCAGGTGTAATGACTCGGAGTACCTCCGATCTATTCATTCCATGACTCGGTAATCTACCGATCTATTCATGTGTAATAAGAGTTAGTATTTTTATTTAACACATCCCTCTTGCGGCTCTCTTCCCTAATCTGGGATTAAGAATGCTCTGTCTAAGGAACCTATCTGAATAATTGTTACCATTATTCATCGGCATCTCATCCCTTAGACTAGGTGACTTAGGACAACGCAATGAACAGCTTGTGATAATTTGGCCGAAGATTTGAGACAT
The DNA here is from genome assembly GCA_019776745.2 of Taxus chinensis. Lineage (NCBI taxonomy): Eukaryota > Viridiplantae > Streptophyta > Pinopsida > Cupressales > Taxaceae > Taxus > Taxus chinensis. The sequence continues at coordinate 82,134,005 of CM034155.1, read as the reverse complement.
ACTGCTTATGTCTCGTATTCCTTGACGACATACTCATCAATCTGGAATACGTCCTTCACCCCATTCCTATGTTATGTAGAATGTCTTATGCTGACTTCTGTCAGTCTCTCCTATCTAAGTTATTCACTCGGAAACAGATTAGTAAGGTGACAACGTTATATGGATGCTCCCGAGGACTAGGGATATTCTGACATTCTGGGTCAACCCTAGTTAAACCAGTGTGTCAAGATACCCCGAGTCTCCTAGGCAGCCTTATAACGTGACGACATTCCTAATTAGTCCCAGAGTAACTTGTTCGAGTTAAAGGTGTAAATCTTAACGATCAATGCAAAGGGTGTCGTCATAAGTCTCTTGCATTATTGTATCTTCGAGAAGATGCTAATCTTCTCGAAGGTACAACCTTGCAGTTGACTTGTGTCGTCAACCTTTAAATCCGCCTCGAAAAGATCTACTTATTAATAAGTGTTACGTAATTTGAGTTTAAATTATTCTAAAAGACGTTCCTCTAAGGTTATCCTTTCCCGATCCCTGGGTTCCTCACCTTAGAATGACCTTTCTTAATAAAATCCAATACACAAGAGAAGTTATTAAGACTAGAGGTTCCATCAAGGAGATCATAGAATATACATAATTCTATATCAACGAAATTGGACAATAACTCTCATCCTTCACATGAGAGCGCTAACCAAACCCTTTTTAGGTCTATATAAGCTCTCATAACTGAATTTATATCTTACTTATTAATATCGAGATATAGTGATTAAGAATCCAACTAAACGTTGTCTTGACTTAGGTCAAGACTAAGAAATAATAATTTATTCAGCTTGTTTAACTTCCTGCTCAGGCTTATTTTAACCCTAGCTTCCAGAAAGACAGTGATCTAAATTCCAATTTTAGCTTTAGATAGAACATACTAGAACTACTTAACAATCATAAGTATTCAATCACTTATTCTTGCAAGCTTACATTTATAATCTCAAAAGTCTCGAAATTATACAATAATAACAATGCTCTCGAAATCATTTGAACCAAAGAAGGTCAAACTATCAAGATAAGAATACAAATATATAAGTAACAAATATCTCTTTTTATTCCCTTTAGGCTAATCAAATACATTTTATGCATTCAGCATACTTGATACAACATTTCAACAGAAAAAGAACATCTTTCCTCATATAGTACATTTAGAGAATCAAGCTGTACTTCATCATAAAACCAAATTAAACAATCTGAACATCCTATCAGATCTGCGTGCTTTTACCACTTATAGCAACCATCTGAAAAAATTGTCAACATGGGTCAGTTCGATGAACTGAGCATGATAAGCACTGACTCTTAAAACAATTGCAATCCACCAACTGTTTTCATTAAACAACCTGTTTAAATGAGATCATTTCACCAAACAAGTAAACATATTCAGACTATGCTTTTGTAATACAACATGTCTATAAACACGTAACTCAAATTATCGTTACTGAATAGTCCTAGATACATTTCAAATATTTCATCAAAATATTAGGGATCAAGAAGAATGAAAGTATCCAAAGCAACTATCCATCTGAATCCCAAGGACGACAAACATCAGACAGATCATTACATTCAACATAGTAAAATGAATATCATAACAAATCATGATTCCATCAATATGTTAAAAACAATTCTAACGGTTAGATAAAAATATGAACATATACTTTACAACAGAAGAGAAAGAAACAATTCATTCATTTTTCCCTTCAAACAAGCTCATGACTGTACCGTCTCCTCGAGAGTAAAGCATTCACCTTATACGCATACAAATAAGTCAAACCAGCCACAAGAAGAACCACAGTTTTGTTAAAATTAAATATAACAAACTCCTGTAGCTTACTAGCAGTACAATAGCTCTCACGCCAAAACAGTGATGAATATCTATCAAATAGACTTCACATAACCTTCCATACGAAGCGACAAACAAGAATATATTCAATCCCATCACATGTCGAGGTGCAGTCGACAGCTCCTTAGTTCATTCAAGCTCGAGACTAGTTATTCATGCTAACAGAAGACGTAATCATGTTCAAACACAAGAACAATCCCATTGAGTCGAAACTCACAACAATATTCAATTCAATATATTCCCTACTAAAACACATCAAGGACAAAAATAAAGAATCGAACCAACATACAACATAACATGGCTCGAACAGTGCCAAATTCAACCAATACTTAAATTAAAGGTTTCATTTGAAGTTGAATTCATATGTCAACAAATCAAGAATACCAAAATTACTCACAGCAAGAACTCCTACAGATGTTAGAAAATAAATTACTTTTCAGTGTCTCCACCAAAGTTGATAACATTTAGTATTCATAATAACAACATCATTCACAACCCAGCTTTGGATGAAATTAAAAATACTAGACACCCTTCAAGGACTCCCACCATATCCAAAATCATACAGTATTCACGATATGGCTTCTACAGAAGCCGATATACAAAATAAATATATATTAAGGATTTCAACCATGCCAATAATGATAAATATTCGCAATCAGGCTTTATACAGATGCAAAATACTGGTTTCGTAACAAGGATTCCAACTGAACCCCTACAATAATATTCACTCTAAGCTTACACAGAGAGGAAAACATAAAAAGTACACCAACTGAGTCTGTACCAAGAAATTTCTTGCTAAACAAAGGTATTCATAACAAGACAACATAAGTCGTATTAGCAGTTACCCCTCCAGGACTCCAACTGAATCAAACTACCAGTATTCACATACATGACTTCTACAGTAGTCCATAATATACAAACCATTCCAAGGACTCCACAGAGTCATTTTGTATATAAATAAATATATTGCAAACTATCAATGGGTTAAATCCCGTAATTGCAACTCAAGGGATGGAAAACAACTTCTACGAGGTCGCATTAAAATACTATAAACACAACAAGTTATCCGTTCAAAATAACCTAAGTATATAGCAAAACCCAACAAGGTTCAGTAACCACCACTTATATTAACATGACTGAACTTACAAAGAAGTCGAATTATACTGAACATTCAAACAAAAATCCAACAGTATCCTTTTCGACAAGAATCAACAGCAAGTATCGACTGTAGCTGAGGCTATTTTGGTTGGATATTTTGTCAAACCAAAATATGAGGTTCAACCACAGTACATGGGATTAAATCCCTCCTCAAAGACAGGTGAGGCTACCTGTTTATTGCTAATCTAAAACACAGTAAATAATATATACAATATTCACACTAATCTAACCATTGGGGGTTGGGATGAAATCCCGAAATTCACATTCACACGATTCAAGGATATTGCTTTCGTAAGTGAAATAGGTTAGAAACTGTTACAGTGAAAGAAGCACGGTAGAAAAGAAATGGGAGAAACGTATTTTCTTTCGAGTAAACACAGAGCACGAAATAATCATACGAGTTTTAGATCACAGATATAGCGTCCGAGATAATTAGAAACACTGAGATTCTATGCAAAGAATAGCTTTAAGATCATGAACATAAGAACACTATCTTAAATAAGATATATTTCACAACACAAAGTCTGCAAAACAATATCAACTTCTATTCTTCAAAATGATTGAAAGAAAACACAAAGTTTTTCTCCTTTCCAATAGCCTCTTAATGCTTCAAAAATTCTCGACCCTTTAGAATGCACAAGCATCCCTTATTTATAACAAAAGAAGCTAGAGATAAAACAGGACAGATCCTGAAAAGTAGCATGCTAACTAGAGTTCAGCTTTGCATGATTCTCACGCAGGAGATCAAGTCAAATTATGAATTAAAAATAATGACAAAACGGAAATAAAAGATATGTCATTCTAAAAATAGAAATGTCATGGGACGTTGGAACTTAATCCGAGTCATCATCTTTTGATTCTTCTTCTTTCTCTTCCTCCAGCTGAGACTGTTTGTTCCGGAACTCCTGGAACTTCCGAATAATGCCTTGCATTTCATTTTCCTCAGGTGCAGTGGAATGATCATTCCACATTTCGCAGGTCTCATGGATATCACTGGCACTGCCGGGAAGCTTTTTCAACCTTTTGCTGAGCTTTCTTAAGGCCTCCAACGTATGTTCAATCCTCACAAACTGACCAATGACTTCAAGGTCGAATCCATCTACAAGTTCATGCTGAACAGTCTCTTGAACTTGTTTGAAGAGATCATCTGCTGATAGGGCACTTGAGTTCCCAGCTGACACCTTTGGACAAATCTTTAGCAATTCTTCTTCCAGATCACTTTTCCCATCGATCAATTTATCCCTTGATTCTCTCAACTTGCTGCAGGCTTCATTGAGGATCTTTACTCTGAACTTGATGGCCTTGATCAGCTGAAAGTGTTTATCTGTATGTGGAAGAACGCCTTCTTCTACCAAGAGATGTGCTGGTATTTGCTTTAGCACTTGGAGAGCTTCACAAGTCAAATCAAGCTGTCCAAGTTCTTCAGTGAATTCCTCATCCATCTTCTCTCCTTCCTTCTGAAACTCTGCCAAGGACTGATGAACTTTCACCACGTCTTGAATTACTTCCTTCCCTTGTTGGAGCAACTTTTGGATCCATTCGTCAACCACTCTTCCTTTTTTGGCAATCTTCTCAATCGTAGGCACCAATGAGAAATCAAATCTGGCAGAAGCAGAAGGAGAAGAAGGTGGTATGGATTCAAGGGGTTTTGAGAGTTTGATCAAAACCTCTGTCAACTGCTCCACTTTTTCCTTAAGCTCATTTTTGCTGTCCTTTGTTTTTTTCAACTTTTGGCACAGGACGTCTATGGAATCCTTTGCATCTTGCTGCGCCCCTTTTGCTGTCACTTTCCCTAGAGACACCCTGGTTACCTGGTAATCAGCAGTTGTTACATCATCTCTAGTTTTGTCAGCTGAGGGAGTGGCAATCTCTGCGAACTTATCTCCTGAAGCATCCACCAAAACCCTTGAAACTGTTTTGGGTTTCTTGGCTGATCTCGCAGTAGAAGCCTTGAGTGAGCTGAAATCAAAGGCTGGTAGGGGTACAATCACTTTCCTCTTCCTCAGAGTTTGCTCGAGTAGCCATTGTGGAGTATCAGAGGAAATTGCCAATGTTGTAGTAACTAGTATTCTACTCTCAAGGGGAGCAGATTCTACTATTGGAGGGGGAACAGTAGTCAACGTGGTAGTAGGTGCAATGAATAGAGGCACAGGTTGTGGGGGAGTGTTGGTGATCACTTGGGTTCCAGCAGAGAGGGGTGAGAGCCTGGAGAAAATATTGGCCATACTTGAAGAAGTGGATGGGGAATGAGGAGGCTGGAGTGGTTGTTGCAGGGGAGGCACAGATTCAGTTTCCAAAGCCTGAGATGCAAGAGACAAAGTTTCTTCAATATGATAATCAGCAAATGGTGAAGTCAAGAGCTGGCTTCCTCCTTCTTCTAAATTAATCTCCCCTATTTCTGGTGGTGTTGGTGATTCTGGCACAACCACCGTTTGAGCTGGAGAAACAATTGAAGAGATTTGTCTTTCTTTCCTCTTCTTAGGGATCCTGATCTTTATAGGCCCCTTTGTAGATTCTTTGTCCTTTTTCTTTTGGGAGGGCCCCACCTCCGTTTCAGCCAACTTTGGAAACTTGTCATCTTTAAAATTCATGCCCCAAGAAGAGAGCCATTTTTTGGTGCGAGCAAGAATGAGAGCCGACCTATCTGTGATAGAGGCTTTTTCGCTGGCTGACCAATCAATAGGCGGGAAAACGTATCGATCTTCATTAAGCCCATCATAGGACATATCCAACACACTTTCATTGTCAGTTGTGCCATCTGGCAAATCAGACTGCTCTAGCGTCTGAATCTCATTAATAGTTAACCTACTATTATCTTTTCTGCGAACTGCAACTTCGTTACGCAGATCCACCCATATATCCTCAATGTCGGGCCTGTGCAGATGTAGGGCTCCATAGGTTCTAAGTACTCCTCGGATGTCAAAACCATCCCGAGACTTCATATGCTTCTTTAATTTCTCCTGGAGTTCACATTCAACATTTTTGGCCTTTGCCACTGTTGAGCAAGTATATCTCCCAATAGAAATTGGGAAGGATACTGCTGCCTTATGCTTGCTCTGTTGGAATTTGTGAAAATCCAATAGCTGTCTGACCAATTCTATTAGTATCAATCTATCCCCTGGATAGCGAGGCAGACGGAAAGGCTCTCCTGAGTACATGACCGTTCGAAGGTAGGTAAACTTCTTGAACTGTAAGAAGATACATCCCCATTTAGATACCTCAGTCCAAGCTTCGTCTGATACCCTTGTCTTTCTTAGCCCTGGGTTCAGCTGGTAGATGTTCTCGTAGAAAAAGGCGTCATTTACCCTCCTAAAATGATCCTTGGACCCCTTCTTTGTTATTTGAGGATAATACTTATAGACTGGGTTTGTCGTTCTGCTTCCTTTAGTATCCAGTCCGGGATAGCTCCTCATTCCAGCTGCTGCATAGGCCACATATGAGAACATATAAAACTTTCTGGTCGATAAGACCGTCGTCATCTGAGAGTCAATCTCATTACTGATAAGGGTTCCCCAGTCAATCCCTTGCTGGTTCTTCTTGATGGTGACCATAAACTGATACATCCATCCATGAAATAAATTTGATTCCGGCAAGCCAAAAACCCGGCTCAGCAGGGTGATAATGTCATTGATTTCTTGTATGAAATCACATCTAGGAATAGTTCTTGGAAATCTAGATATTACTGGTTTTGCCTTGACCAAGAACTTCTTATTGACATCCTTAATGCAATTTTCCTGGTTACTGTCCCAGGCCTTCTGAGCCGACTTGATGTCTAGGTCCCCATACTCCTCGAAATTAGGTAGTTTCAGGAGATCATCAAAATAAGCTCCATCTAGTTTGATAACTACCTCACCAGCCTGATTCCTTACTGAACGAGAAGCCGAGTCGTAACTGGACGCACAAGCCAAAACAAACTCTGGACATTGGGCAGACATGGGAAAGCCTGCTGCAAGGGGCAAGCCACTGTTAGCTAAAGCCATCATCCATGGGGTTTGAGAAGAACTCTTCAGCCTATTCCAAAAGTCGTCCATATCTATGTTGCCCATTTCAGTATCCCTGATATCATAATTACAGTCGATATATGATGGGGATTCTGGTTTCTTAAATTTGTATTTCATCCTGCTAGATTTTTCGGCCTTCTCCTGTGATGAACCAGGATCCGACATGAAGAATATTGGAAGGAGAAAGGCTCGGAACTCCAGAGATGCTGTGCACACTGAAAAACCTGATTGACTGAATGCGTCGGAAGAAGAGAAGAACCCGACACGCAGAAGAAGATATCGGAAAACTTTGAGAACCC